>OX376213.1:10216070-11416070 GCA_947363905.1 Lithophane semibrunnea | reverse complement strand
CACCTTCAGGCTGGAGCGCGTTTCGTGATCTATCTCGTTGGTTGGTAGAATTAAATACTCTATAAACACCTACTTTTCTGCTAATTACGTTTTTTCACCATAAATTCAAAATATTGTACTACGCTTACCTCTAAATACTCCGTTGTTCGTTAGCCCGCGCGCAGACGCGTGTTTTGACACCTCACACGCGTACCTAGCTCAGAAAAACGGAAAATTATACCAACAATAAAAGTTTACCTCAGCGAACCAGCATTCAACACAAACTACGATATCTTTGCACCCAGGAGACGGAATTTGAAGCGGTTTCGGTGCAGTTAATCTTAATTGGGCTCTGCCTCTCTTTTCCACCTAAACTAATCCACCTGTTTTCTTTAAAAACAAAAAAATCATTTTTTCGAAAATTTCACTTATTTTAAACTCGATAACCTCGGTTAACTCAAAATTCTGCCGTTTAAATTCGGGGTTTTTGCTATTAATAAATACTTACCTGCCACACCTTCAGGCTGGAGCGCGTTTCGTGATCTATCTCGTTGGTTGGTAGAATTAAATACTCTATAAACACCTACTTTTCTGCTAATTACGTTTTTTCACCATAAATTCAAAATATTGTACTACGCTTACCTCTAAATACTCCGTTGTTCGTTAGCCCGCGCGCAGACGCGTGTTTTGACACCTCACACGCGTACCTAGCTCGGAAAAACGGAAAATTATACCAACAATAAAAGTTTACCTCAGCGAACCAGCATTCAACACAAACTACGATATCTTTGCACCCAGGAGACGGAATTTGAAGCGGTTTCGGTGCAGTTAATCTTAATTGGGCTCTGCCTCTCTTTTCCACCTAAAATAATCCACCTGTTTTCTTTAAAAATAAAAAAACATTTTTTCGAAAATTTCACTTATTTTAAACTCGATAACCTCGGTTAACTCAAAATTCTGCCGTTTAAATTCGGGGTTTTTGCTATTAATAAATACTTACCTGCCACACCTTCAGGCTGGAGCGCGTTTCGTGATCTATCTCGTTGGTTGGTAGAATTAAATACTCTATAAACACCTACTTTTCTGCTAATTACGTTTTTTCACCATAAATTCAAAATATTGTACTACGCTTACCTCTAAATACTCCGTTGTTCGTTAGCCCGCGCGCAGACGCGTGTTTTGACACCTCACACGCGTACCTAGCTCGGAAAAACGGAAAATTATACCAACAATAAAAGTTTACCTCAGCGAACCAGCATTCAACACAAACTACGATATCTTTGCACCCAGGAGACGGAATTTGAAGCGGTTTCGGTGCAGTTAATCTTAATTGGGCTCTGCCTCTCTTTTCCACCTAAAATAATCCACCTGTTTTCTTTAAAAATAAAAAATCATTTTTTCGAAAATTTCACTTATTTTAAACTCGATAACCTCGGTTAACTCAAAATTCTGCCGTTTAAATTCGGGGTTTTTGCTATTAATAAATACTTACCTGCCACACCTTCAGGCTGGAGCGCGTTTCGTGATCTATCTCGTTGGTTGGTAGAATTAAATACTCTATAAACACCTACTTTTCTGCTAATTACGTTTTTTCACCATAAATTCAAAATATTGTACTACGCTTACCTCTAAATACTCCGTTGTTCGTTAGCCCGCGCGCAGACGCGTGTTTTGACACCTCACACGCGTACCTAGCTCGGAAAAACGGAAAATTATACCAACAATAAAAGTTTACCTCAGCGAACCAGCATTCAACACAAACTACGATATCTTTGCACCCAGGAGACGGAATTTGAAGCGGTTTCGGTGCAGTTAATCTTAATTGGGCTCTGCCTCTCTTTTCCACCTAAAATAATCCACCTGTTTTCTTTAAAAATAAAAAATCATTTTTTCGAAAATTTCACTTATTTTAAACTCGATAACCTCGGTTAACTCAAAATTCTGCCGTTTAAATTCGGGGTTTTTGCTATTAATAAATACTTACCTGCCACACCTTCAGGCTGGAGCGCGTTTCGTGATCTATCTCGTTGGTTGGTAGAATTAAATACTCTATAAACACCTACTTTTCTGCTAATTACGTTTTTTCACCATAAATTCAAAATATTGTACTACGCTTACCTCTAAATACTCCGTTGTTCGTTAGCCCGCGCGCAGACGCGTGTTTTGACACCTCACACGCGTACCTAGCTCGGAAAAACGGAAAATTATACCAACAATAAAAGTTTACCTCAGCGAACCAGCATTCAACACAAACTACGATATCTTTGCACCCAGGAGACGGAATTTGAAGCGGTTTCGGTGCAGTTAATCTTAATTGGGCTCTGCCTCTCTTTTCCACCTAAAATAATCCACCTGTTTTCTTTAAAAATAAAAAAACATTTTTTCGAAAATTTCACTTATTTTAAACTCGATAACCTCGGTTAACTCAAAATTCTGCCGTTTAAATTCGGGGTTTTTGCTATTAATAAATACTTACCTGCCACACCTTCAGGCTGGAGCGCGTTTCGTGATCTATCTCGTTGGTTGGTAGAATTAAATACTCTATAAACACCTACTTTTCTGCTAATTACGTTTTTTCACCATAAATTCAAAATATTGTACTACGCTTACCTCTAAATACTCCGTTGTTCGTTAGCCCGCGCGCAGACGCGTGTTTTGACACCTCACACGCGTACCTAGCTCGGAAAAACGGAAAATTATACCAACAATAAAAGTTTACCTCAGCGAACCAGCATTCAACACAAACTACGATATCTTTGCACCCAGGAGACGGAATTTGAAGCGGTTTCGGTGCAGTTAATCTTAATTGGGCTCTGCCTCTCTTTTCCACCTAAAATAATGCACCTGTTTTCTTTAAAAATAAAAAATCATTTTTTCGAAAATTTCACTTATTTTAAACTCGATAACCTCGGTTAACTCAAAATTCTGCCGTTTAAATTCGGGGTTTTTGCTATTAATAAATACTTACCTGCCACACCTTCAGGCTGGAGCGCGTTTCGTGATCTATCTCGTTGGTTGGTAGAATTAAATACTCTATAAACACCTACTTTTCTGCTAATTACGTTTTTTCACCATAAATTCAAAATATTGTACTACGCTTACCTCTAAATACTCCGTTGTTCGTTAGCCCGCGCGCAGACGCGTGTTTTGACACCTCACACGCGTACCTAGCTCGGAAAAACGGAAAATTATACCAACAATAAAAGTTTACCTCAGCGAACCAGCATTCAACACAAACTACGATATCTTTGCACCCAGGAGACGGAATTTGAAGCGGTTTCGGTGCAGTTAATCTTAATTGGGCTCTGCCTCTCTTTTCCACCTAAAATAATCCACCTGTTTTCTTTAAAAATAAAAAATCATTTTTTCGAAAATTTCACTTATTTTAAACTCGATAACCTCGGTTAACTCAAAATTCTGCCGTTTAAATTCGGGGTTTTTGCTATTAATAAATACTTACCTGCCACACCTTCAGGCTGGAGCGCGTTTCGTGATCTATCTCGTTGGTTGGTAGAATTAAATACTCTATAAACACCTACTTTTCTGCTAATTACGTTTTTTCACCATAAATTCAAAATATTGTACTACGCTTACCTCTAAATACTCCGTTGTTCGTTAGCCCGCGCGCAGACGCGTGTTTTGACACCTCACACGCGTACCTAGCTCGGAAAAACGGAAAATTATACCAACAATAAAAGTTTACCTCAGCGAACCAGCATTCAACACAAACTACGATATCTTTGCACCCAGGAGACGGAATTTGAAGCGGTTTCGGTGCAGTTAATCTTAATTGGGCTCTGCCTCTCTTTTCCACCTAAAATAATCCACCTGTTTTCTTTAAAAATAAAAAATAATTTTTTCGAAAATTTCACTTATTTTAAACTCGATAACCTCGGTTAACTCAAAATTCTGCCGTTTAAATTCGGGGTTTTTGCTATTAATAAATACTTACCTGCCACACCTTCAGGCTGGAGCGCGTTTCGTGATCTATCTCGTTGGTTGGTAGAATTAAATACTCTATAAACACCTACTTTTCTGCTAATTACGTTTTTTCACCATAAATTCAAAATATTGTACTACGCTTACCTCTAAATACTCCGTTGTTCGTTAGCCCGCGCGCAGACGCGTGTTTTGACACCTCACACGCGTACCTAGCTCGGAAAAACGGAAAATTATACCAACAATAAAAGTTTACCTCAGCGAACCAGCATTCAACACAAACTACGATATCTTTGCACCCAGGAGACGGAATTTGAAGCGGTTTCGGTGCAGTTAATCTTAATTGGGCTCTGCCTCTCTTTTCCACCTAAAATAATCCACCTGTTTTCTTTAAAAATAAAAAAACATTTTTTCGAAAATTTCACTTATTTTAAACTCGATAACCTCGGTTAACTCAAAATTCTGCCGTTTAAATTCGGGGTTTTTGCTATTAATAAATACTTACCTGCCACACCTTCAGGCTGGAGCGCGTTTCGTGATCTATCTCGTTGGTTGGTAGAATTAAATACTCTATAAACACCTACTTTTCTGCTAATTACGTTTTTTCACCATAAATTCAAAATATTGTACTACGCTTACCTCTAAATACTCCGTTGTTCGTTAGCCCGCGCGCAGACGCGTGTTTTGACACCTCACACGCGTACCTAGCTCGGAAAAACGGAAAATTATACCAACAATAAAAGTTTACCTCAGCGAACCAGCATTCAACACAAACTACGATATCTTTGCACCCAGGAGACGGAATTTGAAGCGGTTTCGGTGCAGTTAATCTTAATTGGGCTCTGCCTCTCTTTTCCACCTAAAATAATCCACCTGTTTTCTTTAAAAATAAAAAATCATTTTTTCGAAAATTTCACTTATTTTAAACTCGATAACCTCGGTTAACTCAAAATTCTGCCGTTTAAATTCGGGGTTTTTGCTATTAATAAATACTTACCTGCCACACCTTCAGGCTGGAGCGCGTTTCGTGATCTATCTCGTTGGTTGGTAGAATTAAATACTCTATAAACACCTACTTTTCTGCTAATTACGTTTTTTCACCATAAATTCAAAATATTGTACTACGCTTACCTCTAAATACTCCGTTGTTCGTTAGCCCGCGCGCAGACGCGTGTTTTGACACCTCACACGCGTACCTAGCTCGGAAAAACGGAAAATTATACCAACAATAAAAGTTTCTCTCTTTCGAAAAAATCATTTTTTCGAAAATTTGAAAGAAGAAAGAAAGAAAAAGAAAGAAAATAAATTTATTTGACCCAGTTAAGGCACACAATATTTATAGAAAAAAACAAAGAACATAAAAAAAAAATAAAAAAAAGTATTGTGCGCCTCACGGCTGCGCCAAACAGGCCCAGTTCAGCATGAATGCCAGACAACTAGTGCCTGACGCTGGTTTTCAACTGGACCTTATGTTACGAGGACGTCTTACAGATGTAAATCAGTTTTATAGTGTGTGTAGATATTTAAATAAAAAACAAAAATAAAAAAATGGATATGTGTAGCAAATAATAATAATAACTCGATTAGATATTTTATAAAAAATAATTATAGATAGGTAGATGGATATTTAAGAAAAGAAGCAGAGTGATATTATGGTTGCACAAGAAACAATGGACTGTCGTCAGTAAATAATAGGTATACCATACTTATAACAAAGAAATATTTATATTAACCATGTCTAGCTTCCGTTGCGCATCTATGAGGTACTGCCGTAGGCGTCTCCTAAATGTGTCGATCGTGCTAATTGATCGAATAGGTGGTGGCAGGTTATTCCACACTTTGGAAGCCGCATAACGGAAGCTACCTCTAAAAGCGGCCGTACTATGCGACCGAGTTGAGAGTTGCTGCGAGCATTGCCTTCGCCCACATTCTCGTTTACTCGCTATCCAACTCAACTTGTTGTAAAGGTAGTCCGGTTTCTGGTATTTAACTACACCGAACAGAAGGCAAGCCAAGTGAAGTTTGCGTCTGGACTTCATTTTTAAAGTGAAATGCTCGTTTAAGAAAGGAGTTACATGGCTTCTGCGAGGAATATTGTAACAAAACCGAGCACAAGCGTTTTGTACCCTTTGGATGAGGCGGTCTGTACGAGCTAATAGGCGCGGGCCGTACACTGTGTCAGCGTAGTTCAACCTCGATAGAACCAGGGTTTCCACAAGCTGTTCTCGTAGTGTTTCGGACAAGTAGGGCCTAATCTTGTACAGAACTTTCAGGCGGTAAAAGCAGTTTCTTACGGAGTCGGCTACGTGTTTTTCGAAACGAAGGTCCTTATCCATAACAAGACCAAGATTCCGTGCTTCATAGACTCTGTCGATTTGTTCGCCCATTAACTCCAGGTGAAACGATGCGGGAAGTTTTGCAAGTTGCTGTCTTGTGCCAAACACCATGTATTTGGTTTTGGTTGGGTTTAACGACAGGCAATTTTCTTCAGACCAGGCGGCGATTCTACGAAGATCATCGTTTAGATCCTTAATGGCACTATCGTACTCATCTGGTTTAAAGGATATATAAATTTGGACGTCGTCGGCATATATGTGGTACTTGCACCTCTGGAGGCATTTGATGATATCTGCACAGTATAAAATAAACATAATTGGGCCTAATATAGACCCCTGCGGAACCCCTCTCTCAATGGAAGTAACAGTCGATGTAAGGGCAGTGCCGTTACCCAAACGTAGGTCCACAAGTTGTTTTCTATCGGTAAGATAGCTGCGGAACCATTGCGTAGCGCTGGGGTCAAATCCGTAATAGTTAAGCTTCGAAAGTAATAACGGGATATTTATTGCGTCAAATGCCCGGGAAAAATCTAGCAATACCAGCAATGAACACATTCCTTTATCTTGGGCTGACAAAAGATTATCCGTAACATCCAGTAAAGCAGTGGCAGTACTGCGCTGTTTTCTGAAACCAGACTGTAAGTCCGGTAATACGTTATTTTGTTCCAAAAAATGCGTTAATTGGTGGCTAACGACTTTCTCTAACACTTTAGACAAACACGGTAAAATGCTAATAGGGCGTAGGTCTTTTACTCCAATTGGATTGGCATTTTTAGGTAAGGGCCTAACGGAAGCAATTTTCCATTGGTCAGGGAATGTTGACGTTACTATTGAGCAGTTTATAATGTCTGTTACAGTACTTAATGCGTATGGCAGAGTCATATTTAGCATGTCGAGGGTAATGTTGTCGCAACCTTCGGCGTTACTTTTAAGGTTCGATATAATGCGAGAGATGTCATTCTGTTCCACTGGATTGATTGTGAAAATAGCTTCACCATGTTTGTGGTTCTCAAAATACGTAATAAGTGTCTTGCTTGCAACGGGGTTACCGGGGACTATCAAAAAAGTACTATTAATAAGATCTGGATCTGTAAAATGCGACGGAAGGTCTTGTCTGGGTTTATAAGGTGATAATGTAGATTTGAGATTTTGCCATAATAATTTAGGATTTTTTATTTTATTGTTTACGTTATGCTTAAAGTACGCAACTTTTTCGTTGTACAAAGAACTTAACACTAAGGACTTTAACTCTTTGTAGTATTCTTTTTTAGAATCTGATTTTGAAATCCTGTAGCAAGTTAAAGCATTATCCCGCAAACGCATCATGAGTTTAATTGTATCAGTAATCCACGGGTAAGACTTTTCCTTGATAGTAAATGTTTTGATCGGTGCGTAAACATCGAACAGTGAAATTATGTGGGAGTTAAATACATTTGCCATGTCATTAACATTGTCAAGCAAGGAAATATTTTCAAGACATAAAAGCAACAAGTCCATGTTGAAGCTCTCCATGCATACATTTTTAAGTGGCCTAGATTTTACAACGTATGGTTTAAACTTATCACGTTTTACGTGAAATTCCCCAATTATTATGGAATGACCGTTAAGTGAACCAGAACATTCCACGGACGTGTATCTAGCTGTTAGGTCGGTACACAGGAGATCGATGAGAGTTTCACGTGAGATGCGTTTGCGGGATACCGCAAACATAGTAGCACAAAAGATAGCAGATAGTAGCAACACAAACATAGTACTATTGAAATGCTTTCGCATTCACTTTCTACAAACCAAAAAGTTTGTTTAAAAATCAGCGTGATAGTAAAAGAAAGTATCAGTATAACAATCTGTACAACAAAACAAAAAAGAAAAATAAACAATACAGTGATTTTAAAGTGAGCTATTGCCGCCGTTACCCTGCGCCGATGCCGGTCGGAAAGTGCGCTGTAAATCAGCCTCACAGCGGATGTGGCAGGTGGCGTCTCCGGGTTTGTACCGGGCGAGAATACGGCCGCGTTTTGCCCATACAAATTGCCAACCAAGGCGTCTGCCGGCCTCACGAGCGCTCCGAAACAACTCCCGATTCACCTTCGTAAGGCGCTCGTTCACGTAAAAGCGTGTCGTAGGGCCCGGCATATCGAGGTCAGCAGTAGTCATGCCGCGTCGCACTCGTGCACCTTCCAGCAGCTCGTCGCGAAGGTCGCGGCGTGCGAGGCGCACGACGAGGAAGCGGGGGCGGGTCTCCACCGGCGCCGTCGCCTGCGTCGCGTTGATGCGCCTACCTCCGACACGCTCGGCGCTCACTATGTCGCGCGCCTCTATTTTGACGCCAATCTTTGACGCAACCAACATCGCTGTGTGGATTGGATTTTCACCACTGTTTTCGGGTATGTTGGAGATCTGAATATCATTTGCTAGCAGCTCCTGATCTCGATCATTAATATTATTCCGCAGTTGTGATATTAAGAGCCCCTATCAATTTTGCGGTCTAAAAACAGAAAATTTAAGTTTTTTCGGAGCCAATGTCTGAATATCCTTAAGATATCTGTTTTGTTTTTAACTGCAAAATTATTCATCACCTATTTAACTAGTAAGTTGACTAATAAAATTAAAACTAACTACTCAATATAAATTACGAAAAATAAAAATCTATCACACGTTTTTACGTAAGCGTGAAACACCTGGTTTTTCAATTACTTTCATAGCTTACTGGTAGCAAATATCAATCAGAGAAAAATACTAAATACTGGGCATATAGTATATTAGTATGGCGACTGATCATTTTTCCAAAGTTTATTGAATTAGTACTTGAAAAAAAATGTGATCCACGCTGAAAAAACGCAATAATACCATGTGCAAAATCGTCGTCTACGCGTAAGAATTTGTTACATATTAACAATAAGTCTTCAATATTTTAAAATTTTAGTTATTTATCTACCAAATTCAGTTTTTATATTTTATTTTTGACAACTAATTTAATTATAATAAAAGATCTAAATAATGCCTTATAAACCGATGCGCTCGCTCGAGGCAATCAGTCGCGCCCGAGGGCTTCTCGACGTCGGACCTGTGTCGCCTGTGACGTTCGCCGCTGCCGCCGCTCCCGACGTAATTCGCGGAATCGGGCGCACTTTTGTAAAAGAGCTAACCAGTTTTGAGACTGGGAGTACCTATTTAATGTATGGTGTAACACTTTGTGACTTGCTAATGATATTTATACATATTAATGTTTTGTATTATACTTACAGTAAAATAGTGTTTAATTTTTAGAAAATGGGTCGAATAATTCAACTTTATTATCACGGAAGAATGAAAGGTAATAAAAAGAAAAAAGTTAAAAGAACACGGAAGGCACGTGCAGTTCTTAGGTAAATAATATTAGGTAGATTTTTGCCATCATCTTACTAATTAAGAAAATTGTTGTAGTTTACTATTATTTCTTTAATCTAATAATGTGTTCATTATATTAGTAGAGAATTAAGTAGGCAGAAATCTGCCGAAAATCAAATATTACCTGACATCATCGATGAGCGAAAAGGATCGGGACACACGTTAATTCTTTTTTACCCGACTACGGCGAAGAAAAAAGGAGGGTTATGATTTTGACCGATATGTATGTATGTTCATCTGTTCCCTCCTATCTTCTAAACCACTCGAGCGCTGGAACCAAAGTAAGTTTTCACTTTGCGTCCAGCGCTCGGTGTGGTAACACGTCGCGTTCTGGTTTGCAATTGGTCAATCGTCATCCTGAGGATGCCTCGTTGAGAGGTGAAACACGTGTCGATTTCTTACGGGGTTTTTATGACTCTTGGAGAATAGTCAAGCGGAATAGGTAACTAAATATATCTATTACGTAGTATTACGGAACCTAGTAAGTAAAAACTCCTAATAATAGCAGTTACGGACCAAGATTATTAGTTCGCGCTGCACCGTGCGCACAGCGCACACTACGACTGTCAGAGATACGTTGACCGCACACAGACACACTGCGCTCCGATAGTTACCTAAACTCGTAGCGCGCCGAAATTGATAGGGACTCTTAATTCGTCCACCTCAGACGATACTCGGGGCTGAGTGTGTTTACTTTCTAACACAGCCAATCTCTCCTCCAGATTACTCATCCTATCGTTCGTTGCGTTTAGAGAGGATCTGAGCTCGGACAGATCATCGCGGAGAAGCTGGAATTCATTCCGCACCGTCTTTAAAAAATCCTCCTTAAATATGCTAAGCTCAGCTCTAAGGATATCTAATATGTTGAGCTCCTGTGTGGCGTCAAGGGCTGTGCTGTTTAAGGGGCTGTTGTCGATCAGGTTACCAAGGCTATCCTCGAGTGTAGCTGGCACTAGTGTACGTGCCCTAACCGGCGTTTCAGACTGGTTATCCCTCACCAGGTTCTTAGTGCACTCAGGACAGTGCCATGGGGTCTTTAAAGGGCCGGTACTCTGTAGGCCCACACACGCACGATGGTACCAAGTCCTACACTTGTTACAATTTGCGGCCTCATTTGCCGACATAAACTTGCCACAGCCATTGCACTTAACCATAGTGAACTTGTTGATGTACTATCGATTTCTCCAAGTAGAACACCGATAATTCAACAGATGGCGCTATTTTGAGAAACACGTTTATGGCAGTTTTAACGGTGTGTATGGTACGGATAGACACCATAAGCTGAGCAAAGTATCGGTGTAAAGGTGTGCACACACTAAAGTTTGGTCACAGTTTGTTTCTCGTTAACGAGTAAAACACAGTTTATTTTCCTTGGGGTGTCAGGTACTTAAATATTTCCGAAAATCGAAAAAAAATTATTTTTAGAGTTTATTATATTTAACACAGCACATAACCACTGTTACTTGTACATAGCACTTAAACTTGTATTACAACAATGAAGTTTTGCAAAACAGACTTGTTTTTTCATTTATTTCGCGAGAAGTAAACAGAGAGCTTATGACTGATGCGTATGTGTCACTCTGACCGATATGATATAAAATGTTTCAAATTTCACTTATTTTAAACTCGATAACCTCGGTTAACTCAAAATTCTGCCGTTTAAATTCGGGGTTTTTGCTATTAATAAATACTTACCTGCCACACCTTCAGGCTGGAGCGCGTTTCGTGATCTATCTCGTTGGTTGGTAGAATTAAATACTCTATAAACACCTACTTTTCTGCTAATTACGTTTTTTCACCATAAATTCAAAATATTGTACTACGCTTACCTCTAAATACTCCGTTGTTCGTTAGCCCGCGCGCAGACGCGTGTTTTGACACCTCACACGCGTACCTAGCTCGGAAAAACGGAAAATTATACCAACAATAAAAGTTTACCTCAGCGAACCAGCATTCAACACAAACTACGATATCTTTGCACCCAGGAGACGGAATTTGAAGCGGTTTCGGTGCAGTTAATCTTAATTGGGCTCTGCCTCTCTTTTCCACCTAAAATAATCCACCTGTTTTCTTTAAAAATAAAAAATCATTTTTTCGAAAATTTCACTTATTTTAAACTCGATAACCTCGGTTAACTCAAAATTCTGCCGTTTAAATTCGGGGTTTTTGCTATTAATAAATACTTACCTGCCACACCTTCAGGCTGGAGCGCGTTTCGTGATCTATCTCGTTGGTTGGTAGAATTAAATACTCTATAAACACCTACTTTTCTGCTAATTACGTTTTTTCACCATAAATTCAAAATATTGTACTACGCTTACCTCTAAATACTCCGTTGTTCGTTAGCCCGCGCGCAGACGCGTGTTTTGACACCTCACACGCGTACCTAGCTCGGAAAAACGGAAAATTATACCAACAATAAAAGTTTACCTCAGCGAACCAGCATTCAACACAAACTACGATATCTTTGCACCCAGGAGACGGAATTTGAAGCGGTTTCGGTGCAGTTAATCTTAATTGGGCTCTGCCTCTCTTTTCCACCTAAAATAATCCACCTGTTTTCTTTAAAAATAAAAAATCATTTTTTCGAAAATTTCACTTATTTTAAACTCGATAACCTCGGTTAAAACTCAAAATTCTGCCGTTTAAATTCGGGGTTTTTGCTATTAATAAATACTTACCTGCCACACCTTCAGGCTGGAGCGCGTTTCGTGATCTATCTCGTTGGTTGGTAGAATTAAATACTCTATAAACACCTACTTTTCTGCTAATTACGTTTTTTCACCATAAATTCAAAATATTGTACTACGCTTACCTCTAAATACTCCGTTGTTCGTTAGCCCGCGCGCAGACGCGTGTTTTGACACCTCACACGCGTACCTAGCTCGGAAAAACGGAAAATTATACCAACAATAAAAGTTTACCTCAGCGAACCAGCATTCAACACGAACTACGATATCTTTGCACCCAGGAGACGGAATTTGAAGCGGTTTCGGTGCAGTTAATCTTAATTGGGCTCTGCCTCTCTTTTCCACCTAAAATAATCCACCTGTTTTCTTTAAAAATAAAAAATCATTTTTTCGAAAATTTCACTTATTTTAAACTCGATAACCTCGGTTAACTCAAAATTCTGCCGTTTAAATTCGGGGTTTTTGCTATTAATAAATACTTACCTGCCACACCTTCAGGCTGGAGCGCGTTTCGTGATCTATCTCGTTGGTTGGTAGAATTAAATACTCTATAAACACCTACTTTTCGGCTAATTACGTTTTTTCACCATAAATTCAAAATATTGTACTACGCTTACCTCTAAATACTCCGTTGTTCGTTAGCCCTTGCGCAGACGCGTGTTTTGACACCTCACACGCGTACCTAGCTCGGAAAAACGGAAAATTATACCAACAATAAAAGTTTACCTCAGCGAACCAGCATTCAACACAAACTACGATATCTTTGCACCCAGGAGACGGAATTTGAAGCGGTTTCGGTGCAGTTAATCTTAATTGGGCTCTGCCTCTCTTTTCCACCTAAAATAATCCACCTGTTTTCTTTAAAAATAAAAAATCATTTTTTCGAAAATTTCACTTATTTTAAACTCGATAACCTCGGTTAACTCAAAATTCTGCCGTTTAAATTCGGGGTTTTTGCTATTAATAAATACTTACCTGCCACACCTTCAGGCTGGAGCGCGTTTCGTGATCTATCTCGTTGGTTGGTAGAATTAAATACTCTATAAACACCTACTTTTCTGCTAATTACGTTTTTTCACCATAAATTCAAAATATTGTACTACGCTTACCTCTAAATACTCCGTTGTTCGTTAGCCCGCGCGCAGACGCGTGTTTTGACACCTCACACGCGTACCTAGCTCGGAAAAACGGAAAATTATACCAACAATAAAAGTTTACCTCAGCGAACCAGCATTCAACACAAACTACGATATCTTTGCACCCAGGAGACGGAATTTGAAGCGGTTTCGGTGCAGTTAATCTTAATTGGGCTCTGCCTCTCTTTTCCACCTAAAATAATCCACCTGTTTTCTTTAAAAATAAAAAATCATTTTTTCGAAAATTTCACTTATTTTAAACTCGATAACCTCGGTTAACTCAAAATTCTGCCGTTTAAATTCGGGGTTTTTGCTATTAATAAATACTTACCTGCCACACCTTCAGGCTGGAGCGCGTTTCGTGATCTATCTCGTTGGTTGGTAGAATTAAATACTCTATAAACACCTACTTTTCTGCTAATTACGTTTTTTCACCATAAATTCAAAATATTGTACTACGCTTACCTCTAAATACTCCGTTGTTCGTTAGCCCGCGCGCAGACGCGTGTTTTGACACCTCACACGCGTACCTAGCTCGGAAAAACGGAAAATTATACCAACAATAAAAGTTTACCTCAGCGAACCAGCATTCAACACAAACTACGATATCTTTGCACCCAGGAGACGGAATTTGAAGCGGTTTCGGTGCAGTTAATCTTAATTGGGCTCTGCCTCTCTTTTCCACCTAAAATAATCCACCTGTTTTCTTTAAAAATAAAAAATCATTTTTTCGAAAATTTCACTTATTTTAAATTCGATAACCTCGGTTAACTCAAAATTCTGCCGTTTAAATTCGGGGTTTTTGCTATTAATAAATACTTACCTGCCACACCTTCAGGCTGGAGCGCGTTTCGTGATCTATCTCGTTGGTTGGTAGAATTAAATACTCTATAAACACCTACTTTTCTGCTAATTACGTTTTTTCACCATAAATTCAAAATATTGTACTACGCTTACCTCTAAATACTCCGTTGTTCGTTAGCCCGCGCGCAGACGCGTGTTTTGACACCTCACACGCGTACCTAGCTCGGAAAAACGGAAAATTATACCAACAATAAAAGTTTACCTCAGCGAACCAGCATTCAACACAAACTACGATATCTTTGCACCCAGGAGACGGAATTTGAAGCGGTTTCGGTGCAGTTAATCTTAATTGGGCTCTGCC
This sequence comes from Lithophane semibrunnea, assembly GCA_947363905.1. Taxonomy (NCBI): domain Eukaryota; kingdom Metazoa; phylum Arthropoda; class Insecta; order Lepidoptera; family Noctuidae; genus Lithophane; species Lithophane semibrunnea. The sequence continues at coordinate 11,401,438 of OX376213.1, read as the reverse complement.
TCTCTTTTCCACCTAAAATAATCCACCTGTTTTCTTTAAAAATAAAAAATCATTTTTTCGAAAATTTCACTTATTTTAAACTCGATAACCTCGGTTAACTCAAAATTCTGCCGTTTAAATTCGGGGTTTTTGCTATTAATAAATACTTACCTGCCACACCTTCAGGCTGGAGCGCGTTTCGTGATCTATCTCGTTGGTTGGTAGAATTAAATACTCTATAAACACCTACTTTTCTGCTAATTACGTTTTTTCACCATAAATTCAAAATATTGTACTACGCTTACCTCTAAATACTCCATTGTTCGTTAGCCCGCGCGCAGACGCGTGTTTTGACACCTCACACGCGTACCTAGCTCGGAAAAACGGAAAATTATACCAACAATAAAAGTTTACCTCAGCGAACCAGCATTCAACACAAACTACGATATCTTTGCACCCAGGAGACGGAATTTGAAGCGGTTTCGGTGCAGTTAATCTTAATTGGGCTCTGCCTCTCTTTTCCACCTAAAATAATCCACCTGTTTTCTTTAAAAATAAAAAATCATTTTTTCGAAAATTTTACTTATTTTAAACTCGATAACCTCGGTTAACTCAAAATTCTGCCGTTTAAATTCGGGGTTTTTGCTATTAATAAATACTTACCTGCCACACCTTCAGGCTGGAGCGCGTTTCGTGATCTATCTCGTTGGTTGGTAGAATTAAATACTCTATAAACACCTACTTTTCTGCTAATTACGTTTTTTCACCATAAATTCAAAATATTGTACTACGCTTACCTCTAAATACTCCGTTGTTCGTTAGCCCGCGCGCAGACGCGTGTTTTGACACCTCACACGCGTACCTAGCTCGGAAAAACGGAAAATTATACCAACAATAAAAGTTTACCTCAGCGAACCAGCATTCAACACAAACTACGATATCTTTGCACCCAGGAGACGGAATTTGAAGCGGTTTCGGTGCAGTTAATCTTAATTGGGCTCTGCCTCTCTTTTCCACCTAAAATAATCCACCTGTTTTCTTTAAAAATAAAAAATCATTTTTTCGAAAATTTCACTTATTTTAAACTCGATAACCTCGGTTAACTCAAAATTCTGCCGTTTAAATTCGGGGTTTTTGCTATTAATAAATACTTACCTGCCACACCTTCAGGCTGGAGCGCGTTTCGTGATCTATCTCGTTGGTTGGTAGAATTAAATACTCTATAAACACCTACTTTTCTGCTAATTACGTTTTTTCACCATAAATTCAAAATATTGTACTACGCTTACCTCTAAATACTCCGTTGTTCGTTAGCCCGCGCGCAGACGCGTGTTTTGACACCTCACACGCGTACCTAGCTCGGAAAAACGGAAAATTATACCAACAATAAAAGTTTACCTCAGCGAACCAGCATTCAACACAAACTACGATATCTTTGCACCCAGGAGACGGAATTTGAAGCGGTTTCGGTGCAGTTAATCTTAATTGGGCTCTGCCTCTCTTTTCCACCTAAAATAATCCACCTGTTTTCTTTAAAAATAAAAAATCATTTTTTCGAAAATTTCACTTATTTTAAACTCGATAACCTCGGTTAACTCAAAATTCTGCCGTTTAAATTCGGGGTTTTTGCTATTAATAAATACTTACCTGCCACACCTTCAGGCTGGAGCGCGTTTCGTGATCTATCTCGTTGGTTGGTAGAATTAAATACTCTATAAACACCTACTTTTCTGCTAATTACGTTTTTTCACCATAAATTCAAAATATTGTACTACGCTTACCTCTAAATACTCCGTTGTTCGTTAGCCCGCGCGCAGACGCGTGTTTTGACACCTCACACGCGTACCTAGCTCGGAAAAACGGAAAATTATACCAACAATAAAAGTTTACCTCAGCGAACCAGCATTCAACACAAACTACGATATCTTTGCACCCAGGAGACGGAATTTGAAGCGGTTTCGGTGCAGTTAATCTTAATTGGGCTCTGCCTCTCTTTTCCACCTAAAATAATCCACCTGTTTTCTTTAAAAATAAAAAATCATTTTTTCGAAAATTTCACTTATTTTAAACTCGATAACCTCGGTTAACTCAAAATTCTGCCGTTTAAATTCGGGGTTTTTGCTATTAATAAATACTTACCTGCCACACCTTCAGGCTGGAGCGCGTTTCGTGATCTATCTCGTTGGTTGGTAGAATTAAATACTCTATAAACACCTACTTTTCTGCTAATTACGTTTTTTCACCATAAATTCAAAATATTGTACTACGCTTACCTCTAAATACTCCGTTGTTCGTTAGCCCGCGCGCAGACGCGTGTTTTGACACCTCACACGCGTACCTAGCTCGGAAAAACGGAAAATTATACCAACAATAAAAGTTTACCTCAGCGAACCAGCATTCAACACAAACTACGATATCTTTGCACCCAGGAGACGGAATTTGAAGCGGTTTCGGTGCAGTTAATCTTAATTGGGCTCTGCCTCTCTTTTCCACCTAAAATAATCCACCTGTTTTCTTTAAAAATAAAAAATCATTTTTTCGAAAATTTCACTTATTTTAAACTCGATAACCTCGGTTAACTCAAAATTCTGCCGTTTAAATTCGGGGTTTTTGCTATTAATAAATACTTACCTGCCACACCTTCAGGCTGGAGCGCGTTTCGTGATCTATCTCGTTGGTTGGTAGAATTAAATACTCTATAAACACCTACTTTTCTGCTAATTACGTTTTTTCACCATAAATTCAAAATATTGTACTACGCTTACCTCTAAATACTCCGTTGTTCGTTAGCCCGCGCGCAGACGCGTGTTTTGACATCTCACACGCGTACCTAGCTCGGAAAAACGGAAAATTATACCAACAATAAAAGTTTACCTCAGCGAACCAGCATTCAACACAAACTACGATATCTTTGCACCCAGGAGACGGAATTTGAAGCGGTTTCGGTGCAGTTAATCTTAATTGGGCTCTGCCTCTCTTTTCCACCAAAAATAATCCACCTGTTTTCTTTAAAAATAAAAAATCATTTTTTCGAAAATTTCACTTATTTTAAACTCGATAACCTCGGTTAACTCAAAATTCTGCCGTTTAAATTCGGGGTTTTTGCTATTAATAAATACTTACCTGCCACACCTTCAGGCTGGAGCGCGTTTCGTGATCTATCTCGTTGGTTGGTAGAATTAAATACTCTATAAACACCTACTTTTCTGCTAATTACGTTTTTTCACCATAAATTCAAAATATTGTACTACGCTTACCTCTAAATACTCCGTTGTTCGTTAGCCCGCGCGCAGACGCGTGTTTTGACACCTCACACGCGTACCTAGCTCGGAAAAACGGAAAATTATACCAACAATAAAAGTTTACCTCAGCGAACCAGCATTCAACACAAACTACGATATCTTTGCACCCAGGAGACGGAATTTGAAGCGGTTTCGGTGCAGTTAATCTTAATTGGGCTCTGCCTCTCTTTTCCACCTAAAATAATCCACCTGTTTTCTTTAAAAATAAAAAATCATTTTTTCGAAAATTTTACTTATTTTAAACTCGATAACCTCGGTTAACTCAAAATTCTGCCGTTTAAATTCGGGGTTTTTGCTATTAATAAATACTTACCTGCCACACCTTCAGGCTGGAGCGCGTTTCGTGATCTATCTCGTTGGTTGGTAGAATTAAATACTCTATAAACACCTACTTTTCTGCTAATTACGTTTTTTCACCATAAATTCAAAATATTGTACTACGCTTACCTCTAAATACTCCGTTGTTCGTTAGCCCGCGCGCAGACGCGTGTTTTGACACCTCACACGCGTACCTAGCTCGGAAAAACGGAAAATTATACCAACAATAAAAGTTTACCTCAGCGAACCAGCATTCAACACAAACTACGATATCTTTGCACCCAGGAGACGGAATTTGAAGCGGTTTCGGTGCAGTTAATCTTAATTGGGCTCTGCCTCTCTTTTCCACCTAAAATAATCCACCTGTTTTCTTTAAAAATAAAAAATCATTTTTTCGAAAATTTCACTTATTTTAAACTCGATAACCTCGGTTAACTCAAAATTCTGCCGTTTAAATTCGGGGTTTTTGCTATTAATAAATACTTACCTGCCACACCTTCAGGCTGGAGCGCGTTTCGTGATCTATCTCGTTGGTTGGTAGAATTAAATACTCTATAAACACCTACTTTTCTGCTAATTACGTTTTTTCACCATAAATTCAAAATATTGTACTACGCTTACCTCTAAATACTCCGTTGTTCGTTAGCCCGCGCGCAGACGCGTGTTTTGACACCTCACACGCGTACCTAGCTCGGAAAAACGGAAAATTATACCAACAATAAAAGTTTACCTCAGCGAACCAGCATTCAACACAAACTACGATATCTTTGCACCCAGGAGACGGAATTTGAAGCGGTTTCGGTGCAGTTAATCTTAATTGGGCTCTGCCTCTCTTTTCCACCTAAAATAATCCACCTGTTTTCTTTAAAAATAAAAAATCATTTTTTCGAAAATTTCACTTATTTTAAACTCGATAACCTCGGTTAACTCAAAATTCTGCCGTTTAAATTCGGGGTTTTTGCTATTAATAAATACTTACCTGCCACACCTTCAGGCTGGAGCGCGTTTCGTGATCTATCTCGTTGGTTGGTAGAATTAAATACTCTATAAACACCTACTTTTCTGCTAATTACGTTTTTTCACCATAAATTCAAAATATTGTACTACGCTTACCTCTAAATACTCCGTTGTTCGTTAGCCCGCGCGCAGACGCGTGTTTTGACATCTCACACGCGTACCTAGCTCGGAAAAACGGAAAATTATACCAACAATAAAAGTTTACCTCAGCGAACCAGCATTCAACACAAACTACGATATCTTTGCACCCAGGAGACGGAATTTGAAGCGGTTTCGGTGCAGTTAATCTTAATTGGGCTCTGCCTCTCTTTTCCACCAAAAATAATCCACCTGTTTTCTTTAAAAATAAAAAATCATTTTTTCGAAAATTTCACTTATTTTAAACTCGATAACCTCGGTTAACTCAAAATTCTGCCGTTTAAATTCGGGGTTTTTGCTATTAATAAATACTTACCTGCCACACCTTCAGGCTGGAGCGCGTTTCGTGATCTATCTCGTTGGTTGGTAGAATTAAATACTCTATAAACACCTACTTTTCTGCTAATTACGTTTTTTCACCATAAATTCAAAATATTGTACTACGCTTACCTCTAAATACTCCGTTGTTCGTTAGCCCGCGCGCAGACGCGTGTTTTGACACCTCACACGCGTACCTAGCTCGGAAAAACGGAAAATTATACCAACAATAAAAGTTTACCTCAGCGAACCAGCATTCAACACAAACTACGATATCTTTGCACCCAGGAGACGGAATTTGAAGCGGTTTCGGTGCAGTTAATCTTAATTGGGCTCTGCCTCTCTTTTCCACCTAAAATAATCCACCTGTTTTCTTTAAAAATAAAAAATCATTTTTTCGAAAATTTTACTTATTTTAAACTCGATAACCTCGGTTAACTCAAAATTCTGCCGTTTAAATTCGGGGTTTTTGCTATTAATAAATACTTACCTGCCACACCTTCAGGCTGGAGCGCGTTTCGTGATCTATCTCGTTGGTTGGTAGAATTAAATACTCTATAAACACCTACTTTTCTGCTAATTACGTTTTTTCACCATAAATTCAAAATATTGTACTACGCTTACCTCTAAATACTCCGTTGTTCGTTAGCCCGCGCGCAGACGCGTGTTTTGACACCTCACACGCGTACCTAGCTCGGAAAAACGGAAAATTATACCAACAATAAAAGTTTACCTCAGCGAACCAGCATTCAACACAAACTACGATATCTTTGCACCCAGGAGACGGAATTTGAAGCGGTTTCGGTGCAGTTAATCTTAATTGGGCTCTGCCTCTCTTTTCAACCTAAAATAATCCACCTGTTTTCTTTAAAAATAAAAAATCATTTTTTCGAAAATTTCACTTATTTTAAACTCGATAACCTCGGTTAACTCAAAATTCTGCCGTTTAAATTCGGGGTTTTTGCTATTAATAAATACTTACCTGCCACACCTTCAGGCTGGAGCGCGTTTCGTGATCTATCTCGTTGGTTGGTAGAATTAAATACTCTATAAACACCTACTTTTCTGCTAATTACGTTTTTTCACCATAAATTCAAAATATTGTACTACGCTTACCTCTAAATACTCCGTTGTTCGTTAGCCCGCGCGCAGACGCGTGTTTTGACACCTCACACGCGTACCTAGCTCGGAAAAACGGAAAATTATACCAACAATAAAAGTTTACCTCAGCGAACCAGCATTCAACACAAACTACGATATCTTTGCACCCAGGAGACGGAATTTGAAGCGGTTTCGGTGCAGTTAATCTTAATTGGGCTCTGCCTCTCTTTTCCACCTAAAATAATCCACCTGTTTTCTTTAAAAATAAAAAATCATTTTTTCGAAAATTTCACTTATTTTAAACTCGATAACCTCGGTTAACTCAAAATTCTGCCGTTTAAATTCGGGGTTTTTGCTATTAATAAATACTTACCTGCCACACCTTCAGGCTGGAGCGCGTTTCGTGATCTATCTCGTTGGTTGGTAGAATTAAATACTCTATAAACACCTACTTTTCTGCTAATTACGTTTTTTCACCATAAATTCAAAATATTGTACTACGCTTACCTCTAAATACTCCGTTGTTCGTTAGCCCGCGCGCAGACGCGTGTTTTGACACCTCACACGCGTACCTAGCTCGGAAAAACGGAAAATTATACCAACAATAAAAGTTTACCTCAGCGAACCAGCATTCAACACAAACTACGATATCTTTGCACCCAGGAGACGGAATTTGAAGCGGTTTCGGTGCAGTTAATCTTAATTGGGCTCTGCCTCTCTTTTCCACCTAAAATAATCCACCTGTTTTCTTTAAAAATAAAAAATCATTTTTTCGAAAATTTCACTTATTTTAAACTCGATAACCTCGGTTAACTCAAAATTCTGCCGTTTAAATTCGGGGTTTTTGCTATTAATAAATACTTACCTGCCACACCTTCAGGCTGGAGCGCGTTTCGTGATCTATCTCGTTGGTTGGTAGAATTAAATACTCTATAAACACCTACTTTTCTGCTAATTACGTTTTTTCACCATAAATTCAAAATATTGTACTACGCTTACCTCTAAATACTCCGTTGTTCGTTAGCCCGCGCGCAGACGCGTGTTTTGACACTTCACACGCGTACCTAGCTCGGAAAAACGGAAAATTATACCAACAATAAAAGTTTACCTCAGCGAACCAGCATTCAACACAAACTACGATATCTTTGCACCCAGGAGACGGAATTTGAAGCGGTTTCGGTGCAGTTAATCTTAATTGGGCTCTGCCTCTCTTTTCCACCTAAAATAATCCACCTGTTTTCTTTAAAAATAAAAAATCATTTTTTCGAAAATTTCACTTATTTTAAACTCGATAACCTCGGTTAACTCAAAATTCTGCCGTTTAAATTCGGGGTTTTTGCTATTAATAAATACTTACCTGCCACACCTTCAGGCTGGAGCGCGTTTCGTGATCTATCTCGTTGGTTGGTAGAATTAAATACTCTATAAACACCTACTTTTCTGCTAATTACGTTTTTTCACCATAAATTCAAAATATTGTACTACGCTTACCTCTAAATACTCCGTTGTTCGTTAGTCCGCGCGCAGACGCGTGTTTTGACACCTCACACGCGTACCTAGCTCGGAAAAACGGAAAATTATACCAACAATAAAAGTTTACCTCAGCGAACCAGCATTCAACACAAACTACGATATCTTTGCACCCAGGAGACGGAATTTGAAGCAGTTTCGGTGCAGTTAATCTTAATTGGGCTCTGCCTCTCTTTTCCACCTAAAATAATCCACCTGTTTTCTTTAAAAATAAAAAATCATTTTTTCGAAAATTTCACTTATTTTAAACTCGATAACCTCGGTTAACTCAAAATTCTGCCGTTTAAATTCGGGGTTTTTGCTATTAATAAATACTTACCTGCCACACCTTTAGGCTGGAGCGCGTTTCGTGATCTATCTCGTTGGTTGGTAGAATTAAATACTCTATAAACACCTACTTTTCTGCTAATTACGTTTTTTCACCATAAATTCAAAATATTGTACTACGCTTACCTCTAAATACTCCGTTGTTCGTTAGCCCGCGCGCAGACGCGTGTTTTGACACCTCACACGCGTACCTAGCTCGGAAAAACGGAAAATTATACCAACAATAAAAGTTTACCTCAGCGAACCAGCATTCAACACAAACTACGATATCTTTGCACCCAGGAGACGGAATTTGAAGCGGTTTCGGTGCAGTTAATCTTAATTGGGCTCTGCCTCTCTTTTCCACCTAAAATAATCCACCTGTTTTCTTTAAAAATAAAAAATCATTTTTTCGAAAATTTCACTTATTTTAAACTCGATAACCTCGGTTAACTCAGAATTCTGCCGTTTAAATTCGGGGTTTTTGCTATTAATAAATACTTACCTGCCACACCTTCAGGCTGGAGCGCGTTTCGTGATCTATCTCGTTGGTTGGTAGAATTAAATACTCTATAAACACCTACTTTTCTGCTAATTACGTTTTTTCACCATAAATTCAAAATATTGTACTACGCTTACCTCTAAATACTCCGTTGTTCGTTAGCCCGCGCGCAGACGCGTGTTTTGACACCTCACACGCGTACCTAGCTCGGAAAAACGGAAAATTATACCAACAATAAAAGTTTACCTCAGCGAACCAGCATTCAACACAAACTACGATATCTTTGCACCCAGGAGACGGAATTTGAAGCGGTTTCGGTGCAGTTAATCTTAATTGGGCTCTGCCTCTCTTTTCCACCTAAAATAATCCACCTGTTTTCTTTAAAAATAAAAAATCATTTTTTCGAAAATTTCACTTATTTTAAACTCGATAACCTCGGTTAACTCAAAATTCTGCCGTTTAAATTCGGGGTTTTTGCTATTAATAAATACTTACCTGCCACACCTTCAGGCTGGAGCGCGTTTCGTGATTTATCTCGTTGGTTGGTAGAATTAAATACTCTATAAACACCTACTTTTCTGCTAATTACGTTTTTTCACCATAAATTCAAAATATTGTACTACGCTTACCTCTAAATACTCCGTTGTTCGTTAGCCCGCGTGCAGACGCGTGTTTTGACACCTCACACGCGTACCTAGCTCGGAAAAACGGAAAATTATACCAACAATAAAAGTTTACCTCAGCGAACCAGCATTCAACACAAACTACGATATCTTTGCACCCAGGAGACGGAATTTGAAGCGGTTTCGGTGCAGTTAATCTTAATTGGGCTCTGCCTCTCTTTTCCACCTAAAATAATCCACCTGTTTTCTTTAAAAATAAAAAATCATTTTTTCGAAAATTTCACTTATTTTAAACTCGATAACCTCGGTTAACTCAAAATTCTGCCGTTTAAATTCGGGGTTTTTGCTATTAATAAATACTTACCTGCCACACCTTCAGGCTGGAGCGCGTTTCGTGATCTATCTCGTTGGTTGGTAGAATTAAATACTCTATAAACACCTACTTTTCTGCTAATTACGTTTTTTCACCATAAATTCAAAATATTGTACTACGCTTACCTCTAAATACTCCGTTGTTCGTTAGCCCGCGCGCAGACGCGTGTTTTGACACCTCACACGCGTACCTAGCTCGGAAAAACGGAAAATTATACCAACAATAAAAGTTTACCTCAGCGAACCAGCATTCAACACAAACTACGATATCTTTGCACCCAGGAGACGGAATGTGAAGCGGTTTCGGTGCAGTTAATCTTAATTGGGCTCTGCCTCTCTTTTCCACCTAAAATAATCCACCTGTTTTCTTTAAAAATAAAAAATCATTTTTTCGAAAATTTCACTTATTTTAAACTCGATAACCTCGGTTAACTCAAAATTCTGCCGTTTAAATTCGGGGTTTTTGCTATTAATAAATACTTACCTGCCACACCTTCAGGCTGGAGCGCGTTTCGTGATCTATCTCGTTGGTTGGTAGAATTAAATACTCTATAAACACCTACTTTTCTGCTAATTACGTTTTTTCACCATAAATTCAAAATATTGTACTACGCTTACCTCTAAATACTCCGTTGTTCGTTAGCCCGCGCGCAGACGCGTGTTTTGACACCTCACACGCGTACCTAGCTCGGAAAAACGGAAAATTATACCAACAATAAAAGTTTACCTCAGCGAACCAGCATTCAACACAAACTACGATATCTTTGCACCCAGGAGACGGAATTTGAAGCGGTTTCGGTGCAGTTAATCTTAATTGGGCTCTGCCTCTCTTTTCCACCTAAAATAATCCACCTGTTTTCTTTAAAAATAAAAAATCATTTTTTCGAAAATTTCACTTATTTTAAACTCGATAACCTCGGTTAACTCAAAATTCTGCCGTTTAAATTCGGGGTTTTTGCTATTAATAAATACTTACCTGCCACACCTTCAGGCTGGAGCGCGTTTCGTGATCTATCTCGTTGGTTGGTAGAATTAAATACTCTATAAACACCTACTTTTCTGCTAATTACGTTTTTTCACCATAAATTCAAAATATTGTACTACGCTTACCTCTAAATACTCCGTTGTTCGTTAGCCCGCGCGCAGACGCGTGTTTTGACACCTCACACGCGTACCTAGCTCGGAAAAACGGAAAATTATACCAACAATAAAAGTTTACCTCAGCGAACCAGCATTCAACACAAACTACGATATCTTTGCACCCAGGAGACGGAATTTGAAGCGGTTTCGGTGCAGTTAATCTTAATTGGGCTCTGCCTCTCTTTTCCACCTAAAATAATCCACCTGTTTTCTTTAAAAATAAAAAATCATTTTTTCGAAAATTTCACTTATTTTAAACTCGATAACCTCGGTTAACTCAAAATTCTGCCGTTTAAATTCGGGGTTTTTGCTATTAATAAATACTTACCTGCCACACCTTCAGGCTGGAGCGCGTTTCGTGATCTATCTCGTTGGTTGGTAGAATTAAATACTCTATAAACACCTACTTTTCTGCTAATTACGTTTTTTCACCATAAATTCAAAATATTGTACTACGCTTACCTCTAAATACTCCGTTGTTCGTTAGCCCGCGCGCAGACGCGTGTTTTGACACCTCACACGCGTACCTAGCTCGGAAAAACGGAAAATTATACCAACAATAAAAGTTTACCTCAGCGAACCAGCATTCAACACAAACTACGATATCTTTGCACCCAGGAGACGGAATTTGAAGCGGTTTCGGTGCAGTTAATCTTAATTGGGCTCTGCCTCTCTTTTCCACCTAAAATAATCCACCTGTTTTCTTTAAAAATAAAAAATCATTTTTTCGAAAATTTCACTTATTTTAAACTCGATAACCTCGGTTAACTCAAAATTCTGCCGTTTAAATTCGGGGTTTTTGCTATTAATAAATACTTACCTGCCACACCTTCAGGCTGGAGCGCGTTTCGTGATCTATCTCGTTGGTTGGTAGAATTAAATACTCTATAAACACCTACTTTTCTGCTAATTACGTTTTTTCACCATAAATTCAAAATATTGTACTACGCTTACCTCTAAATACTCCGTTGTTCGTTAGCCCGCGTGCAGACGCGTGTTTTGACACCTCACACGCGTACCTAGCTCGGAAAAACGGAAAATTATACCAACAATAAAAGTTTACCTCAGCGAACCAGCATTCAACACAAACTACGATATCTTTGCACCCAGGAGACGGAATTTGAAGCGGTTTCGGTGCAGTTAATCTTAATTGGGCTCTGCCTCTCTTTTCCACCTAAAATAATCCACCTGTTTTCTTTAAAAATAAAAAATCATTTTTTCGAAAATTTCACTTATTTTAAACTCGATAACCTCGGTTAACTCAAAATTCTGCCGTTTAAATTCGGGGTTTTTGCTATTAATAAATACTTACCTGCCACACCTTCAGGCTGGAGCGCGTTTCGTGATCTATCTCGTTGGTTGGTAGAATTAAATACTCTATAAACACCTACTTTTCTGCTAATTACGTTTTTTCACCATAAATTCAAAATATTGTACTACGCTTACCTCTAAATACTCCGTTGTTCGTTAGCCCGCGCGCAGACGCGTGTTTTGACACCTCACACGCGTACCTAGCTCGGAAAAACGGAAAATTATACCAACAATAAAAGTTTACCTCAGCGAACCAGCATTCAACACAAACTACGATATCTTTGCACCCAGGAGACGGAATTTGAAGCGGTTTCGGTGCAGTTAATCTTAATTGGGCTCTGCCTCTCTTTTCCACCTAAAATAATCCACCTGTTTTCTTTAAAAATAAAAAATCATTTTTTCGAAAATTTCACTTATTTTAAACTCGATAACCTCGGTTAACTCAAAATTCTGCCGTTTAAATTCGGGGTTTTTGCTATTAATAAATACTTATCTGCCACACCTTCAGGCTGGAGCGCGTTTCGTGATCTATCTCGTTGGTTGGTAGAATTAAATACTCTATAAACACCTACTTTTCTGCTAATTACGTTTTTTCACCATAAATTCAAAATATTGTACTACGCTTACCTCTAAATACTCCGTTGTTCGTTAGCCCGCGCGCAGACGCGTGTTTTGACACCTCACACGCGTACCTAGCTCGGAAAAACGGAAAATTATACCAACAATAAAAGTTTACCTCAGCGAACCAGCATTCAACACAAACTACGATATCTTTGCACCCAGGAGACGGAATTTGAAGCGGTTTCGGTGCAGTTAATCTTAATTGGGCTCTGCCTCTCTTTTCCACCTAAAATAATCCACCTGTTTTCTTTAAAAATAAAAAATCATTTTTTCGAAAATTTCACTTATTTTAAACTCGATAACCTCGGTTAACTCAAAATTCTGCCGTTTAAATTCGGGGTTTTTGCTATTAATAAATACTTACCTGCCACACCTTCAGGCTGGAGCGCGTTTCGTGATCTATCTCGTTGGTTGGTAGAATTAAATACTCTATAAACACCTACTTTTCTGCTAATTACGTTTTTTCATCATAAATTCAAAATATTGTACTACGCTTACCTCTAAATACTCCGTTGTTCGTTAGCCCGCGCGCAGACGCGTGTTTTGACACCTCACACGCGTACCTAGCTCGGAAAAACGGAAAATTATACCAACAATAAAAGTTTACCTCAGCGAACCAGCATTCAACACAAACTACGATATCTTTGCACCCAGGAGACGGAATTTGAAGCGGTTTCGGTGCAGTTAATCTTAATTGGGCTCTGCCTCTCTTTTCCACCTAAAATAATCCACCTGTTTTCTTTAAAAATAAAAAATCATTTTTTCGAAAATTTCACTTATTTTAAACTCGATAACCTCGGTTAACTCAAAATTCTGCCGTTTAAATTCGGGGTTTTTGCTATTAATAAATACTTACCTGCCACACCTTCAGGCTGGAGCGCGTTTCGTGATCTATCTCGTTGGTTGGTAGAATTAAATACTCTATAAACACCTACTTTTCTGCTAATTACGTTTTTTCACCATAAATTCAAAATATTGTACTACGCTTACCTCTAAATACTCCGTTGTTCGTTAGCCCGCGCGCAGACGCGTGTTTTGACACCTCACACGCGTACCTAGCTCGGAAAAACGGAAAATTATACCAACAATAAAAGTTTACCTCAGCGAACCAGCATTCAACACAAACTACGATATCTTTGCACCCAGGAGACGGAATTTGAAGCGGTTTCGGTGCAGTTAATCTTAATTGGGCTCTGCCTCTCCTTTCCACCTAAAATAATCCACCTGTTTTCTTTAAAAATAAAAAATCATTTTTTCGAAAATTTCACTTATTTTAAACTCGATAACCTCGGTTAACTCAAAATTCTGCCGTTTAAATTCGGGGTTTTTGCTATTAATAAATACTTACCTGCCACACCTTCAGGCTGGAGCGCGTTTCGTGATCTATCTCGTTGGTTGGTAGAATTAAATACTCTATAAACACCTACTTTTCTGCTAATTACGTTTTTTCACCATAAATTCAAAATATTGTACTACGCTTACCTCTAAATACTCCGTTGTTCGTTAGCCCGCGCGCAGACGCGTGTTTTGACACCTCACACGCGTACCTAGCTCGGAAAAACGGAAAATTATACCAACAATAAAAGTTTACCTCAGCGAACCAGCATTCAACACAAACTACGATATCTTTGCACCCAGGAGACGGAATTTGAAGCGGTTTCGGTGCAGTTAATCTTAATTGGGCTCTGCCTCTCTTTTCCACCTAAAATAATCCACCTGTTTTCTTTAAAAATAAAAAATCATTTTTTCGAAAATTTCACTTATTTTAAACTCGATAACCTCGGTTAACTCAAAATTCTGCCGTTTAAATTCGGGGTTTTTGCTATTAATAAATACTTACCTGCCACACCTTCAGGCTGGAGCGCGTTTCGTGATCTATCTCGTTGGTTGGTAGAATTAAATACTCTATAAACACCTACTTTTCTGCTAATTACGTTTTTTCACCATAAATTCAAAATATTGTACTACGCTTACCTCTAAATACTCCGTTGTTCGTTAGCCCGCGCGCAGACGCGTGTTTTGACACCTCACACGCGTACCTAGCTCGGAAAAACGGAAAATTATACCAACAATAAAAGTTTACCTCAGCGAACCAGCATTCAACACAAACTACGATATCTTTGCACCCAGGAGACGGAATTTGAAGCGGTTTCGGTGCAGTTAATCTTAATTGGGCTCTGCCTCTCTTTTCCACCTAAAATAATCCACCTGTTTTCTTTAAAAATAAAAAATCATTTTTTCGAAAATTTCACTTATTTTAAACTCGATAACCTCGGTTAACTCAAAATTCTGCCGTTTAAATTCGGGGTTTTTGCTATTAATAAATACTTACCTGCCACACCTTCAGGCTGGAGCGCGTTTCGTGATCTATCTCGTTGGTTGGTAGAATTAAATACTCTATAAACACCTACTTTTCTGCTAATTACGTTTTTTCACCATAAATTCAAAATATTGTACTACGCTTACCTCTAAATACTCCGTTGTTCGTTAGCCCGCGCGCAGACGCGTGTTTTGACACCTCACACGCGTACCTAGCTCGGAAAAACGGAAAATTATACCAACAATAAAAGTTTACCTCAGCGAACCAGCATTCAACACAAACTACGATATTTTTGCACCCAGGAGACGGAATTTGAAGCGGTTTCGGTGCAGTTAATCTTAATTGGGCTCTGCCTCTCTTTTCCACCTAAAATAATCCACCTGTTTTCTTTAAAAATAAAAAATCATTTTTTCGAAAATTTCACTTATTTTAAACTCGATAACCTCGGTTAACTCAAAATTCTGCCGTTTAAATTCGGGGTTTTTGCTATTAATAAATACTTACCTGCCACACCTTCAGGCTGGAGCGCGTTTCGTGATCTATCTCGTTGGTTGGTAGAATTAAATACTCTATAAACACCTACTTTTCTGCTAATTACGTTTTTTCACCATAAATTCAAAATATTGTACTACGCTTACCTCTAAATACTCCGTTGTTCGTTAGCCCGCGCGCAGACGCGTGTTTTGACACCTCACACGCGTACCTAGCTCGGAAAAACGGAAAATTATACCAACAATAAAAGTTTACCTCAGCGAACCAGCATTCAACACAAACTACGATATCTTTGCACCCAGGAGACGGAATTTGAAGCGGTTTCGATGCAGTTAATCTTAATTGGGCTCTGCCTCTCTTTTCCACCTAAAATAATCCACCTGTTTTCTTTAAAAATAAAAAATCATTTTTTCGAAAATTTCACTTATTTTAAACTCGATAACCTCGGTTAACTCAAAATTCTGCCGTTTAAATTCGGGGTTTTTGCTATTAATAAATACTTACCTGCCACACCTTCAGGCTGGAGCGCGTTTCGTGATCTATCTCGTTGGTTGGTAGAATTAAATACTCTATAAACACCTACTTTTCTGCTAATTACGTTTTTTCACCATAAATTCAAAATATTGTACTACGCTTACCTCTAAATACTCCGTTGTTCGTTAGCCCGCGCGCAGACGCGTGTTTTGACACCTCACACGCGTACCTAGCTCGGAAAAACGGAAAATTATACCAACAATAAAAGTTTACCTCAGCGAACCAGCATTCAACACAAACTACGATATCTTTGCACCCAGGAGACGGAATTTGAAGCGGTTTCGGTGCAGTTAATCTTAATTGGGCTCTGCCTCTCTTTTCCACCTAAAATAATCCACCTGTTTTCTTTAAAAATAAAAAATCATTTTTTCGAAAATTTCACTTATTTTAAACTCGATAACCTCGGTTAACTCAAAATTCTGCCGTTTAAATTCGGGGTTTTTGCTATTAATAAATACTTACCTGCCACACCTTCAGGCTGGAGCGCGTTTCGTGATCTATCTCGTTGGTTGGTAGAATTAAATACTCTATAAACACCTACTTTTCTGCTAATTACGTTTTTTCACCATAAATTCAAAATATTGTACTACGCTTACCTCTAAATACTCCGTTGTTCGTTAGCCCGCGCGCAGACGCGTGTTTTGACACCTCACACGCGTACCTAGCTCGGAAAAACGGAAAATTATACCAACAATAAAAGTTTACCTCAGCGAACCAGCATTCAACACAAACTACGATATCTTTGCACCCAGGAGACGGAATTTGAAGCGGTTTCGGTGCAGTTAATCTTAATTGGGCTCTGCCTCTCTTTTCCACCTAAAATAATCCACCTGTTTTCTTTAAAAATAAAAAATCATTTTTTCGAAAATTTCACTTATTTTAAACTCGATAACCTCGGTTAACTCAAAATTCTGCCGTTTAAATTCGGGGTTTTTGCTATTAATAAATACTTACCTGCCACACCTTCAGGCTGGAGCGCGTTTCGTGATCTATCTCGTTGGTTGGTAGAATTAAATACTCTATAAACACCTACTTTTCTGCTAATTACGTTTTTTCACCATAAATTCAAAATATTGTACTACGCTTACCTCTAAATACTCCGTTGTTCGTTAGCCCGCGCGCAGACGCGTGTTTTGACACCTCACACGCGTACCTAGCTCGGAAAAACGGAAAATTATACCAACAATAAAAGTTTACCTCAGCGAACCAGCATTCAACACAAACTACGATATCTTTGCACCCAGGAGACGGAATTTGAAGCGGTTTCGGTGCAGTTAATCTTAATTGGGCTCTGCCTCTCTTTTCCACCTAAAATAATCCACCTGTTTTCTTTAAAAATAAAAAATCATTTTTTCGAAAATTTCACTTATTTTAAACTCGATAACCTCGGTTAACTCAAAATTCTGCCGTTTAAATTCGGGGTTTTTGCTATTAATAAATACTTACCTGCCACACCTTCAGGCTGGAGCGCGTTTCGTGATCTATCTCGTTGGTTGGTAGAATTAAATACTCTATAAACACCTACTTTTCTGCTAATTACGTTTTTTCACCATAAATTCAAAATATTGTACTACGCTTACCTCTAAATACTCCGTTGTTCGTTAGCCCGCGCGCAGACGCGTGTTTTGACACCTCACACGCGTACCTAGCTCGGAAAAACGGAAAATTATACCAACAATAAAAGTTTACCTCAGCGAACCAGCATTCAACACAAACTACGATATCTTTGCACCCAGGAGACGGAATTTGAAGCGGTTTCGGTGCAGTTAATCTTAATTGGGCTCTGCCTCTCTTTTCCACCTAAAATAATCCACCTGTTTTCTTTAAAAATAAAAAATCATTTTTTCGAAAATTTCACTTATTTTAAACTCGATAACCTCGGTTAACTCAAAATTCTGCCGTTTAAATTCGGGGTTTTTGCTATTAATAAATACTTACCTGCCACACCTTCAGGCTGGAGCGCGTTTCGTGATCTATCTCGTTGGTTGGTAGAATTAAATACTCTATAAACACCTACTTTTCTGCTAATTACGTTTTTTCACCATAAATTCAAAATATTGTACTACGCTTACCTCTAAATACTCCGTTGTTCGTTAGCCCGCGCGCAGACGCGTGTTTTGACACCTCACACGCGTACCTAGCTCGGAAAAACGGAAAATTATACCAACAATAAAAGTTTACCTCAGCGAACCAGCATTCAACACAAACTACGATATCTTTGCACCCAGGAGACGGAATTTGAAGCGGTTTCGGTGCAGTTAATCTTAATTGGGCTCTGCCTCTCTTTTCCACCTAAAATAATCCACCTGTTTTCTTTAAAAATAAAAAATCATTTTTTCGAAAATTTCACTTATTTTAAACTCGATAACCTCGGTTAACTCAAAATTCTGCCGTTTAAATTCGGGGTTTTTGCTATTAATAAATACTTACCTGCCACACCTTCAGGCTGGAGCGCGTTTCGTGATCTATCTCGTTGGTTGGTAGAATTAAATACTCTATAAACACCTACTTTTCTGCTAATTACGTTTTTTCACCATAAATTCAAAATATTGTACTACGCTTACCTCTAAATACTCCGTTGTTCGTTAGCCCGCGCGCAGACGCGTGTTTTGACACCTCACACGCGTACCTAGCTCGGAAAAACGGAAAATTATACCAACAATAAAAGTTTACCTCAGCGAACCAGCATTCAACACAAACTACGATATCTTTGCACCCAGGAGACGGAATTTGAAGCGGTTTCGGTGCAGTTAATCTTAATTGGGCTCTGCCTCTCTTTTCCACCTAAAATAATCCACCTGTTTTCTTTAAAAATAAAAAATCATTTTTTCGAAAATTTCACTTATTTTAAACTCGATAACCTCGGTTAACTCAAAATTCTGCCGTTTAAATTCGGGGTTTTTGCTATTAATAAATACTTACCTGCCACACCTTCAGGCTGGAGCGCGTTTCGTGATCTATCTCGTTGGTTGGTAGAATTAAATACTCTATAAACACCTACTTTTCTGCTAATTACGTTTTTTCACCATAAATTCAAAATATTGTACTACGCTTACCTCTAAATACTCCGTTGTTCGTTAGCCCGCGCGCAGACGCGTGTTTTGACACCTCACACGCGTACCTAGCTCGGAAAAACGGAAAATTATACCAACAATAAAAGTTTACCTCAGCGAACCAGCATTCAACACAAACTACGATATCTTTGCACCCAGGAGACGGAATTTGAAGCGGTTTCGGTGCAGTTAATCTTAATTGGGCTCTGCCTCTCTTTTCCACCTAAAATAATCCACCTGTTTTCTTTAAAAATAAAAAATCATTTTTTCGAAAATTTCACTTATTTTAAACTCGATAACCTCGGTTAACTCAAAATTCTGCCGTTTAAATTCGGGGTTTTTGCTATTAATAAATACTTACCTGCCACACCTTCAGGCTGGAGCGCGTTTCGTGATCTATCTCGTTGGTTGGTAGAATTAAATACTCTATAAACACCTACTTTTCTGCTAATTACGTTTTTTCACCATAAATTCAAAATATTGTACTACGCTTACCTCTAAATACTCCGTTGTTCGTTAGCCCGCGCGCAGACGCGTGTTTTGACACCTCACACGCGTACCTAGCTCGGAAAAACGGAAAATTATACCAACAATAAAAGTTTACCTCAGCGAACCAGCATTCAACACAAACTACGATATCTTTGCACCCAGGAGACGGAATTTGAAGCGGTTTCGGTGCAGTTAATCTTAATTGGGCTCTGCCTCTCTTTTCCACCTAAAATAATCCACCTGTTTTCTTTAAAAATAAAAAATCATTTTTTCGAAAATTTCACTTATTTTAAACTCGATAACCTCGGTTAACTCAAAATTCTGCCGTTTAAATTCGGGGTTTTTGCTATTAATAAATACTTACCTGCCACACCTTCAGGCTGGAGCGCGTTTCGTGATCTATCTCGTTGGTTGGTAGAATTAAATACTCTATAAACACCTACTTTTCTGCTAATTACGTTTTTTCACCATAAATTCAAAATATTGTACTACGCTTACCTCTAAATACTCCGTTGTTCGTTAGCCCGCGCGCAGACGCGTGTTTTGACACCTCACACGCGTACCTAGCTCGGAAAAACGGAAAATTATACCAACAATAAAAGTTTACCTCAGCGAACCAGCATTCAACACAAACTACGATATCTTTGCACCCAGGAGACGGAATTTGAAGCGGTTTCGGTGCAGTTAATCTTAATTGGGCTCTGCCTCTCTTTTCCACCTAAAATAATCCACCTGTTTTCTTTAAAAATAAAAAATCATTTTTTCGAAAATTTCACTTATTTTAAACTCGATAACCTCGGTTAACTCAAAATTCTGCCGTTTAAATTCGGGGTTTTTGCTATTAATAAATACTTACCTGCCACACCTTCAGGCTGGAGCGCGTTTCGTGATCTATCTCGTTGGTTGGTAGAATTAAATACTCTATAAACACCTACTTTTCTGCTAATTACGTTTTTTCACCATAAATTCAAAATATTGTACTACGCTTACCTCTAAATACTCCGTTGTTCGTTAGCCCGCGCGCAGACGCGTGTTTTGACACCTCACACGCGTACCTAGCTCGGAAAAACGGAAAATTATACCAACAATAAAAGTTTACCTCAGCGAACCAGCATTCAACACAAACTACGATATCTTTGCACCCAGGAGACGGAATTTGAAGCGGTTTCGGTGCAGTTAATCTTAATTGGGCTCTGCCTCTCTTTTCCACCTAAAATAATCCACCTGTTTTCTTTAAAAATAAAAAATCATTTTTTCGAAAATTTCACTTATTTTAAACTCGATAACCTCGGTTAACTCAAAATTCTGCCGTTTAAATTCGGGGTTTTTGCTATTAATAAATACTTACCTGCCACACCTTCAGGCTGGAGCGCGTTTCGTGATCTATCTCGTTGGTTGGTAGAATTAAATACTCTATAAACACCTACTTTTCTGCTAATTACGTTTTTTCACCATAAATTCAAAATATTGTACTACGCTTACCTCTAAATACTCCGTTGTTCGTTAGCCCGCGCGCAGACGCGTGTTTTGACACCTCACACGCGTACCTAGCTCGGAAAAACGGAAAATTATACCAACAATAAAAGTTTACCTCAGCGAACCAGCATTCAACACAAACTACGATATCTTTGCACCCAGGAGACGGAATTTGAAGCGGTTTCGGTGCAGTTAATCTTAATTGGGCTCTGCCTCTCTTTTCCACCTAAAATAATCCACCTGTTTTCTTTAAAAATAAAAAATCATTTTTTCGAAAATTTCACTTATTTTAAACTCGATAACCTCGGTTAACTCAAAATTCTGCCGTTTAAATTCGGGGTTTTTGCTATTAATAAATACTTACCTGCCACACCTTCAGGCTGGAGCGCGTTTCGTGATCTATCTCGTTGGTTGGTAGAATTAAATACTCTATAAACACCTACTTTTCTGCTAATTACGTTTTTTCACCATAAATTCAAAATATTGTACTACGCTTACCTCTAAATACTCCGTTGTTCGTTAGCCCGCGCGCAGACGCGTGTTTTGACACCTCACACGCGTACCTAGCTCGGAAAAACGGAAAATTATACCAACAATAAAAGTTTACCTCAGCGAACCAGCATTCAACACAAACTACGATATCTTTGCACCCAGGAGACGGAATTTGAAGCGGTTTCGGTGCAGTTAATCTTAATTGGGCTCTGCCTCTCTTTTCCACCTAAAATAATCCACCTGCTTTCTTTAAAAATAAAAAATCATTTTTTCGAAAATTTCACTTATTTTAAACTCGATAACCTCGGTTAACTCAAAATTCTGCCGTTTAAATTCGGGGTTTTTGCTATTAATAAATACTTACCTGCCACACCTTCAGGCTGGAGCGCGTTTCGTGATCTATCTCGTTGGTTGGTAGAATTAAATACTCTATAAACACCTACTTTTCTGCTAATTACGTTTTTTCACCATAAATTCAAAATATTGTACTACGCTTACCTCTAAATACTCCGTTGTTCGTTAGCCCGCGCGCAGACGCGTGTTTTGACACCTCACACGCGTACCTAGCTCGGAAAAACGGAAAATTATACCAACAATAAAAGTTTACCTCAGCGAACCAGCATTCAACACAAACTACGATATCTTTGCACCCAGGAGACGGAATTTGAAGCGGTTTCGGTGCAGTTAATCTTAATTGGGCTCTGCCTCTCTTTTCCACCTAAAATAATCCACCTGTTTTCTTTAAAAATAAAAAATCATTTTTTCGAAAATTTCACTTATTTTAAACTCGATAACCTCGGTTAACTCAAAATTCTGCCGTTTAAATTCGGGGTTTTTGCTATTAATAAATACTTACCTGCCACACCTTCAGGCTGGAGCGCGTTTCGTGATCTATCTCGTTGGTTGGTAGAATTAAATACTCTATAAACACCTACTTTTCTGCTAATTACGTTTTTTCACCATAAATTCAAAATATTGTACTACGCTTACCTCTAAATACTCCGTTGTTCGTTAGCCCGCGCGCAGACGCGTGTTTTGACACCTCACACGCGTACCTAGCTCGGAAAAACGGAAAATTATACCAACAATAAAAGTTTACCTCAGCGAACCAGCATTCAACACAAACTACGATATCTTTGCACCCAGGAGACGGAATTTGAAGCGGTTTCGGTGCAGTTAATCTTAATTGGGCTCTGCCTCTCTTTTCCACCTAAAATAATCCACCTGTTTTCTTTAAAAATAAAAAATCATTTTTTCGAAAATTTCACTTATTTTAAACTCGATAACCTCGGTTAACTCAAAATTCTGCCGTTTAAATTCGGGGTTTTTGCTATTAATAAATACTTACCTGCCACACCTTCAGGCTGGAGCGCGTTTCGTGATCTATCTCGTTGGTTGGTAGAATTAAATACTCTATAAACACCTACTTTTCTGCTAATTACGTTTTTTCACCATAAATTCAAAATATTGTACTACGCTTACCTCTAAATACTCCGTTGTTCGTTAGCCCGCGCGCAGACGCGTGTTTTGACACCTCACACGCGTACCTAGCTCGGAAAAACGGAAAATTATACCAACAATAAAAGTTTACCTCAGCGAACCAGCATTCAACACAAACTACGATATCTTTGCACCCAGGAGACGGAATTTGAAGCGGTTTCGGTGCAGTTAATCTTAATTGGGCTCTGCCTCTCCTTTCCACCTAAAATAATCCACCTGTTTTCTTTAAAAATAAAAAATCATTTTTTCGAAAATTTCACTTATTTTAAACTCGATAACCTCGGTTAACTCAAAATTCTGCCGTTTAAATTCGGGGTTTTTGCTATTAATAAATACTTACCTGCCACACCTTCAGGCTGGAGCGCGTTTCGTGATCTATCTCGTTGGTTGGTAGAATTAAATACTCTATAAACACCTACTTTTCTGCTAATTACGTTTTTTCACCATAAATTCAAAATATTGTACTACGCTTACCTCTAAATACTCCGTTGTTCGTTAGCCCGCGCGCAGACGCGTGTTTTGACACCTCACACGCGTACCTAGCTCGGAAAAACGGAAAATTATACCAACAATAAAAGTTTACCTCAGCGAACCAGCATTCAACACAAACTACGATATCTTTGCACCCAGGAGACGGAATTTGAAGCGGTTTCGGTGCAGTTAATCTTAATTGGGCTCTGCCTCTCTTTTCCACCTAAAATAATCCACCTGCTTTCTTTAAAAATAAAAAATCATTTTTTCGAAAATTTCACTTATTTTAAACTCGATAACCTCGGTTAACTCAAAATTCTGCCGTTTAAATTCGGGGTTTTTGCTATTAATAAATACTTACCTGCCACACCTTCAGGCTGGAGCGCGTTTCGTGATCTATCTCGTTGGTTGGTAGAATTAAATACTCTATAAACACCTACTTTTCTGCTAATTACGTTTTTTCACCATAAATTCAAAATATTGTACTACGCTTACCTCTAAATACTCCGTTGTTCGTTAGCCCGCGCGCAGACGCGTGTTTTGACACCTCACACGCGTACCTAGCTCGGAAAAACGGAAAATTATACCAACAATAAAAGTTTACCTCAGCGAACCAGCATTCAACACAAACTACGATATCTTTGCACCCAGGAGACGGAATTTGAAGCGGTTTCGGTGCAGTTAATCTTAATTGGGCTCTGCCTCTCTTTTCCACCTAAAATAATCCACCTGTTTTCTTTAAAAATAAAAAATCATTTTTTCGAAAATTTCACTTATTTTAAACTCGATAACCTCGGTTAACTCAAAATTCTGCCGTTTAAATTCGGGGTTTTTGCTATTAATAAATACTTACCTGCCACACCTTCAGGCTGGAGCGCGTTTCGTGATCTATCTCGTTGGTTGGTAGAATTAAATACTCTATAAACACCTACTTTTCTGCTAATTACGTTTTTTCACCATAAATTCAAAATATTGTACTACGCTTACCTCTAAATACTCCGTTGTTCGTTAGCCCGCGCGCAGACGCGTGTTTTGACACCTCACACGCGTACCTAGCTCGGAAAAACGGAAAATTATACCAACAATAAAAGTTTACCTCAGCGAACCAGCATTCAACACAAACTACGATATCTTTGCACCCAGGAGACGGAATTTGAAGCGGTTTCGGTGCAGTTAATCTTAATTGGGCTCTGCCTCTCTTTTCCACCTAAAATAATCCACCTGTTTTCTTTAAAAATAAAAAATCATTTTTTCGAAAATTTCACTTATTTTAAACTCGATAACCTCGGTTAACTCAAAATTCTGCCGTTTAAATTCGGGGTTTTTGCTATTAATAAATACTTACCTGCCACACCTTCAGGCTGGAGCGCGTTTCGTGATCTATCTCGTTGGTTGGTAGAATTAAATACTCTATAAACACCTACTTTTCTGCTAATTACGTTTTTTCACCATAAATTCAAAATATTGTACTACGCTTACCTCTAAATACTCCGTTGTTCGTTAGCCCGCGCGCAGACGCGTGTTTTGACACCTCACACGCGTACCTAGCTCGGAAAAACGGAAAATTATACCAACAATAAAAGTTTACCTCAGCGAACCAGCATTCAACACAAACTACGATATCTTTGCACCCAGGAGACGGAATTTGAAGCGGTTTCGGTGCAGTTAATCTTAATTGGGCTCTGCCTCTCCTTTCCACCTAAAATAATCCACCTGTTTTCTTTAAAAATAAAAAATCATTTTTTCGAAAATTTCACTTATTTTAAACTCGATAACCTCGGTTAACTCAAAATTCTGCCGTTTAAATTCGGGGTTTTTGCTATTAATAAATACTTACCTGCCACACCTTCAGGCTGGAGCGCGTTTCGTGATCTATCTCGTTGGTTGGTAGAATTAAATACTCTATAAACACCTACTTTTCTGCTAATTACGTTTTTTCACCATAAATTCAAAATATTGTACTACGCTTACCTCTAAATACTCCGTTGTTCGTTAGCCCGCGCGCAGACGCGTGTTTTGACACCTCACACGCGTACCTAGCTCGGAAAAACGGAAAATTATACCAACAATAAAAGTTTACCTCAGCGAACCAGCATTCAACACAAACTACGATATCTTTGCACCCAGGAGACGGAATTTGAAGCGGTTTCGGTGCAGTTAATCTTAATTGGGCTCTGCCTCTCTTTTCCACCTAAAATAATCCACCTGTTTTCTTTAAAAATAAAAAATCATTTTTTCGAAAATTTCACTTATTTTAAACTCGATAACCTCGGTTAACTCAAAATTCTGCCGTTTAAATTCGGGGTTTTTGCTATTAATAAATACTTACCTGCCACACCTTCAGGCTGGAGCGCGTTTCGTGATCTATCTCGTTGGTTGGTAGAATTAAATACTCTATAAACACCTACTTTTCTGCTAATTACGTTTTTTCACCATAAATTCAAAATATTGTACTACGCTTACCTCTAAATACTCCGTTGTTCGTTAGCCCGCGCGCAGACGCGTGTTTTGACACCTCACACGCGTACCTAGCTCGGAAAAACGGAAAATTATACCAACAATAAAAGTTTACCTCAGCGAACCAGCATTCAACACAAACTACGATATCTTTGCACCCAGGAGACGGAATTTGAAGCGGTTTCGGTGCAGTTAATCTTAATTGGGCTCTGCCTCTCTTTTCCACCTAAAATAATCCACCTGTTTTCTTTAAAAATAAAAAATCATTTTTTCGAAAATTTCACTTATTTTAAACTCGATAACCTCGGTTAACTCAAAATTCTGCCGTTTAAATTCGGGGTTTTTGCTATTAATAAATACTTACCTGCCACACCTTCAGGCTGGAGCGCGTTTCGTGATCTATCTCGTTGGTTGGTAGAATTAAATACTCTATAAACACCTACTTTTCTGCTAATTACGTTTTTTCACCATAAATTCAAAATATTGTACTACGCTTACCTCTAAATACTCCGTTGTTCGTTAGCCCGCGCGCAGACGCGTGTTTTGACACCTCACACGCGTACCTAGCTCGGAAAAACGGAAAATTATACCAACAATAAAAGTTTACCTCAGCGAACCAGCATTCAACACAAACTACGATATCTTTGCACCCAGGAGACGGAATTTGAAGCGGTTTCGGTGCAGTTAATCTTAATTGGGCTCTGCCTCTCCTTTCCACCTAAAATAATCCACCTGTTTTCTTTAAAAATAAAAAATCATTTTTTCGAAAATTTCACTTATTTTAAACTCGATAACCTCGGTTAACTCAAAATTCTGCCGTTTAAATTCGGGGTTTTTGCTATTAATAAATACTTACCTGCCACACCTTCAGGCTGGAGCGCGTTTCGTGATCTATCTCGTTGGTTGGTAGAATTAAATACTCTATAAACACCTACTTTTCTGCTAATTACGTTTTTTCACCATAAATTCAAAATATTGTACTACGCTTACCTCTAAATACTCCGTTGTTCGTTAGCCCGCGCGCAGACGCGTGTTTTGACACCTCACACGCGTACCTAGCTCGGAAAAACGGAAAATTATACCAACAATAAAAGTTTACCTCAGCGAACCAGCATTCAACACAAACTACGATATCTTTGCACCCAGGAGACGGAATTTGAAGCGGTTTCGGTGCAGTTAATCTTAATTGGGCTCTGCCTCTCTTTTCCACCTAAAATAATCCACCTGTTTTCTTTAAAAATAAAAAATCATTTTTTCGAAAATTTCACTTATTTTAAACTCGATAACCTCGGTTAACTCAAAATTCTGCCGTTTAAATTCGGGGTTTTTGCTATTAATAAATACTTACCTGCCACACCTTCAGGCTGGAGCGCGTTTCGTGATCTATCTCGTTGGTTGGTAGAATTAAATACTCTATAAACACCTACTTTTCTGCTAATTACGTTTTTTCACCATAAATTCAAAATATTGTACTACGCTTACCTCTAAATACTCCGTTGTTCGTTAGCCCGCGCGCAGACGCGTGTTTTGACACCTCACACGCGTACCTAGCTCGGAAAAACGGAAAATTATACCAACAATAAAAGTTTACCTCAGCGAACCAGCATTCAACACAAACTACGATATCTTTGCACCCAGGAGACGGAATTTGAAGCGGTTTCGGTGCAGTTAATCTTAATTGGGCTCTGCCTCTCTTTTCCACCTAAAATAATCCACCTGTTTTCTTTAAAAATAAAAAATCATTTTTTCGAAAATTTCACTTATTTTAAACTCGATAACCTCGGTTAACTCAAAATTCTGCCGTTTAAATTCGGGGTTTTTGCTATTAATAAATACTTACCTGCCACACCTTCAGGTTGGAGCGCGTTTCGTGATCTATCTCGTTGGTTGGTAGAATTAAATACTCTATAAACACCTACTTTTCTGCTAATTACGTTTTTTCACCATAAATTCAAAATATTGTACTACGCTTACCTCTAAATACTCCGTTGTTCGTTAGCCCGCGCGCAGACGCGTGTTTTGACACCTCACACGCGTACCTAGCTCGGAAAAACGGAAAATTATACCAACAATAAAAGTTTACCTCAGCGAACCAGCATTCAACACAAACTACGATATCTTTGCACCCAGGAGACGGAATTTGAAGCGGTTTCGGTGCAGTTAATCTTAATTGGGCTCTGCCTCTCTTTTCCACCTAAAATAATCCACCTGTTTTCTTTAAAAATAAAAAATCATTTTTTCGAAAATTTCACTTATTTTAAACTCGATAACCTCGGTTAACTCAAAATTCTGCCGTTTAAATTCGGGGTTTTTGCTATTAATAAATACTTACCTGCCACACCTTCAGGCTGGAGCGCGTTTCGTGATCTATCTCGTTGGTTGGTAGAATTAAATACTCTATAAACACCTACTTTTCTGCTAATTACGTTTTTTCACCATAAATTCAAAATATTGTACTACGCTTACCTCTAAATACTCCGTTGTTCGTTAGCCCGCGCGCAGACGCGTGTTTTGACACCTCACACGCGTACCTAGCTCGGAAAAACGGAAAATTATACCAACAATAAAAGTTTACCTCAGCGAACCAGCATTCAACACAAACTACGATATCTTTGCACCCAGGAGACGGAATTTGAAGCGGTTTCGGTGCAGTTAATCTTAATTGGGCTCTGCCTCTCTTTTCCACCTAAAATAATCCACCTGTTTTCTTTAAAAATAAAAAATCATTTTTTCGAAAATTTCACTTATTTTAAACTCGATAACCTCGGTTAACTCAAAATTCTGCCGTTCAAATTCGGGGTTTTTGCTATTAATAAATACTTACCTGCCACACCTTCAGGCTGGAGCGCGTTTCGTGATCTATCTCGTTGGTTGGTAGAATTAAATACTCTATAAACACCTACTTTTCTGCTAATTACGTTTTTTCACCATAAATTCAAAATATTGTACTACGCTTACCTCTAAATACTCCGTTGTTCGTTAGCCCGCGCGCAGACGCGTGTTTTGACACCTCACACGCGTACCTAGCTCGGAAAAACGGAAAATTATACCAACAATAAAAGTTTACCTCAGCGAACCAGCATTCAACACAAACTACGATATCTTTGCACCCAGGAGACGGAATTTGAAGCGGTTTCGGTGCAGTTAATCTTAATTGGGCTCTGCCTCTCTTTTCCACCTAAAATAATCCACCTGTTTTCTTTAAAAATAAAAAATCATTTTTTCGAAAATTTCACTTATTTTAAACTCGATAACCTCGGTTAACTCAAAATTCTGCCGTTTAAATTCGGGGTTTTTGCTATTAATAAATACTTACCTGCCACACCTTCAGGCTGGAGCGCGTTTCGTGATCTATCTCGTTGGTTGGTAGAATTAAATACTCTATAAACACCTACTTTTCTGCTAATTACGTTTTTTCACCATAAATTCAAAATATTGTACTACGCTTACCTCTAAATACTCCGTTGTTCGTTAGCCCGCGCGCAGACGCGTGTTTTGACACCTCACACGCGTACCTAGCTCGGAAAAACGGAAAATTATACCAACAATAAAAGTTTACCTCAGCGAACCAGCATTCAACACAAACTACGATATCTTTGCACCCAGGAGACGGAATTTGAAGCGGTTTCGGTGCAGTTAATCTTAATTGGGCTCTGCCTCTCTTTTCCACCTAGAATAATCCACCTGTTTTCTTTAAAAAATAAAAAAACATTTTTTCGAAAATTTCACTTATTTTAAACTCGATAACCTCGGTTAACTCAAAATTCTGCCGTTTAAATTCGGGGTTTTTGCTATTAATAAATACTTACCTGCCACACCTTCAGGCTGGAGCGCGTTTCGTGATCTATCTCGTTGGTTGGTAGAATTAAATACTCTATAAACACCTACTTTTCTGCTAATTACGTTTTTTCACCATAAATTCAAAATATTGTACTACGCTTACCTCTAAATACTCCGTTGTTCGTTAGCCCGCGCGCAGACGCGTGTTTTGACACCTCACACGCGTACCTAGCTCGGAAAAACGGAAAATTATACCAACAATAAAAGTTTACCTCAGCGAACCAGCATTCAACACAAACTACGATATCTTTGCACCCAGGAGACGGAATTTGAAGCGGTTTCGGTGCAGTTAATCTTAATTGGGCTCTGCCCTCTCTTTTCCACCTAAAATAATCCACCTGTTTTCTTTAAAAATAAAAAATCATTTTTTCGAAAATTTCACTTATTTTAAACTCGATAACCTCGGTTAACTCAAAATTCTGCCGTTTAAATTCGGGGTTTTGCTATTAATAAATACTTACCTGCCACACCTTCAGGCTGGAGCGCGTTTCGTGATCTATCTCGTTGGTTGGTAGAATTAAATACTCTATAAACACCTACTTTTCTGCTAATTACGTTTTTTCACCATAAATTCAAAATATTGTACTACGCTTACCTCTAAATACTCCGTTGTTCGTTAGCCCGCCGCGCAGACGCGTGTTTTGACACCTCACACGCGTACCTAGCTCGGAAAAACGGAAAATTATACCAACAATAAAGTTTACCTCAGCGAACCAGCATTCAACACAAACTACGATATCTTTGCACCCAGGAGACGGAATTTGAAGCGGTTTCGGTGCAGTTAATCTTAATTGGGCTCTGCCTCTCTTTTCCACCTAAAATAATCCACCTGTTTTCTTTAAAAATAAAAAATCATTTTTTTCGAAAATTTCACTTATTTTAAACTCGATAACCTCGGTTAACTCAAAATTCTGCCGTTTAAATTCGGGGTTTTTGCTATTAATAAATACTTACCTGCCACACCTTCAGGCTGGAGCGCGTTTCGTGATCTATCTCGTTGGTTGGTAGAATTAAATACTCTATAAACACCTACTTTTCTGCTAATTACGTTTTTTCACCATAAATTCAAAATATTGTACTACGCTTACCTCTAAATACTCCGTTGTTCGTTAGCCCGCGCGCAGACGCGTGTTTTGACACCTCACACGCGTACCTAGCTCGGAAAAACGGAAAATTATACCAACAATAAAAGTTTACCTCAGCGAACCAGCATTCAACACAAACTACGATATCTTTGCACCCAGGAGACGGAATTTGAAGCGGTTTCGGTGCAGTTAATCTTAATTGGGCTCTGCCTCTCTTTTCCACCTAAAATAATCCACCTGTTTTCTTTAAAAATAAAAAATCATTTTTTCGAAAATTTCACTTATTTTAAACTCGATAACCTCGGTTAACTCAAAATTCTGCCGTTTAAATTCGGGGTTTTTGCTATTAATAAATACTTACCTGCCACACCTACAGGCTGGAGCGCGTTTCGTGATCTATCTCGTTGGTTGGTAGAATTAAATACTCTATAAACACCTACTTTTCTGCTAATTACGTTTTTTCACCATAAATTCAAAATATTGTACTACGCTTACCTCTAAATACTCCGTTGTTCGTTAGCCCGCGCGCAGACGCGTGTTTTGACACCTCACACGCGTACCTAGCTCGGAAAAACGGAAAATTATACCAACAATAAAAGTTTACCTCAGCGAACCAGCATTCAACACAAACTACGATATCTTTGCACCCAGGAGACGGAATTTGAAGCGGTTTCGGTGCAGTTAATCTTAATTGGGCTCTGCCTCTCTTTTCCACCTAAAATAATCCACCTGTTTTCTTTAAAAATAAAAAATCATTTTTTCGAAAATTTCACTTATTTTAAACTCGATAACCTCGGTTAACTCAAAATTCTGCCGTTCAAATTCGGGGTTTTTGCTATTAATAAATACTTACCTGCCACACCTTCAGGCTGGAGCGCGTTTCGTGATCTATCTCGTTGGTTGGTAGAATTAAATACTCTATAAACACCTACTTTTCTGCTAATTACGTTTTTTCACCATAAATTCAAAATATTGTACTACGCTTACCTCTAAATACTCCGTTGTTCGTTAGCCCGCGCGCAGACGCGTGTTTTGACACCTCACACGCGTACCTAGCTCGGAAAAACGGAAAATTATACCAACAATAAAAGTTTACCTCAGCGAACCAGCATTCAACACAAACTACGATATCTTTGCACCCAGGAGACGGAATTTGAAGCGGTTTCGGTGCAGTTAATCTTAATTGGGCTCTGCCTCTCTTTTCCACCTAAAATAATCCACCTGTTTTCTTTAAAAATAAAAAATCATTTTTTCGAAAATTTCACTTATTTTAAACTCGATAACCTCGGTTAACTCAAAATTCTGCCGTTTAAATTCGGGGTTTTTGCTATTAATAAATACTTACCTGCCACACCTTCAGGCTGGAGCGCGTTTCGTGATCTATCTCGTTGGTTGGTAGAATTAAATACTCTATAAACACCTACTTTTCTGCTAATTACGTTTTTTCACCATAAATTCAAAATATTGTACTACGCTTACCTCTAAATACTCCGTTGTTCGTTAGCCCGCGCGCAGACGCGTGTTTTGACACCTCACACGCGTACCTAGCTCGGAAAAACGGAAAATTATACCAACAATAAAAGTTTACCTCAGCGAACCAGCATTCAACACAAACTACGATATCTTTGCACCCAGGAGACGGAATTTGAAGCGGTTTCGGTGCAGTTAATCTTAATTGGGCTCTGCCTCTCTTTTCCACCTAGAATAATCCACCTGTTTTCTTTAAAAATAAAAAAACATTTTTTCGAAAATTTCACTTATTTTAAACTCGATAACCTCGGTTAACTCAAAATTCTGCCGTTTAAATTCGGGGTTTTTGCTATTAATAAATACTTACCTGCCACACCTTCAGGCTGGAGCGCGTTTCGTGATCTATCTCGTTGGTTGGTAGAATTAAATACTCTATAAACACCTACTTTTCTGCTAATTACGTTTTTTCACCATAAATTCAAAATATTGTACTACGCTTACCTCTAAATACTCCGTTGTTCGTTAGCCCGCGCGCAGACGCGTGTTTTGACACCTCACACGCGTACCTAGCTCGGAAAAACGGAAAATTATACCAACAATAAAAGTTTACCTCAGCGAACCAGCATTCAACACAAACTACGATATCTTTGCACCCAGGAGACGGAATTTGAAGCGGTTTCGGTGCAGTTAATCTTAATTGGGCTCTGCCTCTCTTTTCCACCTAAAATAATCCACCTGTTTTCTTTAAAAATAAAAAATCATTTTTTCGAAAATTTCACTTATTTTAAACTCGATAACCTCGGTTAACTCAAAATTCTGCCGTTTAAATTCGGGGTTTTTGCTATTAATAAATACTTACCTGCCACACCTTCAGGCTGGAGCGCGTTTCGTGATCTATCTCGTTGGTTGGTAGAATTAAATACTCTATAAACACCTACTTTTCTGCTAATTACGTTTTTTCACCATAAATTCAAAATATTGTACTACGCTTACCTCTAAATACTCCGTTGTTCGTTAGCCCGCGCGCAGACGCGTGTTTTGACACCTCACACGCGTACCTAGCTCGGAAAAACGGAAAATTATACCAACAATAAAAGTTTACCTCAGCGAACCAGCATTCAACACAAACTACGATATCTTTGCACCCAGGAGACGGAATTTGAAGCGGTTTCGGTGCAGTTAATCTTAATTGGGCTCTGCCTCTCTTTTCCACCTAAAATAATCCACCTGTTTTCTTTAAAAATAAAAAATCATTTTTTCGAAAATTTCACTTATTTTAAACTCGATAACCTCGGTTAACTCAAAATTCTGCCGTTTAAATTCGGGGTTTTTGCTATTAATAAATACTTACCTGCCACACCTTCAGGCTGGAGCGCGTTTCGTGATCTATCTCGTTGGTTGGTAGAATTAAATACTCTATAAACACCTACTTTTCTGCTAATTACGTTTTTTCACCATAAATTCAAAATATTGTACTACGCTTACCTCTAAATACTCCGTTGTTCGTTAGCCCGCGCGCAGACGCGTGTTTTGACACCTCACACGCGTACCTAGCTCGGAAAAACGGAAAATTATACCAACAATAAAAGTTTACCTCAGCGAACCAGCATTCAACACAAACTACGATATCTTTGCACCCAGGAGACGGAATTTGAAGCGGTTTCGGTGCAGTTAATCTTAATTGGGCTCTGCCTCTCTTTTCCACCTAGAATAATCCACCTGTTTTCTTTAAAAATAAAAAAACATTTTTTCGAAAATTTCACTTATTTTAAACTCGATAACCTCGGTTAACTCAAAATTCTGCCGTTTAAATTCGGGGTTTTTGCTATTAATAAATACTTACCTGCCACACCTTCAGGCTGGAGCGCGTTTCGTGATCTATCTCGTTGGTTGGTAGAATTAAATACTCTATAAACACCTACTTTTCTGCTAATTACGTTTTTTCACCATAAATTCAAAATATTGTACTACGCTTACCTCTAAATACTCCGTTGTTCGTTAGCCCGCGCGCAGACGCGTGTTTTGACACCTCACACGCGTACCTAGCTCGGAAAAACGGAAAATTATACCAACAATAAAAGTTTACCTCAGCGAACCAGCATTCAACACAAACTACGATATCTTTGCACCCAGGAGACGGAATTTGAAGCGGTTTCGGTGCAGTTAATCTTAATTGGGCTCTGCCTCTCTTTTCCACCTAAAATAATCCACCTGTTTTCTTTAAAAATAAAAAATCATTTTTTCGAAAATTTCACTTATTTTAAACTCGATAACCTCGGTTAACTCAAAATTCTGCCGTTTAAATTCGGGGTTTTTGCTATTAATAAATACTTACCTGCCACACCTTCAGGCTGGAGCGCGTTTCGTGATCTATCTCGTTGGTTGGTAGAATTAAATACTCTATAAACACCTACTTTTCTGCTAATTACGTTTTTTCACCATAAATTCAAAATATTGTACTACGCTTACCTCTAAATACTCCGTTGTTCGTTAGCCCGCGCGCAGACGCGTGTTTTGACACCTCACACGCGTACCTAGCTCGGAAAAACGGAAAATTATACCAACAATAAAAGTTTACCTCAGCGAACCAGCATTCAACACAAACTACGATATCTTTGCACCCAGGAGACGGAATTTGAAGCGGTTTCGGTGCAGTTAATCTTAATTGGGCTCTGCCTCTCTTTTCCACCTAAAATAATCCACCTGTTTTCTTTAAAAATAAAAAATCATTTTTTCGAAAATTTCACTTATTTTAAACTCGATAACCTCGGTTAACTCAAAATTCTGCCGTTTAAATTCGGGGTTTTTGCTATTAATAAATACTTACCTGCCACACCTTCAGGCTGGAGCGCGTTTCGTGATCTATCTCGTTGGTTGGTAGAATTAAATACTCTATAAACACCTACTTTTCTGCTAATTACGTTTTTTCACCATAAATTCAAAATATTGTACTACGCTTACCTCTAAATACTCCGTTGTTCGTTAGCCCGCGCGCAGACGCGTGTTTTGACACCTCACACGCGTACCTAGCTCGGAAAAACGGAAAATTATACCAACAATAAAAGTTTACCTCAGCGAACCAGCATTCAACACAAACTACGATATCTTTGCACCCAGGAGACGGAATTTGAAGCGGTTTCGGTGCAGTTAATCTTAATTGGGCTCTGCCTCTCTTTTCCACCTAAAATAATCCACCTGTTTTCTTTAAAAATAAAAAATCATTTTTTCGAAAATTTCACTTATTTTAAACTCGATAACCTCGGTTAACTCAAAATTCTGCCGTTTAAATTCGGGGTTTTTGCTATTAATAAATACTTACCTGCCACACCTTCAGGCTGGAGCGCGTTTCGTGATCTATCTCGTTGGTTGGTAGAATTAAATACTCTATAAACACCTACTTTTCTGCTAATTACGTTTTTTCACCATAAATTCAAAATATTGTACTACGCTTACCTCTAAATACTCCGTTGTTCGTTAGCCCGCGCGCAGACGCGTGTTTTGACACCTCACACGCGTACCTAGCTCGGAAAAACGGAAAATTATACCAACAATAAAAGTTTACCTCAGCGAACCAGCATTCAACACAAACTACGATATCTTTGCACCCAGGAGACGGAATTTGAAGCGGTTTCGGTGCAGTTAATCTTAATTGGGCTCTGCCTCTCTTTTCCACCTAAAATAATCCACCTGTTTTCTTTAAAAATAAAAAATCATTTTTTCGAAAATTTCACTTATTTTAAACTCGATAACCTCGGTTAACTCAAAATTCTGCCGTTTAAATTCGGGGTTTTTGCTATTAATAAATACTTACCTGCCACACCTTCAGGCTGGAGCGCGTTTCGTGATCTATCTCGTTGGTTGGTAGAATTAAATACTCTATAAACACCTACTTTTCTGCTAATTACGTTTTTTCACCATAAATTCAAAATATTGTACTACGCTTACCTCTAAATACTCCGTTGTTCGTTAGCCCGCGCGCAGACGCGTGTTTTGACACCTCACACGCGTACCTAGCTCGGAAAAACGGAAAATTATACCAACAATAAAAGTTTACCTCAGCGAACCAGCATTCAACACAAACTACGATATCTTTGCACCCAGGAGACGGAATTTGAAGCGGTTTCGGTGCAGTTAATCTTAATTGGGCTCTGCCTCTCTTTTCCACCTAAAATAATCCACCTGTTTTCTTTAAAAATAAAAAATCATTTTTTCGAAAATTTCACTTATTTTAAACTCGATAACCTCGGTTAACTCAAAATTCTGCCGTTTAAATTCGGGGTTTTTGCTATTAATAAATACTTACCTGCCACACCTTCAGGCTGGAGCGCGTTTCGTGATCTATCTCGTTGGTTGGTAGAATTAAATACTCTATAAACACCTACTTTTCTGCTAATTACGTTTTTTCACCATAAATTCAAAATATTGTACTACGCTTACCTCTAAATACTCCGTTGTTCGTTAGCCCGCGCGCAGACGCGTGTTTTGACACCTCACACGCGTACCTAGCTCGGAAAAACGGAAAATTATACCAACAATAAAAGTTTACCTCAGCGAACCAGCATTCAACACAAACTACGATATCTTTGCACCCAGGAGACGGAATTTGAAGCGGTTTCGGTGCAGTTAATCTTAATTGGGCTCTGCCTCTCTTTTCCACCTAAAATAATCCACCTGTTTTCTTTAAAAATAAAAAATCATTTTTTCGAAAATTTCACTTATTTTAAACTCGATAACCTCGGTTAACTCAAAATTCTGCCGTTTAAATTCGGGGTTTTTGCTATTAATAAATACTTACCTGCCACACCTTCAGGCTGGAGCGCGTTTCGTGATCTATCTCGTTGGTTGGTAGAATTAAATACTCTATAAACACCTACTTTTCTGCTAATTACGTTTTTTCACCATAAATTCAAAATATTGTACTACGCTTACCTCTAAATACTCCGTTGTTCGTTAGCCCGCGCGCAGACGCGTGTTTTGACACCTCACACGCGTACCTAGCTCGGAAAAACGGAAAATTATACCAACAATAAAAGTTTACCTCAGCGAACCAGCATTCAACACAAACTACGATATCTTTGCACCCAGGAGACGGAATTTGAAGCGGTTTCGGTGCAGTTAATCTTAATTGGGCTCTGCCTCTCTTTTCCACCTAAAATAATCCACCTGTTTTCTTTAAAAATAAAAAATCATTTTTTCGAAAATTTCACTTATTTTAAACTCGATAACCTCGGTTAACTCAAAATTCTGCCGTTTAAATTCGGGGTTTTTGCTATTAATAAATACTTACCTGCCACACCTACAGGCTGGAGCGCGTTTCGTGATCTATCTCGTTGGTTGGTAGAATTAAATACTCTATAAACACCTACTTTTCTGCTAATTACGTTTTTTCACCATAAATTCAAAATATTGTACTACGCTTACCTCTAAATACTCCGTTGTTCGTTAGCCCGCGCGCAGACGCGTGTTTTGACACCTCACACGCGTACCTAGCTCGGAAAAACGGAAAATTATACCAACAATAAAAGTTTACCTCAGCGAACCAGCATTCAACACAAACTACGATATCTTTGCACCCAGGAGACGGAATTTGAAGCGGTTTCGGTGCAGTTAATCTTAATTGGGCTCTGCCTCTCTTTTCCACCTAAAATAATCCACCTGTTTTCTTTAAAAATAAAAAATCATTTTTTCGAAAATTTCACTTATTTTAAACTCGATAACCTCGGTTAACTCAAAATTCTGCCGTTTAAATTCGGGGTTTTTGCTATTAATAAATACTTACCTGCCACACCTTCAGGCTGGAGCGCGTTTCGTGATCTATCTCGTTGGTTGGTAGAATTAAATACTCTATAAACACCTACTTTTCTGCTAATTACGTTTTTTCACCATAAATTCAAAATATTGTACTACGCTTACCTCTAAATACTCCGTTGTTCGTTAGCCCGCGCGCAGACGCGTGTTTTGACACCTCACACGCGTACCTAGCTCGGAAAAACGGAAAATTATACCAACAATAAAAGTTTACCTCAGCGAACCAGCATTCAACACAAACTACGATATCTTTGCACCCAGGAGACGGAATTTGAAGCGGTTTCGGTGCAGTTAATCTTAATTGGGCTCTGCCTCTCTTTTCCACCTAAAATAATCCACCTGTTTTCTTTAAAAATAAAAAATCATTTTTTCGAAAATTTCACTTATTTTAAACTCGATAACCTCGGTTAACTCAAAATTCTGCCGTTTAAATTCGGGGTTTTTGCTATTAATAAATACTTACCTGCCACACCTTCAGGCTGGAGCGCGTTTCGTGATCTATCTCGTTGGTTGGTAGAATTAAATACTCTATAAACACCTACTTTTCTGCTAATTACGTTTTTTCACCATAAATTCAAAATATTGTACTACGCTTACCTCTAAATACTCCGTTGTTCGTTAGCCCGCGCGCAGACGCGTGTTTTGACACCTCACACGCGTACCTAGCTCGGAAAAATGGAAAATTATACCAACAATAAAAGTTTACCTCAGCGAACCAGCATTCAACACAAACTACGATATCTTTGCACCCAGGAGACGGAATTTGAAGCGGTTTCGGTGCAGTTAATCTTAATTGGGCTCTGCCTCTCTTTTCCACCTAAAATAATCCACCTGTTTTCTTTAAAAATAAAAAATCATTTTTTCGAAAATTTCACTTATTTTAAACTCGATAACCTCGGTTAACTCAAAATTCTGCCGTTTAAATTCGGGGTTTTTGCTATTAATAAATACTTACCTGCCACACCTTCAGGCTGGAGCGCGTTTCGTGATCTATCTCGTTGGTTGGTAGAATTAAATACTCTATAAACACCTACTTTTCTGCTAATTACGTTTTTTCACCATAAATTCAAAATATTGTACTACGCTTACCTCTAAATACTCCGTTGTTCGTTAGCCCGCGCGCAGACGCGTGTTTTGACACCTCACACGCGTACCTAGCTCGGAAAAACGGAAAATTATACCAACAATAAAAGTTTACCTCAGCGAACCAGCATTCAACACAAACTACGATATCTTTGCACCCAGGAGACGGAATTTGAAGCGGTTTCGGTGCAGTTAATCTTAATTGGGCTCTGCCTCTCTTTTCCACCTAAAATAATCCACCTGTTTTCTTTAAAAATAAAAAATCATTTTTTCGAAAATTTCACTTATTTTAAACTCGATAACCTCGGTTAACTCAAAATTCTGCCGTTTAAATTCGGGGTTTTTGCTATTAATAAATACTTACCTGCCACACCTTCAGGCTGGAGCGCGTTTCGTGATCTATCTCGTTGGTTGGTAGAATTAAATACTCTATAAACACCTACTTTTCTGCTAATTACGTTTTTTCACCATAAATTCAAAATATTGTACTACGCTTACCTCTAAATACTCCGTTGTTCGTTAGCCCGCGCGCAGACGCGTGTTTTGACACCTCACACGCGTACCTAGCTCGGAAAAACGGAAAATTATACCAACAATAAAAGTTTACCTCAGCGAACCAGCATTCAACACAAACTACGATATCTTTGCACCCAGGAGACGGAATTTGAAGCGGTTTCGGTGCAGTTAATCTTAATTGGGCTCTGCCTCTCTTTTCCACCTAAAATAATCCACCTGTTTTCTTTAAAAATAAAAAATCATTTTTTCGAAAATTTCACTTATTTTAAACTCGATAACCTCGGTTAACTCAAAATTCTGCCGTTTAAATTCGGGGTTTTTGCTATTAATAAATACTTACCTGCCACACCTTCAGGCTGGAGCGCGTTTCGTGATCTATCTCGTTGGTTGGTAGAATTAAATACTCTATAAACACCTACTTTTCTGCTAATTACGTTTTTTCACCATAAATTCAAAATATTGTACTACGCTTACCTCTAAATACTCCGTTGTTCGTTAGCCCGCGCGCAGACGCGTGTTTTGACACCTCACACGCGTACCTAGCTCGGAAAAACGGAAAATTATACCAACAATAAAAGTTTACCTCAGCGAACCAGCATTCAACACAAACTACGATATCTTTGCACCCAGGAGACGGAATTTGAAGCGGTTTCGGTGCAGTTAATCTTAATTGGGCTCTGCCTCTCTTTTCCACCTAAAATAATCCACCTGTTTTCTTTAAAAATAAAAAATCATTTTTTCGAAAATTTCACTTATTTTAAACTCGATAACCTCGGTTAACTCAAAATTCTGCCGTTTAAATTCGGGGTTTTTGCTATTAATAAATACTTACCTGCCACACCTTCAGGCTGGAGCGCGTTTCGTGATCTATCTCGTTGGTTGGTAGAATTAAATACTCTATAAACACCTACTTTTCTGCTAATTACGTTTTTTCACCATAAATTCAAAATATTGTACTACGCTTACCTCTAAATACTCCGTTGTTCGTTAGCCCGCGCGCAGACGCGTGTTTTGACACCTCACACGCGTACCTAGCTCGGAAAAACGGAAAATTATACCAACAATAAAAGTTTACCTCAGCGAACCAGCATTCAACACAAACTACGATATCTTTGCACCCAGGAGACGGAATTTGAAGCGGTTTCGGTGCAGTTAATCTTAATTGGGCTCTGCCTCTCTTTTCCACCTAAAATAATCCACCTGTTTTCTTTAAAAATAAAAAATCATTTTTTCGAAAATTTCACTTATTTTAAACTCGATAACCTCGGTTAACTCAAAATTCTGCCGTTTAAATTCGGGGTTTTTGCTATTAATAAATACTTACCTGCCACACCTTCAGGCTGGAGCGCGTTTCGTGATCTATCTCGTTGGTTGGTAGAATTAAATACTCTATAAACACCTACTTTTCTGCTAATTACGTTTTTTCACCATAAATTCAAAATATTGTACTACGCTTACCTCTAAATACTCCGTTGTTCGTTAGCCCGCGCGCAGACGCGTGTTTTGACACCTCACACGCGTACCTAGCTCGGAAAAACGGAAAATTATACCAACAATAAAAGTTTACCTCAGCGAACCAGCATTCAACACAAACTACGATATCTTTGCACCCAGGAGACGGAATTTGAAGCGGTTTCGGTGCAGTTAATCTTAATTGGGCTCTGCCTCTCTTTTCCACCTAAAATAATCCACCTGTTTTCTTTAAAAATAAAAAATCATTTTTTCGAAAATTTCACTTATTTTAAACTCGATAACCTCGGTTAACTCAAAATTCTGCCGTTTAAATTCGGGGTTTTTGCTATTAATAAATACTTACCTGCCACACCTTCAGGCTGGAGCGCGTTTCGTGATCTATCTCGTTGGTTGGTAGAATTAAATACTCTATAAACACCTACTTTTCTGCTAATTACGTTTTTTCACCATAAATTCAAAATATTGTACTACGCTTACCTCTAAATACTCCGTTGTTCGTTAGCCCGCGCGCAGACGCGTGTTTTGACACCTCACACGCGTACCTAGCTCGGAAAAACGGAAAATTATACCAACAATAAAAGTTTACCTCAGCGAACCAGCATTCAACACAAACTACGATATCTTTGCACCCAGGAGACGGAATTTGAAGCGGTTTCGGTGCAGTTAATCTTAATTGGGCTCTGCCTCTCTTTTCCACCTAAAATAATCCACCTGTTTTCTTTAAAAATAAAAAATCATTTTTTCGAAAATTTCACTTATTTTAAACTCGATAACCTCGGTTAACTCAAAATTCTGCCGTTTAAATTCGGGGTTTTTGCTATTAATAAATACTTACCTGCCACACCTTCAGGCTGGAGCGCGTTTCGTGATCTATCTCGTTGGTTGGTAGAATTAAATACTCTATAAACACCTACTTTTCTGCTAATTACGTTTTTTCACCATAAATTCAAAATATTGTACTACGCTTACCTCTAAATACTCCGTTGTTCGTTAGCCCGCGCGCAGACGCGTGTTTTGACACCTCACACGCGTACCTAGCTCGGAAAAACGGAAAATTATACCAACAATAAAAGTTTACCTCAGCGAACCAGCATTCAACACAAACTACGATATCTTTGCACCCAGGAGACGGAATTTGAAGCGGTTTCGGTGCAGTTAATCTTAATTGGGCTCTGCCTCTCTTTTCCACCTAAAATAATCCACCTGTTTTCTTTAAAAATAAAAAATCATTTTTTCGAAAATTTCACTTATTTTAAACTCGATAACCTCGGTTAACTCAAAATTCTGCCGTTTAAATTCGGGGTTTTTGCTATTAATAAATACTTACCTGCCACACCTTCAGGCTGGAGCGCGTTTCGTGATCTATCTCGTTGGTTGGTAGAATTAAATACTCTATAAACACCTACTTTTCTGCTAATTACGTTTTTTCACCATAAATTCAAAATATTGTACTACGCTTACCTCTAAATACTCCGTTGTTCGTTAGCCCGCGCGCAGACGCGTGTTTTGACACCTCACACGCGTACCTAGCTCGGAAAAACGGAAAATTATACCAACAATAAAAGTTTACCTCAGCGAACCAGCATTCAACACAAACTACGATATCTTTGCACCCAGGAGACGGAATTTGAAGCGGTTTCGGTGCAGTTAATCTTAATTGGGCTCTGCCTCTCTTTTCCACCTAAAATAATCCACCTGTTTTCTTTAAAAATAAAAAATCATTTTTTCGAAAATTTCACTTATTTTAAACTCGATAACCTCGGTTAACTCAAAATTCTGCCGTTTAAATTCGGGGTTTTTGCTATTAATAAATACTTACCTGCCACACCTTCAGGCTGGAGCGCGTTTCGTG
Source organism: Lithophane semibrunnea (assembly GCA_947363905.1). Lineage (NCBI taxonomy): Eukaryota > Metazoa > Arthropoda > Insecta > Lepidoptera > Noctuidae > Lithophane > Lithophane semibrunnea. The sequence continues at coordinate 11,358,449 of OX376213.1, read as the reverse complement.
ATCTATCTCGTTGGTTGGTAGAATTAAATACTCTATAAACACCTACTTTTCTGCTAATTACGTTTTTTCACCATAAATTCAAAATATTGTACTACGCTTACCTCTAAATACTCCGTTGTTCGTTAGTCCGCGCGCAGACGCGTGTTTTGACACCTCACACGCGTACCTAGCTCGGAAAAACGGAAAATTATACCAACAATAAAAGTTTACCTCAGCGAACCAGCATTCAACACAAACTACGATATCTTTGCACCCAGGAGACGGAATTTGAAGCGGTTTCGGTGCAGTTAATCTTAATTGGGCTCTGCCTCTCTTTTCCACCTAAAATAATCCACCTGTTTTCTTTAAAAATAAAAAATCATTTTTTCGAAAATTTCACTTATTTTAAACTCGATAACCTCGGTTAACTCAAAATTCTGCCGTTTAAATTCGGGGTTTTTGCTATTAATAAATACTTACCTGCCACACCTTCAGGCTGGAGCGCGTTTCGTGATCTATCTCGTTGGTTGGTAGAATTAAATACTCTATAAACACCTACTTTTCTGCTAATTACGTTTTTTCACCATAAATTCAAAATATTGTACTACGCTTACCTCTAAATACTCCGTTGTTCGTTAGCCCGCGCGCAGACGCGTGTTTTGACACCTCACACGCGTACCTAGCTCGGAAAAACGGAAAATTATACCAACAATAAAAGTTTACCTCAGCGAACCAGCATTCAACACAAACTACGATATCTTTGCACCCAGGAGACGGAATTTGAAGCGGTTTCGGTGCAGTTAATCTTAATTGGGTTCTGCCTCTCTTTTCCACCTAAAATAATCCACCTGTTTTCTTTAAAAATAAAAAATCATTTTTTCGAAAATTTCACTTATTTTAAACTCGATAACCTCGGTTAACTCAAAATTCTGCCGTTTAAATTCGGGGTTTTTGCTATTAATAAATACTTACCTGCCACACCTTCAGGCTGGAGCGCGTTTCGTGATCTATCTCGTTGGTTGGTAGAATTAAATACTCTATAAACACCTACTTTTCTGCTAATTACGTTTTTTCACCATAAATTCAAAATATTGTACTACGCTTACCTCTAAATACTCCGTTGTTCGTTAGCCCGCGCGCAGACGCGTGTTTTGACACCTCACACGCGTACCTAGCTCGGAAAAACGGAAAATTATACCAACAATAAAAGTTTACCTCAGCGAACCAGCATTCAACACAAACTACGATATCTTTGCACCCAGGAGACGGAATTTGAAGCGGTTTCGGTGCAGTTAATCTTAATTGGGCTCTGCCTCTCTTTTCCACCTAAAATAATCCACCTGTTTTCTTTAAAAATAAAAAATCATTTTTTCGAAAATTTCACTTATTTTAAACTCGATAACCTCGGTTAACTCAAAATTCTGCCGTTTAAATTCGGGGTTTTTGCTATTAATAAATACTTACCTGCCACACCTTCAGGCTGGAGCGCGTTTCGTGATCTATCTCGTTGGTTGGTAGAATTAAATACTCTATAAACACCTACTTTTCTGCTAATTACGTTTTTTCACCATAAATTCAAAATATTGTACTACGCTTACCTCTAAATACTCCGTTGTTCGTTAGCCCGCGCGCAGACGCGTGTTTTGACACCTCACACGCGTACCTAGCTCGGAAAAACGGAAAATTATACCAACAATAAAAGTTTACCTCAGCGAACCAGCATTCAACACAAACTACGATATCTTTGCACCCAGGAGACGGAATTTGAAGCGGTTTCGGTGCAGTTAATCTTAATTGGGCTCTGCCTCTCTTTTCCACCTAGAATAATCCACCTGTTTTCTTTAAAAATAAAAAAACATTTTTTCGAAAATTTCACTTATTTTAAACTCGATAACCTCGGTTAACTCAAAATTCTGCCGTTTAAATTCGGGGTTTTTGCTATTAATAAATACTTACCTGCCACACCTTCAGGCTGGAGCGCGTTTCGTGATCTATCTCGTTGGTTGGTAGAATTAAATACTCTATAAACACCTACTTTTCTGCTAATTACGTTTTTTCACCATAAATTCAAAATATTGTACTACGCTTACCTCTAAATACTCCGTTGTTCGTTAGCCCGCGCGCAGACGCGTGTTTTGACACCTCACACGCGTACCTAGCTCGGAAAAACGGAAAATTATACCAACAATAAAAGTTTACCTCAGCGAACCAGCATTCAACACAAACTACGATATCTTTGCACCCAGGAGACGGAATTTGAAGCGGTTTCGGTGCAGTTAATCTTAATTGGGCTCTGCCTCTCTTTTCCACCTAAAATAATCCACCTGTTTTCTTTAAAAATAAAAAATCATTTTTTCGAAAATTTCACTTATTTTAAACTCGATAACCTCGGTTAACTCAAAATTCTGCCGTTTAAATTCGGGGTTTTTGCTATTAATAAATACTTACCTGCCACACCTTCAGGCTGGAGCGCGTTTCGTGATCTATCTCGTTGGTTGGTAGAATTAAATACTCTATAAACACCTACTTTTCTGCTAATTACGTTTTTTCACCATAAATTCAAAATATTGTACTACGCTTACCTCTAAATACTCCGTTGTTCGTTAGTCCGCGCGCAGACGCGTGTTTTGACACCTCACACGCGTACCTAGCTCGGAAAAACGGAAAATTATACCAACAATAAAAGTTTACCTCAGCGAACCAGCATTCAACACAAACTACGATATCTTTGCACCCAGGAGACGGAATTTGAAGCGGTTTCGGTGCAGTTAATCTTAATTGGGCTCTGCCTCTCTTTTCCACCTAAAATAATCCACCTGTTTTCTTTAAAAATAAAAAATCATTTTTTCGAAAATTTCACTTATTTTAAACTCGATAACCTCGGTTAACTCAAAATTCTGCCGTTTAAATTCGGGGTTTTTGCTATTAATAAATACTTACCTGCCACACCTTCAGGCTGGAGCGCGTTTCGTGATCTATCTCGTTGGTTGGTAGAATTAAATACTCTATAAACACCTACTTTTCTGCTAATTACGTTTTTTCACCATAAATTCAAAATATTGTACTACGCTTACCTCTAAATACTCCGTTGTTCGTTAGCCCGCGCGCAGACGCGTGTTTTGACACCTCACACGCGTACCTAGCTCGGAAAAACGGAAAATTATACCAACAATAAAAGTTTACCTCAGCGAACCAGCATTCAACACAAACTACGATATCTTTGCACCCAGGAGACGGAATTTGAAGCGGTTTCGGTGCAGTTAATCTTAATTGGGCTCTGCCTCTCTTTTCCACCTAAAATAATCCACCTGTTTTCTTTAAAAATAAAAAATCATTTTTTCGAAAATTTCACTTATTTTAAACTCGATAACCTCGGTTAACTCAAAATTCTGCCGTTTAAATTCGGGGTTTTTGCTATTAATAAATACTTACCTGCCACACCTTCAGGCTGGAGCGCGTTTCGTGATCTATCTCGTTGGTTGGTAGAATTAAATACTCTATAAACACCTACTTTTCTGCTAATTACGTTTTTTCACCATAAATTCAAAATATTGTACTACGCTTACCTCTAAATACTCCGTTGTTCGTTAGCCCGCGCGCAGACGCGTGTTTTGACACCTCACACGCGTACCTAGCTCGGAAAAACGGAAAATTATACCAACAATAAAAGTTTACCTCAGCGAACCAGCATTCAACACAAACTACGATATCTTTGCACCCAGGAGACGGAATTTGAAGCGGTTTCGGTGCAGTTAATCTTAATTGGGCTCTGCCTCTCTTTTCCACCTAAAATAATCCACCTGTTTTCTTTAAAAATAAAAAATCATTTTTTCGAAAATTTCACTTATTTTAAACTCGATAACCTCGGTTAACTCAAAATTCTGCCGTTTAAATTCGGGGTTTTTGCTATTAATAAATACTTACCTGCCACACCTTCAGGCTGGAGCGCGTTTCGTGATCTATCTCGTTGGTTGGTAGAATTAAATACTCTATAAACACCTACTTTTCTGCTAATTACGTTTTTTCACCATAAATTCAAAATATTGTACTACGCTTACCTCTAAATACTCCGTTGTTCGTTAGCCCGCGCGCAGACGCGTGTTTTGACACCTCACACGCGTACCTAGCTCGGAAAAACGGAAAATTATACCAACAATAAAAGTTTACCTCAGCGAACCAGCATTCAACACAAACTACGATATCTTTGCACCCAGGAGACGGAATTTGAAGCGGTTTCGGTGCAGTTAATCTTAATTGGGCTCTGCCTCTCTTTTCCACCTAAAATAATCCACCTGTTTTCTTTAAAAATAAAAAATCATTTTTTCGAAAATTTCACTTATTTTAAACTCGATAACCTCGGTTAACTCAAAATTCTGCCGTTTAAATTCGGGGTTTTTGCTATTAATAAATACTTACCTGCCACACCTTCAGGCTGGAGCGCGTTTCGTGATCTATCTCGTTGGTTGGTAGAATTAAATACTCTTAGAAACCAGAAGTGAGGATAGTTTTTTTAAAAATAACGCACAATTACTTCCTAAATTATTTAATCAACAATCAAAGTTTCACAAATCAGAAATCACAACAAACGATAATTTAAAAATAAGAAATCCGAACTCTAATTACTGCAAATGATATAAATTAATTAGCAAAAGAACAATATAGCAAAATGAAAATACAAACGAAGGCGATGTTCAACCGTTGCCGACCGATGATCGAGTGAACCCGTTACTAAGCGCGCGCTGTGTTTTATAGCGCACCGCTTGAGCCAGGTTTTGAAGAAGGAGGTTTCGCTAAGACGGCCGTTCCTGACAGCGAGGCGTCCTCGACCGCATCTTGCCTTGTGTCATCACCAGGTCCACCATCACCAGACTGCCCGTCATCCTCAGACTGGTCATAATCATCTGCAAAGTAACAACAACACATACAGTACATTTGTTTTCTTGCGTCACTTATGTGTCTGAAGCTAAGGAATAGCAAACACTTGAACTGATGTTGTCAAGTACGCGATAGTGAGCGTGCACTCCCACCATCAGGTACCCAACCAACTCACATGAAGTTTTCTTAGGTAATTGAAATGTAAAATTAAAAGCTTCAGACTAAAAATTACAAAGCAAAATCAGTGATTCTAAGCATTAAAACGTAAATGGAACTAAATAGCATTCCAAGCAATGGCATTCCGGACTCCCATTGGGTAGAATACTAGCCAAGATAAATAGATAGTAGTGAAGCTAATATACTTAACCAGAACAGAAGCCATGAACCATAGGTTCAGGCCAAACAGAAGTCACAAGCCAGCAGCTCAGACCAAACAGAAGCCATGAACCATAGGTTCAGGCCAAACAGAAGTCACAAGCCAGCAGCTCAGAACAAACAGAAGCCATGAACCATAGGTTCAGGCCGAACAGAAGTCATAAGCCAGAAGCTCAGACCAAACAGAAGCCATGAACCATAGGTTCAGGCCAAACCGAAGTCATAAGCCAGAAGCTCAGACCAAACAGAAGCCATGAACCATAGGTTCAGGCCAAACAGAAGTCATAAGCCAGAAGCTCAGACCAAACAGAAGCCATCCGGTTGCTTACCAGCCTCGAAGAAAGCGGAGCATGCGTCAGGCGTCCACTCGCCGCGCCAGAGCACCATATGCTCGGCAGCTGCCTGGGTTTTTTTACCATACGAGCCAGCCAGTAGTTCCAGCTCGTAACGATGATGTGGCAATACACGTAGGACCTTATAGGGCCCCCGCATGCCAGAGTCCAGCTTTCCTGTGCTCTGCGATGCCTTGTTGACAAAGACATAGTCCCCAGCAGCGTAGGCTCGTGGTTGTCGCCGGTTCTGGTTGGTGTAGTCGTCTTGACGCCGCTGATTAGCTGTAAGTAAGTCTGAGGCACGCTGTCTCCTGAGCGTCATAAGTGCTTCTCGATTAGGGTTACGGTTCTCAAGTGCGACGTCACGCACTAGAGATCTTATTACTGGGGTAGCTGCATCAATCCCAACGAGGAGTTGTAATGGCGAGGCTTGCGTAGTAGCCTGCCTGGTGACATTTAAATTGAGCTGCACCTTCCATAAAGCGTCAGCCCACTGGGAACCTTTATGTCCCACCTCTACCCGTAACATGTTTAAAACAGTTCTGCAGTACCTCTCTGCTTGCCCGTTTTCTCGATGCATTCCAGGTGTGATGAAATGAACGGAGCAACCCAAGCTACTAACCCAGTCTCGGAAGGCTACGCTTTCAAACATTCTCCCTCTGTCACATATTAAGGTACTTGGAGACCCGAACAAAGATATCACATTAGTGAACACCCGTTTTAATTCGTCCGAGTCTTGACGATACATGGAGTACAGCAGACAAAATTTTGAAAAGCTGTCAATTACAATTAAAACGTACTTAAACCCGTTAGATTCTGGAAGCGGGCCCAATATGTCGGCGTGAATAACACAGAATGGGTCGTCAGGCTTCGACCAAGACTGAATCGGTTGTTGGGGTGCTTTAGGTACTTTCTTATGAGCTAAACATACAAGGCAATGGCTAACATATTTTCTAACGAATTGCCTAACACTAGGAAACCAAAAGTGACGTAATATAAGATCCGTCGTTCGGTCGGCTCCAACATGATCATGCTCATCATGGAAAGCTCTTAAAAGGCTAAGTCGGTAACCTTTAGGGATGTAACACAACAATCTTTGTTCTTCCCCGGTTGGTGTATATTTATAATACAAAAGTTCATTTTTAATAAAATACCTTGAAGAATCTAATTGGCCCTCTCTTAACTTAACAATTAAATTTTGGGTTTCCTCATCCGCAGTCTGAGCGACCTTTGCCCAATTATTAGGATTGCGAATGTGTGATACGTTTGCGGTTTCAGGAGGGTGCCGGCTTAGAAAATCAGCGTGTTGCATCATGGATCCTTTTCTATACTCCAAAGTAAAGGTAAAGTCTTGTAGGTACACCCACCAACGCGCGACACGAGGCAACAAATCTTTTTTTGTTTCGGTTAATTTCAACGAATTACAATCCGTCACTATTTTGAAATTGATGCCAATTAAATAATGACGGAAATTCTGAAGTGCGCGTACAATGGCTAGGGTTTCCAACTCGTAGCTGTGATAGCGACTCTCTGCGCCGTGTGTGGACCTACTATAGTAACTGACTACTCTCTTTCGTTTACGGGCATGCTCCTGCAACAACACCGCACCGACACCGATAGAGCTGGCATCGGTATGAAGCTCCGTGGGCAAACTTGGGTCAAAGATTGCTAAAACTGGTTCATGGGTCAGACAATGAATAATATAGTCGCGTGCCACATCTTGTTCTGAACCCCATTTGAAAGATTCTCCCTTTCTTAACAATCTGGCGATGCAGGCTGTTTTAGAAGCGTAACCCGCGACATAACGCCTAAAATACCCGGCAAGACCCAAAAATTGGCGAACCCCCTTAACATTGGTAGGTTTTGGTGAATTTACCAGCGCCTCTATTTTTCTTGGGCTCGGCCGCACCTGACCATTACCAACTACCCGTCCCAAGTACTCTATTTCGGTATCTAAGAAGGTACACTTTTTTAAATTAACCGAAAAACCGGCATTCGTGAGAGTACTCAAAACTTGACGCAGCAAGTCGAGTCCCTCAGGAATTCCGTTTGACATAAGAAGCACATCGTCGATATACGTCAACACTCGCCCACTTTCAATATGGGGTTTTAAGGTTTTCGAAATTATCCTTTGATAAACTATAGGGGCGTTAGCTAACCCATAGGGCATTTTCAAGTATTCGAAATGCCCTTCAGGCGTTACGAAGGCGGTTTTGGAAATCGAATCGTCATCCTTTAATGGCACCTGGTGAAATCCAGTTGCCATGTCTAAACTTGTGAAAAACTTGAAACAACCAAGCTTATCGATGTGGTCATCGATCAAAGGCAAAGGAAATCGTTCTTTGACCGTTATAACATTAAGTGCCCGATAATCGACGCACATCCTATCACTCCCGTCCTTCTTCTTGACGAGGATGATAGGACTGGCGTAGTCGGACTGTGACTCACGAATAATTCCCTTTGAGAGCAAGTCATTAATAATATCCCGAACTCTATTTTTTTCGTCACAAGAAAGCTTATAAGGCCTATGAACTACCGGGGCACTCGAGGTTAATTTTATTTCCATACTACCCGTATTCACCGTTGATGTAGCAGTCCCCGTAATGAAAGAACTCGAAAACTCGCGGATAATATCAAGCAAAAGATTCCTGTCATTGCCGACTAACGGCGTTTTAATGTTTTCATACTCAACGGTAGATACGTGCAGTACGGAGGGCATACTGTCTAATCTCGTGAGCCGGTGTAAGTTATTACTACGCGTGTATGTAATTCCCTCTCTATCTAATACATCCGTGCCAATCAAAATAGGCGCCGTAATGCACCCAACTGGGACCACATACAAATCAACTTCCAAAGACACTTCCGGAAATTCAATCGTCGTCACAACATATGACGTCGATTCAATCTCCTGGCTGCCTATACCTCTCAACAAACGATACGTTGGGATTCGATTGAGATTAAAATATTTAAGAACCGATTCTAAAATTAACGAGATATCAGACCCACTATCAATCAAAGTATCTATAGGCAACTTTTGAATGACAGCAGGCATTATGTTGTCTCGTTTCGATTGACACTTGAGCAAAAATTTATCTTAGCCGATTTCTTCTCATTGCGATCAGTTTCAGACTTTTGTTTCGAAAAGCATGTATCAATTACGTGACCGTTACGTTTACAATATGTGCAAAACTTGACCGATTTATCACCCGATGTTGACGTCACGGTATCTGCTGATGGTGGCGCGTTAGTATCAACTTTCGGTCTTTTCCTGCAGTTATATTTCGTATGGCCGACTTTATGACAATAATGACAAACTATTTTACTATCTCCCGATTTGGCTGCTTCGCGTTTACGCGATGATGACGGTCCTACATTGTTTGAGTGGGAAGGATTGTTTGAACTGCGTGTCTCGGTTTTTGGTTTGATATATACTGACAGAAATTCGACTAAATCTTTTATTTTAAGTTTCGCATTCGTTGCCGCAGCCTTTACTTGAGCATCAGTGATACCTCTGACAATTATTGCAACTTTCAGCTCATCAGACAAGCCTTTTACAATATTCAGACGCAAAAGAGACTTGCGAGCATATTCGGCGTATGTCGGGAATTTATTTGAATTGTTACACATAACCTCAAATAAAATTGTAGCAACGTCTACATTACGTGGGCACAGTGAACGAAACTCTAACTTGAAGGTGCTCCACGAACGATCACTTGTTACCCAATCGTTAAGCCATGACTTTGCGTCACCACGCAAACAACTTCCTATGCGCCCCAGACACTCGCGATCGTCCCATTTATTTAAATTACGAGCGCGGTCTACCTCTGAACACCAAACGTCAAAGTCGTGTAGGTTAGGATCGAAGGGAGAAATATAAAAATTATGCGATCTCTCTTTAACTAAACAAGATAATGCGCCAACGAGCTTATCTGTCACGTCTTTATCCTGGTCGAGCGTTCGCGACCTCTGCCCAGTGAAATTGTCCTGTCCCCGCGAGCCATGCTCCGCAACAGGCGTAGACGCGCGACACGTTGGCGAAGTCGGCAAACGGCTCTCAATAGAGTTCAAGCGAGCTAATATTTGACCTAAAGCCTGATCACGCGGAGAATCACGGCGGCTATATGAGGTGTCACGACGTCTATGACCATTTCGTGAACTACGGGACACATGACGACGTCTAGAAGAGGTACGCTCGCGATTATGAGAATGCTCACGGTATCTACGTGGTGAAGGAGTGTGATTGCTCCTTCCGGAACCATGGCTACGATTACGCGATCTACTTCTCAACGTTCGAGAACGATTACGATGCGATCGACGCGAATCGTTTTGTTTTTCAACACTTGTCGAACGTCCCGGCATATCTCAGAAATTAAATGATCAGAAATAAAATTCAACACTCACCGATACTCCTCGCGTACCCACAAAACATAAAACTTGCAGTAATTAGGTTAAATTTCAAACACTAACGGACTTTTACTTTAACTTAAAACAGATGGCACACAGCACTAAGCACGTGGTCTATCCCACTTCTGATCTTAGAAACCAGAAGTGAGGATAGTTTTTTTAAAAATAACGCACAATTACTTCCTAAATTATTTAATCAACAATCAAAGTTTCACAAATCAGAAATCACAACAAACGATAATTTAAAAATAAGAAATCCGAACTCTAATTACTGCAAATGATATAAATTAATTAGCAAAAGAACAATATAGCAAAATGAAAATACAAACGAAGGCGATGTTCAACCGTTGCCGACCGATGATCGAGTGAACCCGTTACTAAGCGCGCGCTGTGTTTTATAGCGCACCGCTTGAGCCAGGTTTTGAAGAAGGAGGTTTCGCTAAGAATACTCTATAAACACCTACTTTTCTGCTAATTACGTTTTTTCACCATAAATTCAAAATATTGTACTACGCTTACCTCTAAATACTCCGTTGTTCGTTAGCCCGCGCGCAGACGCGTGTTTTGACACCTCACACGCGTACCTAGCTCGGAAAAACGGAAAATTATACCAACAATAAAAGTTTACCTCAGCGAACCAGCATTCAACACAAACTACGATATCTTTGCACCCAGGAGACGGAATTTGAAGCGGTTTCGGTGCAGTTAATCTTAATTGGGCTCTGCCTCTCTTTTCCACCTAAAATAATCCACCTGTTTTCTTTAAAAATAAAAAATCATTTTTTCGAAAATTTCACTTATTTTAAACTCGATAACCTCGGTTAACTCAAAATTCTGCCGTTTAAATTCGGGGTTTTTGCTATTAATAAATACTTACCTGCCACACCTTCAGGCTGGAGCGCGTTTCGTGATCTATCTCGTTGGTTGGTAGAATTAAATACTCTATAAACACCTACTTTTCTGCTAATTACGTTTTTTCACCATAAATTCAAAATATTGTACTACGCTTACCTCTAAATACTCCGTTGTTCGTTAGCCCGCGCGCAGACGCGTGTTTTGACACCTCACACGCGTACCTAGCTCGGAAAAACGGAAAATTATACCAACAATAAAAGTTTACCTCAGCGAACCAGCATTCAACACAAACTACGATATCTTTGCACCGAGGAGACGGAATTTGAAGCGGTTTCGGTGCAGTTAATCTTAATTGGGCTCTGCCTCTCTTTTCCACCTAAAATAATCCACCTGTTTTCTTTAAAAATAAAAAATCATTTTTTCGAAAATTTCACTTATTTTAAACTCGATAACCTCGGTTAACTCAAAATTCTGCCGTTTAAATTCGGGGTTTTTGCTATTAATAAATACTTACCTGCCACACCTTCAGGCTGGAGCGCGTTTCGTGATCTATCTCGTTGGTTGGTAGAATTAAATACTCTATAAACACCTACTTTTCTGCTAATTACGTTTTCTCACCATAAATTCAAAATATTGTACTACGCTTACCTCTAAATACTCCGTTGTTCGTTAGCCCGCGCGCAGACGCGTGTTTTGACACCTCACACGCGTACCTAGCTCGGAAAAACGGAAAATTATACCAACAATAAAAGTTTACCTCAGCGAACCAGCATTCAACACAAACTACGATATCTTTGCACCCAGGAGACGGAATTTGAAGCGGTTTCGGTGCAGTTAATCTTAATTGGGCTCTGCCTCTCTTTTCCACCTAAAATAATCCACCTGTTTTCTTTAAAAATAAAAAATCATTTTTTCGAAAATTTCACTTATTTTAAACTCGATAACCTCGGTTAACTCAAAATTCTGCCGTTTAAATTCGGGGTTTTTGCTATTAATAAATACTTACCTGCCACACCTTCAGGCTGGAGCGCGTTTCGTGATCTATCTCGTTGGTTGGTAGAATTAAATACTCTATAAACACCTACTTTTCTGCTAATTACGTTTTTTCACCATAAATTCAAAATATTGTACTACGCTTACCTCTAAATACTCCGTTGTTCGTTAGCCCGCGCGCAGACGCGTGTTTTGACACCTCACACGCGTACCTAGCTCGGAAAAACGGAAAATTATACCAACAATAAAAGTTTACCTCAGCGAACCAGCATTCAACACAAACTACGATATCTTTGCACCCAGGAGACGGAATTTGAAGCGGTTTCGGTGCAGTTAATCTTAATTGGGCTCTGCCTCTCTTTTCCACCTAAAATAATCCACCTGTTTTCTTTAAAAATAAAAAATCATTTTTTCGAAAATTTCACTTATTTTAAACTCGATAACCTCGGTTAACTCAAAATTCTGCCGTTTAAATTCGGGGTTTTTGCTATTAATAAATACTTACCTGCCACACCTTCAGGCTGGAGCGCGTTTCGTGATCTATCTCGTTGGTTGGTAGAATTAAATACTCTATAAACACCTACTTTTCTGCTAATTACGTTTTTTCACCATAAATTCAAAATATTGTACTACGCTTACCTCTAAATACTCCGTTGTTCGTTAGCCCGCGCGCAGACGCGTGTTTTGACACCTCACACGCGTACCTAGCTCGGAAAAACGGAAAATTATACCAACAATAAAAGTTTACCTCAGCGAACCAGCATTCAACACAAACTACGATATCTTTGCACCCAGGAGACGGAATTTGAAGCGGTTTCGGTGCAGTTAATCTTAATTGGGCTCTGCCTCTCTTTTCCACCTAAAATAATCCACCTGTTTTCTTTAAAAATAAAAAATCATTTTTTCGAAAATTTCACTTATTTTAAACTCGATAACCTCGGTTAACTCAAAATTCTGCCGTTTAAATTCGGGGTTTTTGCTATTAATAAATACTTACCTGCCACACCTTCAGGCTGGAGCGCGTTTCGTGATCTATCTCGTTGGTTGGTAGAATTAAATACTCTATAAACACCTACTTTTCTGCTAATTACGTTTTTTCACCATAAATTCAAAATATTGTACTACGCTTACCTCTAAATACTCCGTTGTTCGTTAGCCCGCGCGCAGACGCGTGTTTTGACACCTCACACGCGTACCTAGCTCGGAAAAACGGAAAATTATACCAACAATAAAAGTTTACCTCAGCGAACCAGCATTCAACACAAACTACGATATCTTTGCACCCAGGAGACGGAATTTGAAGCGGTTTCGGTGCAGTTAATCTTAATTGGGCTCTGCCTCTCTTTTCCACCTAAAATAATCCACCTGTTTTCTTTAAAAATAAAAAATCATTTTTTCGAAAATTTCACTTATTTTAAACTCGATAACCTCGGTTAACTCAAAATTCTGCCGTTTAAATTCGGGGTTTTTGCTATTAATAAATACTTACCTGCCACACCTTCAGGCTGGAGCGCGTTTCGTGATCTATCTCGTTGGTTGGTAGAATTAAATACTCTATAAACACCTACTTTTCTGCTAATTACGTTTTCTCACCATAAATTCAAAATATTGTACTACGCTTACCTCTAAATACTCCGTTGTTCGTTAGCCCGCGCGCAGACGCGTGTTTTGACACCTCACACGCGTACCTAGCTCGGAAAAACGGAAAATTATACCAACAATAAAAGTTTACCTCAGCGAACCAGCATTCAACACAAACTACGATATCTTTGCACCCAGGAGACGGAATTTGAAGCGGTTTCGGTGCAGTTAATCTTAATTGGGCTCTGCCTCTCTTTTCCACCTAGAATAATCCACCTGTTTTCTTTAAAAATAAAAAATCATTTTTTCGAAAATTTCACTTATTTTAAACTCGATAACCTCGGTTAACTCAAAATTCTGCCGTTTAAATTCGGGGTTTTTGCTATTAATAAATACTTACCTGCCACACCTTCAGGCTGGAGCGCGTTTCGTGATCTATCTCGTTGGTTGGTAGAATTAAATACTCTATAAACACCTACTTTTCTGCTAATTACGTTTTTTCACCATAAATTCAAAATATTGTACTACGCTTACCTCTAAATACTCCGTTGTTCGTTAGCCCGCGCGCAGACGCGTGTTTTGACACCTCACACGCGTACCTAGCTCGGAAAAACGGAAAATTATACCAACAATAAAAGTTTACCTCAGCGAACCAGCATTCAACACAAACTACGATATCTTTGCACCCAGGAGACGGAATTTGAAGCGGTTTCGGTGCAGTTAATCTTAATTGGGCTCTGCCTCTCTTTTCCACCTAAAATAATCCACCTGTTTTCTTTAAAAATAAAAAATCATTTTTTCGAAAATTTCACTTATTTTAAACTCGATAACCTCGGTTAACTCAAAATTCTGCCGTTTAAATTCGGGGTTTTTGCTATTAATAAATACTTACCTGCCACACCTTCAGGCTGGAGCGCGTTTCGTGATCTATCTCGTTGGTTGGTAGAATTAAATACTCTATAAACACCTACTTTTCTGCTAATTACGTTTTTTCACCATAAATTCAAAATATTGTACTACGCTTACCTCTAAATACTCCGTTGTTCGTTAGTCCGCGCGCAGACGCGTGTTTTGACACCTCACACGCGTACCTAGCTCGGAAAAACGGAAAATTATACCAACAATAAAAGTTTACCTCAGCGAACCAGCATTCAACACAAACTACGATATCTTTGCACCCAGGAGACGGAATTTGAAGCGGTTTCGGTGCAGTTAATCTTAATTGGGCTCTGCCTCTCTTTTCCACCTAAAATAATCCACCTGTTTTCTTTAAAAATAAAAAATCATTTTTTCGAAAATTTCACTTATTTTAAACTCGATAACCTCGGTTAACTCAAAATTCTGCCGTTTAAATTCGGGGTTTTTGCTATTAATAAATACTTACCTGCCACACCTTCAGGCTGGAGCGCGTTTCGTGATCTATCTCGTTGGTTGGTAGAATTAAATACTCTATAAACACCTACTTTTCTGCTAATTACGTTTTTTCACCATAAATTCAAAATATTGTACTACGCTTACCTCTAAATACTCCGTTGTTCGTTAGCCCGCGCGCAGACGCGTGTTTTGACACCTCACACGCGTACCTAGCTCGGAAAAACGGAAAATTATACCAACAATAAAAGTTTACCTCAGCGAACCAGCATTCAACACAAACTACGATATCTTTGCACCCAGGAGACGGAATTTGAAGCGGTTTCGGTGCAGTTAATCTTAATTGGGCTCTGCCTCTCTTTTCCACCTAAAATAATCCACCTGTTTTCTTTAAAAATAAAAAATCATTTTTTCGAAAATTTCACTTATTTTAAACTCGATAACCTCGGTTAACTCAAAATTCTGCCGTTTAAATTCGGGGTTTTTGCTATTAATAAATACTTACCTGCCACACCTTCAGGCTGGAGCGCGTTTCGTGATCTATCTCGTTGGTTGGTAGAATTAAATACTCTATAAACACCTACTTTTCTGCTAATTACGTTTTTTCACCATAAATTCAAAATATTGTACTACGCTTACCTCTAAATACTCCGTTGTTCGTTAGCCCGCGCGCAGACGCGTGTTTTGACACCTCACACGCGTACCTAGCTCGGAAAAACGGAAAATTATACCAACAATAAAAGTTTACCTCAGCGAACCAGCATTCAACACAAACTACGATATCTTTGCACCCAGGAGACGGAATTTGAAGCGGTTTCGGTGCAGTTAATCTTAATTGGGCTCTGCCTCTCTTTTCCACCTAAAATAATCCACCTGTTTTCTTTAAAAATAAAAAATCATTTTTTCGAAAATTTCACTTATTTTAAACTCGATAACCTCGGTTAACTCAAAATTCTGCCGTTTAAATTCGGGGTTTTTGCTATTAATAAATACTTACCTGCCACACCTTCAGGCTGGAGCGCGTTTCGTGATCTATCTCGTTGGTTGGTAGAATTAAATACTCTATAAACACCTACTTTTCTGCTAATTACGTTTTTTCACCATAAATTCAAAATATTGTACTACGCTTACCTCTAAATACTCCGTTGTTCGTTAGCCCGCGCGCAGACGCGTGTTTTGACACCTCACACGCGTACCTAGCTCGGAAAAACGGAAAATTATACCAACAATAAAAGTTTACCTCAGCGAACCAGCATTCAACACAAACTACGATATCTTTGCACCCAGGAGACGGAATTTGAAGCGGTTTCGGTGCAGTTAATCTTAATTGGGCTCTGCCTCTCTTTTCCACCTAAAATAATCCACCTGTTTTCTTTAAAAATAAAAAATCATTTTTTCGAAAATTTCACTTATTTTAAACTCGATAACCTCGGTTAACTCAAAATTCTGCCGTTTAAATTCGGGGTTTTTGCTATTAATAAATACTTACCTGCCACACCTTCAGGCTGGAGCGCGTTTCGTGATCTATCTCGTTGGTTGGTAGAATTAAATACTCTATAAACACCTACTTTTCTGCTAATTACGTTTTTTCACCATAAATTCAAAATATTGTACTACGCTTACCTCTAAATACTCCGTTGTTCGTTAGCCCGCGCGCAGACGCGTGTTTTGACACCTCACACGCGTACCTAGCTCGGAAAAATGGAAAATTATACCAACAATAAAAGTTTACCTCAGCGAACCAGCATTCAACACAAACTACGATATCTTTGCACCCAGGAGACGGAATTTGAAGCGGTTTCGGTGCAGTTAATCTTAATTGGGCTCTGCCTCTCTTTTCCACCTAAAATAATCCACCTGTTTTCTTTAAAAATAAAAAATCATTTTTTCGAAAATTTCACTTATTTTAAACTCGATAACCTCGGTTAACTCAAAATTCTGCCGTTTAAATTCGGGGTTTTTGCTATTAATAAATACTTACCTGCCACACCTTCAGGCTGGAGCGCGTTTCGTGATCTATCTCGTTGGTTGGTAGAATTAAATACTCTATAAACACCTACTTTTCTGCTAATTACGTTTTTTCACCATAAATTCAAAATATTGTACTACGCTTACCTCTAAATACTCCGTTGTTCGTTAGCCCGCGCGCAGACGCGTGTTTTGACACCTCACACGCGTACCTAGCTCGGAAAAACGGAAAATTATACCAACAATAAAAGTTTACCTCAGCGAACCAGCATTCAACACAAACTACGATATCTTTGCACCCAGGAGACGGAATTTGAAGCGGTTTCGGTGCAGTTAATCTTAATTGGGCTCTGCCTCTCTTTTCCACCTAAAATAATCCACCTGTTTTCTTTAAAAATAAAAAATCATTTTTTCGAAAATTTCACTTATTTTAAACTCGATAACCTCGGTTAACTCAAAATTCTGCCGTTTAAATTCGGGGTTTTTGCTATTAATAAATACTTACCTGCCACACCTTCAGGCTGGAGCGCGTTTCGTGATCTATCTCGTTGGTTGGTAGAATTAAATACTCTATAAACACCTACTTTTCTGCTAATTACGTTTTTTCACCATAAATTCAAAATATTGTACTACGCTTACCTCTAAATACTCCGTTGTTCGTTAGCCCGCGCGCAGACGCGTGTTTTGACACCTCACACGCGTACCTAGCTCGGAAAAACGGAAAATTATACCAACAATAAAAGTTTACCTCAGCGAACCAGCATTCAACACAAACTACGATATCTTTGCACCCAGGAGACGGAATTTGAAGCGGTTTCGGTGCAGTTAATCTTAATTGGGCTCTGCCTCTCTTTTCCACCTAAAATAATCCACCTGTTTTCTTTAAAAATAAAAAATCATTTTTTCGAAAATTTCACTTATTTTAAACTCGATAACCTCGGTTAACTCAAAATTCTGCCGTTTAAATTCGGGGTTTTTGCTATTAATAAATACTTACCTGCCACACCTTCAGGCTGGAGCGCGTTTCGTGATCTATCTCGTTGGTTGGTAGAATTAAATACTCTATAAACACCTACTTTTCTGCTAATTACGTTTTTTCACCATAAATTCAAAATATTGTACTACGCTTACCTCTAAATACTCCGTTGTTCGTTAGCCCGCGCGCAGACGCGTGTTTTGACACCTCACACGCGTACCTAGCTCGGAAAAACGGAAAATTATACCAACAATAAAAGTTTACCTCAGCGAACCAGCATTCAACACAAACTACGATATCTTTGCACCCAGGAGACGGAATTTGAAGCGGTTTCGGTGCAGTTAATCTTAATTGGGCTCTGCCTCTCTTTTCCACCTAAAATAATCCACCTGTTTTCTTTAAAAATAAAAAATCATTTTTTCGAAAATTTCACTTATTTTAAACTCGATAACCTCGGTTAACTCAAAATTCTGCCGTTTAAATTCGGGGTTTTTGCTATTAATAAATACTTACCTGCCACACCTTCAGGCTGGAGCGCGTTTCGTGATCTATCTCGTTGGTTGGTAGAATTAAATACTCTATAAACACCTACTTTTCTGCTAATTACGTTTTTTCACCATAAATTCAAAATATTGTACTACGCTTACCTCTAAATACTCCGTTGTTCGTTAGCCCGCGCGCAGACGCGTGTTTTGACACCTCACACGCGTACCTAGCTCGGAAAAACGGAAAATTATACCAACAATAAAAGTTTACCTCAGCGAACCAGCATTCAACACAAACTACGATATCTTTGCACCCAGGAGACGGAATTTGAAGCGGTTTCGGTGCAGTTAATCTTAATTGGGCTCTGCCTCTCTTTTCCACCTAAAATAATCCACCTGTTTTCTTTAAAAATAAAAAATCATTTTTTCGAAAATTTCACTTATTTTAAACTCGATAACCTCGGTTAACTCAAAATTCTGCCGTTTAAATTCGGGGTTTTTGCTATTAATAAATACTTACCTGCCACACCTTCAGGCTGGAGCGCGTTTCGTGATCTATCTCGTTGGTTGGTAGAATTAAATACTCTATAAACACCTACTTTTCTGCTAATTACGTTTTTTCACCATAAATTCAAAATATTGTACTACGCTTACCTCTAAATACTCCGTTGTTCGTTAGCCCGCGCGCAGACGCGTGTTTTGACACCTCACACGCGTACCTAGCTCGGAAAAACGGAAAATTATACCAACAATAAAAGTTTACCTCAGCGAACCAGCATTCAACACAAACTACGATATCTTTGCACCCAGGAGACGGAATTTGAAGCGGTTTCGGTGCAGTTAATCTTAATTGGGCTCTGCCTCTCTTTTCCACCTAAAATAATCCACCTGTTTTCTTTAAAAATAAGAAATCATTTTTTCGAAAATTTCACTTATTTTAAACTCGATAACCTCGGTTAACTCAAAATTCTGCCGTTTAAATTCGGGGTTTTTGCTATTAATAAATACTTACCTGCCACACCTTCAGGCTGGAGCGCGTTTCGTGATCTATCTCGTTGGTTGGTAGAATTAAATACTCTATAAACACCTACTTTTCTGCTAATTACGTTTTTTCACCATAAATTCAAAATATTGTACTACGCTTACCTCTAAATACTCCGTTGTTCGTTAGCCCGCGCGCAGACGCGTGTTTTGACACCTCACACGCGTACCTAGCTCGGAAAAACGGAAAATTATACCAACAATAAAAGTTTACCTCAGCGAACCAGCATTCAACACAAACTACGATATCTTTGCACCCAGGAGACGGAATTTGAAGCGGTTTCGGTGCAGTTAATCTTAATTGGGCTCTGCCTCTCTTTTCCACCTAAAATAATCCACCTGTTTTCTTTAAAAATAAAAAATCATTTTTTCGAAAATTTCACTTATTTTAAACTCGATAACCTCGGTTAACTCAAAATTCTGCCGTTTAAATTCGGGGTTTTTGCTATTAATAAATACTTACCTGCCACACCTTCAGGCTGGAGCGCGTTTCGTAATCTATCTCGTTGGTTGGTAGAATTAAATACTCTATAAACACCTACTTTTCTGCTAATTACGTTTTTTCACCATAAATTCAAAATATTGTACTACGCTTACCTCTAAATACTCCGTTGTTCGTTAGCCCGCGCTCAGACGCGTGTTTTGACACCTCACACGCGTACCTAGCTCGGAAAAACGGAAAATTATACCAACAATAAAAGTTTACCTCAGCGAACCAGCATTCAATACAAACTACGATATCTTTGCACCCAGGAGACGGAATTTGAAGCGGTTTCGGTGCAGTTAATCTTAATTGATAAATAAAAATAATACTACGCTTACCTCTAAATACTCCGTTGTTCGTTAGCCCGCGCTCAGACGCGTGTTTTGACACCTCACACGCGTACCTAGCTCGGAAAAACGGAAAATTATACCAACAATAAAAGTTTACCTCAGCGAACCAGCATTCAACACAAACTACGATATCTTTGCACCCAGGAGACGGAATTTGAAGCGGTTTCGGTGCAGTTAATCTTAATTGGGCTCTGCCTCTCTTTTCCACCTAAAATAATCCACCTGTTTTCTTTAAAAATAAAAAATCATTTTTTCGAAAATTTCACTTATATTAAACTCGATAACCTCGGTTAACTCAAAATTCTGCCGTTTAAATTCGGGGTTTTTGCTATTAATAAATACTTACCTGCCACACCTTCAGGCTGGAGCGCGTTTCCTGATCTATCTCGTTGGTTGGTAGAATTAAATACTCTATAAACACCTACTTTTCTGCTAATTACGTTTTTTCACCATAAATTCAAAATATTGTACTACGCTTACCTCTAAATACTCCGTTGTTCGTTAGCCCGCGCGCAGACGCGTGTTTTGACACCTCACACGCGTACCTAGCTCGGAAAAACGGAAAATTATACCAACAATAAAAGTTTACCTCAGCGAACCAGCATTCAACACAAACTACGATATCTTTGCACCCAGGAGACGGAATTTGAAGCGGTTTCGGTGCAGTTAATCTTAATTGGGCTCTGCCTCTCTTTTCCACCTAAAATAATCCACCTGTTTTCTTTAAAAATAAAAAATCATTTTTTCGAAAATTTCACTTATTTTAAACTCGATAACCTCGGTTAACTCAAAATTCTGCCGTTTAAATTCAGGGTTTTTGCTATTAATAAATACTTACCTGCCACACCTTCAGGCTGGAGCGCGTTTCGTGATCTATCTCGTTGGTTGGTAGAATTAAATACTCTATAAACACCTACTTTTCTGCTAATTACGTTTTTTCACCATAAATTCAAAATATTGTACTACGCTTACCTCTAAATACTCCGTTGTTCGTTAGCCCGCGCGCAGACGCGTGTTTTGACACCTCACACGCGTACCTAGCTCGGAAAAACGGAAAATTATACCAACAATAAAAGTTTACCTCAGCGAACCAGCATTCAACACAAACTACGATATCTTTGCACCCAGGAGACGGAATTTGAAGCGGTTTCGGTGCAGTTAATCTTAATTGGGCTCTGCCTCTCTTTTCCACCTAAAATAATCCACCTGTTTTCTTTAAAAATAAAAAATCATTTTTTCGAAAATTTCACTTATTTTAAACTCGATAACCTCGGTTAACTCAAAATTCTGCCGTTTAAATTCGGGGTTTTTGCTATTAATAAATACTTACCTGCCACACCTTCAGGCTGGAGCGCGTTTCGTGATCTATCTCGTTGGTTGGTAGAATTAAATACTCTATAAACACCTACTTTTCTGCTAATTACGTTTTTTCACCATAAATTCAAAATATTGTACTACGCTTACCTCTAAATACTCCGTTGTTCGTTAGCCCGCGCGCAGACGCGTGTTTTGACACCTCACACGCGTACCTAGCTCGGAAAAACGGAAAATTATACCAACAATAAAAGTTTACCTCAGCGAACCAGCATTCAACACAAACTACGATATCTTTGCACCCAGGAGACGGAATTTGAAGCGGTTTCGGTGCAGTTAATCTTAATTGGGCTCTGCCTCTCTTTTCCACCTAAAATAATCCACCTGTTTTCTTTAAAAATAAAAAATCATTTTTTCGAAAATTTCACTTATTTTAAACTCGATAACCTCGGTTAACTCAAAATTCTGCCGTTTAAATTCGGGGTTTTTGCTATTAATAAATACTTACCTGCCACACCTTCAGGCTGGAGCGCGTTTCGTGATCTATCTCGTTGGTTGGTAGAATTAAATACTCTATAAACACCTACTTTTCTGCTAATTACGTTTTTTCACCATAAATTCAAAATATTGTACTACGCTTACCTCTAAATACTCCGTTGTTCGTTAGCCCGCGCGCAGACGCGTGTTTTGACACCTCACACGCGTACCTAGCTCGGAAAAACGGAAAATTATACCAACAATAAAAGTTTACCTCAGCGAACCAGCATTCAACACAAACTACGATATCTTTGCACCCAGGAGACGGAATTTGAAGCGGTTTCGGTGCAGTTAATCTTAATTGGGCTCTGCCTCTCTTTTCCACCTAAAATAATCCACCTGTTTTCTTTAAAAATAAAAAATCATTTTTTCGAAAATTTCACTTATTTTAAACTCGATAACCTCGGTTAACTCAAAATTCTGCCGTTTAAATTCGGGGTTTTTGCTATTAATAAATACTTACCTGCCACACCTTCAGGCTGGAGCGCGTTTCGTGATCTATCTCGTTGGTTGGTAGAATTAAATACTCTATAAACACCTACTTTTCTGCTAATTACGTTTTTTCACCATAAATTCAAAATATTGTACTACGCTTACCTCTAAATACTCCGTTGTTCGTTAGCCCGCGCGCAGACGCGTGTTTTGACACCTCACACGCGTACCTAGCTCGGAAAAACGGAAAATTATACCAACAATAAAAGTTTACCTCAGCGAACCAGCATTCAACACAAACTACGATATCTTTGCACCCAGGAGACGGAATTTGAAGCGGTTTCGGTGCAGTTAATCTTAATTGGGCTCTGCCTCTCTTTTCCACCTAAAATAATCCACCTGTTTTCTTTAAAAATAAAAAATCATTTTTTCGAAAATTTCACTTATTTTAAACTCGATAACCTCGGTTAACTCAAAATTCTGCCGTTTAAATTCGGGGTTTTTGCTATTAATAAATACTTACCTGCCACACCTTCAGGCTGGAGCGCGTTTCGTGATCTATCTCGTTGGTTGGTAGAATTAAATACTCTATAAACACCTACTTTTCTGCTAATTACGTTTTTTCACCATAAATTCAAAATATTGTACTACGCTTACCTCTAAATACTCCGTTGTTCGTTAGCCCGCGCGCAGACGCGTGTTTTGACACCTCACACGCGTACCTAGCTCGGAAAAACGGAAAATTATACCAACAATAAAAGTTTACCTCAGCGAACCAGCATTCAACACAAACTACGATATCTTTGCACCCAGGAGACGGAATTTGAAGCGGTTTCGGTGCAGTTAATCTTAATTGGGCTCTGCCTCTCTTTTCCACCTAAAATAATCCACCTGTTTTCTTTAAAAATAAAAAATCATTTTTTCGAAAATTTCACTTATTTTAAACTCGATAACCTCGGTTAACTCAAAATTCTGCCGTTTAAATTCGGGGTTTTTGCTATTAATAAATACTTACCTGCCACACCTTCAGGCTGGAGCGCGTTTCCTGATCTATCTCGTTGGTTGGTAGAATTAAATACTCTATAAACACCTACTTTTCTGCTAATTACGTTTTTTCACCATAAATTCAAAATATTGTACTACGCTTACCTCTAAATACTCCGTTGTTCGTTAGCCCGCGCGCAGACGCGTGTTTTGACACCTCACACGCGTACCTAGCTCGGAAAAACGGAAAATTATACCAACAATAAAAGTTTACCTCAGCGAACCAGCATTCAACACAAACTACGATATCTTTGCACCCAGGAGACGGAATTTGAAGCGGTTTCGGTGCAGTTAATCTTAATTGGGCTCTGCCTCTCTTTTCCACCTAAAATAATCCACCTGTTTTCTTTAAAAATAAAAAATCATTTTTTCGAAAATTTCACTTATTTTAAACTCGATAACCTCGGTTAACTCAAAATTCTGCCGTTTAAATTCAGGGTTTTTGCTATTAATAAATACTTACCTGCCACACCTTCAGGCTGGAGCGCGTTTCGTGATCTATCTCGTTGGTTGGTAGAATTAAATACTCTATAAACACCTACTTTTCTGCTAATTACGTTTTTTCACCATAAATTCAAAATATTGTACTACGCTTACCTCTAAATACTCCGTTGTTCGTTAGCCCGCGCGCAGACGCGTGTTTTGACACCTCACACGCGTACCTAGCTCGGAAAAACGGAAAATTATACCAACAATAAAAGTTTACCTCAGCGAACCAGCATTCAACACAAACTACGATATCTTTGCACCCAGGAGACGGAATTTGAAGCGGTTTCGGTGCAGTTAATCTTAATTGGGCTCTGCCTCTCTTTTCCACCTAAAATAATCCACCTGTTTTCTTTAAAAATAAAAAATCATTTTTTCGAAAATTTCACTTATTTTAAACTCGATAACCTCGGTTAACTCAAAATTCTGCCGTTTAAATTCGGGGTTTTTGCTATTAATAAATACTTACCTGCCACACCTTCAGGCTGGAGCGCGTTTCGTGATCTATCTCGTTGGTTGGTAGAATTAAATACTCTATAAACACCTACTTTTCTGCTAATTACGTTTTTTCACCATAAATTCAAAATATTGTACTACGCTTACCTCTAAATACTCCGTTGTTCGTTAGCCCGCGCGCAGACGCGTGTTTTGACACCTCACACGCGTACCTAGCTCGGAAAAACGGAAAATTATACCAACAATAAAAGTTTACCTCAGCGAACCAGCATTCAACACAAACTACGATATCTTTGCACCCAGGAGACGGAATTTGAAGCGGTTTCGGTGCAGTTAATCTTAATTGGGCTCTGCCTCTCTTTTCCACCTAAAATAATCCACCTGTTTTCTTTAAAAATAAAAAATCATTTTTTCGAAAATTTCACTTATTTTAAACTCGATAACCTCGGTTAACTCAAAATTCTGCCGTTTAAATTCGGGGTTTTTGCTATTAATAAATACTTACCTGCCACACCTTCAGGCTGGAGCGCGTTTCGTGATCTATCTCGTTGGTTGGTAGAATTAAATACTCTATAAACACCTACTTTTCTGCTAATTACGTTTTTTCACCATAAATTCAAAATATTGTACTACGCTTACCTCTAAATACTCCGTTGTTCGTTAGCCCGCGCGCAGACGCGTGTTTTGACACCTCACACGCGTACCTAGCTCGGAAAAACGGAAAATTATACCAACAATAAAAGTTTACCTCAGCGAACCAGCATTCAACACAAACTACGATATCTTTGCACCCAGGAGACGGAATTTGAAGCGGTTTCGGTGCAGTTAATCTTAATTGGGCTCTGCCTCTCTTTTCCACCTAAAATAATCCACCTGTTTTCTTTAAAAATAAAAAATCATTTTTTCGAAAATTTCACTTATTTTAAACTCGATAACCTCGGTTAACTCAAAATTCTGCCGTTTAAATTCGGGGTTTTTGCTATTAATAAATACTTACCTGCCACACCTTCAGGCTGGAGCGCGTTTCGTGATCTATCTCGTTGGTTGGTAGAATTAAATACTCTATAAACACCTACTTTTCTGCTAATTACGTTTTTTCACCATAAATTCAAAATATTGTACTACGCTTACCTCTAAATACTCCGTTGTTCGTTAGCCCGCGCGCAGACGCGTGTTTTGACACCTCACACGCGTACCTAGCTCGGAAAAACGGAAAATTATACCAACAATAAAAGTTTACCTCAGCGAACCAGCATTCAACACAAACTACGATATCTTTGCACCCAGGAGACGGAATTTGAAGCGGTTTCGGTGCAGTTAATCTTAATTGGGCTCTGCCTCTCTTTTCCACCTAAAATAATCCACCTGTTTTCTTTAAAAATAAAAAATCATTTTTTCGAAAATTTCACTTATTTTAAACTCGATAACCTCGGTTAACTCAAAATTCTGCCGTTTAAATTCGGGGTTTTTGCTATTAATAAATACTTACCTGCCACACCTTCAGGCTGGAGCGCGTTTCGTGATCTATCTCGTTGGTTGGTAGAATTAAATACTCTATAAACACCTACTTTTCTGCTAATTACGTTTTTTCACCATAAATTCAAAATATTGTACTACGCTTACCTCTAAATACTCCGTTGTTCGTTAGCCCGCGCGCAGACGCGTGTTTTGACACCTCACACGCGTACCTAGCTCGGAAAAACGGAAAATTATACCAACAATAAAAGTTTACCTCAGCGAACCAGCATTCAACACAAACTACGATATCTTTGCACCCAGGAGACGGAATTTGAAGCGGTTTCGGTGCAGTTAATCTTAATTGGGCTCTGCCTCTCTTTTCCACCTAAAATAATCCACCTGTTTTCTTTAAAAATAAAAAATCATTTTTTCGAAAATTTCACTTATTTTAAACTCGATAACCTCGGTTAACTCAAAATTCTGCCGTTTAAATTCGGGGTTTTTGCTATTAATAAATACTTACCTGCCACACCTTCAGGCTGGAGCGCGTTTCGTGATCTATCTCGTTGGTTGGTAGAATTAAATACTCTATAAACACCTACTTTTCTGCTAATTACGTTTTTTCACCATAAATTCAAAATATTGTACTACGCTTACCTCTAAATACTCCGTTGTTCGTTAGCCCGCGCGCAGACGCGTGTTTTGACACCTCACACGCGTACCTAGCTCGGAAAAACGGAAAATTATACCAACAATAAAAGTTTACCTCAGCGAACCAGCATTCAACACAAACTACGATATCTTTGCACCCAGGAGACGGAATTTGAAGCGGTTTCGGTGCAGTTAATCTTAATTGGGCTCTGCCTCTCTTTTCCACCTAAAATAATCCACCTGTTTTCTTTAAAAATAAAAAATCATTTTTTCGAAAATTTCACTTATTTTAAACTCGATAACCTCGGTTAACTCAAAATTCTGCCGTTTAAATTCGGGGTTTTTGCTATTAATAAATACTTACCTGCCACACCTTCAGGCTGGAGCGCGTTTCGTGATCTATCTCGTTGGTTGGTAGAATTAAATACTCTATAAACACCTACTTTTCTGCTAATTACGTTTTTTCACCATAAATTCAAAATATTGTACTACGCTTACCTCTAAATACTCCGTTGTTCGTTAGCCCGCGCGCAGACGCGTGTTTTGACACCTCACACGCGTACCTAGCTCGGAAAAACGGAAAATTATACCAACAATAAAAGTTTACCTCAGCGAACCAGCATTCAACACAAACTACGATATCTTTGCACCCAGGAGACGGAATTTGAAGCGGTTTCGGTGCAGTTAATCTTAATTGGGCTCTGCCTCTCTTTTCCACCTAAAATAATCCACCTGTTTTCTTTAAAAATAAAAAATCATTTTTTCGAAAATTTCACTTATTTTAAACTCGATAACCTCGGTTAACTCAAAATTCTGCCGTTTAAATTCGGGGTTTTTGCTATTAATAAATACTTACCTGCCACACCTTCAGGCTGGAGCGCGTTTCGTGATCTATCTCGTTGGTTGGTAGAATTAAATACTCTATAAACACCTACTTTTCTGCTAATTACGTTTTTTCACCATAAATTCAAAATATTGTACTACGCTTACCTCTAAATACTCCGTTGTTCGTTAGCCCGCGCGCAGACGCGTGTTTTGACACCTCACACGCGTACCTAGCTCGGAAAAACGGAAAATTATACCAACAATAAAAGTTTACCTCAGCGAACCAGCATTCAACACAAACTACGATATCTTTGCACCCAGGAGACGGAATTTGAAGCGGTTTCGGTGCAGTTAATCTTAATTGGGCTCTGCCTCTCTTTTCCACCTAAAATAATCCACCTGTTTTCTTTAAAAATAAAAAATCATTTTTTCGAAAATTTCACTTATTTTAAACTCGATAACCTCGGTTAACTCAAAATTCTGCCGTTTAAATTCGGGGTTTTTGCTATTAATAAATACTTACCTGCCACACCTTCAGGCTGGAGCGCGTTTCGTGATCTATCTCGTTGGTTGGTAGAATTAAATACTCTATAAACACCTACTTTTCTGCTAATTACGTTTTTTCACCATAAATTCAAAATATTGTACTACGCTTACCTCTAAATACTCCGTTGTTCGTTAGCCCGCGCGCAGACGCGTGTTTTGACACCTCACACGCGTACCTAGCTCGGAAAAACGGAAAATTATACCAACAATAAAAGTTTACCTCAGCGAACCAGCATTCAACACAAACTACGATATCTTTGCACCCAGGAGACGGAATTTGAAGCGGTTTCGGTGCAGTTAATCTTAATTGGGCTCTGCCTCTCTTTTCCACCTAAAATAATCCACCTGTTTTCTTTAAAAATAAAAAATCATTTTTTCGAAAATTTCACTTATTTTAAACTCGATAACCTCGGTTAACTCAAAATTCTGCCGTTTAAATTCGGGGTTTTTGCTATTAATAAATACTTACCTGCCACACCTTCAGGCTGGAGCGCGTTTCGTGATCTATCTCGTTGGTTGGTAGAATTAAATACTCTATAAACACCTACTTTTCTGCTAATTACGTTTTTTCACCATAAATTCAAAATATTGTACTACGCTTACCTCTAAATACTCCGTTGTTCGTTAGCCCGCGCGCAGACGCGTGTTTTGACACCTCACACGCGTACCTAGCTCGGAAAAACGGAAAATTATACCAACAATAAAAGTTTACCTCAGCGAACCAGCATTCAACACAAACTACGATATCTTTGCACCCAGGAGACGGAATTTGAAGCGGTTTCGGTGCAGTTAATCTTAATTGGGCTCTGCCTCTCTTTTCCACCTAAAATAATCCACCTGTTTTCTTTAAAAATAAAAAATCATTTTTTCGAAAATTTCACTTATTTTAAACTCGATAACCTCGGTTAACTCAAAATTCTGCCGTTTAAATTCGGGGTTTTTGCTATTAATAAATACTTACCTGCCACACCTTCAGGCTGGAGCGCGTTTCGTGATCTATCTCGTTGGTTGGTAGAATTAAATACTCTATAAACACCTACTTTTCTGCTAATTACGTTTTTTCACCATAAATTCAAAATATTGTACTACGCTTACCTCTAAATACTCCGTTGTTCGTTAGCCCGCGCGCAGACGCGTGTTTTGACACCTCACACGCGTACCTAGCTCGGAAAAACGGAAAATTATACCAACAATAAAAGTTTACCTCAGCGAACCAGCATTCAACACAAACTACGATATCTTTGCACCCAGGAGACGGAATTTGAAGCGGTTTCGGTGCAGTTAATCTTAATTGGGCTCTGCCTCTCTTTTCCACCTAAAATAATCCACCTGTTTTCTTTAAAAATAAAAAATCATTTTTTCGAAAATTTCACTTATTTTAAACTCGATAACCTCGGTTAACTCAAAATTCTGCCGTTTAAATTCGGGGTTTTTGCTATTAATAAATACTTACCTGCCACACCTTCAGGCTGGAGCGCGTTTCGTGATCTATCTCGTTGGTTGGTAGAATTAAATACTCTATAAACACCTACTTTTCTGCTAATTACGTTTTTTCACCATAAATTCAAAATATTGTACTACGCTTACCTCTAAATACTCCGTTGTTCGTTAGCCCGCGCGCAGACGCGTGTTTTGACACCTCACACGCGTACCTAGCTCGGAAAAACGGAAAATTATACCAACAATAAAAGTTTACCTCAGCGAACCAGCATTCAACACAAACTACGATATCTTTGCACCCAGGAGACGGAATTTGAAGCGGTTTCGGTGCAGTTAATCTTAATTGGGCTCTGCCTCTCTTTTCCACCTAAAATAATCCACCTGTTTTCTTTAAAAATAAAAAATCATTTTTTCGAAAATTTCACTTATTTTAAACTCGATAACCTCGGTTAACTCAAAATTCTGCCGTTTAAATTCGGGGTTTTTGCTATTAATAAATACTTACCTGCCACACCTTCAGGCTGGAGCACGTTTCGTGATCTATCTCGTTGGTTGGTAGAATTAAATACTCTATAAACACCTACTTTTCTGCTAATTACGTTTTTTCACCATAAATTCAAAATATTGTACTACGCTTACCTCTAAATACTCCGTTGTTCGTTAGCCCGCGCGCAGACGCGTGTTTTGACACCTCACACGCGTACCTAGCTCGGAAAAACGGAAAATTATACCAACAATAAAAGTTTACCTCAGCGAACCAGCATTCAACACAAACTACGATATCTTTGCACCCAGGAGACGGAATTTGAAGCGGTTTCGGTGCAGTTAATCTTAATTGGGCTCTGCCTCTCTTTTCCACCTAAAATAATCCACCTGTTTTCTTTAAAAATAAAAAATCATTTTTTCGAAAATTTCACTTATTTTAAACTCGATAACCTCGGTTAACTCAAAATTCTGCCGTTTAAATTCGGGGTTTTTGCTATTAATAAATACTTACCTGCCACACCTTCAGGCTGGAGCGCGTTTCGTGATCTATCTCGTTGGTTGGTAGAATTAAATACTCTATAAACACCTACTTTTCTGCTAATTACGTTTTTTCACCATAAATTCAAAATATTGTACTACGCTTACCTCTAAATACTCCGTTGTTCGTTAGCCCGCGCGCAGACGCGTGTTTTGACACCTCACACGCGTACCTAGCTCGGAAAAACGGAAAATTATACCAACAATAAAAGTTTACCTCAGCGAACCAGCATTCAACACAAACTACGATATCTTTGCACCCAGGAGACGGAATTTGAAGCGGTTTCGGTGCAGTTAATCTTAATTGGGCTCTGCCTCTCTTTTCCACCTAAAATAATCCACCTGTTTTCTTTAAAAATAAAAAATCATTTTTTCGAAAATTTCACTTATTTTAAACTCGATAACCTCGGTTAACTCAAAATTCTGCCGTTTAAATTCGGGGTTTTTGCTATTAATAAATACTTACCTGCCACACCTTCAGGCTGGAGCGCGTTTCGTGATCTATCTCGTTGGTTGGTAGAATTAAATACTCTATAAACACCTACTTTTCTGCTAATTACGTTTTTTCACCATAAATTCAAAATATTGTACTACGCTTACCTCTAAATACTCCGTTGTTCGTTAGCCCGCGCGCAGACGCGTGTTTTGACACCTCACACGCGTACCTAGCTCGGAAAAACGGAAAATTATACCAACAATAAAAGTTTACCTCAGCGAACCAGCATTCAACACAAACTACGATATCTTTGCACCCAGGAGACGGAATTTGAAGCGGTTTCGGTGCAGTTAATCTTAATTGGGCTCTGCCTCTCTTTTCCACCTAAAATAATCCACCTGTTTTCTTTAAAAATAAAAAATCATTTTTTCGAAAATTTCACTTATTTTAAACTCGATAACCTCGGTTAACTCAAAATTCTGCCGTTTAAATTCGGGGTTTTTGCTATTAATAAATACTTACCTGCCACACCTTCAGGCTGGAGCGCGTTTCGTGATCTATCTCGTTGGTTGGTAGAATTAAATACTCTATAAACACCTACTTTTCTGCTAATTACGTTTTTTCACCATAAATTCAAAATATTGTACTACGCTTACCTCTAAATACTCCGTTGTTCGTTAGCCCGCGCGCAGACGCGTGTTTTGACACCTCACACGCGTACCTAGCTCGGAAAAACGGAAAATTATACCAACAATAAAAGTTTACCTCAGCGAACCAGCATTCAACACAAACTACGATATCTTTGCACCCAGGAGACGGAATTTGAAGCGGTTTCGGTGCAGTTAATCTTAATTGGGCTCTGCCTCTCTTTTCCACCTAAAATAATCCACCTGTTTTCTTTAAAAATAAAAAATCATTTTTTCGAAAATTTCACTTATTTTAAACTCGATAACCTCGGTTAACTCAAAATTCTGCCGTTTAAATTCGGGGTTTTTGCTATTAATAAATACTTACCTGCCACACCTTCAGGCTGGAGCGCGTTTCGTGATCTATCTCGTTGGTTGGTAGAATTAAATACTCTATAAACACCTACTTTTCTGCTAATTACGTTTTTTCACCATAAATTCAAAATATTGTACTACGCTTACCTCTAAATACTCCGTTGTTCGTTAGCCCGCGCGCAGACGCGTGTTTTGACACCTCACACGCGTACCTAGCTCGGAAAAACGGAAAATTATACCAACAATAAAAGTTTACCTCAGCGAACCAGCATTCAACACAAACTACGATATCTTTGCACCCAGGAGACGGAATTTGAAGCGGTTTCGGTGCAGTTAATCTTAATTGGGCTCTGCCTCTCTTTTCCACCTAAAATAATCCACCTGTTTTCTTTAAAAATAAAAAATCATTTTTTCGAAAATTTCACTTATTTTAAACTCGATAACCTCGGTTAACTCAAAATTCTGCCGTTTAAATTCGGGGTTTTTGCTATTAATAAATACTTACCTGCCACACCTTCAGGCTGGAGCGCGTTTCGTGATCTATCTCGTTGGTTGGTAGAATTAAATACTCTATAAACACCTACTTTTCTGCTAATTACGTTTTTTCACCATAAATTCAAAATATTGTACTACGCTTACCTCTAAATACTCCGTTGTTCGTTAGCCCGCGCGCAGACGCGTGTTTTGACACCTCACACGCGTACCTAGCTCGGAAAAACGGAAAATTATACCAACAATAAAAGTTTACCTCAGCGAACCAGCATTCAACACAAACTACGATATCTTTGCACCCAGGAGACGGAATTTGAAGCGGTTTCGGTGCAGTTAATCTTAATTGGGCTCTGCCTCTCTTTTCCACCTAAAATAATCCACCTGTTTTCTTTAAAAATAAAAAATCATTTTTTCGAAAATTTCACTTATTTTAAACTCGATAACCTCGGTTAACTCAAAATTCTGCCGTTTAAATTCGGGGTTTTTGCTATTAATAAATACTTACCTGCCACACCTTCAGGCTGGAGCGCGTTTCGTGATCTATCTCGTTGGTTGGTAGAATTAAATACTCTATAAACACCTACTTTTCTGCTAATTACGTTTTTTCACCATAAATTCAAAATATTGTACTACGCTTACCTCTAAATACTCCGTTGTTCGTTAGCCCGCGCGCAGACGCGTGTTTTGACACCTCACACGCGTACCTAGCTCGGAAAAACGGAAAATTATACCAACAATAAAAGTTTACCTCAGCGAACCAGCATTCAACACAAACTACGATATCTTTGCACCCAGGAGACGGAATTTGAAGCGGTTTCGGTGCAGTTAATCTTAATTGGGCTCTGCCTCTCTTTTCCACCTAAAATAATCCACCTGTTTTCTTTAAAAATAAAAAATCATTTTTTCGAAAATTTCACTTATTTTAAACTCGATAACCTCGGTTAACTCAAAATTCTGCCGTTTAAATTCGGGGTTTTTGCTATTAATAAATACTTACCTGCCACACCTTCAGGCTGGAGCGCGTTTCGTGATCTATCTCGTTGGTTGGTAGAATTAAATACTCTATAAACACCTACTTTTCTGCTAATTACGTTTTTTCACCATAAATTCAAAATATTGTACTACGCTTACCTCTAAATACTCCGTTGTTCGTTAGCCCGCGCGCAGACGCGTGTTTTGACACCTCACACGCGTACCTAGCTCGGAAAAACGGAAAATTATACCAACAATAAAAGTTTACCTCAGCGAACCAGCATTCAACACAAACTACGATATCTTTGCACCCAGGAGACGGAATTTGAAGCGGTTTCGGTGCAGTTAATCTTAATTGGGCTCTGCCTCTCTTTTCCACCTAAAATAATCCACCTGTTTTCTTTAAAAATAAAAAATCATTTTTTCGAAAATTTCACTTATTTTAAACTCGATAACCTCGGTTAACTCAAAATTCTGCCGTTTAAATTCGGGGTTTTTGCTATTAATAAATACTTACCTGCCACACCTTCAGGCTGGAGCGCGTTTCGTGATCTATCTCGTTGGTTGGTAGAATTAAATACTCTATAAACACCTACTTTTCTGCTAATTACGTTTTTTCACCATAAATTCAAAATATTGTACTACGCTTACCTCTAAATACTCCGTTGTTCGTTAGCCCGCGCGCAGACGCGTGTTTTGACACCTCACACGCGTACCTAGCTCGGAAAAACGGAAAATTATACCAACAATAAAAGTTTACCTCAGCGAACCAGCATTCAACACAAACTACGATATCTTTGCACCCAGGAGACGGAATTTGAAGCGGTTTCGGTGCAGTTAATCTTAATTGGGCTCTGCCTCTCTTTTCCACCTAAAATAATCCACCTGTTTTCTTTAAAAATAAAAAATCATTTTTTCGAAAATTTCACTTATTTTAAACTCGATAACCTCGGTTAACTCAAAATTCTGCCGTTTAAATTCGGGGTTTTTGCTATTAATAAATACTTACCTGCCACACCTTCAGGCTGGAGCGCGTTTCGTGATCTATCTCGTTGGTTGGTAGAATTAAATACTCTATAAACACCTACTTTTCTGCTAATTACGTTTTTTCACCATAAATTCAAAATATTGTACTACGCTTACCTCTAAATACTCCGTTGTTCGTTAGCCCGCGCGCAGACGCGTGTTTTGACACCTCACACGCGTACCTAGCTCGGAAAAACGGAAAATTATACCAACAATAAAAGTTTACCTCAGCGAACCAGCATTCAACACAAACTACGATATCTTTGCACCCAGGAGACGGAATTTGAAGCGGTTTCGGTGCAGTTAATCTTAATTGGGCTCTGCCTCTCTTTTCCACCTAAAATAATCCACCTGTTTTCTTTAAAAATAAAAAATCATTTTTTCGAAAATTTCACTTATTTTAAACTCGATAACCTCGGTTAACTCAAAATTCTGCCGTTTAAATTCGGGGTTTTTGCTATTAATAAATACTTACCTGCCACACCTTCAGGCTGGAGCGCGTTTCGTGATCTATCTCGTTGGTTGGTAGAATTAAATACTCTATAAACACCTACTTTTCTGCTAATTACGTTTTTTCACCATAAATTCAAAATATTGTACTACGCTTACCTCTAAATACTCCGTTGTTCGTTAGCCCGCGCGCAGACGCGTGTTTTGACACCTCACACGCGTACCTAGCTCGGAAAAACGGAAAATTATACCAACAATAAAAGTTTACCTCAGCGAACCAGCATTCAACACAAACTACGATATCTTTGCACCCAGGAGACGGAATTTGAAGCGGTTTCGGTGCAGTTAATCTTAATTGGGCTCTGCCTCTCTTTTCCACCTAAAATAATCCACCTGTTTTCTTTAAAAATAAAAAATCATTTTTTCGAAAATTTCACTTATTTTAAACTCGATAACCTCGGTTAACTCAAAATTCTGCCGTTTAAATTCGGGGTTTTTGCTATTAATAAATACTTACCTGCCACACCTTCAGGCTGGAGCGCGTTTCGTGATCTATCTCGTTGGTTGGTAGAATTAAATACTCTATAAACACCTACTTTTCTGCTAATTACGTTTTTTCACCATAAATTCAAAATATTGTACTACGCTTACCTCTAAATACTCCGTTGTTCGTTAGCCCGCGCGCAGACGCGTGTTTTGACACCTCACACGCGTACCTAGCTCGGAAAAACGGAAAATTATACCAACAATAAAAGTTTACCTCAGCGAACCAGCATTCAACACAAACTACGATATCTTTGCACCCAGGAGACGGAATTTGAAGCGGTTTCGGTGCAGTTAATCTTAATTGGGCTCTGCCTCTCTTTTCCACCTAAAATAATCCACCTGTTTTCTTTACAAATAAAAAATCATTTTTTCGAAAATTTCACTTATTTTAAACTCGATAACCTCGGTTAACTCAAAATTCTGCCGTTTAAATTCGGGGTTTTTGCTATTAATAAATACTTACCTGCCACACCTTCAGGCTGGAGCGCGTTTCGTGATCTATCTCGTTGGTTGGTAGAATTAAATACTCTATAAACACCTACTTTTCTGCTAATTACGTTTTTTCACCATAAATTCAAAATATTGTACTACGCTTACCTCTAAATACTCCGTTGTTCGTTAGCCCGCGCGCAGACGCGTGTTTTGACACCTCACACGCGTACCTAGCTCGGAAAAACGGAAAATTATACCAACAATAAAAGTTTACCTCAGCGAACCAGCATTCAACACAAACTACGATATCTTTGCACCCAGGAGACGGAATTTGAAGCGGTTTCGGTGCAGTTAATCTTAATTGGGCTCTGCCTCTCTTTTCCACCTAAAATAATCCACCTGTTTTCTTTAAAAATAAAAAATCATTTTTTCGAAAATTTCACTTATTTTAAACTCGATAACCTCGGTTAACTCAAAATTCTGCCGTTTAAATTCGGGGTTTTTGCTATTAATAAATACTTACCTGCCACACCTTCAGGCTGGAGCACGTTTCGTGATCTATCTCGTTGGTTGGTAGAATTAAATACTCTATAAACACCTACTTTTCTGCTAATTACGTTTTTTCACCATAAATTCAAAATATTGTACTACGCTTACCTCTAAATACTCCGTTGTTCGTTAGCCCGCGCGCAGACGCGTGTTTTGACACCTCACACGCGTACCTAGCTCGGAAAAACGGAAAATTATACCAACAATAAAAGTTTACCTCAGCGAACCAGCATTCAACACAAACTACGATATCTTTGCACCCAGGAGACGGAATTTGAAGCGGTTTCGGTGCAGTTAATCTTAATTGGGCTCTGCCTCTCTTTTCCACCTAAAATAATCCACCTGTTTTCTTTAAAAATAAAAAATCATTTTTTCGAAAATTTCACTTATTTTAAACTCGATAACCTCGGTTAACTCAAAATTCTGCCGTTTAAATTCGGGGTTTTTGCTATTAATAAATACTTACCTGCCACACCTTCAGGCTGGAGCGCGTTTCGTGATCTATCTCGTTGGTTGGTAGAATTAAATACTCTATAAACACCTACTTTTCTGCTAATTACGTTTTTTCACCATAAATTCAAAATATTGTACTACGCTTACCTCTAAATACTCCGTTGTTCGTTAGCCCGCGCGCAGACGCGTGTTTTGACACCTCACACGCGTACCTAGCTCGGAAAAACGGAAAATTATACCAACAATAAAAGTTTACCTCAGCGAACCAGCATTCAACACAAACTACGATATCTTTGCACCCAGGAGACGGAATTTGAAGCGGTTTCGGTGCAGTTAATCTTAATTGGGCTCTGCCTCTCTTTTCCACCTAAAATAATCCACCTGTTTTCTTTAAAAATAAAAAATCATTTTTTCGAAAATTTCACTTATTTTAAACTCGATAACCTCGGTTAACTCAAAATTCTGCCGTTTAAATTCGGGGTTTTTGCTATTAATAAATACTTACCTGCCACACCTTCAGGCTGGAGCGCGTTTCGTGATCTATCTCGTTGGTTGGTAGAATTAAATACTCTATAAACACCTACTTTTCTGCTAATTACGTTTTTTCACCATAAATTCAAAATATTGTACTACGCTTACCTCTAAATACTCCGTTGTTCGTTAGCCCGCGCGCAGACGCGTGTTTTGACACCTCACACGCGTACCTAGCTCGGAAAAACGGAAAATTATACCAACAATAAAAGTTTACCTCAGCGAACCAGCATTCAACACAAACTACGATATCTTTGCACCCAGGAGACGGAATTTGAAGCGGTTTCGGTGCAGTTAATCTTAATTGGGCTCTGCCTCTCTTTTCCACCTAAAATAATCCACCTGTTTTCTTTAAAAATAAAAAATCATTTTTTCGAAAATTTCACTTATTTTAAACTCGATAACCTCGGTTAACTCAAAATTCTGCCGTTTAAATTCGGGGTTTTTGCTATTAATAAATACTTACCTGCCACACCTTCAGGCTGGAGCGCGTTTCGTGATCTATCTCGTTGGTTGGTAGAATTAAATACTCTATAAACACCTACTTTTCTGCTAATTACGTTTTTTCACCATAAATTCAAAATATTGTACTACGCTTACCTCTAAATACTCCGTTGTTCGTTAGCCCGCGCGCAGACGCGTGTTTTGACACCTCACACGCGTACCTAGCTCGGAAAAACGGAAAATTATACCAACAATAAAAGTTTACCTCAGCGAACCAGCATTCAACACAAACTACGATATCTTTGCACCCAGGAGACGGAATTTGAAGCGGTTTCGGTGCAGTTAATCTTAATTGGGCTCTGCCTCTCTTTTCCACCTAAAATAATCCACCTGTTTTCTTTAAAAATAAAAAATCATTTTTTCGAAAATTTCACTTATTTTAAACTCGATAACCTCGGTTAACTCAAAATTCTGCCGTTTAAATTCGGGGTTTTTGCTATTAATAAATACTTACCTGCCACACCTTCAGGCTGGAGCGCGTTTCGTGATCTATCTCGTTGGTTGGTAGAATTAAATACTCTATAAACACCTACTTTTCTGCTAATTACGTTTTTTCACCATAAATTCAAAATATTGTACTACGCTTACCTCTAAATACTCCGTTGTTCGTTAGCCCGCGCGCAGACGCGTGTTTTGACACCTCACACGCGTACCTAGCTCGGAAAAACGGAAAATTATACCAACAATAAAAGTTTACCTCAGCGAACCAGCATTCAACACAAACTACGATATCTTTGCACCCAGGAGACGGAATTTGAAGCGGTTTCGGTGCAGTTAATCTTAATTGGGCTCTGCCTCTCTTTTCCACCTAAAATAATCCACCTGTTTTCTTTAAAAATAAAAAATCATTTTTTCGAAAATTTCACTTATTTTAAACTCGATAACCTCGGTTAACTCAAAATTCTGCCGTTTAAATTCGGGGTTTTTGCTATTAATAAATACTTACCTGCCACACCTTCAGGCTGGAGCGCGTTTCGTGATCTATCTCGTTGGTTGGTAGAATTAAATACTCTATAAACACCTACTTTTCTGCTAATTACGTTTTTTCACCATAAATTCAAAATATTGTACTACGCTTACCTCTAAATACTCCGTTGTTCGTTAGCCCGCGCGCAGACGCGTGTTTTGACACCTCACACGCGTACCTAGCTCGGAAAAACGGAAAATTATACCAACAATAAAAGTTTACCTCAGCGAACCAGCATTCAACACAAACTACGATATCTTTGCACCCAGGAGACGGAATTTGAAGCGGTTTCGGTGCAGTTAATCTTAATTGGGCTCTGCCTCTCTTTTCCACCTAAAATAATCCACCTGTTTTCTTTAAAAATAAAAAATCATTTTTTCGAAAATTTCACTTATTTTAAACTCGATAACCTCGGTTAACTCAAAATTCTGCCGTTTAAATTCGGGGTTTTTGCTATTAATAAATACTTACCTGCCACACCTTCAGGCTGGAGCGCGTTTCGTGATCTATCTCGTTGGTTGGTAGAATTAAATACTCTATAAACACCTACTTTTCTGCTAATTACGTTTTTTCACCATAAATTCAAAATATTGTACTACGCTTACCTCTAAATACTCCGTTGTTCGTTAGCCCGCGCGCAGACGCGTGTTTTGACACCTCACACGCGTACCTAGCTCGGAAAAACGGAAAATTATACCAACAATAAAAGTTTACCTCAGCGAACCAGCATTCAACACAAACTACGATATCTTTGCACCCAGGAGACGGAATTTGAAGCGGTTTCGGTGCAGTTAATCTTAATTGGGCTCTGCCTCTCTTTTCCACCTAAAATAATCCACCTGTTTTCTTTAAAAATAAAAAATCATTTTTTCGAAAATTTCACTTATTTTAAACTCGATAACCTCGGTTAACTCAAAATTCTGCCGTTTAAATTCGGGGTTTTTGCTATTAATAAATACTTACCTGCCACACCTTCAGGCTGGAGCGCGTTTCGTGATCTATCTCGTTGGTTGGTAGAATTAAATACTCTATAAACACCTACTTTTCTGCTAATTACGTTTTTTCACCATAAATTCAAAATATTGTACTACGCTTACCTCTAAATACTCCGT
This sequence comes from Lithophane semibrunnea, assembly GCA_947363905.1. Taxonomy (NCBI): domain Eukaryota; kingdom Metazoa; phylum Arthropoda; class Insecta; order Lepidoptera; family Noctuidae; genus Lithophane; species Lithophane semibrunnea. The sequence continues at coordinate 11,318,697 of OX376213.1, read as the reverse complement.
TGTTCGTTAGCCCGCGCGCAGACGCGTGTTTTGACACCTCACACGCGTACCTAGCTCGGAAAAACGGAAAATTATACCAACAATAAAAGTTTACCTCAGCGAACCAGCATTCAACACAAACTACGATATCTTTGCACCCAGGAGACGGAATTTGAAGCGGTTTCGGTGCAGTTAATCTTAATTGGGCTCTGCCTCTCTTTTCCACCTAAAATAATCCACCTGTTTTCTTTAAAAATAAAAAATCATTTTTTCGAAAATTTCACTTATTTTAAACTCGATAACCTCGGTTAACTCAAAATTCTGCCGTTTAAATTCGGGGTTTTTGCTATTAATAAATACTTACCTGCCACACCTTCAGGCTGGAGCGCGTTTCGTGATCTATCTCGTTGGTTGGTAGAATTAAATACTCTATAAACACCTACTTTTCTGCTAATTACGTTTTTTCACCATAAATTCAAAATATTGTACTACGCTTACCTCTAAATACTCCGTTGTTCGTTAGCCCGCGCGCAGACGCGTGTTTTGACACCTCACACGCGTACCTAGCTCGGAAAAACGGAAAATTATACCAACAATAAAAGTTTACCTCAGCGAACCAGCATTCAACACAAACTACGATATCTTTGCACCCAGGAGACGGAATTTGAAGCGGTTTCGGTGCAGTTAATCTTAATTGGGCTCTGCCTCTCTTTTCCACCTAAAATAATCCACCTGTTTTCTTTAAAAATAAAAAATCATTTTTTCGAAAATTTCACTTATTTTAAACTCGATAACCTCGGTTAACTCAAAATTCTGCCGTTTAAATTCGGGGTTTTTGCTATTAATAAATACTTACCTGCCACACCTTCAGGCTGGAGCGCGTTTCGTGATCTATCTCGTTGGTTGGTAGAATTAAATACTCTATAAACACCTACTTTTCTGCTAATTACGTTTTTTCACCATAAATTCAAAATATTGTACTACGCTTACCTCTAAATACTCCGTTGTTCGTTAGCCCGCGCGCAGACGCGTGTTTTGACACCTCACACGCGTACCTAGCTCGGAAAAACGGAAAATTATACCAACAATAAAAGTTTACCTCAGCGAACCAGCATTCAACACAAACTACGATATCTTTGCACCCAGGAGACGGAATTTGAAGCGGTTTCGGTGCAGTTAATCTTAATTGGGCTCTGCCTCTCTTTTCCACCTAAAATAATCCACCTGTTTTCTTTAAAAATAAAAAATCATTTTTTCGAAAATTTCACTTATTTTAAACTCGATAACCTCGGTTAACTCAAAATTCTGCCGTTTAAATTCGGGGTTTTTGCTATTAATAAATACTTACCTGCCACACCTTCAGGCTGGAGCGCGTTTCGTGATCTATCTCGTTGGTTGGTAGAATTAAATACTCTATAAACACCTACTTTTCTGCTAATTACGTTTTTTCACCATAAATTCAAAATATTGTACTACGCTTACCTCTAAATACTCCGTTGTTCGTTAGCCCGCGCGCAGACGCGTGTTTTGACACCTCACACGCGTACCTAGCTCGGAAAAACGGAAAATTATACCAACAATAAAAGTTTACCTCAGCGAACCAGCATTCAACACAAACTACGATATCTTTGCACCCAGGAGACGGAATTTGAAGCGGTTTCGGTGCAGTTAATCTTAATTGGGCTCTGCCTCTCTTTTCCACCTAAAATAATCCACCTGTTTTCTTTAAAAATAAAAAATCATTTTTTCGAAAATTTCACTTATTTTAAACTCGATAACCTCGGTTAACTCAAAATTCTGCCGTTTAAATTCGGGGTTTTTGCTATTAATAAATACTTACCTGCCACACCTTCAGGCTGGAGCGCGTTTCGTGATCTATCTCGTTGGTTGGTAGAATTAAATACTCTATAAACACCTACTTTTCTGCTAATTACGTTTTTTCACCATAAATTCAAAATATTGTACTACGCTTACCTCTAAATACTCCGTTGTTCGTTAGCCCGCGCGCAGACGCGTGTTTTGACACCTCACACGCGTACCTAGCTCGGAAAAACGGAAAATTATACCAACAATAAAAGTTTACCTCAGCGAACCAGCATTCAACACAAACTACGATATCTTTGCACCCAGGAGACGGAATTTGAAGCGGTTTCGGTGCAGTTAATCTTAATTGGGCTCTGCCTCTCTTTTCCACCTAAAATAATCCACCTGTTTTCTTTAAAAATAAAAAATCATTTTTTCGAAAATTTCACTTATTTTAAACTCGATAACCTCGGTTAACTCAAAATTCTGCCGTTTAAATTCGGGGTTTTTGCTATTAATAAATACTTACCTGCCACACCTTCAGGCTGGAGCGCGTTTCGTGATCTATCTCGTTGGTTGGTAGAATTAAATACTCTATAAACACCTACTTTTCTGCTAATTACGTTTTTTCACCATAAATTCAAAATATTGTACTACGCTTACCTCTAAATACTCCGTTGTTCGTTAGCCCGCGCGCAGACGCGTGTTTTGACACCTCACACGCGTACCTAGCTCGGAAAAACGGAAAATTATACCAACAATAAAAGTTTACCTCAGCGAACCAGCATTCAACACAAACTACGATATCTTTGCACCCAGGAGACGGAATTTGAAGCGGTTTCGGTGCAGTTAATCTTAATTGGGCTCTGCCTCTCTTTTCCACCTAAAATAATCCACCTGTTTTCTTTAAAAATAAAAAATCATTTTTTCGAAAATTTCACTTATTTTAAACTCGATAACCTCGGTTAACTCAAAATTCTGCCGTTTAAATTCGGGGTTTTTGCTATTAATAAATACTTACCTGCCACACCTTCAGGCTGGAGCGCGTTTCGTGATCTATCTCGTTGGTTGGTAGAATTAAATACTCTATAAACACCTACTTTTCTGCTAATTACGTTTTTTCACCATAAATTCAAAATATTGTACTACGCTTACCTCTAAATACTCCGTTGTTCGTTAGCCCGCGCGCAGACGCGTGTTTTGACACCTCACACGCGTACCTAGCTCGGAAAAACGGAAAATTATACCAACAATAAAAGTTTACCTCAGCGAACCAGCATTCAACACAAACTACGATATCTTTGCACCCAGGAGACGGAATTTGAAGCGGTTTCGGTGCAGTTAATCTTAATTGGGCTCTGCCTCTCTTTTCCACCTAAAATAATCCACCTGTTTTCTTTAAAAATAAAAAATCATTTTTTCGAAAATTTCACTTATTTTAAACTCGGTAACCTCGGTTAACTCAAAATTCTGCCGTTTAAATTCGGGGTTTTTGCTATTAATACATACTTACCTGCCACACCTTCAGGCTGGAGCGCGTTTCGTGATCTATCTCGTTGGTTGGTAGAATTAAATACTCTATAAACACCTACTTTTCTGCTAATTACGTTTTTTCACCATAAATTCAAAATATTGTACTACGCTTACCTCTAAATACTCCGTTGTTCGTTAGCCCGCGCGCAGACGCGTGTTTTGACACCTCACACGCGTACCTAGCTCGGAAAAACGGAAAATTATACCAACAATAAAAGTTTACCTCAGCGAACCAGCATTCAACACAAACTACGATATCTTTGCACCCAGGAGACGGAATTTGAAGCGGTTTCGGTGCAGTTAATCTTAATTGGGCTCTGCCTCTCTTTTTCACCTAAAATAATCCACCTGTTTTCTTTAAAAATAAAAAATCATTTTTTCGAAAATTTCACTTATTTTAAACTCGATAACCTCGGTTAACTCAAAATTCTGCCGTTTAAATTCGGGGTTTTTGCTATTAATAAATACTTACCTGCCACACCTTCAGGCTGGAGCGCGTTTCGTGATCTATCTCGTTGGTTGGTAGAATTAAATACTCTATAAACACCTACTTTTCTGCTAATTACGTTTTTTCACCATAAATTCAAAATATTGTACTACGCTTACCTCTAAATACTCCGTTGTTCGTTAGCCCGCGCGCAGACGCGTGTTTTGACACCTCACACGCGTACCTAGCTCGGAAAAACGGAAAATTATACCAACAATAAAAGTTTACCTCAGCGAACCAGCATTCAACACAAACTACGATATCTTTGCACCCAGGAGACGGAATTTGAAGCGGTTTCGGTGCAGTTAATCTTAATTGGGCTCTGCCTCTCTTTTCCACCTAAAATAATCCACCTGTTTTCTTTAAAAATAAAAAATCATTTTTTCGAAAATTTCACTTATTTTAAACTCGATAACCTCGGTTAACTCAAAATTCTGCCGTTTAAATTCGGGGTTTTTGCTATTAATAAATACTTACCTGCCACACCTTCAGGCTGGAGCGCGTTTCGTGATCTATCTCGTTGGTTGGTAGAATTAAATACTCTATAAACACCTACTTTTCTGCTAATTACGTTTTTTCACCATAAATTCAAAATATTGTACTACGCTTACCTCTAAATACTCCGTTGTTCGTTAGCCCGCGCGCAGACGCGTGTTTTGACACCTCACACGCGTACCTAGCTCGGAAAAACGGAAAATTATACCAACAATAAAAGTTTACCTCAGCGAACCAGCATTCAACACAAACTACGATATCTTTGCACCCAGGAGACGGAATTTGAAGCGGTTTCGGTGCAGTTAATCTTAATTGGGCTCTGCCTCTCTTTTCCACCTAAAATAATCCACCTGTTTTCTTTAAAAATAAAAAATCATTTTTTCGAAAATTTCACTTATTTTAAACTCGATAACCTCGGTTAACTCAAAATTCTGCCGTTTAAATTCGGGGTTTTTGCTATTAATAAATACTTACCTGCCACACCTTCAGGCTGGAGCGCGTTTCGTGATCTATCTCGTTGGTTGGTAGAATTAAATACTCTATAAACACCTACTTTTCTGCTAATTACGTTTTTTCACCATAAATTCAAAATATTGTACTACGCTTACCTCTAAATACTCCGTTGTTCGTTAGCCCGCGCGCAGACGCGTGTTTTGACACCTCACACGCGTACCTAGCTCGGAAAAACGGAAAATTATACCAACAATAAAAGTTTACCTCAGCGAACCAGCATTCAACACAAACTACGATATCTTTGCACCCAGGAGACGGAATTTGAAGCGGTTTCGGTGCAGTTAATCTTAATTGGGCTCTGCCTCTCTTTTCCACCTAAAATAATCCACCTGTTTTCTTTAAAAATAAAAAATCATTTTTTCGAAAATTTCACTTATTTTAAACTCGATAACCTCGGTTAACTCAAAATTCTGCCGTTTAAATTCGGGGTTTTTGCTATTAATACATACTTACCTGCCACACCTTCAGGCTGGAGCGCGTTTCGTGATCTATCTCGTTGGTTGGTAGAATTAAATACTCTATAAACACCTACTTTTCTGCTAATTACGTTTTTTCACCATAAATTCAAAATATTGTACTACGCTTACCTCTAAATACTCCGTTGTTCGTTAGCCCGCGCGCAGACGCGTGTTTTGACACCTCACACGCGTACCTAGCTCGGAAAAACGGAAAATTATACCAACAATAAAAGTTTACCTCAGCGAACCAGCATTCAACACAAACTACGATATCTTTGCACCCAGGAGACGGAATTTGAAGCGGTTTCGGTGCAGTTAATCTTAATTGGGCTCTGCCTCTCTTTTCCACCTAAAATAATCCACCTGTTTTCTTTAAAAATAAAAAATCATTTTTTCGAAAATTTCACTTATTTTAAACTCGATAACCTCGGTTAACTCAAAATTCTGCCGTTTAAATTCGGGGTTTTTGCTATTAATAAATACTTACCTGCCACACCTTCAGGCTGGAGCGCGTTTCGTGATCTATCTCGTTGGTTGGTAGAATTAAATACTCTATAAACACCTACTTTTCTGCTAATTACGTTTTTTCACCATAAATTCAAAATATTGTACTACGCTTACCTCTAAATACTCCGTTGTTCGTTAGCCCGCGCGCAGACGCGTGTTTTGACACCTCACACGCGTACCTAGCTCGGAAAAACGGAAAATTATACCAACAATAAAAGTTTACCTCAGCGAACCAGCATTCAACACAAACTACGATATCTTTGCACCCAGGAGACGGAATTTGAAGCGGTTTCGGTGCAGTTAATCTTAATTGGGCTCTGCCTCTCTTTTCCACCTAAAATAATCCACCTGTTTTCTTTAAAAATAAAAAATCATTTTTTCGAAAATTTCACTTATTTTAAACTCGATAACCTCGGTTAACTCAAAATTCTGCCGTTTAAATTCGGGGTTTTTGCTATTAATAAATACTTACCTGCCACACCTTCAGGCTGGAGCGCGTTTCGTGATCTATCTCGTTGGTTGGTAGAATTAAATACTCTATAAACACCTACTTTTCTGCTAATTACGTTTTTTCACCATAAATTCAAAATATTGTACTACGCTTACCTCTAAATACTCCGTTGTTCGTTAGCCCGCGCGCAGACGCGTGTTTTGACACCTCACACGCGTACCTAGCTCGGAAAAACGGAAAATTATACCAACAATAAAAGTTTACCTCAGCGAACCAGCATTCAACACAAACTACGATATCTTTGCACCCAGGAGACGGAATTTGAAGCGGTTTCGGTGCAGTTAATCTTAATTGGGCTCTGCCTCTCTTTTCCACCTAAAATAATCCACCTGTTTTCTTTAAAAATAAAAAATCATTTTTTCGAAAATTTCACTTATTTTAAACTCGATAACCTCGGTTAACTCAAAATTCTGCCGTTTAAATTCGGGGTTTTTGCTATTAATAAATACTTACCTGCCACACCTTCAGGCTGGAGCGCGTTTCGTGATCTATCTCGTTGGTTGGTAGAATTAAATACTCTATAAACACCTACTTTTCTGCTAATTACGTTTTTTCACCATAAATTCAAAATATTGTACTACGCTTACCTCTAAATACTCCGTTGTTCGTTAGCCCGCGCGCAGACGCGTGTTTTGACACCTCACACGCGTACCTAGCTCGGAAAAACGGAAAATTATACCAACAATAAAAGTTTACCTCAGCGAACCAGCATTCAACACAAACTACGATATCTTTGCACCCAGGAGACGGAATTTGAAGCGGTTTCGGTGCAGTTAATCTTAATTGGGCTCTGCCTCTCTTTTCCACCTAAAATAATCCACCTGTTTTCTTTAAAAATAAAAAATCATTTTTTCGAAAATTTCACTTATTTTAAACTCGATAACCTCGGTTAACTCAAAATTCTGCCGTTTAAATTCGGGGTTTTTGCTATTAATAAATACTTACCTGCCACACCTTCAGGCTGGAGCGCGTTTCGTGATCTATCTCGTTGGTTGGTAGAATTAAATACTCTATAAACACCTACTTTTCTGCTAATTACGTTTTTTCACCATAAATTCAAAATATTGTACTACGCTTACCTCTAAATACTCCGTTGTTCGTTAGCCCGCGCGCAGACGCGTGTTTTGACACCTCACACGCGTACCTAGCTCGGAAAAACGGAAAATTATACCAACAATAAAAGTTTACCTCAGCGAACCAGCATTCAACACAAACTACGATATCTTTGCACCCAGGAGACGGAATTTGAAGCGGTTTCGGTGCAGTTAATCTTAATTGGGCTCTGCCTCTCTTTTCCACCTAAAATAATCCACCTGTTTTCTTTAAAAATAAAAAATCATTTTTTCGAAAATTTCACTTATTTTAAACTCGATAACCTCGGTTAACTCAAAATTCTGCCGTTTAAATTCGGGGTTTTTGCTATTAATACATACTTACCTGCCACACCTTCAGGCTGGAGCGCGTTTCGTGATCTATCTCGTTGGTTGGTAGAATTAAATACTCTATAAACACCTACTTTTCTGCTAATTACGTTTTTTCACCATAAATTCAAAATATTGTACTACGCTTACCTCTAAATACTCCGTTGTTCGTTAGCCCGCGCGCAGACGCGTGTTTTGACACCTCACACGCGTACCTAGCTCGGAAAAACGGAAAATTATACCAACAATAAAAGTTTACCTCAGCGAACCAGCATTCAACACAAACTACGATATCTTTGCACCCAGGAGACGGAATTTGAAGCGGTTTCGGTGCAGTTAATCTTAATTGGGCTCTGCCTCTCTTTTCCACCTAAAAAAATCCACCTGTTTTCTTTAAAAATAAAAAATCATTTTTTCGAAAATTTCACTTATTTTAAACTCGATAACCTCGGTTAACTCAAAATTCTGCCGTTTAAATTCGGGGTTTTTGCTATTAATAAATACTTACCTGCCACACCTTCAGGCTGGAGCGCGTTTCGTGATCTATCTCGTTGGTTGGTAGAATTAAATACTCTATAAACACCTACTTTTCTGCTAATTACGTTTTTTCACCATAAATTCAAAATATTGTACTACGCTTACCTCTAAATACTCCGTTGTTCGTTAGCCCGCGCGCAGACGCGTGTTTTGACACCTCACACGCGTACCTAGCTCGGAAAAACGGAAAATTATACCAACAATAAAAGTTTACCTCAGCGAACCAGCATTCAACACAAACTACGATATCTTTGCACCCAGGAGACGGAATTTGAAGCGGTTTCGGTGCAGTTAATCTTAATTGGGCTCTGCCTCTCTTTTCCACCTAAAATAATCCACCTGTTTTCTTTAAAAATAAAAAATCATTTTTTCGAAAATTTCACTTATTTTAAACTCGATAACCTCGGTTAACTCAAAATTCTGCCGTTTAAATTCGGGGTTTTTGCTATTAATAAATACTTACCTGCCACACCTTCAGGCTGGAGCGCGTTTCGTGATCTATCTCGTTGGTTGGTAGAATTAAATACTCTATAAACACCTACTTTTCTGCTAATTACGTTTTTTCACCATAAATTCAAAATATTGTACTACGCTTACCTCTAAATACTCCGTTGTTCGTTAGCCCGCGCGCAGACGCGTGTTTTGACACCTCACACGCGTACCTAGCTCGGAAAAACGGAAAATTATACCAACAATAAAAGTTTACCTCAGCGAACCAGCATTCAACACAAACTACGATATCTTTGCACCCAGGAGACGGAATTTGAAGCGGTTTCGGTGCAGTTAATCTTAATTGGGCTCTGCCTCTCTTTTCCACCTAAAATAATCCACCTGTTTTCTTTAAAAATAAAAAATCATTTTTTCGAAAATTTCACTTATTTTAAACTCGATAACCTCGGTTAACTCAAAATTCTGCCGTTTAAATTCGGGGTTTTTGCTATTAATAAATACTTACCTGCCACACCTTCAGGCTGGAGCGCGTTTCGTGATCTATCTCGTTGGTTGGTAGAATTAAATACTCTATAAACACCTACTTTTCTGCTAATTACGTTTTTTCACCATAAATTCAAAATATTGTACTACGCTTACCTCTAAATACTCCGTTGTTCGTTAGCCCGCGCGCAGACGCGTGTTTTGACACCTCACACGCGTACCTAGCTCGGAAAAACGGAAAATTATACCAACAATAAAAGTTTACCTCAGCGAACCAGCATTCAACACAAACTACGATATCTTTGCACCCAGGAGACGGAATTTGAAGCGGTTTCGGTGCAGTTAATCTTAATTGGGCTCTGCCTCTCTTTTCCACCTAAAATAATCCACCTGTTTTCTTTAAAAATAAAAAATCATTTTTTCGAAAATTTCACTTATTTTAAACTCGATAACCTCGGTTAACTCAAAATTCTGCCGTTTAAATTCGGGGTTTTTGCTATTAATAAATACTTACCTGCCACACCTTCAGGCTGGAGCGCGTTTCGTGATCTATCTCGTTGGTTGGTAGAATTAAATACTCTATAAACACCTACTTTTCTGCTAATTACGTTTTTTCACCATAAATTCAAAATATTGTACTACGCTTACCTCTAAATACTCCGTTGTTCGTTAGCCCGCGCGCAGACGCGTGTTTTGACACCTCACACGCGTACCTAGCTCGGAAAAACGGAAAATTATACCAACAATAAAAGTTTACCTCAGCGAACCAGCATTCAACACAAACTACGATATCTTTGCACCCAGGAGACGGAATTTGAAGCGGTTTCGGTGCAGTTAATCTTAATTGGGCTCTGCCTCTCTTTTCCACCTAAAATAATCCACCTGTTTTCTTTAAAAATAAAAAATCATTTTTTCGAAAATTTCACTTATTTTAAACTCGATAACCTCGGTTAACTCAAAATTCTGCCGTTTAAATTCGGGGTTTTTGCTATTAATACATACTTACCTGCCACACCTTCAGGCTGGAGCGCGTTTCGTGATCTATCTCGTTGGTTGGTAGAATTAAATACTCTATAAACACCTACTTTTCTGCTAATTACGTTTTTTCACCATAAATTCAAAATATTGTACTACGCTTACCTCTAAATACTCCGTTGTTCGTTAGCCCGCGCGCAGACGCGTGTTTTGACACCTCACACGCGTACCTAGCTCGGAAAAACGGAAAATTATACCAACAATAAAAGTTTACCTCAGCGAACCAGCATTCAACACAAACTACGATATCTTTGCACCCAGGAGACGGAATTTGAAGCGGTTTCGGTGCAGTTAATCTTAATTGGGCTCTGCCTCTCTTTTCCACCTAAAATAATCCACCTGTTTTCTTTAAAAATAAAAAATCATTTTTTCGAAAATTTCACTTATTTTAAACTCGATAACCTCGGTTAACTCAAAATTCTGCCGTTTAAATTCGGGGTTTTTGCTATTAATAAATACTTACCTGCCACACCTTCAGGCTGGAGCGCGTTTCGTGATCTATCTCGTTGGTTGGTAGAATTAAATACTCTATAAACACCTACTTTTCTGCTAATTACGTTTTTTCACCATAAATTCAAAATATTGTACTACGCTTACCTCTAAATACTCCGTTGTTCGTTAGCCCGCGCGCAGACGCGTGTTTTGACACCTCACACGCGTACCTAGCTCGGAAAAACGGAAAATTATACCAACAATAAAAGTTTACCTCAGCGAACCAGCATTCAACACAAACTACGATATCTTTGCACCCAGGAGACGGAATTTGAAGCGGTTTCGGTGCAGTTAATCTTAATTGGGCTCTGCCTCTCTTTTCCACCTAAAATAATCCACCTGTTTTCTTTAAAAATAAAAAATCATTTTTTCGAAAATTTCACTTATTTTAAACTCGATAACCTCGGTTAACTCAAAATTCTGCCGTTTAAATTCGGGGTTTTTGCTATTAATAAATACTTACCTGCCACACCTTCAGGCTGGAGCGCGTTTCGTGATCTATCTCGTTGGTTGGTAGAATTAAATACTCTATAAACACCTACTTTTCTGCTAATTACGTTTTTTCACTATAAATTCAAAATATTGTACTACGCTTACCTCTAAATACTCCGTTGTTCGTTAGCCCGCGCGCAGACGCGTGTTTTGACACCTCACACGCGTACCTAGCTCGGAAAAACGGAAAATTATACCAACAATAAAAGTTTACCTCAGCGAACCAGCATTCAACACAAACTACGATATCTTTGCACCCAGGAGACGGAATTTGAAGCGGTTTCGGTGCAGTTAATCTTAATTGGGCTCTGCCTCTCTTTTCCACCTAAAATAATCCACCTGTTTTCTTTAAAAATAAAAAATCATTTTTTCGAAAATTTCACTTATTTTAAACTCGATAACCTCGGTTAACTCAAAATTCTGCCGTTTAAATTCGGGGTTTTTGCTATTAATAAATACTTACCTGCCACACCTTCAGGCTGGAGCGCGTTTCGTGATCTATCTCGTTGGTTGGTAGAATTAAATACTCTATAAACACCTACTTTTCTGCTAATTACGTTTTCTCACCATAAATTCAAAATATTGTACTACGCTTACCTCTAAATACTCCGTTGTTCGTTAGCCCGCGCGCAGACGCGTGTTTTGACACCTCACACGCGTACCTAGCTCGGAAAAACGGAAAATTATACCAACAATAAAAGTTTACCTCAGCGAACCAGCATTCAACACAAACTACGATATCTTTGCACCCAGGAGACGGAATTTGAAGCGGTTTCGGTGCAGTTAATCTTAATTGGGCTCTGCCTCTCTTTTCCACCTAAAATAATCCACCTGTTTTCTTTAAAAATAAAAAATCATTTTTTCGAAAATTTCACTTATTTTAAACTCGATAACCTCGGTTAACTCAAAATTCTGCCGTTTAAATTCGGGGTTTTTGCTATTAATAAATACTTACCTGCCACACCTTCAGGCTGGAGCGCGTTTCGTGATCTATCTCGTTGGTTGGTAGAATTAAATACTCTATAAACACCTACTTTTCTGCTAATTACGTTTTTTCACCATAAATTCAAAATATTGTACTACGCTTACCTCTAAATACTCCGTTGTTCGTTAGCCCGCGCGCAGACGCGTGTTTTGACACCTCACACGCGTACCTAGCTCGGAAAAACGGAAAATTATACCAACAATAAAAGTTTACCTCAGCGAACCAGCATTCAACACAAACTACGATATCTTTGCACCCAGGAGACGGAATTTGAAGCGGTTTCGGTGCAGTTAATCTTAATTGGGCTCTGCCTCTCTTTTCCACCTAAAATAATCCACCTGTTTTCTTTAAAAATAAAAAATCATTTTTTCGAAAATTTCACTTATTTTAAACTCGATAACCTCGGTTAACTCAAAATTCTGCCGTTTAAATTCGGGGTTTTTGCTATTAATAAATACTTACCTGCCACACCTTCAGGCTGGAGCGCGTTTCGTGATCTATCTCGTTGGTTGGTAGAATTAAATACTCTATAAACACCTACTTTTCTGCTAATTACGTTTTTTCACCATAAATTCAAAATATTGTACTACGCTTACCTCTAAATACTCCGTTGTTCGTTAGCCCGCGCGCAGACGCGTGTTTTGACACCTCACACGCGTACCTAGCTCGGAAAAACGGAAAATTATACCAACAATAAAAGTTTACCTCAGCGAACCAGCATTCAACACAAACTACGATATCTTTGCACCCAGGAGACGGAATTTGAAGCGGTTTCGGTGCAGTTAATCTTAATTGGGCTCTGCCTCTCTTTTCCACCTAAAATAATCCACCTGTTTTCTTTAAAAATAAAAAATCATTTTTTCGAAAATTTCACTTATTTTAAACTCGATAACCTCGGTTAACTCAAAATTCTGCCGTTTAAATTCGGGGTTTTTGCTATTAATAAATACTTACCTGCCACACCTTCAGGCTGGAGCGCGTTTCGTGATCTATCTCGTTGGTTGGTAGAATTAAATACTCTATAAACACCTACTTTTCTGCTAATTACGTTTTTTCACCATAAATTCAAAATATTGTACTACGCTTACCTCTAAATACTCCGTTGTTCGTTAGCCCGCGCGCAGACGCGTGTTTTGACACCTCACACGCGTACCTAGCTCGGAAAAACGGAAAATTATACCAACAATAAAAGTTTACCTCAGCGAACCAGCATTCAACACAAACTACGATATCTTTGCACCCAGGAGACGGAATTTGAAGCGGTTTCGGTGCAGTTAATCTTAATTGGGCTCTGCCTCTCTTTTCCACCTAAAATAATCCACCTGTTTTCTTTAAAAATAAAAAATCATTTTTTCGAAAATTTCACTTATTTTAAACTCGATAACCTCGGTTAACTCAAAATTCTGCCGTTTAAATTCGGGGTTTTTGCTATTAATAAATACTTACCTGCCACACCTTCAGGCTGGAGCGCGTTTCGTGATCTATCTCGTTGGTTGGTAGAATTAAATACTCTATAAACACCTACTTTTCTGCTAATTACGTTTTTTCACCATAAATTCAAAATATTGTACTACGCTTACCTCTAAATACTCCGTTGTTCGTTAGCCCGCGCGCAGACGCGTGTTTTGACACCTCACACGCGTACCTAGCTCGGAAAAACGGAAAATTATACCAACAATAAAAGTTTACCTCAGCGAACCAGCATTCAACACAAACTACGATATCTTTGCACCCAGGAGACGGAATTTGAAGCGGTTTCGGTGCAGTTAATCTTAATTGGGCTCTGCCTCTCTTTTCCACCTAAAATAATCCACCTGTTTTCTTTAAAAATAAAAAATCATTTTTTCGAAAATTTCACTTATTTTAAACTCGATAACCTCGGTTAACTCAAAATTCTGCCGTTTAAATTCGGGGTTTTTGCTATTAATAAATACTTACCTGCCACACCTTCAGGCTGGAGCGCGTTTCGTGATCTATCTCGTTGGTTGGTAGAATTAAATACTCTATAAACACCTACTTTTCTGCTAATTACGTTTTTTCACCATAAATTCAAAATATTGTACTACGCTTACCTCTAAATACTCCGTTGTTCGTTAGCCCGCGCGCAGACGCGTGTTTTGACACCTCACACGCGTACCTAGCTCGGAAAAACGGAAAATTATACCAACAATAAAAGTTTACCTCAGCGAACCAGCATTCAACACAAACTACGATATCTTTGCACCCAGGAGACGGAATTTGAAGCGGTTTCGGTGCAGTTAATCTTAATTGGGCTCTGCCTCTCTTTTCCACCTAAAATAATCCACCTGTTTTCTTTAAAAATAAAAAATCATTTTTTCGAAAATTTCACTTATTTTAAACTCGATAACCTCGGTTAACTCAAAATTCTGCCGTTTAAATTCGGGGTTTTTGCTATTAATAAATACTTACCTGCCACACCTTCAGGCTGGAGCGCGTTTCGTGATCTATCTCGTTGGTTGGTAGAATTAAATACTCTATAAACACCTACTTTTCTGCTAATTACGTTTTTTCACCATAAATTCAAAATATTGTACTACGCTTACCTCTAAATACTCCGTTGTTCGTTAGCCCGCGCGCAGACGCGTGTTTTGACACCTCACACGCGTACCTAGCTCGGAAAAACGGAAAATTATACCAACAATAAAAGTTTACCTCAGCGAACCAGCATTCAACACAAACTACGATATCTTTGCACCCAGGAGACGGAATTTGAAGCGGTTTCGGTGCAGTTAATCTTAATTGGGCTCTGCCTCTCTTTTCCACCTAAAATAATCCACCTGTTTTCTTTAAAAATAAAAAATCATTTTTTCGAAAATTTCACTTATTTTAAACTCGATAACCTCGGTTAACTCAAAATTCTGCCGTTTAAATTCGGGGTTTTTGCTATTAATAAATACTTACCTGCCACACCTTCAGGCTGGAGCGCGTTTCGTGATCTATCTCGTTGGTTGGTAGAATTAAATACTCTATAAACACCTACTTTTCTGCTAATTACGTTTTTTCACCATAAATTCAAAATATTGTACTACGCTTACCTCTAAATACTCCGTTGTTCGTTAGCCCGCGCGCAGACGCGTGTTTTGACACCTCACACGCGTACCTAGCTCGGAAAAACGGAAAATTATACCAACAATAAAAGTTTACCTCAGCGAACCAGCATTCAACACAAACTACGATATCTTTGCACCCAGGAGACGGAATTTGAAGCGGTTTCGGTGCAGTTAATCTTAATTGGGCTCTGCCTCTCTTTTCCACCTAAAATAATCCACCTGTTTTATTTAAAAATAAAAAATCATTTTTTCGAAAATTTCACTTATTTTAAACTCGATAACCTCGGTTAACTCAAAATTCTGCCGTTTAAATTCGGGGTTTTTGCTATTAATAAATACTTACCTGCCACACCTTCAGGCTGGAGCGCGTTTCGTGATCTATCTCGTTGGTTGGTAGAATTAAATACTCTATAAACACCTACTTTTCTGCTAATTACGTTTTTTCACCATAAATTCAAAATATTGTACTACGCTTACCTCTAAATACTCCGTTGTTCGTTAGCCCGCGCGCAGACGCGTGTTTTGACACCTCACACGCGTACCTAGCTCGGAAAAACGGAAAATTATACCAACAATAAAAGTTTACCTCAGCGAACCAGCATTCAACACAAACTACGATATCTTTGCACCCAGGAGACGGAATTTGAAGCGGTTTCGGTGCAGTTAATCTTAATTGGGCTCTGCCTCTCTTTTCCACCTAAAATAATCCACCTGTTTTCTTTAAAAATAAAAAATCATTTTTTCGAAAATTTCACTTATTTTAAACTCGATAACCTCGGTTAACTCAAAATTCTGCCGTTTAAATTCGGGGTTTTTGCTATTAATAAATACTTACCTGCCACACCTTCAGGCTGGAGCGCGTTTCGTGATCTATCTCGTTGGTTGGTAGAATTAAATACTCTATAAACACCTACTTTTCTGCTAATTACGTTTTTTCACCATAAATTCAAAATATTGTACTACGCTTACCTCTAAATACTCCGTTGTTCGTTAGCCCGCGCGCAGACGCGTGTTTTGACACCTCACACGCGTACCTAGCTCGGAAAAACGGAAAATTATACCAACAATAAAAGTTTACCTCAGCGAACCAGCATTCAACACAAACTACGATATCTTTGCACCCAGGAGACGGAATTTGAAGCGATTTCGGTGCAGTTAATCTTAATTGGGCTCTGCCTCTCTTTTCCACCTAAAATAATCCACCTGTTTTCTTTAAAAATAAAAAATCATTTTTTCGAAAATTTCACTTATTTTAAACTCGATAACCTCGGTTAACTCAAAATTCTGCCGTTTAAATTCGGGGTTTTTGCTATTAATACATACTTACCTGCCACACCTTCAGGCTGGAGCGCGTTTCGTGATCTATCTCGTTGGTTGGTAGAATTAAATACTCTATAAACACCTACTTTTCTGCTAATTACGTTTTTTCACCATAAATTCAAAATATTGTACTACGCTTACCTCTAAATACTCCGTTGTTCGTTAGCCCGCGCGCAGACGCGTGTTTTGACACCTCACACGCGTACCTAGCTCGGAAAAACGGAAAATTATACCAACAATAAAAGTTTACCTCAGCGAACCAGCATTCAACACAAACTACGATATCTTTGCACCCAGGAGACGGAATTTGAAGCGGTTTCGGTGCAGTTAATCTTAATTGGGCTCTGCCTCTCTTTTCCACCTAAAATAATCCACCTGTTTTCTTTAAAAATAAAAAATCATTTTTTCGAAAATTTCACTTATTTTAAACTCGATAACCTCGGTTAACTCAAAATTCTGCCGTTTAAATTCGGGGTTTTTGCTATTAATAAATACTTACCTGCCACACCTTCAGGCTGGAGCGCGTTTCGTGATCTATCTCGTTGGTTGGTAGAATTAAATACTCTATAAACACCTACTTTTCTGCTAATTACGTTTTTTCACCATAAATTCAAAATATTGTACTACGCTTACCTCTAAATACTCCGTTGTTCGTTAGCCCGCGCGCAGACGCGTGTTTTGACACCTCACACGCGTACCTAGCTCGGAAAAACGGAAAATTATACCAACAATAAAAGTTTACCTCAGCGAACCAGCATTCAACACAAACTACGATATCTTTGCACCCAGGAGACGGAATTTGAAGCGGTTTCGGTGCAGTTAATCTTAATTGGGCTCTGCCTCTCTTTTCCACCTAAAATAATCCACCTGTTTTCTTTAAAAATAAAAAATCATTTTTTCGAAAATTTCACTTATTTTAAACTCGATAACCTCGGTTAACTCAAAATTCTGCCGTTTAAATTCGGGGTTTTTGCTATTAATAAATACTTACCTGCCACACCTTCAGGCTGGAGCGCGTTTCGTGATCTATCTCGTTGGTTGGTAGAATTAAATACTCTATAAACACCTACTTTTCTGCTAATTACGTTTTTTCACCATAAATTCAAAATATTGTACTACGCTTACCTCTAAATACTCCGTTGTTCGTTAGCCCGCGCGCAGACGCGTGTTTTGACACCTCACACGCGTACCTAGCTCGGAAAAACGGAAAATTATACCAACAATAAAAGTTTACCTCAGCGAACCAGCATTCAACACAAACTACGATATCTTTGCACCCAGGAGACGGAATTTGAAGCGATTTCGGTGCAGTTAATCTTAATTGGGCTCTGCCTCTCTTTTCCACCTAAAATAATCCACCTGTTTTCTTTAAAAATAAAAAATCATTTTTTCGAAAATTTCACTTATTTTAAACTCGATAACCTCGGTTAACTCAAAATTCTGCCGTTTAAATTCGGGGTTTTTGCTATTAATACATACTTACCTGCCACACCTTCAGGCTGGAGCGCGTTTCGTGATCTATCTCGTTGGTTGGTAGAATTAAATACTCTATAAACACCTACTTTTCTGCTAATTACGTTTTTTCACCATAAATTCAAAATATTGTACTACGCTTACCTCTAAATACTCCGTTGTTCGTTAGCCCGCGCGCAGACGCGTGTTTTGACACCTCACACGCGTACCTAGCTCGGAAAAACGGAAAATTATACCAACAATAAAAGTTTACCTCAGCGAACCAGCATTCAACACAAACTACGATATCTTTGCACCCAGGAGACGGAATTTGAAGCGGTTTCGGTGCAGTTAATCTTAATTGGGCTCTGCCTCTCTTTTCCACCTAAAATAATCCACCTGTTTTCTTTAAAAATAAAAAATCATTTTTTCGAAAATTTCACTTATTTTAAACTCGATAACCTCGGTTAACTCAAAATTCTGCCGTTTAAATTCGGGGTTTTTGCTATTAATAAATACTTACCTGCCACACCTTCAGGCTGGAGCGCGTTTCGTGATCTATCTCGTTGGTTGGTAGAATTAAATACTCTATAAACACCTACTTTTCTGCTAATTACGTTTTTTCACCATAAATTCAAAATATTGTACTACGCTTACCTCTAAATACTCCGTTGTTCGTTAGCCCGCGCGCAGACGCGTGTTTTGACACCTCACACGCGTACCTAGCTCGGAAAAACGGAAAATTATACCAACAATAAAAGTTTACCTCAGCGAACCAGCATTCAACACAAACTACGATATCTTTGCACCCAGGAGACGGAATTTGAAGCGGTTTCGGTGCAGTTAATCTTAATTGGGCTCTGCCTCTCTTTTCCACCTAAAATAATCCACCTGTTTTCTTTAAAAATAAAAAATCATTTTTTCGAAAATTTCACTTATTTTAAACTCGATAACCTCGGTTAACTCAAAATTCTGCCGTTTAAATTCGGGGTTTTTGCTATTAATAAATACTTACCTGCCACACCTTCAGGCTGGAGCGCGTTTCGTGATCTATCTCGTTGGTTGGTAGAATTAAATACTCTATAAACACCTACTTTTCTGCTAATTACGTTTTTTCACCATAAATTCAAAATATTGTACTACGCTTACCTCTAAATACTCCGTTGTTCGTTAGCCCGCGCGCAGACGCGTGTTTTGACACCTCACACGCGTACCTAGCTCGGAAAAACGGAAAATTATACCAACAATAAAAGTTTACCTCAGCGAACCAGCATTCAACACAAACTACGATATCTTTGCACCCAGGAGACGGAATTTGAAGCGGTTTCGGTGCAGTTAATCTTAATTGGGCTCTGCCTCTCTTTTCCACCTAAAATAATCCACCTGTTTTCTTTAAAAATAAAAAATCATTTTTTCGAAAATTTCACTTATTTTAAACTCGATAACCTCGGTTAACTCAAAATTCTGCCGTTTAAATTCGGGGTTTTTGCTATTAATAAATACTTACCTGCCACACCTTCAGGCTGGAGCGCGTTTCGTGATCTATCTCGTTGGTTGGTAGAATTAAATACTCTATAAACACCTACTTTTCTGCTAATTACGTTTTTTCACCATAAATTCAAAATATTGTACTACGCTTACCTCTAAATACTCCGTTGTTCGTTAGCCCGCGCGCAGACGCGTGTTTTGACACCTCACACGCGTACCTAGCTCGGAAAAACGGAAAATTATACCAACAATAAAAGTTTACCTCAGCGAACCAGCATTCAACACAAACTACGATATCTTTGCACCCAGGAGACGGAATTTGAAGCGGTTTCGGTGCAGTTAATCTTAATTGGGCTCTGCCTCTCTTTTCCACCTAGAATAATCCACCTGTTTTCTTTAAAAATAAAAAATCATTTTTTCGAAAATTTCACTTATTTTAAACTCGATAACCTCGGTTAACTCAAAATTCTGCCGTTTAAATTCGGGGTTTTTGCTATTAATAAATACTTACCTGCCACACCTTCAGGCTGGAGCGCGTTTCGTGATCTATCTCGTTGGTTGGTAGAATTAAATACTCTATAAACACCTACTTTTCTGCTAATTACGTTTTTTCACCATAAATTCAAAATATTGTACTACGCTTACCTCTAAATACTCCGTTGTTCGTTAGCCCGCGCGCAGACGCGTGTTTTGACACCTCACACGCGTACCTAGCTCGGAAAAACGGAAAATTATACCAACAATAAAAGTTTACCTCAGCGAACCAGCATTCAACACAAACTACGATATCTTTGCACCCAGGAGACGGAATTTGAAGCGGTTTCGGTGCAGTTAATCTTAATTGGGCTCTGCCTCTCTTTTCCACCTAAAATAATCCACCTGTTTTCTTTAAAAATAAAAAATCATTTTTTCGAAAATTTCACTTATTTTAAACTCGATAACCTCGGTTAACTCAAAATTCTGCCGTTTAAATTCGGGGTTTTTGCTATTAATAAATACTTACCTGCCACACCTTCAGGCTGGAGCGCGTTTCGTGATCTATCTCGTTGGTTGGTAGAATTAAATACTCTATAAACACCTACTTTTCTGCTAATTACGTTTTTTCACCATAAATTCAAAATATTGTACTACGCTTACCTCTAAATACTCCGTTGTTCGTTAGCCCGCGCGCAGACGCGTGTTTTGACACCTCACACGCGTACCTAGCTCGGAAAAACGGAAAATTATACCAACAATAAAAGTTTACCTCAGCGAACCAGCATTCAACACAAACTACGATATCTTTGCACCCAGGAGACGGAATTTGAAGCGGTTTCGGTGCAGTTAATCTTAATTGGGCTCTGCCTCTCTTTTCCACCTAAAATAATCCACCTGTTTTCTTTAAAAATAAAAAATCATTTTTTCGAAAATTTCACTTATTTTAAACTCGATAACCTCGGTTAACTCAAAATTCTGCCGTTTAAATTCGAGGTTTTTGCTATTAATAAATACTTACCTGCCACACCTTCAGGCTGGAGCGCGTTTCGTGATCTATCTCGTTGGTTGGTAGAATTAAATACTCTATAAACACCTACTTTTCTGCTAATTACGTTTTTTCACCATAAATTCAAAATATTGTACTACGCTTACCTCTAAATACTCCGTTGTTCGTTAGCCCGCGCGCAGACGCGTGTTTTGACACCTCACACGCGTACCTAGCTCGGAAAAACGGAAAATTATACCAACAATAAAAGTTTACCTCAGCGAACCAGCATTCAACACAAACTACGATATCTTTGCACCCAGGAGACGGAATTTGAAGCGGTTTCGGTGCAGTTAATCTTAATTGGGCTCTGCCTCTCTTTTCCACCTAAAATAATCCACCTGTTTTCTTTAAAAATAAAAAATCATTTTTTCGAAAATTTCACTTATTTTAAACTCGATAACCTCGGTTAACTCAAAATTCTGCCGTTTAAATTCGGGGTTTTTGCTATTAATAAATACTTACCTGCCACACCTTCAGGCTGGAGCGCGTTTCGTGATCTATCTCGTTGGTTGGTAGAATTAAATACTCTATAAACACCTACTTTTCTGCTAATTACGTTTTTTCACCATAAATTCAAAATATTGTACTACGCTTACCTCTAAATACTCCGTTGTTCGTTAGCCCGCGCGCAGACGCGTGTTTTGACACCTCACACGCGTACCTAGCTCGGAAAAACGGAAAATTATACCAACAATAAAAGTTTACCTCAGCGAACCAGCATTCAACACAAACTACGATATCTTTGCACCCAGGAGACGGAATTTGAAGCGGTTTCGGTGCAGTTAATCTTAATTGGGCTCTGCCTCTCTTTTCCACCTAAAATAATCCACCTGTTTTCTTTAAAAATAAAAAATCATTTTTTCGAAAATTTCACTTATTTTAAACTCGATAACCTCGGTTAACTCAAAATTCTGCCGTTTAAATTCGGGGTTTTTGCTATTAATAAATACTTACCTGCCACACCTTCAGGCTGGAGCGCGTTTCGTGATCTATCTCGTTGGTTGGTAGAATTAAATACTCTATAAACACCTACTTTTCTGCTAATTACGTTTTTTCACCATAAATTCAAAATATTGTACTACGCTTACCTCTAAATACTCCGTTGTTCGTTAGCCCGCGCGCAGACGCGTGTTTTGACACCTCACACGCGTACCTAGCTCGGAAAAACGGAAAATTATACCAACAATAAAAGTTTACCTCAGCGAACCAGCATTCAACACAAACTACGATATCTTTGCACCCAGGAGACGGAATTTGAAGCGGTTTCGGTGCAGTTAATCTTAATTGGGCTCTGCCTCTCTTTTCCACCTAAAATAATCCACCTGTTTTCTTTAAAAATAAAAAATCATTTTTTCGAAAATTTCACTTATTTTAAACTCGATAACCTCGGTTAACTCAAAATTCTGCCGTTTAAATTCGGGGTTTTTGCTATTAATAAATACTTACCTGCCACACCTTCAGGCTGGAGCGCGTTTCGTGATCTATCTCGTTGGTTGGTAGAATTAAATACTCTATAAACACCTACTTTTCTGCTAATTACGTTTTTTCACCATAAATTCAAAATATTGTACTACGCTTACCTCTAAATACTCCGTTGTTCGTTAGCCCGCGCGCAGACGCGTGTTTTGACACCTCACACGCGTACCTAGCTCGGAAAAACGGAAAATTATACCAACAATAAAAGTTTACCTCAGCGAACCAGCATTCAACACAAACTACGATATCTTTGCACCCAGGAGACGGAATTTGAAGCGGTTTCGGTGCAGTTAATCTTAATTGGGCTCTGCCTCTCTTTTCCACCTAAAATAATCCACCTGTTTTCTTTAAAAATAAAAAATCATTTTTTCGAAAATTTCACTTATTTTAAACTCGATAACCTCGGTTAACTCAAAATTCTGCCGTTTAAATTCGGGGTTTTTGCTATTAATAAATACTTACCTGCCACACCTTCAGGCTGGAGCGCGTTTCGTGATCTATCTCGTTGGTTGGTAGAATTAAATACTCTATAAACACCTACTTTTCTGCTAATTACGTTTTTTCACCATAAATTCAAAATATTGTACTACGCTTACCTCTAAATACTCCGTTGTTCGTTAGCCCGCGCGCAGACGCGTGTTTTGACACCTCACACGCGTACCTAGCTCGGAAAAACGGAAAATTATACCAACAATAAAAGTTTACCTCAGCGAACCAGCATTCAACACAAACTACGATATCTTTGCACCCAGGAGACGGAATTTGAAGCGGTTTCGGTGCAGTTAATCTTAATTGGGCTCTGCCTCTCTTTTCCACCTAGAATAATCCACCTGTTTTCTTTAAAAATAAAAAATCATTTTTTCGAAAATTTCACTTATTTTAAACTCGATAACCTCGGTTAACTCAAAATTCTGCCGTTTAAATTCGGGGTTTTTGCTATTAATAAATACTTACCTGCCACACCTTCAGGCTGGAGCGCGTTTCGTGATCTATCTCGTTGGTTGGTAGAATTAAATACTCTATAAACACCTACTTTTCTGCTAATTACGTTTTTTCACCATAAATTCAAAATATTGTACTACGCTTACCTCTAAATACTCCGTTGTTCGTTAGCCCGCGCGCAGACGCGTGTTTTGACACCTCACACGCGTACCTAGCTCGGAAAAACGGAAAATTATACCAACAATAAAAGTTTACCTCAGCGAACCAGCATTCAACACAAACTACGATATCTTTGCACCCAGGAGACGGAATTTGAAGCGGTTTCGGTGCAGTTAATCTTAATTGGGCTCTGCCTCTCTTTTCCACCTAAAATAATCCACCTGTTTTCTTTAAAAATAAAAAATCATTTTTTCGAAAATTTCACTTATTTTAAACTCGATAACCTCGGTTAACTCAAAATTCTGCCGTTTAAATTCGGGGTTTTTGCTATTAATAAATACTTACCTGCCACACCTTCAGGCTGGAGCGCGTTTCGTGATCTATCTCGTTGGTTGGTAGAATTAAATACTCTATAAACACCTACTTTTCTGCTAATTACGTTTTTTCACCATAAATTCAAAATATTGTACTACGCTTACCTCTAAATACTCCGTTGTTCGTTAGCCCGCGCGCAGACGCGTGTTTTGACACCTCACACGCGTACCTAGCTCGGAAAAACGGAAAATTATACCAACAATAAAAGTTTACCTCAGCGAACCAGCATTCAACACAAACTACGATATCTTTGCACCCAGGAGACGGAATTTGAAGCGGTTTCGGTGCAGTTAATCTTAATTGGGCTCTGCCTCTCTTTTCCACCTAAAATAATCCACCTGTTTTCTTTAAAAATAAAAAATCATTTTTTCGAAAATTTCACTTATTTTAAACTCGATAACCTCGGTTAACTCAAAATTCTGCCGTTTAAATTCGAGGTTTTTGCTATTAATAAATACTTACCTGCCACACCTTCAGGCTGGAGCGCGTTTCGTGATCTATCT
The DNA here is from genome assembly GCA_947363905.1 of Lithophane semibrunnea. Lineage (NCBI taxonomy): Eukaryota > Metazoa > Arthropoda > Insecta > Lepidoptera > Noctuidae > Lithophane > Lithophane semibrunnea. The sequence continues at coordinate 11,294,205 of OX376213.1, read as the reverse complement.
CGTTGGTTGGTAGAATTAAATACTCTATAAACACCTACTTTTCTGCTAATTACGTTTTTTCACCATAAATTCAAAATATTGTACTACGCTTACCTCTAAATACTCCGTTGTTCGTTAGCCCGCGCGCAGACGCGTGTTTTGACACCTCACACGCGTACCTAGCTCGGAAAAACGGAAAATTATACCAACAATAAAAGTTTACCTCAGCGAACCAGCATTCAACACAAACTACGATATCTTTGCACCCAGGAGACGGAATTTGAAGCGGTTTCGGTGCAGTTAATCTTAATTGGGCTCTGCCTCTCTTTTCCACCTAAAATAATCCACCTGTTTTCTTTAAAAATAAAAAATCATTTTTTCGAAAATTTCACTTATTTTAAACTCGATAACCTCGGTTAACTCAAAATTCTGCCGTTTAAATTCGGGGTTTTTGCTATTAATAAATACTTACCTGCCACACCTTCAGGCTGGAGCGCGTTTCGTGATCTATCTCGTTGGTTGGTAGAATTAAATACTCTATAAACACCTACTTTTCTGCTAATTACGTTTTTTCACCATAAATTCAAAATATTGTACTACGCTTACCTCTAAATACTCCGTTGTTCGTTAGCCCGCGCGCAGACGCGTGTTTTGACACCTCACACGCGTACCTAGCTCGGAAAAACGGAAAATTATACCAACAATAAAAGTTTACCTCAGCGAACCAGCATTCAACACAAACTACGATATCTTTGCACCCAGGAGACGGAATTTGAAGCGGTTTCGGTGCAGTTAATCTTAATTGGGCTCTGCCTCTCTTTTCCACCTAAAATAATCCACCTGTTTTCTTTAAAAATAAAAAATCATTTTTTCGAAAATTTCACTTATTTTAAACTCGATAACCTCGGTTAACTCAAAATTCTGCCGTTTAAATTCGGGGTTTTTGCTATTAATAAATACTTACCTGCCACACCTTCAGGCTGGAGCGCGTTTCGTGATCTATCTCGTTGGTTGGTAGAATTAAATACTCTATAAACACCTACTTTTCTGCTAATTACGTTTTTTCACCATAAATTCAAAATATTGTACTACGCTTACCTCTAAATACTCCGTTGTTCGTTAGCCCGCGCGCAGACGCGTGTTTTGACACCTCACACGCGTACCTAGCTCGGAAAAACGGAAAATTATACCAACAATAAAAGTTTACCTCAGCGAACCAGCATTCAACACAAACTACGATATCTTTGCACCCAGGAGACGGAATTTGAAGCGGTTTCGGTGCAGTTAATCTTAATTGGGCTCTGCCTCTCTTTTCCACCTAAAATAATCCACCTGTTTTCTTTAAAAATAAAAAATCATTTTTTCGAAAATTTCACTTATTTTAAACTCGATAACCTCGGTTAACTCAAAATTCTGCCGTTTAAATTCGGGGTTTTTGCTATTAATAAATACTTACCTGCCACACCTTCAGGCTGGAGCGCGTTTCGTGATCTATCTCGTTGGTTGGTAGAATTAAATACTCTATAAACACCTACTTTTCTGCTAATTACGTTTTTTCACCATAAATTCAAAATATTGTACTACGCTTACCTCTAAATACTCCGTTGTTCGTTAGCCCGCGCGCAGACGCGTGTTTTGACACCTCACACGCGTACCTAGCTCGGAAAAACGGAAAATTATACCAACAATAAAAGTTTACCTCAGCGAACCAGCATTCAACACAAACTACGATATCTTTGCACCCAGGAGACGGAATTTGAAGCGGTTTCGGTGCAGTTAATCTTAATTGGGCTCTGCCTCTCTTTTCCACCTAAAATAATCCACCTGTTTTCTTTAAAAATAAAAAATCATTTTTTCGAAAATTTCACTTATTTTAAACTCGATAACCTCGGTTAACTCAAAATTCTGCCGTTTAAATTCGGGGTTTTTGCTATTAATAAATACTTACCTGCCACACCTTCAGGCTGGAGCGCGTTTCGTGATCTATCTCGTTGGTTGGTAGAATTAAATACTCTATAAACACCTACTTTTCTGCTAATTACGTTTTTTCACCATAAATTCAAAATATTGTACTACGCTTACCTCTAAATACTCCGTTGTTCGTTAGCCCGCGCGCAGACGCGTGTTTTGACACCTCACACGCGTACCTAGCTCGGAAAAACGGAAAATTATACCAACAATAAAAGTTTACCTCAGCGAACCAGCATTCAACACAAACTACGATATCTTTGCACCCAGGAGACGGAATTTGAAGCGGTTTCGGTGCAGTTAATCTTAATTGGGCTCTGCCTCTCTTTTTCACCTAAAATAATCCACCTGTTTTCTTTAAAAATAAAAAATCATTTTTTCGAAAATTTCACTTATTTTAAACTCGATAACCTCGGTTAACTCAAAATTCTGCCGTTTAAATTCGGGGTTTTTGCTATTAATAAATACTTACCTGCCACACCTTCAGGCTGGAGCGCGTTTCGTGATCTATCTCGTTGGTTGGTAGAATTAAATACTCTATAAACACCTACTTTTCTGCTAATTACGTTTTTTCACCATAAATTCAAAATATTGTACTACGCTTACCTCTAAATACTCCGTTGTTCGTTAGCCCGCGCGCAGACGCGTGTTTTGACACCTCACACGCGTACCTAGCTCGGAAAAACGGAAAATTATACCAACAATAAAAGTTTACCTCAGCGAACCAGCATTCAACACAAACTACGATATCTTTGCACCCAGGAGACGGAATTTGAAGCGGTTTCGGTGCAGTTAATCTTAATTGGGCTCTGCCTCTCTTTTCCACCTAAAATAATCCACCTGTTTTCTTTAAAAATAAAAAATCATTTTTTCGAAAATTTCACTTATTTTAAACTCGATAACCTCGGTTAACTCAAAATTCTGCCGTTTAAATTCGGGGTTTTTGCTATTAATAAATACTTACCTGCCACACCTTCAGGCTGGAGCGCGTTTCGTGATCTATCTCGTTGGTTGGTAGAATTAAATACTCTATAAACACCTACTTTTCTGCTAATTACGTTTTTTCACCATAAATTCAAAATATTGTACTACGCTTACCTCTAAATACTCCGTTGTTCGTTAGCCCGCGCGCAGACGCGTGTTTTGACACCTCACACGCGTACCTAGCTCGGAAAAACGGAAAATTATACCAACAATAAAAGTTTACCTCAGCGAACCAGCATTCAACACAAACTACGATATCTTTGCACCCAGGAGACGGAATTTGAAGCGGTTTCGGTGCAGTTAATCTTAATTGGGCTCTGCCTCTCTTTTCCACCTAAAATAATCCACCTGTTTTCTTTAAAAATAAAAAATCATTTTTTCGAAAATTTCACTTATTTTAAACTCGATAACCTCGGTTAACTCAAAATTCTGCCGTTTAAATTCGGGGTTTTTGCTATTAATAAATACTTACCTGCCACACCTTCAGGCTGGAGCGCGTTTCGTGATCTATCTCGTTGGTTGGTAGAATTAAATACTCTATAAACACCTACTTTTCTGCTAATTACGTTTTCTCACCATAAATTCAAAATATTGTACTACGCTTACCTCTAAATACTCCGTTGTTCGTTAGCCCGCGCGCAGACGCGTGTTTTGACACCTCACACGCGTACCTAGCTCGGAAAAACGGAAAATTATACCAACAATAAAAGTTTACCTCAGCGAACCAGCATTCAACACAAACTACGATATCTTTGCACCCAGGAGACGGAATTTGAAGCGGTTTCGGTGCAGTTAATCTTAATTGGGCTCTGCCTCTCTTTTCCACCTAAAATAATCCACCTGTTTTCTTTAAAAATAAAAAATCATTTTTTCGAAAATTTCACTTATTTTAAACTCGATAACCTCGGTTAACTCAAAATTCTGCCGTTTAAATTCGGGGTTTTTGCTATTAATAAATACTTACCTGCCACACCTTCAGGCTGGAGCGCGTTTCGTGATCTATCTCGTTGGTTGGTAGAATTAAATACTCTATAAACACCTACTTTTCTGCTAATTACGTTTTTTCACCATAAATTCAAAATATTGTACTACGCTTACCTCTAAATACTCCGTTGTTCGTTAGCCCGCGCGCAGACGCGTGTTTTGACACCTCACACGCGTACCTAGCTCGGAAAAACGGAAAATTATACCAACAATAAAAGTTTACCTCAGCGAACCAGCATTCAACACAAACTACGATATCTTTGCACCCAGGAGACGGAATTTGAAGCGGTTTCGGTGCAGTTAATCTTAATTGGGCTCTGCCTCTCTTTTCCACCTACAATAATCCACCTGTTTTCTTTAAAAATAAAAAATCATTTTTTCGAAAATTTCACTTATTTTAAACTCGATAACCTCGGTTAACTCAAAATTCTGCCGTTTAAATTCGGGGTTTTTGCTATTAATAAATACTTACCTGCCACACCTTCAGGCTGGAGCGCGTTTCGTGATCTATCTCGTTGGTTGGTAGAATTAAATACTCTATAAACACCTACTTTTCTGCTAATTACGTTTTTTCACCATAAATTCAAAATATTGTACTACGCTTACCTCTAAATACTCCGTTGTTCGTTAGCCCGCGCGCAGACGCGTGTTTTGACACCTCACACGCGTACCTAGCTCGGAAAAACGGAAAATTATACCAACAATAAAAGTTTACCTCAGCGAACCAGCATTCAACACAAACTACGATATCTTTGCACCCAGGAGACGGAATTTGAAGCGGTTTCGGTGCAGTTAATCTTAATTGGGCTCTGCCTCTCTTTTCCACCTAAAATAATCCACCTGTTTTCTTTAAAAATAAAAAATCATTTTTTCGAAAATTTCACTTATTTTAAACTCGATAACCTCGGTTAACTCAAAATTCTGCCGTTTAAATTCGGGGTTTTTGCTATTAATAAATACTTACCTGCCACACCTTCAGGCTGGAGCGCGTTTCGTGATCTATCTCGTTGGTTGGTAGAATTAAATACTCTATAAACACCTACTTTTCTGCTAATTACGTTTTTTCACCATAAATTCAAAATATTGTACTACGCTTACCTCTAAATACTCCGTTGTTCGTTAGCCCGCGCGCAGACGCGTGTTTTGACACCTCACACGCGTACCTAGCTCGGAAAAACGGAAAATTATACCAACAATAAAAGTTTACCTCAGCGAACCAGCATTCAACACAAACTACGATATCTTTGCACCCAGGAGACGGAATTTGAAGCGGTTTCGGTGCAGTTAATCTTAATTGGGCTCTGCCTCTCTTTTCCACCTAAAATAATCCACCTGTTTTCTTTAAAAATAAAAAATCATTTTTTCGAAAATTTCACTTATTTTAAACTCGATAACCTCGGTTAACTCAAAATTCTGCCGTTTAAATTCGGGGTTTTTGCTATTAATAAATACTTACCTGCCACACCTTCAGGCTGGAGCGCGTTTCGTGATCTATCTCGTTGGTTGGTAGAATTAAATACTCTATAAACACCTACTTTTCTGCTAATTACGTTTTTTCACCATAAATTCAAAATATTGTACTACGCTTACCTCTAAATACTCCGTTGTTCGTTAGCCCGCGCGCAGACGCGTGTTTTGACACCTCACACGCGTACCTAGCTCGGAAAAACGGAAAATTATACCAACAATAAAAGTTTACCTCAGCGAACCAGCATTCAACACAAACTACGATATCTTTGCACCCAGGAGACGGAATTTGAAGCGGTTTCGGTGCAGTTAATCTTAATTGGGCTCTGCCTCTCTTTTCCACCTAAAATAATCCACCTGTTTTCTTTAAAAATAAAAAATCATTTTTTCGAAAATTTCACTTATTTTAAACTCGATAACCTCGGTTAACTCAAAATTCTGCCGTTTAAATTCGGGGTTTTTGCTATTAATAAATACTTACCTGCCACACCTTCAGGCTGGAGCGCGTTTCGTGATCTATCTCGTTGGTTGGTAGAATTAAATACTCTATAAACACCTACTTTTCTGCTAATTACGTTTTTTCACCATAAATTCAAAATATTGTACTACGCTTACCTCTAAATACTCCGTTGTTCGTTAGCCCGCGCGCAGACGCGTGTTTTGACACCTCACACGCGTACCTAGCTCGGAAAAACGGAAAATTATACCAACAATAAAAGTTTACCTCAGCGAACCAGCATTCAACACAAACTACGATATCTTTGCACCCAGGAGACGGAATTTGAAGCGGTTTCGGTGCAGTTAATCTTAATTGGGCTCTGCCTCTCTTTTCCACCTAAAATAATCCACCTGTTTTCTTTAAAAATAAAAAATCATTTTTTCGAAAATTTCACTTATTTTAAACTCGATAACCTCGGTTAACTCAAAATTCTGCCGTTTAAATTCGGGGTTTTTGCTATTAATAAATACTTACCTGCCACACCTTCAGGCTGGAGCGCGTTTCGTGATCTATCTCGTTGGTTGGTAGAATTAAATACTCTATAAACACCTACTTTTCTGCTAATTACGTTTTTTCACCATAAATTCAAAATATTGTACTACGCTTACCTCTAAATACTCCGTTGTTCGTTAGCCCGCGCGCAGACGCGTGTTTTGACACCTCACACGCGTACCTAGCTCGGAAAAACGGAAAATTATACCAACAATAAAAGTTTACCTCAGCGAACCAGCATTCAACACAAACTACGATATCTTTGCACCCAGGAGACGGAATTTGAAGCGGTTTCGGTGCAGTTAATCTTAATTGGGCTCTGCCTCTCTTTTCCACCTAAAATAATCCACCTGTTTTCTTTAAAAATAAAAAATCATTTTTTCGAAAATTTCACTTATTTTAAACTCGATAACCTCGGTTAACTCAAAATTCTGCCGTTTAAATTCGGGGTTTTTGCTATTAATAAATACTTACCTGCCACACCTTCAGGCTGGAGCGCGTTTCGTGATCTATCTCGTTGGTTGGTAGAATTAAATACTCTATAAACACCTACTTTTCTGCTAATTACGTTTTTTCACCATAAATTCAAAATATTGTACTACGCTTACCTCTAAATACTCCGTTGTTCGTTAGCCCGCGCGCAGACGCGTGTTTTGACACCTCACACGCGTACCTAGCTCGGAAAAACGGAAAATTATACCAACAATAAAAGTTTACCTCAGCGAACCAGCATTCAACACAAACTACGATATCTTTGCACCCAGGAGACGGAATTTGAAGCGGTTTCGGTGCAGTTAATCTTAATTGGGCTCTGCCTCTCTTTTCCACCTAAAATAATCCACCTGTTTTCTTTAAAAATAAAAAATCATTTTTTCGAAAATTTCACTTATTTTAAACTCGATAACCTCGGTTAACTCAAAATTCTGCCGTTTAAATTCGGGGTTTTTGCTATTAATAAATACTTACCTGCCACACCTTCAGGCTGGAGCGCGTTTCGTGATCTATCTCGTTGGTTGGTAGAATTAAATACTCTATAAACACCTACTTTTCTGCTAATTACGTTTTTTCACCATAAATTCAAAATATTGTACTACGCTTACCTCTAAATACTCCGTTGTTCGTTAGCCCGCGCGCAGACGCGTGTTTTGACACCTCACACGCGTACCTAGCTCGGAAAAACGGAAAATTATACCAACAATAAAAGTTTACCTCAGCGAACCAGCATTCAACACAAACTACGATATCTTTGCACCCAGGAGACGGAATTTGAAGCGGTTTCGGTGCAGTTAATCTTAATTGGGCTCTGCCTCTCTTTTCCACCTAAAATAATCCACCTGTTTTCTTTAAAAATAAAAAATCATTTTTTCGAAAATTTCACTTATTTTAAACTCGATAACCTCGGTTAACTCAAAATTCTGCCGTTTAAATTCGGGGTTTTTGCTATTAATAAATACTTACCTGCCACACCTTCAGGCTGGAGCGCGTTTCGTGATCTATCTCGTTGGTTGGTAGAATTAAATACTCTATAAACACCTACTTTTCTGCTAATTACGTTTTTTCACCATAAATTCAAAATATTGTACTACGCTTACCTCTAAATACTCCGTTGTTCGTTAGCCCGCGCGCAGACGCGTGTTTTGACACCTCACACGCGTACCTAGCTCGGAAAAACGGAAAATTATACCAACAATAAAAGTTTACCTCAGCGAACCAGCATTCAACACAAACTACGATATCTTTGCACCCAGGAGACGGAATTTGAAGCGGTTTCGGTGCAGTTAATCTTAATTGGGCTCTGCCTCTCTTTTCCACCTAAAATAATCCACCTGTTTTCTTTAAAAATAAAAAATCATTTTTTCGAAAATTTCACTTATTTTAAACTCGATAACCTCGGTTAACTCAAAATTCTGCCGTTTAAATTCGGGGTTTTTGCTATTAATAAATACTTACCTGCCACACCTTCAGGCTGGAGCGCGTTTCGTGATCTATCTCGTTGGTTGGTAGAATTAAATACTCTATAAACACCTACTTTTCTGCTAATTACGTTTTTTCACCATAAATTCAAAATATTGTACTACGCTTACCTCTAAATACTCCGTTGTTCGTTAGCCCGCGCGCAGACGCGTGTTTTGACACCTCACACGCGTACCTAGCTCGGAAAAACGGAAAATTATACCAACAATAAAAGTTTACCTCAGCGAACCAGCATTCAACACAAACTACGATATCTTTGCACCCAGGAGACGGAATTTGAAGCGGTTTCGGTGCAGTTAATCTTAATTGGGCTCTGCCTCTCTTTTCCACCTAAAATAATCCACCTGTTTTCTTTAAAAATAAAAAATCATTTTTTCGAAAATTTCACTTATTTTAAACTCGATAACCTCGGTTAACTCAAAATTCTGCCGTTTAAATTCGGGGTTTTTGCTATTAATAAATACTTACCTGCCACACCTTCAGGCTGGAGCGCGTTTCGTGATCTATCTCGTTGGTTGGTAGAATTAAATACTCTATAAACACCTACTTTTCTGCTAATTACGTTTTTTCACCATAAATTCAAAATATTGTACTACGCTTACCTCTAAATACTCCGTTGTTCGTTAGCCCGCGCGCAGACGCGTGTTTTGACACCTCACACGCGTACCTAGCTCGGAAAAACGGAAAATTATACCAACAATAAAAGTTTACCTCAGCGAACCAGCATTCAACACAAACTACGATATCTTTGCACCCAGGAGACGGAATTTGAAGCGGTTTCGGTGCAGTTAATCTTAATTGGGCTCTGCCTCTCTTTTCCACCTAAAATAATCCACCTGTTTTCTTTAAAAATAAAAAATCATTTTTTCGAAAATTTCACTTATTTTAAACTCGATAACCTCGGTTAACTCAAAATTCTGCCGTTTAAATTCGGGGTTTTTGCTATTAATAAATACTTACCTGCCACACCTTCAGGCTGGAGCGCGTTTCGTGATCTATCTCGTTGGTTGGTAGAATTAAATACTCTATAAACACCTACTTTTCTGCTAATTACGTTTTTTCACCATAAATTCAAAATATTGTACTACGCTTACCTCTAAATACTCCGTTGTTCGTTAGCCCGCGCGCAGACGCGTGTTTTGACACCTCACACGCGTACCTAGCTCGGAAAAACGGAAAATTATACCAACAATAAAAGTTTACCTCAGCGAACCAGCATTCAACACAAACTACGATATCTTTGCACCCAGGAGACGGAATTTGAAGCGGTTTCGGTGCAGTTAATCTTAATTGGGCTCTGCCTCTCTTTTCCACCTAAAATAATCCACCTGTTTTCTTTAAAAATAAAAAATCATTTTTTCGAAAATTTCACTTATTTTAAACTCGATAACCTCGGTTAACTCAAAATTCTGCCGTTTAAATTCGGGGTTTTTGCTATTAATAAATACTTACCTGCCACACCTTCAGGCTGGAGCGCGTTTCGTGATCTATCTCGTTGGTTGGTAGAATTAAATACTCTATAAACACCTACTTTTCTGCTAATTACGTTTTCTCACCATAAATTCAAAATATTGTACTACGCTTACCTCTAAATACTCCGTTGTTCGTTAGCCCGCGCGCAGACGCGTGTTTTGACACCTCACACGCGTACCTAGCTCGGAAAAACGGAAAATTATACCAACAATAAAAGTTTACCTCAGCGAACCAGCATTCAACACAAACTACGATATCTTTGCACCCAGGAGACGGAATTTGAAGCGGTTTCGGTGCAGTTAATCTTAATTGGGCTCTGCCTCTCTTTTCCACCTAAAATAATCCACCTGTTTTCTTTAAAAATAAAAAATCATTTTTTCGAAAATTTCACTTATTTTAAACTCGATAACCTCGGTTAACTCAAAATTCTGCCGTTTAAATTCGGGGTTTTTGCTATTAATAAATACTTACCTGCCACACCTTCAGGCTGGAGCGCGTTTCGTGATCTATCTCGTTGGTTGGTAGAATTAAATACTCTATAAACACCTACTTTTCTGCTAATTACGTTTTTTCACCATAAATTCAAAATATTGTACTACGCTTACCTCTAAATACTCCGTTGTTCGTTAGCCCGCGCGCAGACGCGTGTTTTGACACCTCACACGCGTACCTAGCTCGGAAAAACGGAAAATTATACCAACAATAAAAGTTTACCTCAGCGAACCAGCATTCAACACAAACTACGATATCTTTGCACCCAGGAGACGGAATTTGAAGCGGTTTCGGTGCAGTTAATCTTAATTGGGCTCTGCCTCTCTTTTCCACCTAAAATAATCCACCTGTTTTCTTTAAAAATAAAAAATCATTTTTTCGAAAATTTCACTTATTTTAAACTCGATAACCTCGGTTAACTCAAAATTCTGCCGTTTAAATTCGGGGTTTTTGCTATTAATAAATACTTACCTGCCACACCTTCAGGCTGGAGCGCGTTTCGTGATCTATCTCGTTGGTTGGTAGAATTAAATACTCTATAAACACCTACTTTTCTGCTAATTACGTTTTCTCACCATAAATTCAAAATATTGTACTACGCTTACCTCTAAATACTCCGTTGTTCGTTAGCCCGCGCGCAGACGCGTGTTTTGACACCTCACACGCGTACCTAGCTCGGAAAAACGGAAAATTATACCAACAATAAAAGTTTACCTCAGCGAACCAGCATTCAACACAAACTACGATATCTTTGCACCCAGGAGACGGAATTTGAAGCGGTTTCGGTGCAGTTAATCTTAATTGGGCTCTGCCTCTCTTTTCCACCTAAAATAATCCACCTGTTTTCTTTAAAAATAAAAAATCATTTTTTCGAAAATTTCACTTATTTTAAACTCGATAACCTCGGTTAACTCAAAATTCTGCCGTTTAAATTCGGGGTTTTTGCTATTAATAAATACTTACCTGCCACACCTTCAGGCTGGAGCGCGTTTCGTGATCTATCTCGTTGGTTGGTAGAATTAAATACTCTATAAACACCTACTTTTCTGCTAATTACGTTTTTTCACCATAAATTCAAAATATTGTACTACGCTTACCTCTAAATACTCCGTTGTTCGTTAGCCCGCGCGCAGACGCGTGTTTTGACACCTCACACGCGTACCTAGCTCGGAAAAACGGAAAATTATACCAACAATAAAAGTTTACCTCAGCGAACCAGCATTCAACACAAACTACGATATCTTTGCACCCAGGAGACGGAATTTGAAGCGGTTTCGGTGCAGTTAATCTTAATTGGGCTCTGCCTCTCTTTTCCACCTAAAATAATCCACCTGTTTTCTTTAAAAATAAAAAATCATTTTTTCGAAAATTTCACTTATTTTAAACTCGATAACCTCGGTTAACTCAAAATTCTGCCAATTAAATTCGGGGTTTTTGCTATTAATAAATACTTACCTGCCACACCTTCAGGCTGGAGCGCGTTTCGTGATCTATCTCGTTGGTTGGTAGAATTAAATACTCTATAAACACCTACTTTTCTGCTAATTACGTTTTTTCACCATAAATTCAAAATATTGTACTACGCTTACCTCTAAATACTCCGTTGTTCGTTAGCCCGCGCGCAGACGCGTGTTTTGACACCTCACACGCGTACCTAGCTCGGAAAAACGGAAAATTATACCAACAATAAAAGTTTACCTCAGCGAACCAGCATTCAACACAAACTACGATATCTTTGCACCCAGGAGACGGAATTTGAAGCGGTTTCGGTGCAGTTAATCTTAATTGGGCTCTGCCTCTCTTTTCCACCTAAAATAATCCACCTGTTTTCTTTAAAAATAAAAAATCATTTTTTCGAAAATTTCACTTATTTTAAACTCGATAACCTCGGTTAACTCAAAATTCTGCCGTTTAAATTCGGGGTTTTTGCTATTAATAAATACTTACCTGCCACACCTTCAGGCTGGAGCGCGTTTCGTGATCTATCTCGTTGGTTGGTAGAATTAAATACTCTATAAACACCTACTTTTCTGCTAATTACGTTTTTTCACCATAAATTCAAAATATTGTACTACGCTTACCTCTAAATACTCCGTTGTTCGTTAGCCCGCGCGCAGACGCGTGTTTTGACACCTCACACGCGTACCTAGCTCGGAAAAACGGAAAATTATACCAACAATAAAAGTTTACCTCAGCGAACCAGCATTCAACACAAACTACGATATCTTTGCACCCAGGAGACGGAATTTGAAGCGGTTTCGGTGCAGTTAATCTTAATTGGGCTCTGCCTCTCTTTTCCACCTAAAATAATCCACCTGTTTTCTTTAAAAATAAAAAATCATTTTTTCGAAAATTTCACTTATTTTAAACTCGATAACCTCGGTTAACTCAAAATTCTGCCGTTTAAATTCGGGGTTTTTGCTATTAATAAATACTTACCTGCCACACCTTCAGGCTGGAGCGCGTTTCGTGATCTATCTCGTTGGTTGGTAGAATTAAATACTCTATAAACACCTACTTTTCTGCTAATTACGTTTTTTCACCATAAATTCAAAATATTGTACTACGCTTACCTCTAAATACTCCGTTGTTCGTTAGCCCGCGCGCAGACGCGTGTTTTGACACCTCACACGCGTACCTAGCTCGGAAAAACGGAAAATTATACCAACAATAAAAGTTTACCTCAGCGAACCAGCATTCAACACAAACTACGATATCTTTGCACCCAGGAGACGGAATTTGAAGCGGTTTCGGTGCAGTTAATCTTAATTGGGCTCTGTCTCTCTTTTCCACCTAAAATAATCCACCTGTTTTCTTTAAAAATAAAAAATCATTTTTTCGAAAATTTCACTTATTTTAAACTCGATAACCTCGGTTAACTCAAAATTCTGCCGTTTAAATTCGGGGTTTTTGCTATTAATAAATACTTACCTGCCACACCTTCAGGCTGGAGCGCGTTTCGTGATCTATCTCGTTGGTTGGTAGAATTAAATACTCTATAAACACCTACTTTTCTGCTAATTACGTTTTTTCACCATAAATTCAAAATATTGTACTACGCTTACCTCTAAATACTCCGTTGTTCGTTAGCCCGCGCGCAGACGCGTGTTTTGACACCTCACACGCGTACCTAGCTCGGAAAAACGGAAAATTATACCAACAATAAAAGTTTACCTCAGCGAACCAGCATTCAACACAAACTACGATATCTTTGCACCCAGGAGACGGAATTTGAAGCGGTTTCGGTGCAGTTAATCTTAATTGGGCTCTGCCTCTCTTTTCCACCTAAAATAATCCACCTGTTTTCTTTAAAAATAAAAAATCATTTTTTCGAAAATTTCACTTATTTTAAACTCGATAACCTCGGTTAACTCAAAATTCTGCCGTTTAAATTCGGGGTTTTTGCTATTAATAAATACTTACCTGCCACACCTTCAGGCTGGAGCGCGTTTCGTGATCTATCTCGTTGGTTGGTAGAATTAAATACTCTATAAACACCTACTTTTCTGCTAATTACGTTTTCTCACCATAAATTCAAAATATTGTACTACGCTTACCTCTAAATACTCCGTTGTTCGTTAGCCCGCGCGCAGACGCGTGTTTTGACACCTCACACGCGTACCTAGCTCGGAAAAACGGAAAATTATACCAACAATAAAAGTTTACCTCAGCGAACCAGCATTCAACACAAACTACGATATCTTTGCACCCAGGAGACGGAATTTGAAGCGGTTTCGGTGCAGTTAATCTTAATTGGGCTCTGCCTCTCTTTTCCACCTAAAATAATCCACCTGTTTTCTTTAAAAATAAAAAATATTTTTTTCGAAAATTTCACTTATTTTAAACTCGATAACCTCGGTTAACTCAAAATTCTGCCGTTTAAATTCGGGGTTTTTGCTATTAATAAATACTTACCTGCCACACCTTCAGGCTGGAGCGCGTTTCGTGATCTATCTCGTTGGTTGGTAGAATTAAATACTCTATAAACACCTACTTTTCTGCTAATTACGTTTTTTCACCATAAATTCAAAATATTGTACTACGCTTACCTCTAAATACTCCGTTGTTCGTTAGCCCGCGCGCAGACGCGTGTTTTGACACCTCACACGCGTACCTAGCTCGGAAAAACGGAAAATTATACCAACAATAAAAGTTTACCTCAGCGAACCAGCATTCAACACAAACTACGATATCTTTGCACCCAGGAGACGGAATTTGAAGCGGTTTCGGTGCAGTTAATCTTAATTGGGCTCTGCCTCTCTTTTCCACCTAAAATAATCCACCTGTTTTCTTTAAAAATAAAAAATCATTTTTTCGAAAATTTCACTTATTTTAAACTCGATAACCTCGGTTAACTCAAAATTCTGCCGTTTAAATTCGGGGTTTTTGCTATTAATAAATACTTACCTGCCACACCTTCAGGCTGGAGCGCGTTTCGTGATCTATCTCGTTGGTTGGTAGAATTAAATACTCTATAAACACCTACTTTTCTGCTAATTACGTTTTTTCACCATAAATTCAAAATATTGTACTACGCTTACCTCTAAATACTCCGTTGTTCGTTAGCCCGCGCGCAGACGCGTGTTTTGACACCTCACACGCGTACCTAGCTCGGAAAAACGGAAAATTATACCAACAATAAAAGTTTACCTCAGCGAACCAGCATTCAACACAAACTACGATATCTTTGCACCCAGGAGACGGAATTTGAAGCGGTTTCGGTGCAGTTAATCTTAATTGGGCTCTGCCTCTCTTTTCCACCTAAAATAATCCACCTGTTTTCTTTAAAAATAAAAAATCATTTTTTCGAAAATTTCACTTATTTTAAACTCGATAACCTCGGTTAACTCAAAATTCTGCCGTTTAAATTCGGGGTTTTTGCTATTAATAAATACTTACCTGCCACACCTTCAGGCTGGAGCGCGTTTCGTGATCTATCTCGTTGGTTGGTAGAATTAAATACTCTATAAACACCTACTTTTCTGCTAATTACGTTTTCTCACCATAAATTCAAAATATTGTACTACGCTTACCTCTAAATACTCCGTTGTTCGTTAGCCCGCGCGCAGACGCGTGTTTTGACACCTCACACGCGTACCTAGCTCGGAAAAACGGAAAATTATACCAACAATAAAAGTTTACCTCAGCGAACCAGCATTCAACACAAACTACGATATCTTTGCACCCAGGAGACGGAATTTGAAGCGGTTTCGGTGCAGTTAATCTTAATTGGGCTCTGCCTCTCTTTTCCACCTAAAATAATCCACCTGTTTTCTTTAAAAATAAAAAATCATTTTTTCGAAAATTTCACTTATTTTAAACTCGATAACCTCGGTTAACTCAAAATTCTGCCGTTTAAATTCGGGGTTTTTGCTATTAATAAATACTTACCTGCCACACCTTCAGGCTGGAGCGCGTTTCGTGATCTATCTCGTTGGTTGGTAGAATTAAATACTCTATAAACACCTACTTTTCTGCTAATTACGTTTTTTCACCATAAATTCAAAATATTGTACTACGCTTACCTCTAAATACTCCGTTGTTCGTTAGCCCGCGCGCAGACGCGTGTTTTGACACCTCACACGCGTACCTAGCTCGGAAAAACGGAAAATTATACCAACAATAAAAGTTTACCTCAGCGAACCAGCATTCAACACAAACTACGATATCTTTGCACCCAGGAGACGGAATTTGAAGCGGTTTCGGTGCAGTTAATCTTAATTGGGCTCTGCCTCTCTTTTCCACCTAAAATAATCCACCTGTTTTCTTTAAAAATAAAAAATCATTTTTTCGAAAATTTCACTTATTTTAAACTCGATAACCTCGGTTAACTCAAAATTCTGCCGTTTAAATTCGGGGTTTTTGCTATTAATAAATACTTACCTGCCACACCTTCAGGCTGGAGCGCGTTTCGTGATCTATCTCGTTGGTTGGTAGAATTAAATACTCTATAAACACCTACTTTTCTGCTAATTACGTTTTTTCACCATAAATTCAAAATATTGTACTACGCTTACCTCTAAATACTCCGTTGTTCGTTAGCCCGCGCGCAGACGCGTGTTTTGACACCTCACACGCGTACCTAGCTCGGAAAAACGGAAAATTATACCAACAATAAAAGTTTACCTCAGCGAACCAGCATTCAACACAAACTACGATATCTTTGCACCCAGGAGACGGAATTTGAAGCGGTTTCGGTGCAGTTAATCTTAATTGGGCTCTGCCTCTCTTTTCCACCTAAAATAATCCACCTGTTTTCTTTAAAAATAAAAAATCATTTTTTCGAAAATTTCACTTATTTTAAACTCGATAACCTCGGTTAACTCAAAATTCTGCCGTTTAAATTCGGGGTTTTTGCTATTAATAAATACTTACCTGCCACACCTTCAGGCTGGAGCGCGTTTCGTGATCTATCTCGTTGGTTGGTAGAATTAAATACTCTATAAACACCTACTTTTCTGCTAATTACGTTTTTTCACCATAAATTCAAAATATTGTACTACGCTTACCTCTAAATACTCCGTTGTTCGTTAGCCCGCGCGCAGACGCGTGTTTTGACACCTCACACGCGTACCTAGCTCGGAAAAACGGAAAATTATACCAACAATAAAAGTTTACCTCAGCGAACCAGCATTCAACACAAACTACGATATCTTTGCACCCAGGAGACGGAATTTGAAGCGGTTTCGGTGCAGTTAATCTTAATTGGGCTCTGCCTCTCTTTTCCACCTAAAATAATCCACCTGTTTTCTTTAAAAATAAAAAATCATTTTTTCGAAAATTTCACTTATTTTAAACTCGATAACCTCGGTTAACTCAAAATTCTGCCGTTTAAATTCGGGGTTTTTGCTATTAATAAATACTTACCTGCCACACCTTCAGGCTGGAGCGCGTTTCGTGATCTATCTCGTTGGTTGGTAGAATTAAATACTCTATAAACACCTACTTTTCTGCTAATTACGTTTTCTCACCATAAATTCAAAATATTGTACTACGCTTACCTCTAAATACTCCGTTGTTCGTTAGCCCGCGCGCAGACGCGTGTTTTGACACCTCACACGCGTACCTAGCTCGGAAAAACGGAAAATTATACCAACAATAAAAGTTTACCTCAGCGAACCAGCATTCAACACAAACTACGATATCTTTGCACCCAGGAGACGGAATTTGAAGCGGTTTCGGTGCAGTTAATCTTAATTGGGCTCTGCCTCTCTTTTCCACCTAAAATAATCCACCTGTTTTCTTTAAAAATAAAAAATCATTTTTTCGAAAATTTCACTTATTTTAAACTCGATAACCTCGGTTAACTCAAAATTCTGCCGTTTAAATTCGGGGTTTTTGCTATTAATAAATACTTACCTGCCACACCTTCAGGCTGGAGCGCGTTTCGTGATCTATCTCGTTGGTTGGTAGAATTAAATACTCTATAAACACCTACTTTTCTGCTAATTACGTTTTTTCACCATAAATTCAAAATATTGTACTACGCTTACCTCTAAATACTCCGTTGTTCGTTAGCCCGCGCGCAGACGCGTGTTTTGACACCTCACACGCGTACCTAGCTCGGAAAAACGGAAAATTATACCAACAATAAAAGTTTACCTCAGCGAACCAGCATTCAACACAAACTACGATATCTTTGCACCCAGGAGACGGAATTTGAAGCGGTTTCGGTGCAGTTAATCTTAATTGGGCTCTGCCTCTCTTTTCCACCTAAAATAATCCACCTGTTTTCTTTAAAAATAAAAAATCATTTTTTCGAAAATTTCACTTATTTTAAACTCGATAACCTCGGTTAACTCAAAATTCTGCCGTTTAAATTCGGGGTTTTTGCTATTAATAAATACTTACCTGCCACACCTTCAGGCTGGAGCGCGTTTCGTGATCTATCTCGTTGGTTGGTAGAATTAAATACTCTATAAACACCTACTTTTCTGCTAATTACGTTTTCTCACCATAAATTCAAAATATTGTACTACGCTTACCTCTAAATACTCCGTTGTTCGTTAGCCCGCGCGCAGACGCGTGTTTTGACACCTCACACGCGTACCTAGCTCGGAAAAACGGAAAATTATACCAACAATAAAAGTTTACCTCAGCGAACCAGCATTCAACACAAACTACGATATCTTTGCACCCAGGAGACGGAATTTGAAGCGGTTTCGGTGCAGTTAATCTTAATTGGGCTCTGCCTCTCTTTTCCACCTAAAATAATCCACCTGTTTTCTTTAAAAATAAAAAATCATTTTTTCGAAAATTTCACTTATTTTAAACTCGATAACCTCGGTTAACTCAAAATTCTGCCGTTTAAATTCGGGGTTTTTGCTATTAATAAATACTTACCTGCCACACCTTCAGGCTGGAGCGCGTTTCGTGATCTATCTCGTTGGTTGGTAGAATTAAATACTCTATAAACACCTACTTTTCTGCTAATTACGTTTTTTCACCATAAATTCAAAATATTGTACTACGCTTACCTCTAAATACTCCGTTGTTCGTTAGCCCGCGCGCAGACGCGTGTTTTGACACCTCACACGCGTACCTAGCTCGGAAAAACGGAAAATTATACCAACAATAAAAGTTTACCTCAGCGAACCAGCATTCAACACAAACTACGATATCTTTGCACCCAGGAGACGGAATTTGAAGCGGTTTCGGTGCAGTTAATCTTAATTGGGCTCTGCCTCTCTTTTCCACCTAAAATAATCCACCTGTTTTCTTTAAAAATAAAAAATCATTTTTTCGAAAATTTCACTTATTTTAAACTCGATAACCTCGGTTAACTCAAAATTCTGCCGTTTAAATTCGGGGTTTTTGCTATTAATAAATACTTACCTGCCACACCTTCAGGCTGGAGCGCGTTTCGTGATCTATCTCGTTGGTTGGTAGAATTAAATACTCTATAAACACCTACTTTTCTGCTAATTACGTTTTTTCACCATAAATTCAAAATATTGTACTACGCTTACCTCTAAATACTCCGTTGTTCGTTAGCCCGCGCGCAGACGCGTGTTTTGACACCTCACACGCGTACCTAGCTCGGAAAAACGGAAAATTATACCAACAATAAAAGTTTACCTCAGCGAACCAGCATTCAACACAAACTACGATATCTTTGCACCCAGGAGACGGAATTTGAAGCGGTTTCGGTGCAGTTAATCTTAATTGGGCTCTGCCTCTCTTTTCCACCTAAAATAATCCACCTGTTTTCTTTAAAAATAAAAAATCATTTTTTCGAAAATTTCACTTATTTTAAACTCGATAACCTCGGTTAACTCAAAATTCTGCCGTTTAAATTCGGGGTTTTTGCTATTAATAAATACTTACCTGCCACACCTTCAGGCTGGAGCGCGTTTCGTGATCTATCTCGTTGGTTGGTAGAATTAAATACTCTATAAACACCTACTTTTCTGCTAATTACGTTTTTTCACCATAAATTCAAAATATTGTACTACGCTTACCTCTAAATACTCCGTTGTTCGTTAGCCCGCGCGCAGACGCGTGTTTTGACACCTCACACGCGTACCTAGCTCGGAAAAACGGAAAATTATACCAACAATAAAAGTTTACCTCAGCGAACCAGCATTCAACACAAACTACGATATCTTTGCACCCAGGAGACGGAATTTGAAGCGGTTTCGGTGCAGTTAATCTTAATTGGGCTCTGCTTCTCTTTTCCACCTAAAATAATCCACCTGTTTTCTTTAAAAATAAAAAATCATTTTTTCGAAAATTTCACTTATTTTAAACTCGATAACCTCGGTTAACTCAAAATTCTGCCGTTTAAATTCGGGGTTTTTGCTATTAATAAATACTTACCTGCCACACCTTCAGGCTGGAGCGCGTTTCGTGATCTATCTCGTTGGTTGGTAGAATTAAATACTCTATAAACACCTACTTTTCTGCTAATTACGTTTTTTCACCATAAATTCAAAATATTGTACTACGCTTACCTCTAAATACTCCGTTGTTCGTTAGCCCGCGCGCAGACGCGTGTTTTGACACCTCACACGCGTACCTAGCTCGGAAAAACGGAAAATTATACCAACAATAAAAGTTTACCTCAGCGAACCAGCATTCAACACAAACTACGATATCTTTGCACCCAGGAGACGGAATTTGAAGCGGTTTCGGTGCAGTTAATCTTAATTGGGCTCTGTCTCTCTTTTCCACCTAAAATAATCCACCTGTTTTCTTTAAAAATAAAAAATCATTTTTTCGAAAATTTCACTTATTTTAAACTCGATAACCTCGGTTAACTCAAAATTCTGCCGTTTAAATTCGGGGTTTTTGCTATTAATAAATACTTACCTGCCACACCTTCAGGCTGGAGCGCGTTTCGTGATCTATCTCGTTGGTTGGTAGAATTAAATACTCTATAAACACCTACTTTTCTGCTAATTACGTTTTTTCACCATAAATTCAAAATATTGTACTACGCTTACCTCTAAATACTCCGTTGTTCGTTAGCCCGCGCGCAGACGCGTGTTTTGACACCTCACACGCGTACCTAGCTCGGAAAAACGGAAAATTATACCAACAATAAAAGTTTACCTCAGCGAACCAGCATTCAACACAAACTACGATATCTTTGCACCCAGGAGACGGAATTTGAAGCGGTTTCGGTGCAGTTAATCTTAATTGGGCTCTGCCTCTCTTTTCCACCTAAAATAATCCACCTGTTTTCTTTAAAAATAAAAAATCATTTTTTCGAAAATTTCACTTATTTTAAACTCGATAACCTCGGTTAACTCAAAATTCTGCCGTTTAAATTCGGGGTTTTTGCTATTAATAAATACTTACCTGCCACACCTTCAGGCTGGAGCGCGTTTCGTGATCTATCTCGTTGGTTGGTAGAATTAAATACTCTATAAACACCTACTTTTCTGCTAATTACGTTTTCTCACCATAAATTCAAAATATTGTACTACGCTTACCTCTAAATACTCCGTTGTTCGTTAGCCCGCGCGCAGACGCGTGTTTTGACACCTCACACGCGTACCTAGCTCGGAAAAACGGAAAATTATACCAACAATAAAAGTTTACCTCAGC
This sequence comes from Lithophane semibrunnea, assembly GCA_947363905.1. NCBI lineage: Eukaryota > Metazoa > Arthropoda > Insecta > Lepidoptera > Noctuidae > Lithophane > Lithophane semibrunnea. The sequence goes on along the minus strand of OX376213.1, from coordinate 11,272,841 downwards.
GAACCAGCATTCAACACAAACTACGATATCTTTGCACCCAGGAGACGGAATTTGAAGCGGTTTCGGTGCAGTTAATCTTAATTGGGCTCTGCCTCTCTTTTCCACCTAAAATAATCCACCTGTTTTCTTTAAAAATAAAAAATAATTTTTTCGAAAATTTCACTTATTTTAAACTCGATAACCTCGGTTAACTCAAAATTCTGCCGTTTAAATTCGGGGTTTTTGCTATTAATAAATACTTACCTGCCACACCTTCAGGCTGGAGCGCGTTTCGTGATCTATCTCGTTGGTTGGTAGAATTAAATACTCTATAAACACCTACTTTTCTGCTAATTACGTTTTTTCACCATAAATTCAAAATATTGTACTACGCTTACCTCTAAATACTCCGTTGTTCGTTAGCCCGCGCGCAGACGCGTGTTTTGACACCTCACACGCGTACCTAGCTCGGAAAAACGGAAAATTATACCAACAATAAAAGTTTACCTCAGCGAACCAGCATTCAACACAAACTACGATATCTTTGCACCCAGGAGACGGAATTTGAAGCGGTTTCGGTGCAGTTAATCTTAATTGGGCTCTGCCTCTCTTTTCCACCTAAAATAATCCACCTGTTTTCTTTAAAAATAAAAAATCATTTTTTCGAAAATTTCACTTATTTTAAACTCGATAACCTCGGTTAACTCAAAATTCTGCCGTTTAAATTCGGGGTTTTTGCTATTAATAAATACTTACCTGCCACACCTTCAGGCTGGAGCGCGTTTCGTGATCTATCTCGTTGGTTGGTAGAATTAAATACTCTATAAACACCTACTTTTCTGCTAATTACGTTTTTTCACCATAAATTCAAAATATTGTACTACGCTTACCTCTAAATACTCCGTTGTTCGTTAGCCCGCGCGCAGACGCGTGTTTTGACACCTCACACGCGTACCTAGCTCGGAAAAACGGAAAATTATACCAACAATAAAAGTTTACCTCAGCGAACCAGCATTCAACACAAACTACGATATCTTTGCACCCAGGAGACGGAATTTGAAGCGGTTTCGGTGCAGTTAATCTTAATTGGGCTCTGCCTCTCTTTTCCACCTAAAATAATCCACCTGTTTTCTTTAAAAATAAAAAATCATTTTTTCGAAAATTTCACTTATTTTAAACTCGATAACCTCGGTTAACTCAAAATTCTGCCGTTTAAATTCGGGGTTTTTGCTATTAATAAATACTTACCTGCCACACCTTCAGGCTGGAGCGCGTTTCGTGATCTATCTCGTTGGTTGGTAGAATTAAATACTCTATAAACACCTACTTTTCTGCTAATTACGTTTTCTCACCATAAATTCAAAATATTGTACTACGCTTACCTCTAAATACTCCGTTGTTCGTTAGCCCGCGCGCAGACGCGTGTTTTGACACCTCACACGCGTACCTAGCTCGGAAAAACGGAAAATTATACCAACAATAAAAGTTTACCTCAGCGAACCAGCATTCAACACAAACTACGATATCTTTGCACCCAGGAGACGGAATTTGAAGCGGTTTCGGTGCAGTTAATCTTAATTGGGCTCTGCCTCTCTTTTCCACCTAAAATAATCCACCTGTTTTCTTTAAAAATAAAAAATCATTTTTTCGAAAATTTCACTTATTTTAAACTCGATAACCTCGGTTAACTCAAAATTCTGCCGTTTAAATTCGGGGTTTTTGCTATTAATAAATACTTACCTGCCACACCTTCAGGCTGGAGCGCGTTTCGTGATCTATCTCGTTGGTTGGTAGAATTAAATACTCTATAAACACCTACTTTTCTGCTAATTACGTTTTTTCACCATAAATTCAAAATATTGTACTACGCTTACCTCTAAATACTCCGTTGTTCGTTAGCCCGCGCGCAGACGCGTGTTTTGACACCTCACACGCGTACCTAGCTCGGAAAAACGGAAAATTATACCAACAATAAAAGTTTACCTCAGCGAACCAGCATTCAACACAAACTACGATATCTTTGCACCCAGGAGACGGAATTTGAAGCGGTTTCGGTGCAGTTAATCTTAATTGGGCTCTGCCTCTCTTTTCCACCTAAAATAATCCACCTGTTTTCTTTAAAAATAAAAAATCATTTTTTCGAAAATTTCACTTATTTTAAACTCGATAACCTCGGTTAACTCAAAATTCTGCCGTTTAAATTCGGGGTTTTTGCTATTAATAAATACTTACCTGCCACACCTTCAGGCTGGAGCGCGTTTCGTGATCTATCTCGTTGGTTGGTAGAATTAAATACTCTATAAACACCTACTTTTCTGCTAATTACGTTTTTTCACCATAAATTCAAAATATTGTACTACGCTTACCTCTAAATACTCCGTTGTTCGTTAGCCCGCGCGCAGACGCGTGTTTTGACACCTCACACGCGTACCTAGCTCGGAAAAACGGAAAATTATACCAACAATAAAAGTTTACCTCAGCGAACCAGCATTCAACACAAACTACGATATCTTTGCACCCAGGAGACGGAATTTGAAGCGGTTTCGGTGCAGTTAATCTTAATTGGGCTCTGCCTCTCTTTTCCACCTAAAATAATCCACCTGTTTTCTTTAAAAATAAAAAATCATTTTTTCGAAAATTTCACTTATTTTAAACTCGATAACCTCGGTTAACTCAAAATTCTGCCGTTTAAATTCGGGGTTTTTGCTATTAATAAATACTTACCTGCCACACCTTCAGGCTGGAGCGCGTTTCGTGATCTATCTCGTTGGTTGGTAGAATTAAATACTCTATAAACACCTACTTTTCTGCTAATTACGTTTTTTCACCATACATTCAAAATATTGTACTACGCTTACCTCTAAATACTCCGTTGTTCGTTAGCCCGTGCGCAGACGCGTGTTTTGACACCTCACACGCGTACCTAGCTCGGAAAAACGGAAAATTATACTTAAATTCGGGGTTTTTGCTATTAATAAATACTTACCTGCCACACCTACAGGCTGGAGCGCGTTTCGTGATCTATCTCGTTGGTTGGTAGAATTAAATACTCTATAAACACCTACTTTTCTGCTAATTACGTTTTTTCACCATAAATTCAAAATATTGTACTACGCTTACCTCTAAATACTCCGTTGTTCGTTAGCCCGCGCGCAGACGCGTGTTTTGACACCTCACACGCGTACCTAGCTCGGAAAAACGGAAAATTATACCAACAATAAAAGTTTACCTCAGCGAACCAGCATTCAACACAAACTACGATATCTTTGCACCCAGGAGACGGAATTTGAAGCGGTTTCGGTGCAGTTAATCTTAATTGGGCTCTGCCTCTCTTTTCCACCTAAAATAATCCACCTGTTTTCTTTAAAAATAAAAAATCATTTTTTCGAAAATTTCACTTATTTTAAACTCGATAACCTCGGTTAACTCAAAATTCTGCCGTTTAAATTCGGGGTTTTTGCTATTAATAAATACTTACCTGCCACACCTTCAGGCTGGAGCGCGTTTCGTGATCTATCTCGTTGGTTGGTAGAATTAAATACTCTATAAACACCTACTTTTCTGCTAATTACGTTTTTTCACCATAAATTCAAAATATTGTACTACGCTTACCTCTAAATACTCCGTTGTTCGTTAGCCCGCGCGCAGACGCGTGTTTTGACACCTCACACGCGTACCTAGCTCGGAAAAACGGAAAATTATACCAACAATAAAAGTTTACCTCAGCGAACCAGCATTCAACACAAACTACGATATCTTTGCACCCAGGAGACGGAATTTGAAGCGGTTTCGGTGCAGTTAATCTTAATTGGGCTCTGCCTCTCTTTTCCACCTAAAATAATCCACCTGTTTTCTTTAAAAATAAAAAATCATTTTTTCGAAAATTTCACTTATTTTAAACTCGATAACCTCGGTTAACTCAAAATTCTGCCGTTTAAATTCGGGGTTTTTGCTATTAATAAATACTTACCTGCCACACCTTCAGGCTGGAGCGCGTTTCGTGATCTATCTCGTTGGTTGGTAGAATTAAATACTCTATAAACACCTACTTTTCTGCTAATTACGTTTTCTCACCATAAATTCAAAATATTGTACTACGCTTACCTCTAAATACTCCGTTGTTCGTTAGCCCGCGCGCAGACGCGTGTTTTGACACCTCACACGCGTACCTAGCTCGGAAAAACGGAAAATTATACCAACAATAAAAGTTTACCTCAGCGAACCAGCATTCAACACAAACTACGATATCTTTGCACCCAGGAGACGGAATTTGAAGCGGTTTCGGTGCAGTTAATCTTAATTGGGCTCTGCCTCTCTTTTCCACCTAAAATAATCCACCTGTTTTCTTTAAAAATAAAAAATCATTTTTTCGAAAATTTCACTTATTTTAAACTCGATAACCTCGGTTAACTCAAAATTCTGCCGTTTAAATTCGGGGTTTTTGCTATTAATAAATACTTACCTGCCACACCTTCAGGCTGGAGCGCGTTTCGTGATCTATCTCGTTGGTTGGTAGAATTAAATACTCTATAAACACCTACTTTTCTGCTAATTACGTTTTTTCACCATAAATTCAAAATATTGTACTACGCTTACCTCTAAATACTCCGTTGTTCGTTAGCCCGCGCGCAGACGCGTGTTTTGACACCTCACACGCGTACCTAGCTCGGAAAAACGGAAAATTATACCAACAATAAAAGTTTACCTCAGCAAACCAGCATTCAACACAAACTACGATATCTTTGCACCCAGGAGACGGAATTTGAAGCGGTTTCGGTGCAGTTAATCTTAATTGGGCTCTGCCTCTCTTTTCCACCTAAAATAATCCACCTGTTTTCTTTAAAAATAAAAAATCATTTTTTCGAAAATTTCACTTATTTTAAACTCGATAACCTCGGTTAACTCAAAATTCTGCCGTTTAAATTCGGGGTTTTTGCTATTAATAAATACTTACCTGCCACACCTTCAGGCTGGAGCGCGTTTCGTGATCTATCTCGTTGGTTGGTAGAATTAAATACTCTATAAACACCTACTTTTCTGCTAATTACGTTTTTTCACCATAAATTCAAAATATTGTACTACGCTTACCTCTAAATACTCCGTTGTTCGTTAGCCCGCGCGCAGACGCGTGTTTTGACACCTCACACGCGTACCCAGCTCGGAAAAACGGAAAATTATACCAACAATAAAAGTTTACCTCAGCGAACCAGCATTCAACACAAACTACGATATCTTTGCACCCAGGAGACGGAATTTGAAGCGGTTTCGGTGCAGTTAATCTTAATTGGGCTCTGCCTCTCTTTTCCACCTAAAATAATCCACCTGTTTTCTTTAAAAATAAAAAATCATTTTTTCGAAAATTTCACTTATTTTAAACTCGATAACCTCGGTTAACTCAAAATTCTGCCGTTTAAATTCGGGGTTTTTGCTATTAATAAATACTTACCTGCCACACCTTCAGGCTGGAGCGCGTTTCGTGATCTATCTCGTTGGTTGGTAGAATTAAATACTCTATAAACACCTACTTTTCTGCTAATTACGTTTTTTCACCATAAATTCAAAATATTGTACTACGCTTACCTCTAAATACTCCGTTGTTCGTTAGCCCGCGCGCAGACGCGTGTTTTGACACCTCACACGCGTACCTAGCTCGGAAAAACGGAAAATTATACCAACAATAAAAGTTTACCTCAGCGAACCAGCATTCAACACAAACTACGATATCTTTGCACCCAGGAGACGGAATTTGAAGCGGTTTCGGTGCAGTTAATCTTAATTGGGCTCTGCCTCTCTTTTCCACCTAAAATAATCCACCTGTTTTCTTTAAAAATAAAAAATAATTTTTTCGAAAATTTCACTTATTTTAAACTCGATAACCTCGGTTAACTCAAAATTCTGCCGTTTAAATTCGGGGTTTTTGCTATTAATAAATACTTACCTGCCACACCTTCAGGCTGGAGCGCGTTTCGTGATCTATCTCGTTGGTTGGTAGAATTAAATACTCTATAAACACCTACTTTTCTGCTAATTACGTTTTCTCACCATAAATTCAAAATATTGTACTACGCTTACCTCTAAATACTCCGTTGTTCGTTAGCCCGCGCGCAGACGCGTGTTTTGACACCTCACACGCGTACCTAGCTCGGAAAAACGGAAAATTATACCAACAATAAAAGTTTACCTCAGCGAACCAGCATTCAACACAAACTACGATATCTTTGCACCCAGGAGACGGAATTTGAAGCGGTTTCGGTGCAGTTAATCTTAATTGGGCTCTGCCTCTCTTTTCCACCTAAAATAATCCACCTGTTTTCTTTAAAAATAAAAAATCATTTTTTCGAAAATTTCACTTATTTTAAACTCGATAACCTCGGTTAACTCAAAATTCTGCCGTTTAAATTCGGGGTTTTTGCTATTAATAAATACTTACCTGCCACACCTTCAGGCTGGAGCGCGTTTCGTGATCTATCTCGTTGGTTGGTAGAATTAAATACTCTATAAACACCTACTTTTCTGCTAATTACGTTTTTTCACCATAAATTCAAAATATTGTACTACGCTTACCTCTAAATACTCCGTTGTTCGTTAGCCCGCGCGCAGACGCGTGTTTTGACACCTCACACGCGTACCTAGCTCGGAAAAACGGAAAATTATACCAACAATAAAAGTTTACCTCAGCAAACCAGCATTCAACACAAACTACGATATCTTTGCACCCAGGAGACGGAATTTGAAGCGGTTTCGGTGCAGTTAATCTTAATTGGGCTCTGCCTCTCTTTTCCACCTAAAATAATCCACCTGTTTTCTTTAAAAATAAAAAATCATTTTTTCGAAAATTTCACTTATTTTAAACTCGATAACCTCGGTTAACTCAAAATTCTGCCGTTTAAATTCGGGGTTTTTGCTATTAATAAATACTTACCTGCCACACCTTCAGGCTGGAGCGCGTTTCGTGATCTATCTCGTTGGTTGGTAGAATTAAATACTCTATAAACACCTACTTTTCTGCTAATTACGTTTTTTCACCATAAATTCAAAATATTGTACTACGCTTACCTCTAAATACTCCGTTGTTCGTTAGCCCGCGCGCAGACGCGTGTTTTGACACCTCACACGCGTACCCAGCTCGGAAAAACGGAAAATTATACCAACAATAAAAGTTTACCTCAGCGAACCAGCATTCAACACAAACTACGATATCTTTGCACCCAGGAGACGGAATTTGAAGCGGTTTCGGTGCAGTTAATCTTAATTGGGCTCTGCCTCTCTTTTCCACCTAAAATAATCCACCTGTTTTCTTTAAAAATAAAAAATCATTTTTTCGAAAATTTCACTTATTTTAAACTCGATAACCTCGGTTAACTCAAAATTCTGCCGTTTAAATTCGGGGTTTTTGCTATTAATAAATACTTACCTGCCACACCTTCAGGCTGGAGCGCGTTTCGTGATCTATCTCGTTGGTTGGTAGAATTAAATACTCTATAAACACCTACTTTTCTGCTAATTACGTTTTTTCACCATAAATTCAAAATATTGTACTACGCTTACCTCTAAATACTCCGTTGTTCGTTAGCCCGCGCGCAGACGCGTGTTTTGACACCTCACACGCGTACCTAGCTCGGAAAAACGGAAAATTATACCAACAATAAAAGTTTACCTCAGCGAACCAGCATTCAACACAAACTACGATATCTTTGCACCCAGGAGACGGAATTTGAAGCGGTTTCGGTGCAGTTAATCTTAATTGGGCTCTGCCTCTCTTTTCCACCTAAAATAATCCACCTGTTTTCTTTAAAAATAAAAAATCATTTTTTCGAAAATTTCACTTATTTTAAACTCGATAACCTCGGTTAACTCAAAATTCTGCCGTTTAAATTCGGGGTTTTTGCTATTAATAAATACTTACCTGCCACACCTTCAGGCTGGAGCGCGTTTCGTGATCTATCTCGTTGGTTGGTAGAATTAAATACTCTATAAACACCTACTTTTCTGCTAATTACGTTTTTTCACCATAAATTCAAAATATTGTACTACGCTTACCTCTAAATACTCCGTTGTTCGTTAGCCCGCGCGCAGACGCGTGTTTTGACACCTCACACGCGTACCTAGCTCGGAAAAACGGAAAATTATACCAACAATAAAAGTTTACCTCAGCGAACCAGCATTCAACACAAACTACGATATCTTTGCACCCAGGAGACGGAATTTGAAGCGGTTTCGGTGCAGTTAATCTTAATTGGGCTCTGCCTCTCTTTTCCACCTAAAATAATCCACCTGTTTTCTTTAAAAATAAAAAATCATTTTTTCGAAAATTTCACTTATTTTAAACTCGATAACCTCGGTTAACTCAAAATTCTGCCGTTTAAATTCGGGGTTTTTGCTATTAATAAATACTTACCTGCCACACCTTCAGGCTGGAGCGCGTTTCGTGATCTATCTCGTTGGTTGGTAGAATTAAATACTCTATAAACACCTACTTTTCTGCTAATTACGTTTTTTCACCATAAATTCAAAATATTGTACTACGCTTACCTCTAAATACTCCGTTGTTCGTTAGCCCGCGCGCAGACGCGTGTTTTGACACCTCACACGCGTACCCAGCTCGGAAAAACGGAAAATTATACCAACAATAAAAGTTTACCTCAGCGAACCAGCATTCAACACAAACTACGATATCTTTGCACCCAGGAGACGGAATTTGAAGCGGTTTCGGTGCAGTTAATCTTAATTGGGCTCTGCCTCTCTTTTCCACCTAAAATAATCCACCTGTTTTCTTTAAAAATAAAAAATCATTTTTTCGAAAATTTCACTTATTTTAAACTCGATAACCTCGGTTAACTCAAAATTCTGCCGTTTAAATTCGGGGTTTTTGCTATTAATAAATACTTACCTGCCACACCTTCAGGCTGGAGCGCGTTTCGTGATCTATCTCGTTGGTTGGTAGAATTAAATACTCTATAAACACCTACTTTTCTGCTAATTACGTTTTCTCACCATAAATTCAAAATATTGTACTACGCTTACCTCTAAATACTCCGTTGTTCGTTAGCCCGCGCAGACGCGTGTTTTGACACCTCACACGCGTACCTAGCTCGGAAAAACGGAAAATTATACCAACAATAAAAGTTTACCTCAGCGAACCAGCATTCAACACAAACTACGATATCTTTGCACCCAGGAGACGGAATTTGAAGCGGTTTCGGTGCAGTTAATCTTAATTGGGCTCTGCCTCTCTTTTCCACCTAAAATAATCCACCTGTTTTCTTTAAAAATAAAAAATCATTTTTTCGAAAATTTCACTTATTTTAAACTCGATAACCTCGGTTAACTCAAAATTCTGCCGTTTAAATTCGGGGTTTTTGCTATTAATAAATACTTACCTGCCACACCTTCAGGCTGGAGCGCGTTTCGTGATCTATCTCGTTGGTTGGTAGAATTAAATACTCTATAAACACCTACTTTTCTGCTAATTACGTTTTTTCACCATAAATTCAAAATATTGTACTACGCTTACCTCTAAATACTCCGTTGTTCGTTAGCCCGCGCGCAGACGCGTGTTTTGACACCTCACACGCGTACCTAGCTCGGAAAAACGGAAAATTATACCAACAATAAAAGTTTACCTCAGCGAACCAGCATTCAACACAAACTACGATATCTTTGCACCCAGGAGACGGAATTTGAAGCGGTTTCGGTGCATTTAATCTTAATTGGGCTCTGCCTCTCTTTTCCACCTAAAATAATCCACCTGTTTTCTTTAAAAATAAAAAATCATTTTTTCGAAAATTTCACTTATTTTAAACTCGATAACCTCGGTTAACTCAAAATTCTGCCGTTTAAATTCGGGGTTTTTGCTATTAATAAATACTTACCTGCCACACCTTCAGGCTGGAGCGCGTTTCGTGATCTATCTCGTTGGTTGGTAGAATTAAATACTCTATAAACACCTACTTTTCTGCTAATTACGTTTTTTCACCATAAATTCAAAATATTGTACTACGCTTACCTCTAAATACTCCGTTGTTCGTTAGCCCGCGCGCAGACGCGTGTTTTGACACCTCACACGCGTACCTAGCTCGGAAAAACGGAAAATTATACAAACAATAAAAGTTTACCTCAGCGAACCAGCATTCAACACAAACTACGATATCTTTGCACCCAGGAGACGGAATTTGAAGCGGTTTCGGTGCAGTTAATCTTAATTGGGCTCTGCCTCTCTTTTCCACCTAAAATAATCCACCTGTTTTCTTTAAAAATAAAAAATCATTTTTTCGAAAATTTCACTTATTTTAAACTCGATAACCTCGGTTAACTCAAAATTCTGCCGTTTAAATTCGGGGTTTTTGCTATTAATAAATACTTACCTGCCACACCTTCAGGCTGGAGCGCGTTTCGTGATCTATCTCGTTGGTTGGTAGAATTAAATACTCTATAAACACCTACTTTTCTGCTAATTACGTTTTTTCACCATAAATTCAAAATATTGTACTACGCTTACCTCTAAATACTCCGTTGTTCGTTAGCCCGCGCGCAGACGCGTGTTTTGACACCTCACACGCGTACCTAGCTCGGAAAAACGGAAAATTATACCAACAATAAAAGTTTACCTCAGCGAACCAGCATTCAACACAAACTACGATATCTTTGCACCCAGGAGACGGAATTTGAAGCGGTTTCGGTGCAGTTAATCTTAATTGGGCTCTGCCTCTCTTTTCCACCTAAAATAATCCACCTGTTTTCTTTAAAAATAAAAAATCATTTTTTCGAAAATTTCACTTATTTTAAACTCGATAACCTCGGTTAACTCAAAATTCTGCCGTTTAAATTCGGGGTTTTTGCTATTAATAAATACTTACCTGCCACACCTTCAGGCTGGAGCGCGTTTCGTGATCTATCTCGTTGGTTGGTAGAATTAAATACTCTATAAACACCTACTTTTCTGCTAATTACGTTTTTTCACCATAAATTCAAAATATTGTACTACGCTTACCTCTAAATACTCCGTTGTTCGTTAGCCCGCGCGCAGACGCGTGTTTTGACACCTCACACGCGTACCTAGCTCGGAAAAACGGAAAATTATACCAACAATAAAAGTTTACCTCAGCGAACCAGCATTCAACACAAACTACGATATCTTTGCACCCAGGAGACGGAATTTGAAGCGGTTTCGGTGCAGTTAATCTTAATTGGGCTCTGCCTCTCTTTTCCACCTAAAATAATCCACCTGTTTTCTTTAAAAATAAAAAATCATTTTTTCGAAAATTTCACTTATTTTAAACTCGATAACCTCGGTTAACTCAAAATTCTGCCGTTTAAATTCGAGGTTTTTGCTATTAATAAATACTTACCTGCCACACCTTCAGGCTGGAGCGCGTTTCGTGATCTATCTCGTTGGTTGGTAGAATTAAATACTCTATAAACACCTACTTTTCTGCTAATTACGTTTTTTCACCATAAATTCAAAATATTGTACTACGCTTACCTCTAAATACTCCGTTGTTCGTTAGCCCGCGCGCAGACGCGTGTTTTGACACCTCACACGCGTACCTAGCTCGGAAAAACGGAAAATTATACCAACAATAAAAGTTTACCTCAGCGAACCAGCATTCAACACAAACTACGATATCTTTGCACCCAGGAGACGGAATTTGAAGCGGTTTCGGTGCAGTTAATCTTAATTGGGCTCTGCCTCTCTTTTCCACCTAAAATAATCCACCTGTTTTCTTTAAAAATAAAAAATCATTTTTTCGAAAATTTCACTTATTTTAAACTCGATAACCTCGGTTAACTCAAAATTCTGCCGTTTAAATTCGGGGTTTTTGCTATTAATAAATACTTACCTGCCACACCTTCAGGCTGGAGCGCGTTTCGTGATCTATCTCGTTGGTTGGTAGAATTAAATACTCTATAAACACCTACTTTTCTGCTAATTACGTTTTTTCACCATACATTCAAAATATTGTACTACGCTTACCTCTAAATACTCCGTTGTTCGTTAGCCCGCGCGCAGACGCGTGTTTTGACACCTCACACGCGTACCTAGCTCGGAAAAACGGAAAATTATACCAACAATAAAAGTTTACCTCAGCGAACCAGCATTCAACACAAACTACGATATCTTTGCACCCAGGAGACGGAATTTGAAGCGGTTTCGGTGCAGTTAATCTTAATTGGGCTCTGCCTCTCTTTTCCACCTAAAATAATCCACCTGTTTTATTTAAAAATAAAAAATCATTTTTTCGAAAATTTCACTTATTTTAAACTCGATAACCTCGGTTAACTCAAAATTCTGCCGTTTAAATTCGGGGTTTTTGCTATTAATAAATACTTACCTGCCACACCTTCAGGCTGGAGCGCGTTTCGTGATCTATCTCGTTGGTTGGTAGAATTAAATACTCTATAAACACCTACTTTTCTGCTAATTACGTTTTTTCACCATAAATTCAAAATATTGTACTACGCTTACCTCTAAATACTCCGTTGTTCGTTAGCCCGTGCGCAGACGCGTGTTTTGACACCTCACACGCGTACCTAGCTCGGAAAAACGGAAAATTATACTTAAATTCGGGGTTTTTGCTATTAATAAATACTTACCTGCCACACCTACAGGCTGGAGCGCGTTTCGTGATCTATCTCGTTGGTTGGTAGAATTAAATACTCTATAAACACCTACTTTTCTGCTAATTACGTTTTTTCACCATAAATTCAAAATATTGTACTACGCTTACCTCTAAATACTCCGTTGTTCGTTAGCCCGCGCGCAGACGCGTGTTTTGACACCTCACACGCGTACCTAGCTCGGAAAAACGGAAAATTATACCAACAATAAAAGTTTACCTCAGCGAACCAGCATTCAACACAAACTACGATATCTTTGCACCCAGGAGACGGAATTTGAAGCGGTTTCGGTGCAGTTAATCTTAATTGGGCTCTGCCTCTCTTTTCCACCTAAAATAATCCACCTGTTTTCTTTAAAAATAAAAAATCATTTTTTCGAAAATTTCACTTATTTTAAACTCGATAACCTCGGTTAACTCAAAATTCTGCCGTTTAAATTCGGGGTTTTTGCTATTAATAAATACTTACCTGCCACACCTTCAGGCTGGAGCGCGTTTCGTGATCTATCTCGTTGGTTGGTAGAATTAAATACTCTATAAACACCTACTTTTCTGCTAATTACGTTTTTTCACCATAAATTCAAAATATTGTACTACGCTTACCTCTAAATACTCCGTTGTTCGTTAGCCCGCGCGCAGACGCGTGTTTTGACACCTCACACGCGTACCTAGCTCGGAAAAACGGAAAATTATACCAACAATAAAAGTTTACCTCAGCGAACCAGCATTCAACACAAACTACGATATCTTTGCACCCAGGAGACGGAATTTGAAGCGGTTTCGGTGCAGTTAATCTTAATTGGGCTCTGCCTCTCTTTTCCACCTAAAATAATCCACCTGTTTTCTTTAAAAATAAAAAATCATTTTTTCGAAAATTTCACTTATTTTAAACTCGATAACCTCGGTTAACTCAAAATTCTGCCGTTTAAATTCGGGGTTTTTGCTATTAATAAATACTTACCTGCCACACCTTCAGGCTGGAGCGCGTTTCGTGATCTATCTCGTTGGTTGGTAGAATTAAATACTCTATAAACACCTACTTTTCTGCTAATTACGTTTTTTCACCATAAATTCAAAATATTGTACTACGCTTACCTCTAAATACTCCGTTGTTCGTTAGCCCGCGCGCAGACGCGTGTTTTGACACCTCACACGCGTACCTAGCTCGGAAAAACGGAAAATTATACCAACAATAAAAGTTTACCTCAGCGAACCAGCATTCAACACAAACTACGATATCTTTGCACCCAGGAGACGGAATTTGAAGCGGTTTCGGTGCAGTTAATCTTAATTGGGCTCTGCCTCTCTTTTCCACCTAAAATAATCCACCTGTTTTCTTTAAAAATAAAAAATCATTTTTTCGAAAATTTCACTTATTTTAAACTCGATAACCTCGGTTAACTCAAAATTCTGCCGTTTAAATTCGGGGTTTTTGCTATTAATAAATACTTACCTGCCACACCTTCAGGCTGGAGCGCGTTTCGTGATCTATCTCGTTGGTTGGTAGAATTAAATACTCTATAAACACCTACTTTTCTGCTAATTACGTTTTTTCACCATAAATTCAAAATATTGTACTACGCTTACCTCTAAATACTCCGTTGTTCGTTAGCCCGCGCGCAGACGCGTGTTTTGACACCTCACACGCGTACCTAGCTCGGAAAAACGGAAAATTATACCAACAATAAAAGTTTACCTCAGCGAACCAGCATTCAACACAAACTACGATATCTTTGCACCCAGGAGACGGAATTTGAAGCGGTTTCGGTGCAGTTAATCTTAATTGGGCTCTGCCTCTCTTTTCCACCTAAAATAATCCACCTGTTTTCTTTAAAAATAAAAAATCATTTTTTCGAAAATTTCACTTATTTTAAACTCGATAACCTCGGTTAACTCAAAATTCTGCCGTTTAAATTCGGGGTTTTTGCTATTAATAAATACTTACCTGCCACACCTTCAGGCTGGAGCGCGTTTCGTGATCTATCTCGTTGGTTGGTAGAATTAAATACTCTATAAACACCTACTTTTCTGCTAATTACGTTTTTTCACCATAAATTCAAAATATTGTACTACGCTTACCTCTAAATACTCCGTTGTTCGTTAGCCCGCGCGCAGACGCGTGTTTTGACACCTCACACGCGTACCTAGCTCGGAAAAACGGAAAATTATACCAACAATAAAAGTTTACCTCAGCGAACCAGCATTCAACACAAACTACGATATCTTTGCACCCAGGAGACGGAATTTGAAGCGGTTTCGGTGCAGTTAATCTTAATTGGGCTCTGCCTCTCTTTTCCACCTAAAATAATCCACCTGTTTTCTTTAAAAATAAAAAATCATTTTTTCGAAAATTTCACTTATTTTAAACTCGATAACCTCGGTTAACTCAAAATTCTGCCGTTTAAATTCGGGGTTTTTGCTATTAATAAATACTTACCTGCCACACCTTCAGGCTGGAGCGCGTTTCGTGATCTATCTCGTTGGTTGGTAGAATTAAATACTCTATAAACACCTACTTTTCTGCTAATTACGTTTTTTCACCATAAATTCAAAATATTGTACTACGCTTACCTCTAAATACTCCGTTGTTCGTTAGCCCGCGCGCAGACGCGTGTTTTGACACCTCACACGCGTACCTAGCTCGGAAAAACGGAAAATTATACCAACAATAAAAGTTTACCTCAGCGAACCAGCATTCAACACAAACTACGATATCTTTGCACCCAGGAGACGGAATTTGAAGCGGTTTCGGTGCAGTTAATCTTAATTGGGCTCTGCCTCTCTTTTCCACCTAAAATAATCCACCTGTTTTCTTTAAAAATAAAAAATCATTTTTTCGAAAATTTCACTTATTTTAAACTCGATAACCTCGGTTAACTCAAAATTCTGCCGTTTAAATTCGGGGTTTTTGCTATTAATAAATACTTACCTGCCACACCTTCAGGCTGGAGCGCGTTTCGTGATCTATCTCGTTGGTTGGTAGAATTAAATACTCTATAAACACCTACTTTTCTGCTAATTACGTTTTTTCACCATAAATTCAAAATATTGTACTACGCTTACCTCTAAATACTCCGTTGTTCGTTAGCCCGCGCGCAGACGCGTGTTTTGACACCTCACACGCGTACCTAGCTCGGAAAAACGGAAAATTATACCAACAATAAAAGTTTACCTCAGCGAACCAGCATTCAACACAAACTACGATATCTTTGCACCCAGGAGACGGAATTTGAAGCGGTTTCGGTGCAGTTAATCTTAATTGGGCTCTGCCTCTCTTTTCCACCTAAAATAATCCACCTGTTTTCTTTAAAAATAAAAAATCATTTTTTCGAAAATTTCACTTATTTTAAACTCGATAACCTCGGTTAACTCAAAATTCTGCCGTTTAAATTCGGGGTTTTTGCTATTAATAAATACTTACCTGCCACACCTCCAGGCTGGAGCGCGTTTCGTGATCTATCTCGTTGGTTGGTAGAATTAAATACTCTATAAACACCTACTTTTCTGCTAATTACGTTTTTTCACCATAAATTCAAAATATTGTACTACGCTTACCTCTAAATACTCCGTTGTTCGTTAGCCCGCGCGCAGACGCGTGTTTTGACACCTCACACGCGTACCTAGCTCGGAAAAACGGAAAATTATACCAACAATAAAAGTTTACCTCAGCGAACCAGCATTCAACACAAACTACGATATCTTTGCACCCAGGAGACGGAATTTGAAGCGGTTTCGGTGCAGTTAATCTTAATTGGGCTCTGCCTCTCTTTTCCACCTAAAATAATCCACCTGTTTTCTTTAAAAATAAAAAATCATTTTTTCGAAAATTTCACTTATTTTAAACTCGATAACCTCGGTTAACTCAAAATTCTGCCGTTTAAATTCGGGGTTTTTGCTATTAATAAATACTTACCTGCCACACCTTCAGGCTGGAGCGCGTTTCGTGATCTATCTCGTTGGTTGGTAGAATTAAATACTCTATAAACACCTACTTTTCTGCTAATTACGTTTTTTCACCATAAATTCAAAATATTGTACTACGCTTACCTCTAAATACTCCGTTGTTCGTTAGCCCGCGCGCAGACGCGTGTTTTGACACCTCACACGCGTACCTAGCTCGGAAAAACGGAAAATTATACCAACAATAAAAGTTTACCTCAGCGAACCAGCATTCAACACAAACTACGATATCTTTGCACCCAGGAGACGGAATTTGAAGCGGTTTCGGTGCAGTTAATCTTAATTGGGCTCTGCCTCTCTTTTCCACCTAAAATAATCCACCTGTTTTCTTTAAAAATAAAAAATCATTTTTTCGAAAATTTCACTTATTTTAAACTCGATAACCTCGGTTAACTCAAAATTCTGCCGTTTAAATTCGGGGTTTTTGCTATTAATAAATACTTACCTGCCACACCTTCAGGCTGGAGCGCGTTTCGTGATCTATCTCGTTGGTTGGTAGAATTAAATACTCTATAAACACCTACTTTTCTGCTAATTACGTTTTTTCACCATAAATTCAAAATATTGTACTACGCTTACCTCTAAATACTCCGTTGTTCGTTAGCCCGCGCGCAGACGCGTGTTTTGACACCTCACACGCGTACCTAGCTCGGAAAAACGGAAAATTATACCAACAATAAAAGTTTACCTCAGCGAACCAGCATTCAACACAAACTACGATATCTTTGCACCCAGGAGACGGAATTTGAAGCGGTTTCGGTGCAGTTAATCTTAATTGGGCTCTGCCTCTCTTTTCCACCTAAAATAATCCACCTGTTTTCTTTAAAAATAAAAAATCATGTTTTCGAAAATTTCACTTATTTTAAACTCGATAACCTCGGTTAACTCAAAATTCTGCCGTTTAAATTCGGGGTTTTTGCTATTAATAAATACTTACCTGCCACACCTTCAGGCTGGAGCGCGTTTCGTGATCTATCTCGTTGGTTGGTAGAATTAAATACTCTATAAACACCTACTTTTCTGCTAATTACGTTTTTTCACCATAAATTCAAAATATTGTACTACGCTTACCTCTAAATACTCCGTTGTTCGTTAGCCCGCGCGCAGACGCGTGTTTTGACACCTCACACGCGTACCTAGCTCGGAAAAACGGAAAATTATACCAACAATAAAAGTTTACCTCAGCGAACCAGCATTCAACACAAACTACGATATCTTTGCACCCAGGAGACGGAATTTGAAGCGGTTTCGGTGCAGTTAATCTTAATTGGGCTCTGCCTCTCTTTTCCACCTAAAATAATCCACCTGTTTTCTTTAAAAATAAAAAATCATTTTTTCGAAAATTTCACTTATTTTAAACTCGATAACCTCGGTTAACTCAAAATTCTGCCGTTTAAATTCGGGGTTTTTGCTATTAATAAATACTTACCTGCCACACCTTCAGGCTGGAGCGCGTTTCGTGATCTATCTCGTTGGTTGGTAGAATTAAATACTCTATAAACACCTACTTTTCTGCTAATTACGTTTTTTCACCATAAATTCAAAATATTGTACTACGCTTACCTCTAAA
The DNA here is from genome assembly GCA_947363905.1 of Lithophane semibrunnea. Taxonomy (NCBI): domain Eukaryota; kingdom Metazoa; phylum Arthropoda; class Insecta; order Lepidoptera; family Noctuidae; genus Lithophane; species Lithophane semibrunnea. The sequence continues at coordinate 11,254,715 of OX376213.1, read as the reverse complement.
TACTCCGTTGTTCGTTAGCCCGCGCGCAGACGCGTGTTTTGACACCTCACACGCGTACCTAGCTCGGAAAAACGGAAAATTATACCAACAATAAAAGTTTACCTCAGCGAACCAGCATTCAACACAAACTACGATATCTTTGCACCCAGGAGACGGAATTTGAAGCGGTTTCGGTGCAGTTAATCTTAATTGGGCTCTGCCTCTCTTTTCCACCTAAAATAATCCACCTGTTTTCTTTAAAAATAAAAAATCATTTTTTCGAAAATTTCACTTATTTTAAACTCGATAACCTCGGTTAACTCAAAATTCTGCCGTTTAAATTCGGGGTTTTTGCTATTAATAAATACTTACCTGCCACACCTTCAGGCTGGAGCGCGTTTCGTGATCTATCTCGTTGGTTGGTAGAATTAAATACTCTATAAACACCTACTTTTCGGCTAATTACGTTTTTTCACCATAAATTCAAAATATTGTACTACGCTTACCTCTAAATACTCCGTTGTTCGTTAGCCCGCGCGCAGACGCGTGTTTTGACACCTCACACGCGTACCTAGCTCGGAAAAACGGAAAATTATACCAACAATAAAAGTTTACCTCAGCGAACCAGCATTCAACACAAACTACGATATCTTTGCACCCAGGAGACGGAATTTGAAGCGGTTTCGGTGCAGTTAATCTTAATTGGGCTCTGCCTCTCTTTTCCACCTAAAATAATCCACCTGTTTTCTTTAAAAATAAAAAATCATTTTTTCGAAAATTTCACTTATTTTAAACTCGATAACCTCGGTTAACTCAAAATTCTGCCGTTTAAATTCGGGGTTTTTGCTATTAATAAATACTTACCTGCCACACCTTCAGGCTGGAGCGCGTTTCGTGATCTATCTCGTTGGTTGGTAGAATTAAATACTCTATAAACACCTACTTTTCTGCTAATTACGTTTTTTCACCATAAATTCAAAATATTGTACTACGCTTACCTCTAAATACTCCGTTGTTCGTTAGCCCGCGCGCAGACGCGTGTTTTGACACCTCACACGCGTACCTAGCTCGGAAAAACGGAAAATTATACCAACAATAAAAGTTTACCTCAGCGAACCAGCATTCAACACAAACTACGATATCTTTGCACCCAGGAGACGGAATTTGAAGCGGTTTCGGTGCAGTTAATCTTAATTGGGCTCTGCCTCTCTTTTCCACCTAAAATAATCCACCTGTTTTCTTTAAAAATAAAAAATCATTTTTTCGAAAATTTCACTTATTTTAAACTCGATAACCTCGGTTAACTCAAAATTCTGCCGTTTAAATTCGGGGTTTTTGCTATTAATAAATACTTACCTGCCACACCTTCAGGCTGGAGCGCGTTTCGTGATCTATCTCGTTGGTTGGTAGAATTAAATACTCTATAAACACCTACTTTTCTGCTAATTACGTTTTTTCACCATAAATTCAAAATATTGTACTACGCTTACCTCTAAATACTCCGTTGTTCGTTAGCCCGCGCGCAGACGCGTGTTTTGACACCTCACACGCGTACCTAGCTCGGAAAAACGGAAAATTATACCAACAATAAAAGTTTACCTCAGCGAACCAGCATTCAACACAAACTACGATATCTTTGCACCCAGGAGACGGAATTTGAAGCGGTTTCGGTGCAGTTAATCTTAATTGGGCTCTGCCTCTCTTTTCCACCTAAAATAATCCACCTGTTTTCTTTAAAAATAAAAAATCATTTTTTCGAAAATTTCACTTATTTTAAACTCGATAACCTCGGTTAACTCAAAATTCTGCCGTTTAAATTCGGGGTTTTTGCTATTAATAAATACTTACCTGCCACACCTTCAGGCTGGAGCGCGTTTCGTGATCTATCTCGTTGGTTGGTAGAATTAAATACTCTATAAACACCTACTTTTCGGCTAATTACGTTTTTTCACCATAAATTCAAAATATTGTACTACGCTTACCTCTAAATACTCCGTTGTTCGTTAGCCCGCGCGCAGACGCGTGTTTTGACACCTCACACGCGTACCTAGCTCGGAAAAACGGAAAATTATACCAACAATAAAAGTTTACCTCAGCGAACCAGCATTCAACACAAACTACGATATCTTTGCACCCAGGAGACGGAATTTGAAGCGGTTTCGGTGCAGTTAATCTTAATTGGGCTCTGCCTCTCTTTTCCACCTAAAATAATCCACCTGTTTTCTTTAAAAATAAAAAATCATTTTTTCGAAAATTTCACTTATTTTAAACTCGATAACCTCGGTTAACTCAAAATTCTGCCGTTTAAATTCGGGGTTTTTGCTATTAATAAATACTTACCTGCCACACCTTCAGGCTGGAGCGCGTTTCGTGATCTATCTCGTTGGTTGGTAGAATTAAATACTCTATAAACACCTACTTTTCGGCTAATTACGTTTTTTCACCATAAATTCAAAATATTGTACTACGCTTACCTCTAAATACTCCGTTGTTCGTTAGCCCGCGCGCAGACGCGTGTTTTGACACCTCACACGCGTACCTAGCTCGGAAAAACGGAAAATTATACCAACAATAAAAGTTTACCTCAGCGAACCAGCATTCAACACAAACTACGATATCTTTGCACCCAGGAGACGGAATTTGAAGCGGTTTCGGTGCAGTTAATCTTAATTGGGCTCTGCCTCTCTTTTCCACCTAAAATAATCCACCTGTTTTCTTTAAAAATAAAAAATCATTTTTTCGAAAATTTCACTTATTTTAAACTCGATAACCTCGGTTAACTCAAAATTCTGCCGTTTAAATTCGGGGTTTTTGCTATTAATAAATACTTACCTGCCACACCTTCAGGCTGGAGCGCGTTTCGTGATCTATCTCGTTGGTTGGTAGAATTAAATACTCTATAAACACCTACTTTTCGGCTAATTACGTTTTTTCACCATAAATTCAAAATATTGTACTACGCTTACCTCTAAATACTCCGTTGTTCGTTAGCCCGCGCGCAGACGCGTGTTTTGACACCTCACACGCGTACCTAGCTCGGAAAAACGGAAAATTATACCAACAATAAAAGTTTACCTCAGCGAACCAGCATTCAACACAAACTACGATATCTTTGCACCCAGGAGACGGAATTTGAAGCGGTTTCGGTGCAGTTAATCTTAATTGGGCTCTGCCTCTCTTTTCCACCTAAAATAATCCACCTGTTTTCTTTAAAAATAAAAAATCATTTTTTCGAAAATTTCACTTATTTTAAACTCGATAACCTCGGTTAACTCAAAATTCTGCCGTTTAAATTCGGGGTTTTTGCTATTAATAAATACTTACCTGCCACACCTTCAGGCTGGAGCGCGTTTCGTGATCTATCTCGTTGGTTGGTAGAATTAAATACTCTATAAACACCTACTTTTCTGCTAATTACGTTTTTTCACCATAAATTCAAAATATTGTACTACGCTTACCTCTAAATACTCCGTTGTTCGTTAGCCCGCGCGCAGACGCGTGTTTTGACACCTCACACGCGTACCTAGCTCGGAAAAACGGAAAATTATACCAACAATAAAAGTTTACCTCAGCGAACCAGCATTCAACACAAACTACGATATCTTTGCACCCAGGAGACGGAATTTGAAGCGGTTTCGGTGCAGTTAATCTTAATTGGGCTCTGCCTCTCTTTTCCACCTAAAATAATCCACCTGTTTTCTTTAAAAATAAAAAATCATTTTTTCGAAAATTTCACTTATTTTAAACTCGATAACCTCGGTTAACTCAAAATTCTGCCGTTTAAATTCGGGGTTTTTGCTATTAATAAATACTTACCTGCCACACCTTCAGGCTGGAGCGCGTTTCGTGATCTATCTCGTTGGTTGGTAGAATTAAATACTCTATAAACACCTACTTTTCTGCTAATTACGTTTTTTCACCATAAATTCAAAATATTGTACTACGCTTACCTCTAAATACTCCGTTGTTCGTTAGCCCGCGCGCAGACGCGTGTTTTGACACCTCACACGCGTACCTAGCTCGGAAAAACGGAAAATTATACCAACAATAAAAGTTTACCTCAGCGAACCAGCATTCAACACAAACTACGATATCTTTGCACCCAGGAGACGGAATTTGAAGCGGTTTCGGTGCAGTTAATCTTAATTGGGCTCTGCCTCTCTTTTCCACCTAAAATAATCCACCTGTTTTCTTTAAAAATAAAAAATCATTTTTTCGAAAATTTCACTTATTTTAAACTCGATAACCTCGGTTAACTCAAAATTCTGCCGTTTAAATTCGGGGTTTTTGCTATTAATAAATACTTACCTGCCACACCTTCAGGCTGGAGCGCGTTTCGTGATCTATCTCGTTGGTTGGTAGAATTAAATACTCTATAAACACCTACTTTTCTGCTAATTACGTTTTTTCACCATAAATTCAAAATATTGTACTACGCTTACCTCTAAATACTCCGTTGTTCGTTAGCCCGCGCGCAGACGCGTGTTTTGACACCTCACACGCGTACCTAGCTCGGAAAAACGGAAAATTATACCAACAATAAAAGTTTACCTCAGCGAACCAGCATTCAACACAAACTACGATATCTTTGCACCCAGGAGACGGAATTTGAAGCGGTTTCGGTGCAGTTAATCTTAATTGGGCTCTGCCTCTCTTTTCCACCTAAAATAATCCACCTGTTTTCTTTAAAAATAAAAAATCATTTTTTCGAAAATTTCACTTATTTTAAACTCGATAACCTCGGTTAACTCAAAATTCTGCCGTTTAAATTCGGGGTTTTTGCTATTAATAAATACTTACCTGCCACACCTTCAGGCTGGAGCGCGTTTCGTGATCTATCTCGTTGGTTGGTAGAATTAAATACTCTATAAACACCTACTTTTCTGCTAATTACGTTTTTTCACCATAAATTCAAAATATTGTACTACGCTTACCTCTAAATACTCCGTTGTTCGTTAGCCCGCGCGCAGACGCGTGTTTTGACACCTCACACGCGTACCTAGCTCGGAAAAACGGAAAATTATACCAACAATAAAAGTTTACCTCAGCGAACCAGCATTCAACACAAACTACGATATCTTTGCACCCAGGAGACGGAATTTGAAGCGGTTTCGGTGCAGTTAATCTTAATTGGGCTCTGCCTCTCTTTTCCACCTAAAATAATCCACCTGTTTTCTTTAAAAATAAAAAATCATTTTTTCGAAAATTTCACTTATTTTAAACTCGATAACCTCGGTTAACTCAAAATTCTGCCGTTTAAATTCGGGGTTTTTGCTATTAATAAATACTTACCTGCCACACCTTCAGGCTGGAGCGCGTTTCGTGATCTATCTCGTTGGTTGGTAGAATTAAATACTCTATAAACACCTACTTTTCTGCTAATTACGTTTTTTCACCATAAATTCAAAATATTGTACTACGCTTACCTCTAAATACTCCGTTGTTCGTTAGCCCGCGCGCAGACGCGTGTTTTGACACCTCACACGCGTACCTAGCTCGGAAAAACGGAAAATTATACCAACAATAAAAGTTTACCTCAGCGAACCAGCATTCAACACAAACTACGATATCTTTGCACCCAGGAGACGGAATTTGAAGCGGTTTCGGTGCAGTTAATCTTAATTGGGCTCTGCCTCTCTTTTCCACCTAAAATAATCCACCTGTTTTCTTTAAAAATAAAAAATCATTTTTTCGAAAATTTCACTTATTTTAAACTCGATAACCTCGGTTAACTCAAAATTCTGCCGTTTAAATTCGGGGTTTTTGCTATTAATAAATACTTACCTGCCACACCTTCAGGCTGGAGCGCGTTTCGTGATCTATCTCGTTGGTTGGTAGAATTAAATACTCTATAAACACCTACTTTTCTGCTAATTACGTTTTTTCACCATAAATTCAAAATATTTTACTACGCTTACCTCTAAATACTCCGTTGTTCGTTAGCCCGCGCGCAGACGCGTGTTTTGACACCTCACACGCGTACCTAGCTCGGAAAAACGGAAAATTATACCAACAATAAAAGTTTACCTCAGCGAACCAGCATTCAACACAAACTACGATATCTTTGCACCCAGGAGACGGAATTTGAAGCGGTTTCGGTGCAGTTAATCTTAATTGGGCTCTGCCTCTCTTTTCCACCTAAAATAATCCACCTGTTTTCTTTAAAAATAAAAAATCATTTTTTCGAAAATTTCACTTATTTTAAACTCGATAACCTCGGTTAACTCAAAATTCTGCCGTTTAAATTCGGGGTTTTTGCTATTAATAAATACTTACCTGCCACACCTTCAGGCTGGAGCGCGTTTCGTGATCTATCTCGTTGGTTGGTAGAATTAAATACTCTATAAACACCTACTTTTCGGCTAATTACGTTTTTTCACCATAAATTCAAAATATTGTACTACGCTTACCTCTAAATACTCCGTTGTTCGTTAGCCCGCGCGCAGACGCGTGTTTTGACACCTCACACGCGTACCTAGCTCGGAAAAACGGAAAATTATACCAACAATAAAAGTTTACCTCAGCGAACCAGCATTCAACACAAACTACGATATCTTTGCACCCAGGAGACGGAATTTGAAGCGGTTTCGGTGCAGTTAATCTTAATTGGGCTCTGCCTCTCTTTTCCACCTAAAATAATCCACCTGTTTTCTTTAAAAATAAAAAATCATTTTTTCGAAAATTTCACTTATTTTAAACTCGATAACCTCGGTTAACTCAAAATTCTGCCGTTTAAATTCGGGGTTTTTGCTATTAATAAATACTTACCTGCCACACCTTCAGGCTGGAGCGCGTTTCGTGATCTATCTCGTTGGTTGGTAGAATTAAATACTCTATAAACACCTACTTTTCTGCTAATTACGTTTTTTCACCATAAATTCAAAATATTGTACTACGCTTACCTCTAAATACTCCGTTGTTCGTTAGCCCGCGCGCAGACGCGTGTTTTGACACCTCACACGCGTACCTAGCTCGGAAAAACGGAAAATTATACCAACAATAAAAGTTTACCTCAGCGAACCAGCATTCAACACAAACTACGATATCTTTGCACCCAGGAGACGGAATTTGAAGCGGTTTCGGTGCAGTTAATCTTAATTGGGCTCTGCCTCTCTTTTCCACCTAAAATAATCCACCTGTTTTCTTTAAAAATAAAAAATCATTTTTTCGAAAATTTCACTTATTTTAAACTCGATAACCTCGGTTAACTCAAAATTCTGCCGTTTAAATTCGGGGTTTTTGCTATTAATAAATACTTACCTGCCACACCTTCAGGCTGGAGCGCGTTTCGTGATCTATCTCGTTGGTTGGTAGAATTAAATACTCTATAAACACCTACTTTTCTGCTAATTACGTTTTTTCACCATAAATTCAAAATATTGTACTACGCTTACCTCTAAATACTCCGTTGTTCGTTAGCCCGCGCGCAGACGCGTGTTTTGACACCTCACACGCGTACCTAGCTCGGAAAAACGGAAAATTATACCAACAATAAAAGTTTACCTCAGCGAACCAGCATTCAACACAAACTACGATATCTTTGCACCCAGGAGACGGAATTTGAAGCGGTTTCGGTGCAGTTAATCTTAATTGGGCTCTGCCTCTCTTTTCCACCTAAAATAATCCACCTGTTTTCTTTAAAAATAAAAAATCATTTTTTCGAAAATTTCACTTATTTTAAACTCGATAACCTCGGTTAACTCAAAATTCTGCCGTTTAAATTCGGGGTTTTTGCTATTAATAAATACTTACCTGCCACACCTTCAGGCTGGAGCGCGTTTCGTGATCTATCTCGTTGGTTGGTAGAATTAAATACTCTATAAACACCTACTTTTCTGCTAATTACGTTTTTTCACCATAAATTCAAAATATTGTACTACGCTTACCTCTAAATACTCCGTTGTTCGTTAGCCCGCGCGCAGACGCGTGTTTTGACACCTCACACGCGTACCTAGCTCGGAAAAACGGAAAATTATACCAACAATAAAAGTTTACCTCAGCGAACCAGCATTCAACACAAACTACGATATCTTTGCACCCAGGAGACGGAATTTGAAGCGGTTTCGGTGCAGTTAATCTTAATTGGGCTCTGCCTCTCTTTTCCACCTAAAATAATCCACCTGTTTTCTTTAAAAATAAAAAATCATTTTTTCGAAAATTTCACTTATTTTAAACTCGATAACCTCGGTTAACTCAAAATTCTGCCGTTTAAATTCGGGGTTTTTGCTATTAATAAATACTTACCTGCCACACCTTCAGGCTGGAGCGCGTTTCGTGATCTATCTCGTTGGTTGGTAGAATTAAATACTCTATAAACACCTACTTTTCTGCTAATTACGTTTTTTCACCATAAATTCAAAATATTGTACTACGCTTACCTCTAAATACTCCGTTGTTCGTTAGCCCGCGCGCAGACGCGTGTTTTGACACCTCACACGCGTACCTAGCTCGGAAAAACGGAAAATTATACCAACAATAAAAGTTTACCTCAGCGAACCAGCATTCAACACAAACTACGATATCTTTGCACCCAGGAGACGGAATTTGAAGCGGTTTCGGTGCAGTTAATCTTAATTGGGCTCTGCCTCTCTTTTCCACCTAAAATAATCCACCTGTTTTCTTTAAAAATAAAAAATCATTTTTTCGAAAATTTCACTTATTTTAAACTCGATAACCTCGGTTAACTCAAAATTCTGCCGTTTAAATTCGGGGTTTTTGCTATTAATAAATACTTACCTGCCACACCTTCAGGCTGGAGCGCGTTTCGTGATCTATCTCGTTGGTTGGTAGAATTAAATACTCTATAAACACCTACTTTTCTGCTAATTACGTTTTTTCACCATAAATTCAAAATATTGTACTACGCTTACCTCTAAATACTCCGTTGTTCGTTAGCCCGCGCGCAGACGCGTGTTTTGACACCTCACACGCGTACCTAGCTCGGAAAAACGGAAAATTATACCAACAATAAAAGTTTACCTCAGCGAACCAGCATTCAACACAAACTACGATATCTTTGCACCCAGGAGACGGAATTTGAAGCGGTTTCGGTGCAGTTAATCTTAATTGGGCTCTGCCTCTCTTTTCCACCTAAAATAATCCACCTGTTTTCTTTAAAAATAAAAAATCATTTTTTCGAAAATTTCACTTATTTTAAACTCGATAACCTCGGTTAACTCAAAATTCTGCCGTTTAAATTCGGGGTTTTTGCTATTAATAAATACTTACCTGCCACACCTTCAGGCTGGAGCGCGTTTCGTGATCTATCTCGTTGGTTGGTAGAATTAAATACTCTATAAACACCTACTTTTCTGCTAATTACGTTTTTTCACCATAAATTCAAAATATTGTACTACGCTTACCTCTAAATACTCCGTTGTTCGTTAGCCCGCGCGCAGACGCGTGTTTTGACACCTCACACGCGTACCTAGCTCGGAAAAACGGAAAATTATACCAACAATAAAAGTTTACCTCAGCGAACCAGCATTCAACACAAACTACGATATCTTTGCACCCAGGAGACGGAATTTGAAGCGGTTTCGGTGCAGTTAATCTTAATTGGGCTCTGCCTCTCTTTTCCACCTAAAATAATCCACCTGTTTTCTTTAAAAATAAAAAATCATTTTTTCGAAAATTTCACTTATTTTAAACTCGATAACCTCGGTTAACTCAAAATTCTGCCGTTTAAATTCGGGGTTTTTGCTATTAATAAATACTTACCTGCCACACCTTCAGGCTGGAGCGCGTTTCGTGATCTATCTCGTTGGTTGGTAGAATTAAATACTCTATAAACACCTACTTTTCTGCTAATTACGTTTTTTCACCATAAATTCAAAATATTGTACTACGCTTACCTCTAAATACTCCGTTGTTCGTTAGCCCGCGCGCAGACGCGTGTTTTGACACCTCACACGCGTACCTAGCTCGGAAAAACGGAAAATTATACCAACAATAAAAGTTTACCTCAGCGAACCAGCATTCAACACAAACTACGATATCTTTGCACCCAGGAGACGGAATTTGAAGCGGTTTCGGTGCAGTTAATCTTAATTGGGCTCTGCCTCTCTTTTCCACCTAAAATAATCCACCTGTTTTCTTTAAAAATAAAAAATCATTTTTTCGAAAATTTCACTTATTTTAAACTCGATAACCTCGGTTAACTCAAAATTCTGCCGTTTAAATTCGGGGTTTTTGCTATTAATAAATACTTACCTGCCACACCTTCAGGCTGGAGCGCGTTTCGTGATCTATCTCGTTGGTTGGTAGAATTAAATACTCTATAAACACCTACTTTTCTGCTAATTACGTTTTTTCACCATAAATTCAAAATATTGTACTACGCTTACCTCTAAATACTCCGTTGTTCGTTAGCCCGCGCGCAGACGCGTGTTTTGACACCTCACACGCGTACCTAGCTCGGAAAAACGGAAAATTATACCAACAATAAAAGTTTACCTCAGCGAACCAGCATTCAACACAAACTACGATATCTTTGCACCCAGGAGACGGAATTTGAAGCGGTTTCGGTGCAGTTAATCTTAATTGGGCTCTGCCTCTCTTTTCCACCTAAAATAATCCACCTGTTTTCTTTAAAAATAAAAAATCATTTTTTCGAAAATTTCACTTATTTTAAACTCGATAACCTCGGTTAACTCAAAATTCTGCCGTTTAAATTCGGGGTTTTTGCTATTAATAAATACTTACCTGCCACACCTTCAGGCTGGAGCGCGTTTCGTGATCTATCTCGTTGGTTGGTAGAATTAAATACTCTATAAACACCTACTTTTCTGCTAATTACGTTTTTTCACCATAAATTCAAAATATTGTACTACGCTTACCTCTAAATACTCCGTTGTTCGTTAGCCCGCGCGCAGACGCGTGTTTTGACACCTCACACGCGTACCTAGCTCGGAAAAACGGAAAATTATACCAACAATAAAAGTTTACCTCAGCGAACCAGCATTCAACACAAACTACGATATCTTTGCACCCAGGAGACGGAATTTGAAGCGGTTTCGGTGCAGTTAATCTTAATTGGGCTCTGCCTCTCTTTTCCACCTAAAATAATCCACCTGTTTTCTTTAAAAATAAAAAATCATTTTTTCGAAAATTTCACTTATTTTAAACTCGATAACCTCGGTTAACTCAAAATTCTGCCGTTTAAATTCGGGGTTTTTGCTATTAATAAATACTTACCTGCCACACCTTCAGGCTGGAGCGCGTTTCGTGATCTATCTCGTTGGTTGGTAGAATTAAATACTCTATAAACACCTACTTTTCTGCTAATTACGTTTTCTCACCATAAATTCAAAATATTGTACTACGCTTACCTCTAAATACTCCGTTGTTCGTTAGCCCGCGCGCAGACGCGTGTTTTGACACCTCACACGCGTACCTAGCTCGGAAAAACGGAAAATTATACCAACAATAAAAGTTTACCTCAGCGAACCAGCATTCAACACAAACTACGATATCTTTGCACCCAGGAGACGGAATTTGAAGCGGTTTCGGTGCAGTTAATCTTAATTGGGCTCTGCCTCTCTTTTCCACCTAAAATAATCCACCTGTTTTCTTTAAAAATAAAAAATCATTTTTTCGAAAATTTCACTTATTTTAAACTCGATAACCTCGGTTAACTCAAAATTCTGCCGTTTAAATTCGGGGTTTTTGCTATTAATAAATACTTACCTGCCACACCTTCAGGCTGGAGCGCGTTTCGTGATCTATCTCGTTGGTTGGTAGAATTAAATACTCTATAAACACCTACTTTTCTGCTAATTACGTTTTTTCACCATAAATTCAAAATATTGTACTACGCTTACCTCTAAATACTCCGTTGTTCGTTAGCCCGCGCGCAGACGCGTGTTTTGACACCTCACACGCGTACCTAGCTCGGAAAAACGGAAAATTATACCAACAATAAAAGTTTACCTCAGCGAACCAGCATTCAACACAAACTACGATATCTTTGCACCCAGGAGACGGAATTTGAAGCGGTTTCGGTGCAGTTAATCTTAATTGGGCTCTGCCTCTCTTTTCCACCTAAAATAATCCACCTGTTTTCTTTAAAAATAAAAAATCATTTTTTCGAAAATTTCACTTATTTTAAACTCGATAACCTCGGTTAACTCAAAATTCTGCCGTTTAAATTCGGGGTTTTTGCTATTAATAAATACTTACCTGCCACACCTTCAGGCTGGAGCGCGTTTCGTGATCTATCTCGTTGGTTGGTAGAATTAAATACTCTATAAACACCTACTTTTCTGCTAATTACGTTTTTTCACCATAAATTCAAAATATTGTACTACGCTTACCTCTAAATACTCCGTTGTTCGTTAGCCCGCGCGCAGACGCGTGTTTTGACACCTCACACGCGTACCTAGCTCGGAAAAACGGAAAATTATACCAACAATAAAAGTTTACCTCAGCGAACCAGCATTCAACACAAACTACGATATCTTTGCACCCAGGAGACGGAATTTGAAGCGGTTTCGGTGCAGTTAATCTTAATTGGGCTCTGCCTCTCTTTTCCACCTAAAATAATCCACCTGTTTTCTTTAAAAATAAAAAATCATTTTTTCGAAAATTTCACTTATTTTAAACTCGATAACCTCGGTTAACTCAAAATTCTGCCGTTTAAATTCGGGGTTTTTGCTATTAATAAATACTTACCTGCCACACCTTCAGGCTGGAGCGCGTTTCGTGATCTATCTCGTTGGTTGGTAGAATTAAATACTCTATAAACACCTACTTTTCTGCTAATTACGTTTTTTCACCATAAATTCAAAATATTGTACTACGCTTACCTCTAAATACTCCGTTGTTCGTTAGCCCGCGCGCAGACGCGTGTTTTGACACCTCACACGCGTACCTAGCTCGGAAAAACGGAAAATTATACCAACAATAAAAGTTTACCTCAGCGAACCAGCATTCAACACAAACTACGATATCTTTGCACCCAGGAGACGGAATTTGAAGCGGTTTCGGTGCAGTTAATCTTAATTGGGCTCTGCCTCTCTTTTCCACCTAAAATAATCCACCTGTTTTCTTTAAAAATAAAAAATCATTTTTTCGAAAATTTCACTTATTTTAAACTCGATAACCTCGGTTAACTCAAAATTCTGCCGTTTAAATTCGGGGTTTTTGCTATTAATAAATACTTACCTGCCACACCTTCAGGCTGGAGCGCGTTTCGTGATCTATCTCGTTGGTTGGTAGAATTAAATACTCTATAAACACCTACTTTTCTGCTAATTACGTTTTTTCACCATAAATTCAAAATATTGTACTACGCTTACCTCTAAATACTCCGTTGTTCGTTAGCCCGCGCGCAGACGCGTGTTTTGACACCTCACACGCGTACCTAGCTCGGAAAAACGGAAAATTATACCAACAATAAAAGTTTACCTCAGCGAACCAGCATTCAACACAAACTACGATATCTTTGCACCCAGGAGACGGAATTTGAAGCGGTTTCGGTGCAGTTAATCTTAATTGGGCTCTGCCTCTCTTTTCCACCTAAAATAATCCACCTGTTTTCTTTAAAAATAAAAAATCATTTTTTCGAAAATTTCACTTATTTTAAACTCGATAACCTCGGTTAACTCAAAATTCTGCCGTTTAAATTCGGGGTTTTTGCTATTAATAAATACTTACCTGCCACACCTTCAGGCTGGAGCGCGTTTCGTGATCTATCTCGTTGGTTGGTAGAATTAAATACTCTATAAACACCTACTTTTCTGCTAATTACGTTTTTTCACCATAAATTCAAAATATTGTACTACGCTTACCTCTAAATACTCCGTTGTTCGTTAGCCCGCGCGCAGACGCGTGTTTTGACACCTCACACGCGTACCTAGCTCGGAAAAACGGAAAATTATACCAACAATAAAAGTTTACCTCAGCGAACCAGCATTCAACACAAACTACGATATCTTTGCACCCAGGAGACGGAATTTGAAGCGGTTTCGGTGCAGTTAATCTTAATTGGGCTCTGCCTCTCTTTTCCACCTAAAATAATCCACCTGTTTTCTTTAAAAATAAAAAATCATTTTTTCGAAAATTTCACTTATTTTAAACTCGATAACCTCGGTTAACTCAAAATTCTGCCGTTTAAATTCGGGGTTTTTGCTATTAATAAATACTTACCTGCCACACCTTCAGGCTGGAGCGCGTTTCGTGATCTATCTCGTTGGTTGGTAGAATTAAATACTCTATAAACACCTACTTTTCTGCTAATTACGTTTTTTCACCATAAATTCAAAATATTGTACTACGCTTACCTCTAAATACTCCGTTGTTCGTTAGCCCGCGCGCAGACGCGTGTTTTGACACCTCACACGCGTACCTAGCTCGGAAAAACGGAAAATTATACCAACAATAAAAGTTTACCTCAGCGAACCAGCATTCAACACAAACTACGATATCTTTGCACCCAGGAGACGGAATTTGAAGCGGTTTCGGTGCAGTTAATCTTAATTGGGCTCTGCCTCTCTTTTCCACCTAAAATAATCCACCTGTTTTCTTTAAAAATAAAAAATCATTTTTTCGAAAATTTCACTTATTTTAAACTCGATAACCTCGGTTAACTCAAAATTCTGCCGTTTAAATTCGGGGTTTTTGCTATTAATAAATACTTACCTGCCACACCTTCAGGCTGGAGCGCGTTTCGTGATCTATCTCGTTGGTTGGTAGAATTAAATACTCTATAAACACCTACTTTTCTGCTAATTACGTTTTTTCACCATAAATTCAAAATATTGTACTACGCTTACCTCTAAATACTCCGTTGTTCGTTAGCCCGCGCGCAGACGCGTGTTTTGACACCTCACACGCGTACCTAGCTCGGAAAAACGGAAAATTATACCAACAATAAAAGTTTACCTCAGCGAACCAGCATTCAACACAAACTACGATATCTTTGCACCCAGGAGACGGAATTTGAAGCGGTTTCGGTGCAGTTAATCTTAATTGGGCTCTGCCTCTCTTTTCCACCTAAAATAATCCACCTGTTTTCTTTAAAAATAAAAAATCATTTTTTCGAAAATTTCACTTATTTTAAACTCGATAACCTCGGTTAACTCAAAATTCTGCCGTTTAAATTCGGGGTTTTTGCTATTAATAAATACTTACCTGCCACACCTTCAGGCTGGAGCGCGTTTCGTGATCTATCTCGTTGGTTGGTAGAATTAAATACTCTATAAACACCTACTTTTCTGCTAATTACGTTTTTTCACCATAAATTCAAAATATTGTACTACGCTTACCTCTAAATACTCCGTTGTTCGTTAGCCCGCGCGCAGACGCGTGTTTTGACACCTCACACGCGTACCTAGCTCGGAAAAACGGAAAATTATACCAACAATAAAAGTTTACCTCAGCGAACCAGCATTCAACACAAACTACGATATCTTTGCACCCAGGAGACGGAATTTGAAGCGGTTTCGGTGCAGTTAATCTTAATTGGGCTCTGCCTCTCTTTTCCACCTAAAATAATCCACCTGTTTTCTTTAAAAATAAAAAATCATTTTTTCGAAAATTTCACTTATTTTAAACTCGATAACCTCGGTTAACTCAAAATTCTGCCGTTTAAATTCGGGGTTTTTGCTATTAATAAATACTTACCTGCCACACCTTCAGGCTGGAGCGCGTTTCGTGATCTATCTCGTTGGTTGGTAGAATTAAATACTCTATAAACACCTACTTTTCTGCTAATTACGTTTTTTCACCATAAATTCAAAATATTGTACTACGCTTACCTCTAAATACTCCGTTGTTCGTTAGCCCGCGCGCAGACGCGTGTTTTGACACCTCACACGCGTACCTAGCTCGGAAAAACGGAAAATTATACCAACAATAAAAGTTTACCTCAGCGAACCAGCATTCAACACAAACTACGATATCTTTGCACCCAGGAGACGGAATTTGAAGCGGTTTCGGTGCAGTTAATCTTAATTGGGCTCTGCCTCTCTTTTCCACCTAAAATAATCCACCTGTTTTCTTTAAAAATAAAAAATCATTTTTTCGAAAATTTCACTTATTTTAAACTCGATAACCTCGGTTAACTCAAAATTCTGCCGTTTAAATTCGGGGTTTTTGCTATTAATAAATACTTACCTGCCACACCTTCAGGCTGGAGCGCGTTTCGTGATCTATCTCGTTGGTTGGTAGAATTAAATACTCTATAAACACCTACTTTTCTGCTAATTACGTTTTTTCACCATAAATTCAAAATATTGTACTACGCTTACCTCTAAATACTCCGTTGTTCGTTAGCCCGCGCGCAGACGCGTGTTTTGACACCTCACACGCGTACCTAGCTCGGAAAAACGGAAAATTATACCAACAATAAAAGTTTACCTCAGCGAACCAGCATTCAACACAAACTACGATATCTTTGCACCCAGGAGACGGAATTTGAAGCGGTTTCGGTGCAGTTAATCTTAATTGGGCTCTGCCTCTCTTTTCCACCTAAAATAATCCACCTGTTTTCTTTAAAAATAAAAAATCATTTTTTCGAAAATTTCACTTATTTTAAACTCGATAACCTCGGTTAACTCAAAATTCTGCCGTTTAAATTCGGGGTTTTTGCTATTAATAAATACTTACCTGCCACACCTTCAGGCTGGAGCGCGTTTCGTGATCTATCTCGTTGGTTGGTAGAATTAAATACTCTATAAACACCTACTTTTCTGCTAATTACGTTTTTTCACCATAAATTCAAAATATTGTACTACGCTTACCTCTAAATACTCCGTTGTTCGTTAGCCCGCGCGCAGACGCGTGTTTTGACACCTCACACGCGTACCTAGCTCGGAAAAACGGAAAATTATACCAACAATAAAAGTTTACCTCAGCGAACCAGCATTCAACACAAACTACGATATCTTTGCACCCAGGAGACGGAATTTGAAGCGGTTTCGGTGCAGTTAATCTTAATTGGGCTCTGCCTCTCTTTTCCACCTAAAATAATCCACCTGTTTTCTTTAAAAATAAAAAATCATTTTTTCGAAAATTTCACTTATTTTAAACTCGATAACCTCGGTTAACTCAAAATTCTGCCGTTTAAATTCGGGGTTTTTGCTATTAATAAATACTTACCTGCCACACCTTCAGGCTGGAGCGCGTTTCGTGATCTATCTCGTTGGTTGGTAGAATTAAATACTCTATAAACACCTACTTTTCTGCTAATTACGTTTTTTCACCATAAATTCAAAATATTGTACTACGCTTACCTCTAAATACTCCGTTGTTCGTTAGCCCGCGCGCAGACGCGTGTTTTGACACCTCACACGCGTACCTAGCTCGGAAAAACGGAAAATTATACCAACAATAAAAGTTTACCTCAGCGAACCAGCATTCAACACAAACTACGATATCTTTGCACCCAGGAGACGGAATTTGAAGCGGTTTCGGTGCAGTTAATCTTAATTGGGCTCTGCCTCTCTTTTCCACCTAAAATAATCCACCTGTTTTCTTTAAAAATAAAAAATCATTTTTTCGAAAATTTCACTTATTTTAAACTCGATAACCTCGGTTAACTCAAAATTCTGCCGTTTAAATTCGGGGTTTTTGCTATTAATAAATACTTACCTGCCACACCTTCAGGCTGGAGCGCGTTTCGTGATCTATCTCGTTGGTTGGTAGAATTAAATACTCTATAAACACCTACTTTTCTGCTAATTACGTTTTTTCACCATAAATTCAAAATATTGTACTACGCTTACCTCTAAATACTCCGTTGTTCGTTAGCCCGCGCGCAGACGCGTGTTTTGACACCTCACACGCGTACCTAGCTCGGAAAAACGGAAAATTATACCAACAATAAAAGTTTACCTCAGCGAACCAGCATTCAACACAAACTACGATATCTTTGCACCCAGGAGACGGAATTTGAAGCGGTTTCGGTGCAGTTAATCTTAATTGGGCTCTGCCTCTCTTTTCCACCTAAAATAATCCACCTGTTTTCTTTAAAAATAAAAAATCATTTTTTCGAAAATTTCACTTATTTTAAACTCGATAACCTCGGTTAACTCAAAATTCTGCCGTTTAAATTCGGGGTTTTTGCTATTAATAAATACTTACCTGCCACACCTTCAGGCTGGAGCGCGTTTCGTGATCTATCTCGTTGGTTGGTAGAATTAAATACTCTATAAACACCTACTTTTCTGCTAATTACGTTTTTTCACCATAAATTCAAAATATTGTACTACGCTTACCTCTAAATACTCCGTTGTTCGTTAGCCCGCGCGCAGACGCGTGTTTTGACACCTCACACGCGTACCTAGCTCGGAAAAACGGAAAATTATACCAACAATAAAAGTTTACCTCAGCGAACCAGCATTCAACACAAACTACGATATCTTTGCACCCAGGAGACGGAATTTGAAGCGGTTTCGGTGCAGTTAATCTTAATTGGGCTCTGCCTCTCTTTTCCACCTAAAATAATCCACCTGTTTTCTTTAAAAATAAAAAATCATTTTTTCGAAAATTTCACTTATTTTAAACTCGATAACCTCGGTTAACTCAAAATTCTGCCGTTTAAATTCGGGGTTTTTGCTATTAATAAATACTTACCTGCCACACCTTCAGGCTGGAGCGCGTTTCGTGATCTATCTCGTTGGTTGGTAGAATTAAATACTCTATAAACACCTACTTTTCTGCTAATTACGTTTTTTCACCATAAATTCAAAATATTGTACTACGCTTACCTCTAAATACTCCGTTGTTCGTTAGCCCGCGCGCAGACGCGTGTTTTGACACCTCACACGCGTACCTAGCTCGGAAAAACGGAAAATTATACCAACAATAAAAGTTTACCTCAGCGAACCAGCATTCAACACAAACTACGATATCTTTGCACCCAGGAGACGGAATTTGAAGCGGTTTCGGTGCAGTTAATCTTAATTGGGCTCTGCCTCTCTTTTCCACCTAAAATAATCCACCTGTTTTCTTTAAAAATAAAAAATCATTTTTTCGAAAATTTCACTTATTTTAAACTCGATAACCTCGGTTAACTCAAAATTCTGCCGTTTAAATTCGGGGTTTTTGCTATTAATAAATACTTACCTGCCACACCTTCAGGCTGGAGCGCGTTTCGTGATCTATCTCGTTGGTTGGTAGAATTAAATACTCTATAAACACCTACTTTTCTGCTAATTACGTTTTTTCACCATAAATTCAAAATATTGTACTACGCTTACCTCTAAATACTCCGTTGTTCGTTAGCCCGCGCGCAGACGCGTGTTTTGACACCTCACACGCGTACCTAGCTCGGAAAAACGGAAAATTATACCAACAATAAAAGTTTACCTCAGCGAACCAGCATTCAACACAAACTACGATATCTTTGCACCCAGGAGACGGAATTTGAAGCGGTTTCGGTGCAGTTAATCTTAATTGGGCTCTGTCTCTCTTTTCCACCTAAAATAATCCACCTGTTTTCTTTAAAAATAAAAAATCATTTTTTCGAAAATTTCACTTATTTTAAACTCGATAACCTCGGTTAACTCAAAATTCTGCCGTTTAAATTCGGGGTTTTTGCTATTAATAAATACTTACCTGCCACACCTTCAGGCTGGAGCGCGTTTCGTGATCTATCTCGTTGGTTGGTAGAATTAAATACTCTATAAACACCTACTTTTCTGCTAATTACGTTTTTTCACCATAAATTCAAAATATTGTACTACGCTTACCTCTAAATACTCCGTTGTTCGTTAGCCCGCGCGCAGACGCGTGTTTTGACACCTCACACGCGTACCTAGCTCGGAAAAACGGAAAATTATACCAACAATAAAAGTTTACCTCAGCGAACCAGCATTCAACACAAACTACGATATCTTTGCACCCAGGAGACGGAATTTGAAGCGGTTTCGGTGCAGTTAATCTTAATTGGGCTCTGCCTCTCTTTTCCACCTAAAATAATCCACCTGTTTTCTTTAAAAATAAAAAATCATTTTTTCGAAAATTTCACTTATTTTAAACTCGATAACCTCGGTTAACTCAAAATTCTGCCGTTTAAATTCGGGGTTTTTGCTATTAATAAATACTTACCTGCCACACCTTCAGGCTGGAGCGCGTTTCGTGATCTATCTCGTTGGTTGGTAGAATTAAATACTCTATAAACACCTACTTTTCTGCTAATTACGTTTTCTCACCATAAATTCAAAATATTGTACTACGCTTACCTCTAAATACTCCGTTGTTCGTTAGCCCGCGCGCAGACGCGTGTTTTGACACCTCACACGCGTACCTAGCTCGGAAAAACGGAAAATTATACCAACAATAAAAGTTTACCTCAGCGAACCAGCATTCAACACAAACTACGATATCTTTGCACCCAGGAGACGGAATTTGAAGCGGTTTCGGTGCAGTTAATCTTAATTGGGCTCTGCCTCTCTTTTCCACCTAAAATAATCCACCTGTTTTCTTTAAAAATAAAAAATAATTTTTTCGAAAATTTCACTTATTTTAAACTCGATAACCTCGGTTAACTCAAAATTCTGCCGTTTAAATTCGGGGTTTTTGCTATTAATAAATACTTACCTGCCACACCTTCAGGCTGGAGCGCGTTTCGTGATCTATCTCGTTGGTTGGTAGAATTAAATACTCTATAAACACCTACTTTTCTGCTAATTACGTTTTTTCACCATAAATTCAAAATATTGTACTACGCTTACCTCTAAATACTCCGTTGTTCGTTAGCCCGCGCGCAGACGCGTGTTTTGACACCTCACACGCGTACCTAGCTCGGAAAAACGGAAAATTATACCAACAATAAAAGTTTACCTCAGCGAACCAGCATTCAACACAAACTACGATATCTTTGCACCCAGGAGACGGAATTTGAAGCGGTTTCGGTGCAGTTAATCTTAATTGGGCTCTGCCTCTCTTTTCCACCTAAAATAATCCACCTGTTTTCTTTAAAAATAAAAAATCATTTTTTCGAAAATTTCACTTATTTTAAACTCGATAACCTCGGTTAACTCAAAATTCTGCCGTTTAAATTCGGGGTTTTTGCTATTAATAAATACTTACCTGCCACACCTTCAGGCTGGAGCGCGTTTCGTGATCTATCTCGTTGGTTGGTAGAATTAAATACTCTATAAACACCTACTTTTCTGCTAATTACGTTTTTTCACCATAAATTCAAAATATTGTACTACGCTTACCTCTAAATACTCCGTTGTTCGTTAGCCCGCGCGCAGACGCGTGTTTTGACACCTCACACGCGTACCTAGCTCGGAAAAACGGAAAATTATACCAACAATAAAAGTTTACCTCAGCGAACCAGCATTCAACACAAACTACGATATCTTTGCACCCAGGAGACGGAATTTGAAGCGGTTTCGGTGCAGTTAATCTTAATTGGGCTCTGCCTCTCTTTTCCACCTAAAATAATCCACCTGTTTTCTTTAAAAATAAAAAATCATTTTTTCGAAAATTTCACTTATTTTAAACTCGATAACCTCGGTTAACTCAAAATTCTGCCGTTTAAATTCGGGGTTTTTGCTATTAATAAATACTTACCTGCCACACCTTCAGGCTGGAGCGCGTTTCGTGATCTATCTCGTTGGTTGGTAGAATTAAATACTCTATAAACACCTACTTTTCTGCTAATTACGTTTTCTCACCATAAATTCAAAATATTGTACTACGCTTACCTCTAAATACTCCGTTGTTCGTTAGCCCGCGCGCAGACGCGTGTTTTGACACCTCACACGCGTACCTAGCTCGGAAAAACGGAAAATTATACCAACAATAAAAGTTTACCTCAGCGAACCAGCATTCAACACAAACTACGATATCTTTGCACCCAGGAGACGGAATTTGAAGCGGTTTCGGTGCAGTTAATCTTAATTGGGCTCTGCCTCTCTTTTCCACCTAAAATAATCCACCTGTTTTCTTTAAAAATAAAAAATCATTTTTTCGAAAATTTCACTTATTTTAAACTCGATAACCTCGGTTAACTCAAAATTCTGCCGTTTAAATTCGGGGTTTTTGCTATTAATAAATACTTACCTGCCACACCTTCAGGCTGGAGCGCGTTTCGTGATCTATCTCGTTGGTTGGTAGAATTAAATACTCTATAAACACCTACTTTTCTGCTAATTACGTTTTTTCACCATAAATTCAAAATATTGTACTACGCTTACCTCTAAATACTCCGTTGTTCGTTAGCCCGCGCGCAGACGCGTGTTTTGACACCTCACACGCGTACCTAGCTCGGAAAAACGGAAAATTATACCAACAATAAAAGTTTACCTCAGCGAACCAGCATTCAACACAAACTACGATATCTTTGCACCCAGGAGACGGAATTTGAAGCGGTTTCGGTGCAGTTAATCTTAATTGGGCTCTGCCTCTCTTTTCCACCTAAAATAATCCACCTGTTTTCTTTAAAAATAAAAAATCATTTTTTCGAAAATTTCACTTATTTTAAACTCGATAACCTCGGTTAACTCAAAATTCTGCCGTTTAAATTCGGGGTTTTTGCTATTAATAAATACTTACCTGCCACACCTTCAGGCTGGAGCGCGTTTCGTGATCTATCTCGTTGGTTGGTAGAATTAAATACTCTATAAACACCTACTTTTCTGCTAATTACGTTTTTTCACCATAAATTCAAAATATTGTACTACGCTTACCTCTAAATACTCCGTTGTTCGTTAGCCCGCGCGCAGACGCGTGTTTTGACACCTCACACGCGTACCTAGCTCGGAAAAACGGAAAATTATACCAACAATAAAAGTTTACCTCAGCGAACCAGCATTCAACACAAACTACGATATCTTTGCACCCAGGAGACGGAATTTGAAGCGGTTTCGGTGCAGTTAATCTTAATTGGGCTCTGCCTCTCTTTTCCACCTAAAATAATCCACCTGTTTTCTTTAAAAATAAAAAATCATTTTTTCGAAAATTTCACTTATTTTAAACTCGATAACCTCGGTTAACTCAAAATTCTGCCGTTTAAATTCGGGGTTTTTGCTATTAATAAATACTTACCTGCCACACCTTCAGGCTGGAGCGCGTTTCGTGATCTATCTCGTTGGTTGGTAGAATTAAATACTCTATAAACACCTACTTTTCTGCTAATTACGTTTTTTCACCATAAATTCAAAATATTGTACTACGCTTACCTCTAAATACTCCGTTGTTCGTTAGCCCGCGCGCAGACGCGTGTTTTGACACCTCACACGCGTACCTAGCTCGGAAAAACGGAAAATTATACCAACAATAAAAGTTTACCTCAGCGAACCAGCATTCAACACAAACTACGATATCTTTGCACCCAGGAGACGGAATTTGAAGCGGTTTCGGTGCAGTTAATCTTAATTGGGCTCTGCCTCTCTTTTCCACCTAAAATAATCCACCTGTTTTCTTTAAAAATAAAAAATCATTTTTTCGAAAATTTCACTTATTTTAAACTCGATAACCTCGGTTAACTCAAAATTCTGCCGTTTAAATTCGGGGTTTTTGCTATTAATAAATACTTACCTGCCACACCTTCAGGCTGGAGCGCGTTTCGTGATCTATCTCGTTGGTTGGTAGAATTAAATACTCTATAAACACCTACTTTTCTGCTAATTACGTTTTTTCACCATAAATTCAAAATATTGTACTACGCTTACCTCTAAATACTCCGTTGTTCGTTAGCCCGCGCGCAGACGCGTGTTTTGACACCTCACACGCGTACCTAGCTCGGAAAAACGGAAAATTATACCAACAATAAAAGTTTACCTCAGCGAACCAGCATTCAACACAAACTACGATATCTTTGCACCCAGGAGACGGAATTTGAAGCGGTTTCGGTGCAGTTAATCTTAATTGGGCTCTGCCTCTCTTTTCCACCTAAAATAATCCACCTGTTTTCTTTAAAAATAAAAAATCATTTTTTCGAAAATTTCACTTATTTTAAACTCGATAACCTCGGTTAACTCAAAATTCTGCCGTTTAAATTCGGGGTTTTTGCTATTAATAAATACTTACCTGCCACACCTTCAGGCTGGAGCGCGTTTCGTGATCTATCTCGTTGGTTGGTAGAATTAAATACTCTATAAACACCTACTTTTCTGCTAATTACGTTTTTTCACCATAAATTCAAAATATTGTACTACGCTTACCTCTAAATACTCCGTTGTTCGTTAGCCCGCGCGCAGACGCGTGTTTTGACACCTCACACGCGTACCTAGCTCGGAAAAACGGAAAATTATACCAACAATAAAAGTTTACCTCAGCGAACCAGCATTCAACACAAACTACGATATCTTTGCACCCAGGAGACGGAATTTGAAGCGGTTTCGGTGCAGTTAATCTTAATTGGGCTCTGCCTCTCTTTTCCACCTAAAATAATCCACCTGTTTTCTTTAAAAATAAAAAATCATTTTTTCGAAAATTTCACTTATTTTAAACTCGATAACCTCGGTTAACTCAAAATTCTGCCGTTTAAATTCGGGGTTTTTGCTATTAATAAATACTTACCTGCCACACCTTCAGGCTGGAGCGCGTTTCGTGATCTATCTCGTTGGTTGGTAGAATTAAATACTCTATAAACACCTACTTTTCTGCTAATTACGTTTTTTCACCATAAATTCAAAATATTGTACTACGCTTACCTCTAAATACTCCGTTGTTCGTTAGCCCGTGCGCAGACGCGTGTTTTGACACCTCACACGCGTACCTAGCTCGGAAAAACGGAAAATTATACTTAAATTCGGGGTTTTTGCTATTAATAAATACTTACCTGCCACACCTACAGGCTGGAGCGCGTTTCGTGATCTATCTCGTTGGTTGGTAGAATTAAATACTCTATAAACACCTACTTTTCTGCTAATTACGTTTTTTCACCATAAATTCAAAATATTGTACTACGCTTACCTCTAAATACTCCGTTGTTCGTTAGCCCGCGCGCAGACGCGTGTTTTGACACCTCACACGCGTACCTAGCTCGGAAAAACGGAAAATTATACCAACAATAAAAGTTTACCTCAGCGAACCAGCATTCAACACAAACTACGATATCTTTGCACCCAGGAGACGGAATTTGAAGCGGTTTCGGTGCAGTTAATCTTAATTGGGCTCTGCCTCTCTTTTCCACCTAAAATAATCCACCTGTTTTCTTTAAAAATAAAAAATCATTTTTTCGAAAATTTCACTTATTTTAAACTCGATAACCTCGGTTAACTCAAAATTCTGCCGTTTAAATTCGGGGTTTTTGCTATTAATAAATACTTACCTGCCACACCTTCAGGCTGGAGCGCGTTTCGTGATCTATCTCGTTGGTTGGTAGAATTAAATACTCTATAAACACCTACTTTTCTGCTAATTACGTTTTTTCACCATAAATTCAAAATATTGTACTACGCTTACCTCTAAATACTCCGTTGTTCGTTAGCCCGCGCGCAGACGCGTGTTTTGACACCTCACACGCGTACCTAGCTCGGAAAAACGGAAAATTATACCAACAATAAAAGTTTACCTCAGCGAACCAGCATTCAACACAAACTACGATATCTTTGCACCCAGGAGACGGAATTTGAAGCGGTTTCGGTGCAGTTAATCTTAATTGGGCTCTGCCTCTCTTTTCCACCTAAAATAATCCACCTGTTTTCTTTAAAAATAAAAAATCATTTTTTCGAAAATTTCACTTATTTTAAACTCGATAACCTCGGTTAACTCAAAATTCTGCCGTTTAAATTCGGGGTTTTTGCTATTAATAAATACTTACCTGCCACACCTTCAGGCTGGAGCGCGTTTCGTGATCTATCTCGTTGGTTGGTAGAATTAAATACTCTATAAACACCTACTTTTCTGCTAATTACGTTTTCTCACCATAAATTCAAAATATTGTACTACGCTTACCTCTAAATACTCCGTTGTTCGTTAGCCCGCGCGCAGACGCGTGTTTTGACACCTCACACGCGTACCTAGCTCGGAAAAACGGAAAATTATACCAACAATAAAAGTTTACCTCAGCGAACCAGCATTCAACACAAACTACGATATCTTTGCACCCAGGAGACGGAATTTGAAGCGGTTTCGGTGCAGTTAATCTTAATTGGGCTCTGCCTCTCTTTTCCACCTAAAATAATCCACCTGTTTTCTTTAAAAATAAAAAATCATTTTTTCGAAAATTTCACTTATTTTAAACTCGATAACCTCGGTTAACTCAAAATTCTGCCGTTTAAATTCGGGGTTTTTGCTATTAATAAATACTTACCTGCCACACCTTCAGGCTGGAGCGCGTTTCGTGATCTATCTCGTTGGTTGGTAGAATTAAATACTCTATAAACACCTACTTTTCTGCTAATTACGTTTTTTCACCATAAATTCAAAATATTGTACTACGCTTACCTCTAAATACTCCGTTGTTCGTTAGCCCGCGCGCAGACGCGTGTTTTGACACCTCACACGCGTACCTAGCTCGGAAAAACGGAAAATTATACCAACAATAAAAGTTTACCTCAGCAAACCAGCATTCAACACAAACTACGATATCTTTGCACCCAGGAGACGGAATTTGAAGCGGTTTCGGTGCAGTTAATCTTAATTGGGCTCTGCCTCTCTTTTCCACCTAAAATAATCCACCTGTTTTCTTTAAAAATAAAAAATCATTTTTTCGAAAATTTCACTTATTTTAAACTCGATAACCTCGGTTAACTCAAAATTCTGCCGTTTAAATTCGGGGTTTTTGCTATTAATAAATACTTACCTGCCACACCTTCAGGCTGGAGCGCGTTTCGTGATCTATCTCGTTGGTTGGTAGAATTAAATACTCTATAAACACCTACTTTTCTGCTAATTACGTTTTTTCACCATAAATTCAAAATATTGTACTACGCTTACCTCTAAATACTCCGTTGTTCGTTAGCCCGCGCGCAGACGCGTGTTTTGACACCTCACACGCGTACCTAGCTCGGAAAAACGGAAAATTATACCAACAATAAAAGTTTACCTCAGCGAACCAGCATTCAACACAAACTACGATATCTTTGCACCCAGGAGACGGAATTTGAAGCGGTTTCGGTGCAGTTAATCTTAATTGGGCTCTGCCTCTCTTTTCCACCTAAAATAATCCACCTGTTTTCTTTAAAAATAAAAAATCATTTTTTCGAAAATTTCACTTATTTTAAACTCGATAACCTCGGTTAACTCAAAATTCTGCCGTTTAAATTCGGGGTTTTTGCTATTAATAAATACTTACCTGCCACACCTTCAGGCTGGAGCGCGTTTCGTGATCTATCTCGTTGGTTGGTAGAATTAAATACTCTATAAACACCTACTTTTCTGCTAATTACGTTTTTTCACCATAAATTCAAAATATTGTACTACGCTTACCTCTAAATACTCCGTTGTTCGTTAGCCCGCGCGCAGACGCGTGTTTTGACACCTCACACGCGTACCTAGCTCGGAAAAACGGAAAATTATACCAACAATAAAAGTTTACCTCAGCGAACCAGCATTCAACACAAACTACGATATCTTTGCACCCAGGAGACGGAATTTGAAGCGGTTTCGGTGCAGTTAATCTTAATTGGGCTCTGCCTCTCTTTTCCACCTAAAATAATCCACCTGTTTTCTTTAAAAATAAAAAATCATTTTTTCGAAAATTTCACTTATTTTAAACTCGATAACCTCGGTTAACTCAAAATTCTGCCGTTTAAATTCGGGGTTTTTGCTATTAATAAATACTTACCTGCCACACCTTCAGGCTGGAGCGCGTTTCGTGATCTATCTCGTTGGTTGGTAGAATTAAATACTCTATAAACACCTACTTTTCTGCTAATTACGTTTTTTCACCATAAATTCAAAATATTGTACTACGCTTACCTCTAAATACTCCGTTGTTCGTTAGCCCGCGCGCAGACGCGTGTTTTGACACCTCACACGCGTACCTAGCTCGGAAAAACGGAAAATTATACCAACAATAAAAGTTTACCTCAGCGAACCAGCATTCAACACAAACTACGATATCTTTGCACCCAGGAGACGGAATTTGAAGCGGTTTCGGTGCAGTTAATCTTAATTGGGCTCTGCCTCTCTTTTCCACCTAAAATAATCCACCTGTTTTCTTTAAAAATAAAAAATCATTTTTTCGAAAATTTCACTTATTTTAAACTCGATAACCTCGGTTAACTCAAAATTCTGCCGTTTAAATTCGGGGTTTTTGCTATTAATAAATACTTACCTGCCACACCTTCAGGCTGGAGCGCGTTTCGTGATCTATCTCGTTGGTTGGTAGAATTAAATACTCTATAAACACCTACTTTTCTGCTAATTACGTTTTTTCACCATAAATTCAAAATATTGTACTACGCTTACCTCTAAATACTCCGTTGTTCGTTAGCCCGCGCGCAGACGCGTGTTTTGACACCTCACACGCGTACCTAGCTCGGAAAAACGGAAAATTATACCAACAATAAAAGTTTACCTCAGCGAACCAGCATTCAACACAAACTACGATATCTTTGCACCCAGGAGACGGAATTTGAAGCGGTTTCGGTGCAGTTAATCTTAATTGGGCTCTGCCTCTCTTTTCCACCTAAAATAATCCACCTGTTTTCTTTAAAAATAAAAAATCATTTTTTCGAAAATTTCACTTATTTTAAACTCGATAACCTCGGTTAACTCAAAATTCTGCCGTTTAAATTCGGGGTTTTTGCTATTAATAAATACTTACCTGCCACACCTTCAGGCTGGAGCGCGTTTCGTGATCTATCTCGTTGGTTGGTAGAATTAAATACTCTATAAACACCTACTTTTCTGCTAATTACGTTTTTTCACCATAAATTCAAAATATTGTACTACGCTTACCTCTAAATACTCCGTTGTTCGTTAGCCCGCGCGCAGACGCGTGTTTTGACACCTCACACGCGTACCTAGCTCGGAAAAACGGAAAATTATACCAACAATAAAAGTTTACCTCAGCGAACCAGCATTCAACACAAACTACGATATCTTTGCACCCAGGAGACGGAATTTGAAGCGGTTTCGGTGCAGTTAATCTTAATTGGGCTCTGCCTCTCTTTTCCACCTAAAATAATCCACCTGTTTTCTTTAAAAATAAAAAATCATTTTTTCGAAAATTTCACTTATTTTAAACTCGATAACCTCGGTTAACTCAAAATTCTGCCGTTTAAATTCGGGGTTTTTGCTATTAATAAATACTTACCTGCCACACCTTCAGGCTGGAGCGCGTTTCGTGATCTATCTCGTTGGTTGGTAGAATTAAATACTCTATAAACACCTACTTTTCTGCTAATTACGTTTTTTCACCATAAATTCAAAATATTGTACTACGCTTACCTCTAAATACTCCGTTGTTCGTTAGCCCGTGCGCAGACGCGTGTTTTGACACCTCACACGCGTACCTAGCTCGGAAAAACGGAAAATTATACTTAAATTCGGGGTTTTTGCTATTAATAAATACTTACCTGCCACACCTACAGGCTGGAGCGCGTTTCGTGATCTATCTCGTTGGTTGGTAGAATTAAATACTCTATAAACACCTACTTTTCTGCTAATTACGTTTTTTCACCATAAATTCAAAATATTGTACTACGCTTACCTCTAAATACTCCGTTGTTCGTTAGCCCGCGCGCAGACGCGTGTTTTGACACCTCACACGCGTACCTAGCTCGGAAAAACGGAAAATTATACCAACAATAAAAGTTTACCTCAGCGAACCAGCATTCAACACAAACTACGATATCTTTGCACCCAGGAGACGGAATTTGAAGCGGTTTCGGTGCAGTTAATCTTAATTGGGCTCTGCCTCTCTTTTCCACCTAAAATAATCCACCTGTTTTCTTTAAAAATAAAAAATCATTTTTTCGAAAATTTCACTTATTTTAAACTCGATAACCTCGGTTAACTCAAAATTCTGCCGTTTAAATTCGGGGTTTTTGCTATTAATAAATACTTACCTGCCACACCTTCAGGCTGGAGCGCGTTTCGTGATCTATCTCGTTGGTTGGTAGAATTAAATACTCTATAAACACCTACTTTTCTGCTAATTACGTTTTTTCACCATAAATTCAAAATATTGTACTACGCTTACCTCTAAATACTCCGTTGTTCGTTAGCCCGCGCGCAGACGCGTGTTTTGACACCTCACACGCGTACCTAGCTCGGAAAAACGGAAAATTATACCAACAATAAAAGTTTACCTCAGCGAACCAGCATTCAACACAAACTACGATATCTTTGCACCCAGGAGACGGAATTTGAAGCGGTTTCGGTGCAGTTAATCTTAATTGGGCTCTGCCTCTCTTTTCCACCTAAAATAATCCACCTGTTTTCTTTAAAAATAAAAAATCATTTTTTCGAAAATTTCACTTATTTTAAACTCGATAACCTCGGTTAACTCAAAATTCTGCCGTTTAAATTCGGGGTTTTTGCTATTAATAAATACTTACCTGCCACACCTTCAGGCTGGAGCGCGTTTCGTGATCTATCTCGTTGGTTGGTAGAATTAAATACTCTATAAACACCTACTTTTCTGCTAATTACGTTTTTTCACCATAAATTCAAAATATTGTACTACGCTTACCTCTAAATACTCCGTTGTTCGTTAGCCCGCGCGCAGACGCGTGTTTTGACACCTCACACGCGTACCTAGCTCGGAAAAACGGAAAATTATACCAACAATAAAAGTTTACCTCAGCGAACCAGCATTCAACACAAACTACGATATCTTTGCACCCAGGAGACGGAATTTGAAGCGGTTTCGGTGCAATTAATCTTAATTGGGCTCTGCCTCTCTTTTCCACCTAAAATAATCCACCTGTTTTCTTTAAAAATAAAAAATCATTTTTTCGAAAATTTCACTTATTTTAAACTCGATAACCTCGGTTAACTCAAAATTCTGCCGTTTAAATTCGGGGTTTTTGCTATTAATAAATACTTACCTGCCACACCTTCAGGCTGGAGCGCGTTTCGTGATCTATCTCGTTGGTTGGTAGAATTAAATACTCTATAAACACCTACTTTTCTGCTAATTACGTTTTTTCACCATAAATTCAAAATATTGTACTACGCTTACCTCTAAATACTCCGTTGTTCGTTAGCCCGCGCGCAGACGCGTGTTTTGACACCTCACACGCGTACCTAGCTCGGAAAAACGGAAAATTATACCAACAATAAAAGTTTACCTCAGCGAACCAGCATTCAACACAAACTACGATATCTTTGCACCCAGGAGACGGAATTTGAAGCGGTTTCGGTGCAGTTAATCTTAATTGGGCTCTGCCTCTCTTTTCCACCTAAAATAATCCACCTGTTTTCTTTAAAAATAAAAAATCATTTTTTCGAAAATTTCACTTATTTTAAACTCGATAACCTCGGTTAACTCAAAATTCTGCCGTTTAAATTCGGGGTTTTTGCTATTAATAAATACTTACCTGCCACACCTTCAGGCTGGAGCGCGTTTCGTGATCTATCTCGTTGGTTGGTAGAATTAAATACTCTATAAACACCTACTTTTCTGCTAATTACGTTTTTTCACCATAAATTCAAAATATTGTACTACGCTTACCTCTAAATACTCCGTTGTTCGTTAGCCCGCGCGCAGACGCGTGTTTTGACACCTCACACGCGTACCTAGCTCGGAAAAACGGAAAATTATACCAACAATAAAAGTTTACCTCAGCGAACCAGCATTCAACACAAACTACGATATCTTTGCACCCAGGAGACGGAATTTGAAGCGGTTTCGGTGCAATTAATCTTAATTGGGCTCTGCCTCTCTTTTCCACCTAAAATAATCCACCTGTTTTCTTTAAAAATAAAAAATCATTTTTTCGAAAATTTCACTTATTTTAAACTCGATAACCTCGGTTAACTCAAAATTCTGCCGTTTAAATTCGGGGTTTTTGCTATTAATAAATACTTACCTGCCACACCTTCAGGCTGGAGCGCGTTTCGTGATCTATCTCGTTGGTTGGTAGAATTAAATACTCTATAAACACCTACTTTTCTGCTAATTACGTTTTTTCACCATAAATTCAAAATATTGTACTACGCTTACCTCTAAATACTCCGTTGTTCGTTAGCCCGCGCGCAGACGCGTGTTTTGACACCTCACACGCGTACCTAGCTCGGAAAAACGGAAAATTATACCAACAATAAAAGTTTACCTCAGCAAACCAGCATTCAACACAAACTACGATATCTTTGCACCCAGGAGACGGAATTTGAAGCGGTTTCGGTGCAGTTAATCTTAATTGGGCTCTGCCTCTCTTTTCCACCTAAAATAATCCACCTGTTTTCTTTAAAAATAAAAAATCATTTTTTCGAAAATTTCACTTATTTTAAACTCGATAACCTCGGTTAACTCAAAATTCTGCCGTTTAAATTCGGGGTTTTTGCTATTAATAAATACTTACCTGCCACACCTTCAGGCTGGAGCGCGTTTCGTGATCTATCTCGTTGGTTGGTAGAATTAAATACTCTATAAACACCTACTTTTCTGCTAATTACGTTTTTTCACCATAAATTCAAAATATTGTACTACGCTTACCTCTAAATACTCCGTTGTTCGTTAGCCCGCGCGCAGACGCGTGTTTTGACACCTCACACGCGTACCTAGCTCGGAAAAACGGAAAATTATACCAACAATAAAAGTTTACCTCAGCGAACCAGCATTCAACACAAACTACGATATCTTTGCACCCAGGAGACGGAATTTGAAGCGGTTTCGGTGCAGTTAATCTTAATTGGGCTCTGCCTCTCTTTTCCACCTAAAATAATCCACCTGTTTTCTTTAAAAATAAAAAATCATTTTTTCGAAAATTTCACTTATTTTAAACTCGATAACCTCGGTTAACTCAAAATTCTGCCGTTTAAATTCGGGGTTTTTGCTATTAATAAATACTTACCTGCCACACCTTCAGGCTGGAGCGCGTTTCGTGATCTATCTCGTTGGTTGGTAGAATTAAATACTCTATAAACACCTACTTTTCTGCTAATTACGTTTTTTCACCATAAATTCAAAATATTGTACTACGCTTACCTCTAAATACTCCGTTGTTCGTTAGCCCGCGCGCAGACGCGTGTTTTGACACCTCACACGCGTACCTAGCTCGGAAAAACGGAAAATTATACCAACAATAAAAGTTTACCTCAGCGAACCAGCATTCAACACAAACTACGATATCTTTGCACCCAGGAGACGGAATTTGAAGCGGTTTCGGTGCAGTTAATCTTAATTGGGCTCTGCCTCTCTTTTCCACCTAAAATAATCCACCTGTTTTCTTTAAAAATAAAAAATCATTTTTTCGAAAATTTCACTTATTTTAAACTCGATAACCTCGGTTAACTCAAAATTCTGCCGTTTAAATTCGGGGTTTTTGCTATTAATAAATACTTACCTGCCACACCTTCAGGCTGGAGCGCGTTTCGTGATCTATCTCGTTGGTTGGTAGAATTAAATACTCTATAAACACCTACTTTTCTGCTAATTACGTTTTTTCACCATAAATTCAAAATATTGTACTACGCTTACCTCTAAATACTCCGTTGTTCGTTAGCCCGCGCGCAGACGCGTGTTTTGACACCTCACACGCGTACCTAGCTCGGAAAAACGGAAAATTATACCAACAATAAAAGTTTACCTCAGCGAACCAGCATTCAACACAAACTACGATATCTTTGCACCCAGGAGACGGAATTTGAAGCGGTTTCGGTGCAGTTAATCTTAATTGGGCTCTGCCTCTCTTTTCCACCTAAAATAATCCACCTGTTTTCTTTAAAAATAAAAAATCATTTTTTCGAAAATTTCACTTATTTTAAACTCGATAACCTCGGTTAACTCAAAATTCTGCCGTTTAAATTCGGGGTTTTTGCTATTAATAAATACTTACCTGCCACACCTTCAGGCTGGAGCGCGTTTCGTGATCTATCTCGTTGGTTGGTAGAATTAAATACTCTATAAACACCTACTTTTCTGCTAATTACGTTTTTTCACCATAAATTCAAAATATTGTACTACGCTTACCTCTAAATACTCCGTTGTTCGTTAGCCCGCGCGCAGACGCGTGTTTTGACACCTCACACGCGTACCTAGCTCGGAAAAACGGAAAATTATACCAACAATAAAAGTTTACCTCAGCGAACCAGCATTCAACACAAACTACGATATCTTTGCACCCAGGAGACGGAATTTGAAGCGGTTTCGGTGCAGTTAATCTTAATTGGGCTCTGCCTCTCTTTTCCACCTAAAATAATCCACCTGTTTTCTTTAAAAATAAAAAATCATTTTTTCGAAAATTTCACTTATTTTAAACTCGATAACCTCGGTTAACTCAAAATTCTGCCGTTTAAATTCGGGGTTTTTGCTATTAATAAATACTTACCTGCCACACCTTCAGGCTGGAGCGCGTTTCGTGATCTATCTCGTTGGTTGGTAGAATTAAATACTCTATAAACACCTACTTTTCTGCTAATTACGTTTTTTCACCATAAATTCAAAATATTGTACTACGCTTACCTCTAAATACGCCGTTGTTCGTTAGCCCGCGCGCAGACGCGTGTTTTGACACCTCACACGCGTACCTAGCTCGGAAAAACGGAAAATTATACCAACAATAAAAGTTTACCTCAGCGAACCAGCATTCAACACAAACTACGATATCTTTGCACCCAGGAGACGGAATTTGAAGCGGTTTCGGTGCAGTTAATCTTAATTGGGCTCTGCCTCTCTTTTCCACCTAAAATAATCCACCTGTTTTCTTTAAAAATAAAAAATCATTTTTTCGAAAATTTCACTTATTTTAAACTCGATAACCTCGGTTAACTCAAAATTCTGCCGTTTAAATTCGGGGTTTTTGCTATTAATAAATACTTACCTGCCACACCTTCAGGCTGGAGCGCGTTTCGTGATCTATCTCGTTGGTTGGTAGAATTAAATACTCTATAAACACCTACTTTTCTGCTAATTACGTTTTTTCACCATAAATTCAAAATATTGTACTACGCTTACCTCTAAATACTCCGTTGTTCGTTAGCCCGCGCGCAGACGCGTGTTTTGACACCTCACACGCGTACCTAGCTCGGAAAAACGGAAAATTATACCAACAATAAAAGTTTACCTCAGCGAACCAGCATTCAACACAAACTACGATATCTTTGCACCCAGGAGACGGAATTTGAAGCGGTTTCGGTGCAGTTAATCTTAATTGGGCTCTGCCTCTCTTTTCCACCTAAAATAATCCACCTGTTTTCTTTAAAAATAAAAAATCATTTTTTCGAAAATTTCACTTATTTTAAACTCGATAACCTCGGTTAACTCAAAATTCTGCCGTTTAAATTCGGGGTTTTTGCTATTAATAAATACTTACCTGCCACACCTTCAGGCTGGAGCGCGTTTCGTGATCTATCTCGTTGGTTGGTAGAATTAAATACTCTATAAACACCTACTTTTCTGCTAATTACGTTTTTTCACCATAAATTCAAAATATTGTACTACGCTTACCTCTAAATACTCCGTTGTTCGTTAGCCCGCGCGCAGACGCGTGTTTTGACACCTCACACGCGTACCTAGCTCGGAAAAACGGAAAATTATACCAACAATAAAAGTTTACCTCAGCGAACCAGCATTCAACACAAACTACGATATCTTTGCACCCAGGAGACGGAATTTGAAGCGGTTTCGGTGCAGTTAATCTTAATTGGGCTCTGCCTCTCTTTTCCACCTAAAATAATCCACCTGTTTTCTTTAAAAATAAAAAATCATTTTTTCGAAAATTTCACTTATTTTAAACTCGATAACCTCGGTTAACTCAAAATTCTGCCGTTTAAATTCGGGGTTTTTGCTATTAATAAATACTTACCTGCCACACCTTCAGGCTGGAGCGCGTTTCGTGATCTATCTCGTTGGTTGGTAGAATTAAATACTCTATAAACACCTACTTTTCTGCTAATTACGTTTTTTCACCATAAATTCAAAATATTGTACTACGCTTACCTCTAAATACTCCGTTGTTCGTTAGCCCGCGCGCAGACGCGTGTTTTGACACCTCACACGCGTACCTAGCTCGGAAAAACGGAAAATTATACCAACAATAAAAGTTTACCTCAGCGAACCAGCATTCAACACAAACTACGATATCTTTGCACCCAGGAGACGGAATTTGAAGCGGTTTCGGTGCAGTTAATCTTAATTGGGCTCTGCCTCTCTTTTCCACCTAAAATAATCCACCTGTTTTCTTTAAAAATAAAAAATCATTTTTTCGAAAATTTCACTTATTTTAAACTCGATAACCTCGGTTAACTCAAAATTCTGCCGTTTAAATTCGGGGTTTTTGCTATTAATAAATACTTACCTGCCACACCTTCAGGCTGGAGCGCGTTTCGTGATCTATCTCGTTGGTTGGTAGAATTAAATACTCTATAAACACCTACTTTTCTGCTAATTACGTTTTTTCACCATAAATTCAAAATATTGTACTACGCTTACCTCTAAATACTCCGTTGTTCGTTAGCCCGCGCGCAGACGCGTGTTTTGACACCTCACACGCGTACCTAGCTCGGAAAAACGGAAAATTATACCAACAATAAAAGTTTACCTCAGCGAACCAGCATTCAACACAAACTACGATATCTTTGCACCCAGGAGACGGAATTTGAAGCGGTTTCGGTGCAGTTAATCTTAATTGGGCTCTGCCTCTCTTTTCCACCTAAAATAATCCACCTGTTTTCTTTAAAAATAAAAAATCATTTTTTCGAAAATTTCACTTATTTTAAACTCGATAACCTCGGTTAACTCAAAATTCTGCCGTTTAAATTCGGGGTTTTTGCTATTAATAAATACTTACCTGCCACACCTTCAGGCTGGAGCGCGTTTCGTGATCTATCTCGTTGGTTGGTAGAATTAAATACTCTATAAACACCTACTTTTCTGCTAATTACGTTTTTTCACCATAAATTCAAAATATTGTACTACGCTTACCTCTAAATACTCCGTTGTTCGTTAGCCCGCGCGCAGACGCGTGTTTTGACACCTCACACGCGTACCTAGCTCGGAAAAACGGAAAATTATACCAACAATAAAAGTTTACCTCAGCGAACCAGCATTCAACACAAACTACGATATCTTTGCACCCAGGAGACGGAATTTGAAGCGGTTTCGGTGCAGTTAATCTTAATTGGGCTCTGCCTCTCTTTTCCACCTAAAATAATCCACCTGTTTTCTTTAAAAATAAAAAATCATTTTTTCGAAAATTTCACTTATTTTAAACTCGATAACCTCGGTTAACTCAAAATTCTGCCGTTTAAATTCGGGGTTTTTGCTATTAATAAATACTTACCTGCCACACCTTCAGGCTGGAGCGCGTTTCGTGATCTATCTCGTTGGTTGGTAGAATTAAATACTCTATAAACACCTACTTTTCTGCTAATTACGTTTTTTCACCATAAATTCAAAATATTGTACTACGCTTACCTCTAAATACTCCGTTGTTCGTTAGCCCGCGCGCAGACGCGTGTTTTGACACCTCACACGCGTACCTAGCTCGGAAAAACGGAAAATTATACCAACAATAAAAGTTTACCTCAGCGAACCAGCATTCAACACAAACTACGATATCTTTGCACCCAGGAGACGGAATTTGAAGCGGTTTCGGTGCAGTTAATCTTAATTGGGCTCTGCCTCTCTTTTCCACCTAAAATAATCCACCTGTTTTCTTTAAAAATAAAAAATCATTTTTTCGAAAATTTCACTTATTTTAAACTCGATAACCTCGGTTAACTCAAAATTCTGCCGTTTAAATTCGGGGTTTTTGCTATTAATAAATACTTACCTGCCACACCTTCAGGCTGGAGCGCGTTTCGTGATCTATCTCGTTGGTTGGTAGAATTAAATACTCTATAAACACCTACTTTTCTGCTAATTACGTTTTTTCACCATAAATTCAAAATATTGTACTACGCTTACCTCTAAATACTCCGTTGTTCGTTAGCCCGCGCGCAGACGCGTGTTTTGACACCTCACACGCGTACCTAGCTCGGAAAAACGGAAAATTATACCAACAATAAAAGTTTACCTCAGCGAACCAGCATTCAACACAAACTACGATATCTTTGCACCCAGGAGACGGAATTTGAAGCGGTTTCGGTGCAGTTAATCTTAATTGGGCTCTGCCTCTCTTTTCCACCTAAAATAATCCACCTGTTTTCTTTAAAAATAAAAAATCATTTTTTCGAAAATTTCACTTATTTTAAACTCGATAACCTCGGTTAACTCAAAATTCTGCCGTTTAAATTCGGGGTTTTTGCTATTAATAAATACTTACCTGCCACACCTTCAGGCTGGAGCGCGTTTCGTGATCTATCTCGTTGGTTGGTAGAATTAAATACTCTATAAACACCTACTTTTCTGCTAATTACGTTTTTTCACCATAAATTCAAAATATTGTACTACGCTTACCTCTAAATACTCCGTTGTTCGTTAGCCCGCGCGCAGACGCGTGTTTTGACACCTCACACGCGTACCTAGCTCGGAAAAACGGAAAATTATACCAACAATAAAAGTTTACCTCAGCGAACCAGCATTCAACACAAACTACGATATCTTTGCACCCAGGAGACGGAATTTGAAGCGGTTTCGGTGCAGTTAATCTTAATTGGGCTCTGCCTCTCTTTTCCACCTAAAATAATCCACCTGTTTTCTTTAAAAATAAAAAATCATTTTTTCGAAAATTTCACTTATTTTAAACTCGATAACCTCGGTTAACTCAAAATTCTGCCGTTTAAATTCGGGGTTTTTGCTATTAATAAATACTTACCTGCCACACCTTCAGGCTGGAGCGCGTTTCGTGATCTATCTCGTTGGTTGGTAGAATTAAATACTCTATAAACACCTACTTTTCTGCTAATTACGTTTTTTCACCATAAATTCAAAATATTGTACTACGCTTACCTCTAAATACTCCGTTGTTCGTTAGCCCGCGCGCAGACGCGTGTTTTGACACCTCACACGCGTACCTAGCTCGGAAAAACGGAAAATTATACCAACAATAAAAGTTTACCTCAGCGAACCAGCATTCAACACAAACTACGATATCTTTGCACCCAGGAGACGGAATTTGAAGCGGTTTCGGTGCAGTTAATCTTAATTGGGCTCTGCCTCTCTTTTCCACCTAAAATAATCCACCTGTTTTCTTTAAAAATAAAAAATCATTTTTTCGAAAATTTCACTTATTTTAAACTCGATAACCTCGGTTAACTCAAAATTCTGCCGTTTAAATTCGGGGTTTTTGCTATTAATAAATACTTACCTGCCACACCTTCAGGCTGGAGCGCGTTTCGTGATCTATCTCGTTGGTTGGTAGAATTAAATACTCTATAAACACCTACTTTTCTGCTAATTACGTTTTTTCACCATAAATTCAAAATATTGTACTACGCTTACCTCTAAATACTCCGTTGTTCGTTAGCCCGCGCGCAGACGCGTGTTTTGACACCTCACACGCGTACCTAGCTCGGAAAAACGGAAAATTATACCAACAATAAAAGTTTACCTCAGCGAACCAGCATTCAACACAAACTACGATATCTTTGCACCCAGGAGACGGAATTTGAAGCGGTTTCGGTGCAGTTAATCTTAATTGGGCTCTGCCTCTCTTTTCCACCTAAAATAATCCACCTGTTTTCTTTAAAAATAAAAAATCATTTTTTCGAAAATTTCACTTATTTTAAACTCGATAACCTCGGTTAACTCAAAATTCTGCCGTTTAAATTCGGGGTTTTTGCTATTAATAAATACTTACCTGCCACACCTTCAGGCTGGAGCGCGTTTCGTGATCTATCTCGTTGGTTGGTAGAATTAAATACTCTATAAACACCTACTTTTCTGCTAATTACGTTTTTTCACCATAAATTCAAAATATTGTACTACGCTTACCTCTAAATACTCCGTTGTTCGTTAGCCCGCGCGCAGACGCGTGTTTTGACACCTCACACGCGTACCTAGCTCGGAAAAACGGAAAATTATACCAACAATAAAAGTTTACCTCAGCGAACCAGCATTCAACACAAACTACGATATCTTTGCACCCAGGAGACGGAATTTGAAGCGGTTTCGGTGCAGTTAATCTTAATTGGGCTCTGCCTCTCTTTTCCACCTAAAATAATCCACCTGTTTTCTTTAAAAATAAAAAATCATTTTTTCGAAAATTTCACTTATTTTAAACTCGATAACCTCGGTTAACTCAAAATTCTGCCGTTTAAATTCGGGGTTTTTGCTATTAATAAATACTTACCTGCCACACCTTCAGGCTGGAGCGCGTTTCGTGATCTATCTCGTTGGTTGGTAGAATTAAATACTCTATAAACACCTACTTTTCTGCTAATTACGTTTTTTCACCATAAATTCAAAATATTGTACTACGCTTACCTCTAAATACTCCGTTGTTCGTTAGCCCGCGCGCAGACGCGTGTTTTGACACCTCACACGCGTACCTAGCTCGGAAAAACGGAAAATTATACCAACAATAAAAGTTTACCTCAGCGAACCAGCATTCAACACAAACTACGATATCTTTGCACCCAGGAGACGGAATTTGAAGCGGTTTCGGTGCAGTTAATCTTAATTGGGCTCTGCCTCTCTTTTCCACCTAAAATAATCCACCTGTTTTCTTTAAAAATAAAAAATCATTTTTTCGAAAATTTCACTTATTTTAAACTCGATAACCTCGGTTAACTCAAAATTCTGCCGTTTAAATTCGGGGTTTTTGCTATTAATAAATACTTACCTGCCACACCTTCAGGCTGGAGCGCGTTTCGTGATCTATCTCGTTGGTTGGTAGAATTAAATACTCTATAAACACCTACTTTTCTGCTAATTACGTTTTTTCACCATAAATTCAAAATATTGTACTACGCTTACCTCTAAATACTCCGTTGTTCGTTAGCCCGCGCGCAGACGCGTGTTTTGACACCTCACACGCGTACCTAGCTCGGAAAAACGGAAAATTATACCAACAATAAAAGTTTACCTCAGCGAACCAGCATTCAACACAAACTACGATATCTTTGCACCCAGGAGACGGAATTTGAAGCGGTTTCGGTGCAGTTAATCTTAATTGGGCTCTGCCTCTCTTTTCCACCTAAAATAATCCACCTGTTTTCTTTAAAAATAAAAAATCATTTTTTCGAAAATTTCACTTATTTTAAACTCGATAACCTCGGTTAACTCAAAATTCTGCCGTTTAAATTCGGGGTTTTTGCTATTAATAAATACTTACCTGCCACACCTTCAGGCTGGAGCGCGTTTCGTGATCTATCTCGTTGGTTGGTAGAATTAAATACTCTATAAACACCTACTTTTCTGCTAATTACGTTTTTTCACCATAAATTCAAAATATTGTACTACGCTTACCTCTAAATACTCCGTTGTTCGTTAGCCCGCGCGCAGACGCGTGTTTTGACACCTCACACGCGTACCTAGCTCGGAAAAACGGAAAATTATACCAACAATAAAAGTTTACCTCAGCGAACCAGCATTCAACACAAACTACGATATCTTTGCACCCAGGAGACGGAATTTGAAGCGGTTTCGGTGCAGTTAATCTTAATTGGGCTCTGCCTCTCTTTTCCACCTAAAATAATCCACCTGTTTTCTTTAAAAATAAAAAATCATTTTTTCGAAAATTTCACTTATTTTAAACTCGATAACCTCGGTTAACTCAAAATTCTGCCGTTTAAATTCGGGGTTTTTGCTATTAATAAATACTTACCTGCCACACCTTCAGGCTGGAGCGCGTTTCGTGATCTATCTCGTTGGTTGGTAGAATTAAATACTCTATAAACACCTACTTTTCTGCTAATTACGTTTTTTCACCATAAATTCAAAATATTGTACTACGCTTACCTCTAAATACTCCGTTGTTCGTTAGCCCGCGCGCAGACGCGTGTTTTGACACCTCACACGCGTACCTAGCTCGGAAAAACGGAAAATTATACCAACAATAAAAGTTTACCTCAGCGAACCAGCATTCAACACAAACTACGATATCTTTGCACCCAGGAGACGGAATTTGAAGCGGTTTCGGTGCAGTTAATCTTAATTGGGCTCTGCCTCTCTTTTCCACCTAAAATAATCCACCTGTTTTCTTTAAAAATAAAAAATCATTTTTTCGAAAATTTCACTTATTTTAAACTCGATAACCTCGGTTAACTCAAAATTCTGCCGTTTAAATTCGGGGTTTTTGCTATTAATAAATACTTACCTGCCACACCTTCAGGCTGGAGCGCGTTTCGTGATCTATCTCGTTGGTTGGTAGAATTAAATACTCTATAAACACCTACTTTTCTGCTAATTACGTTTTTTCACCATAAATTCAAAATATTGTACTACGCTTACCTCTAAATACTCCGTTGTTCGTTAGCCCGCGCGCAGACGCGTGTTTTGACACCTCACACGCGTACCTAGCTCGGAAAAACGGAAAATTATACCAACAATAAAAGTTTACCTCAGCGAACCAGCATTCAACACAAACTACGATATCTTTGCACCCAGGAGACGGAATTTGAAGCGGTTTCGGTGCAGTTAATCTTAATTGGGCTCTGCCTCTCTTTTCCACCTAAAATAATCCACCTGTTTTCTTTAAAAATAAAAAATCATTTTTTCGAAAATTTCACTTATTTTAAACTCGATAACCTCGGTTAACTCAAAATTCTGCCGTTTAAATTCGGGGTTTTTGCTATTAATAAATACTTACCTGCCACACCTTCAGGCTGGAGCGCGTTTCGTGATCTATCTCGTTGGTTGGTAGAATTAAATACTCTATAAACACCTACTTTTCTGCTAATTACGTTTTTTCACC
Source organism: Lithophane semibrunnea (assembly GCA_947363905.1). Classification (NCBI taxonomy): domain Eukaryota; kingdom Metazoa; phylum Arthropoda; class Insecta; order Lepidoptera; family Noctuidae; genus Lithophane; species Lithophane semibrunnea. The sequence goes on along the minus strand of OX376213.1, from coordinate 11,211,915 downwards.
ATAAATTCAAAATATTGTACTACGCTTACCTCTAAATACTCCGTTGTTCGTTAGCCCGCGCGCAGACGCGTGTTTTGACACCTCACACGCGTACCTAGCTCGGAAAAACGGAAAATTATACCAACAATAAAAGTTTACCTCAGCGAACCAGCATTCAACACAAACTACGATATCTTTGCACCCAGGAGACGGAATTTGAAGCGGTTTCGGTGCAGTTAATCTTAATTGGGCTCTGCCTCTCTTTTCCACCTAAAATAATCCACCTGTTTTCTTTAAAAATAAAAAATCATTTTTTCGAAAATTTCACTTATTTTAAACTCGATAACCTCGGTTAACTCAAAATTCTGCCGTTTAAATTCGGGGTTTTTGCTATTAATAAATACTTACCTGCCACACCTTCAGGCTGGAGCGCGTTTCGTGATCTATCTCGTTGGTTGGTAGAATTAAATACTCTATAAACACCTACTTTTCTGCTAATTACGTTTTTTCACCATAAATTCAAAATATTGTACTACGCTTACCTCTAAATACTCCGTTGTTCGTTAGCCCGCGCGCAGACGCGTGTTTTGACACCTCACACGCGTACCTAGCTCGGAAAAACGGAAAATTATACCAACAATAAAAGTTTACCTCAGCGAACCAGCATTCAACACAAACTACGATATCTTTGCACCCAGGAGACGGAATTTGAAGCGGTTTCGGTGCAGTTAATCTTAATTGGGCTCTGCCTCTCTTTTCCACCTAAAATAATCCACCTGTTTTCTTTAAAAATAAAAAATCATTTTTTCGAAAATTTCACTTATTTTAAACTCGATAACCTCGGTTAACTCAAAATTCTGCCGTTTAAATTCGGGGTTTTTGCTATTAATAAATACTTACCTGCCACACCTTCAGGCTGGAGCGCGTTTCGTGATCTATCTCGTTGGTTGGTAGAATTAAATACTCTATAAACACCTACTTTTCTGCTAATTACGTTTTTTCACCATAAATTCAAAATATTTTACTACGCTTACCTCTAAATACTCCGTTGTTCGTTAGCCCGCGCGCAGACGCGTGTTTTGACACCTCACACGCGTACCTAGCTCGGAAAAACGGAAAATTATACCAACAATAAAAGTTTACCTCAGCGAACCAGCATTCAACACAAACTACGATATCTTTGCACCCAGGAGACGGAATTTGAAGCGGTTTCGGTGCAGTTAATCTTAATTGGGCTCTGCCTCTCTTTTCCACCTAAAATAATCCACCTGTTTTCTTTAAAAATAAAAAATCATTTTTTCGAAAATTTCACTTATTTTAAACTCGATAACCTCGGTTAACTCAAAATTCTGCCGTTTAAATTCGGGGTTTTTGCTATTAATAAATACTTACCTGCCACACCTTCAGGCTGGAGCGCGTTTCGTGATCTATCTCGTTGGTTGGTAGAATTAAATACTCTATAAACACCTACTTTTCTGCTAATTACGTTTTTTCACCATAAATTCAAAATATTGTACTACGCTTACCTCTAAATACTCCGTTGTTCGTTAGCCCGCGCGCAGACGCGTGTTTTGACACCTCACACGCGTACCTAGCTCGGAAAAACGGAAAATTATACCAACAATAAAAGTTTACCTCAGCGAACCAGCATTCAACACAAACTACGATATCTTTGCACCCAGGAGACGGAATTTGAAGCGGTTTCGGTGCAGTTAATCTTAATTGGGCTCTGCCTCTCTTTTCCACCTAAAATAATCCACCTGTTTTCTTTAAAAATAAAAAATCATTTTTTCGAAAATTTCACTTATTTTAAACTCGATAACCTCGGTTAACTCAAAATTCTGCCGTTTAAATTCGGGGTTTTTGCTATTAATAAATACTTACCTGCCACACCTTCAGGCTGGAGCGCGTTTCGTGATCTATCTCGTTGGTTGGTAGAATTAAATACTCTATAAACACCTACTTTTCTGCTAATTACGTTTTTTCACCATAAATTCAAAATATTGTACTACGCTTACCTCTAAATACTCCGTTGTTCGTTAGCCCGCGCGCAGACGCGTGTTTTGACACCTCACACGCGTACCTAGCTCGGAAAAACGGAAAATTATACCAACAATAAAAGTTTACCTCAGCGAACCAGCATTCAACACAAACTACGATATCTTTGCACCCAGGAGACGGAATTTGAAGCGGTTTCGGTGCAGTTAATCTTAATTGGGCTCTGCCTCTCTTTTCCACCTAAAATAATCCACCTGTTTTCTTTAAAAATAAAAAATCATTTTTTCGAAAATTTCACTTATTTTAAACTCGATAACCTCGGTTAACTCAAAATTCTGCCGTTTAAATTCGGGGTTTTTGCTATTAATAAATACTTACCTGCCACACCTTCAGGCTGGAGCGCGTTTCGTGATCTATCTCGTTGGTTGGTAGAATTAAATACTCTATAAACACCTACTTTTCTGCTAATTACGTTTTTTCACCATAAATTCAAAATATTGTACTACGCTTACCTCTAAATACTCCGTTGTTCGTTAGCCCGCGCGCAGACGCGTGTTTTGACACCTCACACGCGTACCTAGCTCGGAAAAACGGAAAATTATACCAACAATAAAAGTTTACCTCAGCGAACCAGCATTCAACACAAACTACGATATCTTTGCACCCAGGAGACGGAATTTGAAGCGGTTTCGGTGCAGTTAATCTTAATTGGGCTCTGCCTCTCTTTTCCACCTAAAATAATCCACCTGTTTTCTTTAAAAATAAAAAATCATTTTTTCGAAAATTTCACTTATTTTAAACTCGATAACCTCGGTTAACTCAAAATTCTGCCGTTTAAATTCGGGGTTTTTGCTATTAATAAATACTTACCTGCCACACCTTCAGGCTGGAGCGCGTTTCGTGATCTATCTCGTTGGTTGGTAGAATTAAATACTCTATAAACACCTACTTTTCTGCTAATTACGTTTTTTCACCATAAATTCAAAATATTTTACTACGCTTACCTCTAAATACTCCGTTGTTCGTTAGCCCGCGCGCAGACGCGTGTTTTGACACCTCACACGCGTACCTAGCTCGGAAAAACGGAAAATTATACCAACAATAAAAGTTTACCTCAGCGAACCAGCATTCAACACAAACTACGATATCTTTGCACCCAGGAGACGGAATTTGAAGCGGTTTCGGTGCAGTTAATCTTAATTGGGCTCTGCCTCTCTTTTCCACCTAAAATAATCCACCTGTTTTCTTTAAAAATAAAAAATCATTTTTTCGAAAATTTCACTTATTTTAAACTCGATAACCTCGGTTAACTCAAAATTCTGCCGTTTAAATTCGGGGTTTTTGCTATTAATAAATACTTACCTGCCACACCTTCAGGCTGGAGCGCGTTTCGTGATCTATCTCGTTGGTTGGTAGAATTAAATACTCTATAAACACCTACTTTTCTGCTAATTACGTTTTTTCACCATAAATTCAAAATATTGTACTACGCTTACCTCTAAATACTCCGTTGTTCGTTAGCCCGCGCGCAGACGCGTGTTTTGACACCTCACACGCGTACCTAGCTCGGAAAAACGGAAAATTATACCAACAATAAAAGTTTACCTCAGCGAACCAGCATTCAACACAAACTACGATATCTTTGCACCCAGGAGACGGAATTTGAAGCGGTTTCGGTGCAGTTAATCTTAATTGGGCTCTGCCTCTCTTTTCCACCTAAAATAATCCACCTGTTTTCTTTAAAAATAAAAAATCATTTTTTCGAAAATTTCACTTATTTTAAACTCGATAACCTCGGTTAACTCAAAATTCTGCCGTTTAAATTCGGGGTTTTTGCTATTAATAAATACTTACCTGCCACACCTTCAGGCTGGAGCGCGTTTCGTGATCTATCTCGTTGGTTGGTAGAATTAAATACTCTATAAACACCTACTTTTCTGCTAATTACGTTTTTTCACCATAAATTCAAAATATTGTACTACGCTTACCTCTAAATACTCCGTTGTTCGTTAGCCCGCGCGCAGACGCGTGTTTTGACACCTCACACGCGTACCTAGCTCGGAAAAACGGAAAATTATACCAACAATAAAAGTTTACCTCAGCGAACCAGCATTCAACACAAACTACGATATCTTTGCACCCAGGAGACGGAATTTGAAGCGGTTTCGGTGCAGTTAATCTTAATTGGGCTCTGCCTCTCTTTTCCACCTAAAATAATCCACCTGTTTTCTTTAAAAATAAAAAATCATTTTTTCGAAAATTTCACTTATTTTAAACTCGATAACCTCGGTTAACTCAAAATTCTGCCGTTTAAATTCGGGGTTTTTGCTATTAATAAATACTTACCTGCCACACCTTCAGGCTGGAGCGCGTTTCGTGATCTATCTCGTTGGTTGGTAGAATTAAATACTCTATAAACACCTACTTTTCTGCTAATTACGTTTTTTCACCATAAATTCAAAATATTTTACTACGCTTACCTCTAAATACTCCGTTGTTCGTTAGCCCGCGCGCAGACGCGTGTTTTGACACCTCACACGCGTACCTAGCTCGGAAAAACGGAAAATTATACCAACAATAAAAGTTTACCTCAGCGAACCAGCATTCAACACAAACTACGATATCTTTGCACCCAGGAGACGGAATTTGAAGCGGTTTCGGTGCAGTTAATCTTAATTGGGCTCTGCCTCTCTTTTCCACCTAAAATAATCCACCTGTTTTCTTTAAAAATAAAAAATCATTTTTTCGAAAATTTCACTTATTTTAAACTCGATAACCTCGGTTAACTCAAAATTCTGCCGTTTAAATTCGGGGTTTTTGCTATTAATAAATACTTACCTGCCACACCTTCAGGCTGGAGCGCGTTTCGTGATCTATCTCGTTGGTTGGTAGAATTAAATACTCTATAAACACCTACTTTTCTGCTAATTACGTTTTTTCACCATAAATTCAAAATATTGTACTACGCTTACCTCTAAATACTCCGTTGTTCGTTAGCCCGCGCGCAGACGCGTGTTTTGACACCTCACACGCGTACCTAGCTCGGAAAAACGGAAAATTATACCAACAATAAAAGTTTACCTCAGCGAACCAGCATTCAACACAAACTACGATATCTTTGCACCCAGGAGACGGAATTTGAAGCGGTTTCGGTGCAGTTAATCTTAATTGGGCTCTGCCTCTCTTTTCCACCTAAAATAATCCACCTGTTTTCTTTAAAAATAAAAAATCATTTTTTCGAAAATTTCACTTATTTTAAACTCGATAACCTCGGTTAACTCAAAATTCTGCCGTTTAAATTCGGGGTTTTTGCTATTAATAAATACTTACCTGCCACACCTTCAGGCTGGAGCGCGTTTCGTGATCTATCTCGTTGGTTGGTAGAATTAAATACTCTATAAACACCTACTTTTCTGCTAATTACGTTTTTTCACCATAAATTCAAAATATTGTACTACGCTTACCTCTAAATACTCCGTTGTTCGTTAGCCCGCGCGCAGACGCGTGTTTTGACACCTCACACGCGTACCTAGCTCGGAAAAACGGAAAATTATACCAACAATAAAAGTTTACCTCAGCGAACCAGCATTCAACACAAACTACGATATCTTTGCACCCAGGAGACGGAATTTGAAGCGGTTTCGGTGCAGTTAATCTTAATTGGGCTCTGCCTCTCTTTTCCACCTAAAATAATCCACCTGTTTTCTTTAAAAATAAAAAATCATTTTTTCGAAAATTTCACTTATTTTAAACTCGATAACCTCGGTTAACTCAAAATTCTGCCGTTTAAATTCGGGGTTTTTGCTATTAATAAATACTTACCTGCCACACCTTCAGGCTGGAGCGCGTTTCGTGATCTATCTCGTTGGTTGGTAGAATTAAATACTCTATAAACACCTACTTTTCTGCTAATTACGTTTTTTCACCATAAATTCAAAATATTGTACTACGCTTACCTCTAAATACTCCGTTGTTCGTTAGCCCGCGCGCAGACGCGTGTTTTGACACCTCACACGCGTACCTAGCTCGGAAAAACGGAAAATTATACCAACAATAAAAGTTTACCTCAGCGAACCAGCATTCAACACAAACTACGATATCTTTGCACCCAGGAGACGGAATTTGAAGCGGTTTCGGTGCAGTTAATCTTAATTGGGCTCTGCCTCTCTTTTCCACCTAAAATAATCCACCTGTTTTCTTTAAAAATAAAAAATCATTTTTTCGAAAATTTCACTTATTTTAAACTCGATAACCTCGGTTAACTCAAAATTCTGCCGTTTAAATTCGGGGTTTTTGCTATTAATAAATACTTACCTGCCACACCTTCAGGCTGGAGCGCGTTTCGTGATCTATCTCGTTGGTTGGTAGAATTAAATACTCTATAAACACCTACTTTTCTGCTAATTACGTTTTTTCACCATAAATTCAAAATATTGTACTACGCTTACCTCTAAATACTCCGTTGTTCGTTAGCCCGCGCGCAGACGCGTGTTTTGACACCTCACACGCGTACCTAGCTCGGAAAAACGGAAAATTATACCAACAATAAAAGTTTACCTCAGCGAACCAGCATTCAACACAAACTACGATATCTTTGCACCCAGGAGACGGAATTTGAAGCGGTTTCGGTGCAGTTAATCTTAATTGGGCTCTGCCTCTCTTTTCCACCTAAAATAATCCACCTGTTTTCTTTAAAAATAAAAAATCATTTTTTCGAAAATTTCACTTATTTTAAACTCGATAACCTCGGTTAACTCAAAATTCTGCCGTTTAAATTCGGGGTTTTTGCTATTAATAAATACTTACCTGCCACACCTTCAGGCTGGAGCGCGTTTCGTGATCTATCTCGTTGGTTGGTAGAATTAAATACTCTATAAACACCTACTTTTCTGCTAATTACGTTTTTTCACCATAAATTCAAAATATTGTACTACGCTTACCTCTAAATACTCCGTTGTTCGTTAGCCCGCGCGCAGACGCGTGTTTTGACACCTCACACGCGTACCTAGCTCGGAAAAACGGAAAATTATACCAACAATAAAAGTTTACCTCAGCGAACCAGCATTCAACACAAACTACGATATCTTTGCACCCAGGAGACGGAATTTGAAGCGGTTTCGGTGCAGTTAATCTTAATTGGGCTCTGCCTCTCTTTTCCACCTAAAATAATCCACCTGTTTTCTTTAAAAATAAAAAATCATTTTTTCGAAAATTTCACTTATTTTAAACTCGATAACCTCGGTTAACTCAAAATTCTGCCGTTTAAATTCGGGGTTTTTGCTATTAATAAATACTTACCTGCCACACCTTCAGGCTGGAGCGCGTTTCGTGATCTATCTCGTTGGTTGGTAGAATTAAATACTCTATAAACACCTACTTTTCTGCTAATTACGTTTTTTCACCATAAATTCAAAATATTGTACTACGCTTACCTCTAAATACTCCGTTGTTCGTTAGCCCGCGCGCAGACGCGTGTTTTGACACCTCACACGCGTACCTAGCTCGGAAAAACGGAAAATTATACCAACAATAAAAGTTTACCTCAGCGAACCAGCATTCAACACAAACTACGATATCTTTGCACCCAGGAGACGGAATTTGAAGCGGTTTCGGTGCAGTTAATCTTAATTGGGCTCTGCCTCTCTTTTCCACCTAAAATAATCCACCTGTTTTCTTTAAAAATAAAAAATCATTTTTTCGAAAATTTCACTTATTTTAAACTCGATAACCTCGGTTAACTCAAAATTCTGCCGTTTAAATTCGGGGTTTTTGCTATTAATAAATACTTACCTGCCACACCTTCAGGCTGGAGCGCGTTTCGTGATCTATCTCGTTGGTTGGTAGAATTAAATACTCTATAAACACCTACTTTTCTGCTAATTACGTTTTTTCACCATAAATTCAAAATATTGTACTACGCTTACCTCTAAATACTCCGTTGTTCGTTAGCCCGCGCGCAGACGCGTGTTTTGACACCTCACACGCGTACCTAGCTCGGAAAAACGGAAAATTATACCAACAATAAAAGTTTACCTCAGCGAACCAGCATTCAACACAAACTACGATATCTTTGCACCCAGGAGACGGAATTTGAAGCGGTTTCGGTGCAGTTAATCTTAATTGGGCTCTGCCTCTCTTTTCCACCTAAAATAATCCACCTGTTTTCTTTAAAAATAAAAAATCATTTTTTCGAAAATTTCACTTATTTTAAACTCGATAACCTCGGTTAACTCAAAATTCTGCCGTTTAAATTCGGGGTTTTTGCTATTAATAAATACTTACCTGCCACACCTTCAGGCTGGAGCGCGTTTCGTGATCTATCTCGTTGGTTGGTAGAATTAAATACTCTATAAACACCTACTTTTCTGCTAATTACGTTTTTTCACCATAAATTCAAAATATTGTACTACGCTTACCTCTAAATACTCCGTTGTTCGTTAGCCCGCGCGCAGACGCGTGTTTTGACACCTCACACGCGTACCTAGCTCGGAAAAACGGAAAATTATACCAACAATAAAAGTTTACCTCAGCGAACCAGCATTCAACACAAACTACGATATCTTTGCACCCAGGAGACGGAATTTGAAGCGGTTTCGGTGCAGTTAATCTTAATTGGGCTCTGCCTCTCTTTTCCACCTAAAATAATCCACCTGTTTTCTTTAAAAATAAAAAATCATTTTTTCGAAAATTTCACTTATTTTAAACTCGATAACCTCGGTTAACTCAAAATTCTGCCGTTTAAATTCGGGGTTTTTGCTATTAATAAATACTTACCTGCCACACCTTCAGGCTGGAGCGCGTTTCGTGATCTATCTCGTTGGTTGGTAGAATTAAATACTCTATAAACACCTACTTTTCTGCTAATTACGTTTTTTCACCATAAATTCAAAATATTGTACTACGCTTACCTCTAAATACTCCGTTGTTCGTTAGCCCGCGCGCAGACGCGTGTTTTGACACCTCACACGCGTACCTAGCTCGGAAAAACGGAAAATTATACCAACAATAAAAGTTTACCTCAGCGAACCAGCATTCAACACAAACTACGATATCTTTGCACCCAGGAGACGGAATTTGAAGCGGTTTCGGTGCAGTTAATCTTAATTGGGCTCTGCCTCTCTTTTCCACCTAAAATAATCCACCTGTTTTCTTTAAAAATAAAAAATCATTTTTTCGAAAATTTCACTTATTTTAAACTCGATAACCTCGGTTAACTCAAAATTCTGCCGTTTAAATTCGGGGTTTTTGCTATTAATAAATACTTACCTGCCACACCTTCAGGCTGGAGCGCGTTTCGTGATCTATCTCGTTGGTTGGTAGAATTAAATACTCTATAAACACCTACTTTTCTGCTAATTACGTTTTTTCACCATAAATTCAAAATATTGTACTACGCTTACCTCTAAATACTCCGTTGTTCGTTAGCCCGCGCGCAGACGCGTGTTTTGACACCTCACACGCGTACCTAGCTCGGAAAAACGGAAAATTATACCAACAATAAAAGTTTACCTCAGCGAACCAGCATTCAACACAAACTACGATATCTTTGCACCCAGGAGACGGAATTTGAAGCGGTTTCGGTGCAGTTAATCTTAATTGGGCTCTGCCTCTCTTTTCCACCTAAAATAATCCACCTGTTTTCTTTAAAAATAAAAAATCATTTTTTCGAAAATTTCACTTATTTTAAACTCGATAACCTCGGTTAACTCAAAATTCTGCCGTTTAAATTCGGGGTTTTTGCTATTAATAAATACTTACCTGCCACACCTTCAGGCTGGAGCGCGTTTCGTGATCTATCTCGTTGGTTGGTAGAATTAAATACTCTATAAACACCTACTTTTCTGCTAATTACGTTTTTTCACCATAAATTCAAAATATTGTACTACGCTTACCTCTAAATACTCCGTTGTTCGTTAGCCCGCGCGCAGACGCGTGTTTTGACACCTCACACGCGTACCTAGCTCGGAAAAACGGAAAATTATACCAACAATAAAAGTTTACCTCAGCGAACCAGCATTCAACACAAACTACGATATCTTTGCACCCAGGAGACGGAATTTGAAGCGGTTTCGGTGCAGTTAATCTTAATTGGGCTCTGCCTCTCTTTTCCACCTAAAATAATCCACCTGTTTTCTTTAAAAATAAAAAATCATTTTTTCGAAAATTTCACTTATTTTAAACTCGATAACCTCGGTTAACTCAAAATTCTGCCGTTTAAATTCGGGGTTTTTGCTATTAATAAATACTTACCTGCCACACCTTCAGGCTGGAGCGCGTTTCGTGATCTATCTCGTTGGTTGGTAGAATTAAATACTCTATAAACACCTACTTTTCTGCTAATTACGTTTTTTCACCATAAATTCAAAATATTGTACTACGCTTACCTCTAAATACTCCGTTGTTCGTTAGCCCGCGCGCAGACGCGTGTTTTGACACCTCACACGCGTACCTAGCTCGGAAAAACGGAAAATTATACCAACAATAAAAGTTTACCTCAGCGAACCAGCATTCAACACAAACTACGATATCTTTGCACCCAGGAGACGGAATTTGAAGCGGTTTCGGTGCAGTTAATCTTAATTGGGCTCTGCCTCTCTTTTCCACCTAAAATAATCCACCTGTTTTCTTTAAAAATAAAAAATCATTTTTTCGAAAATTTCACTTATTTTAAACTCGATAACCTCGGTTAACTCAAAATTCTGCCGTTTAAATTCGGGGTTTTTGCTATTAATAAATACTTACCTGCCACACCTTCAGGCTGGAGCGCGTTTCGTGATCTATCTCGTTGGTTGGTAGAATTAAATACTCTATAAACACCTACTTTTCTGCTAATTACGTTTTTTCACCATAAATTCAAAATATTGTACTACGCTTACCTCTAAATACTCCGTTGTTCGTTAGCCCGCGCGCAGACGCGTGTTTTGACACCTCACACGCGTACCTAGCTCGGAAAAACGGAAAATTATACCAACAATAAAAGTTTACCTCAGCGAACCAGCATTCAACACAAACTACGATATCTTTGCACCCAGGAGACGGAATTTGAAGCGGTTTCGGTGCAGTTAATCTTAATTGGGCTCTGCCTCTCTTTTCCACCTAAAATAATCCACCTGTTTTCTTTAAAAATAAAAAATCATTTTTTCGAAAATTTCACTTATTTTAAACTCGATAACCTCGGTTAACTCAAAATTCTGCCGTTTAAATTCGGGGTTTTTGCTATTAATAAATACTTACCTGCCACACCTTCAGGCTGGAGCGCGTTTCGTGATCTATCTCGTTGGTTGGTAGAATTAAATACTCTATAAACACCTACTTTTCTGCTAATTACGTTTTTTCACCATAAATTCAAAATATTGTACTACGCTTACCTCTAAATACTCCGTTGTTCGTTAGCCCGCGCGCAGACGCGTGTTTTGACACCTCACACGCGTACCTAGCTCGGAAAAACGGAAAATTATACCAACAATAAAAGTTTACCTCAGCGAACCAGCATTCAACACAAACTACGATATCTTTGCACCCAGGAGACGGAATTTGAAGCGGTTTCGGTGCAGTTAATCTTAATTGGGCTCTGCCTCTCTTTTCCACCTAAAATAATCCACCTGTTTTCTTTAAAAATAAAAAATCATTTTTTCGAAAATTTCACTTATTTTAAACTCGATAACCTCGGTTAACTCAAAATTCTGCCGTTTAAATTCGGGGTTTTTGCTATTAATAAATACTTACCTGCCACACCTTCAGGCTGGAGCGCGTTTCGTGATCTATCTCGTTGGTTGGTAGAATTAAATACTCTATAAACACCTACTTTTCTGCTAATTACGTTTTTTCACCATAAATTCAAAATATTGTACTACGCTTACCTCTAAATACTCCGTTGTTCGTTAGCCCGCGCGCAGACGCGTGTTTTGACACCTCACACGCGTACCTAGCTCGGAAAAACGGAAAATTATACCAACAATAAAAGTTTACCTCAGCGAACCAGCATTCAACACAAACTACGATATCTTTGCACCCAGGAGACGGAATTTGAAGCGGTTTCGGTGCAGTTAATCTTAATTGGGCTCTGCCTCTCTTTTCCACCTAAAATAATCCACCTGTTTTCTTTAAAAATAAAAAATCATTTTTTCGAAAATTTCACTTATTTTAAACTCGATAACCTCGGTTAACTCAAAATTCTGCCGTTTAAATTCGGGGTTTTTGCTATTAATAAATACTTACCTGCCACACCTTCAGGCTGGAGCGCGTTTCGTGATCTATCTCGTTGGTTGGTAGAATTAAATACTCTATAAACACCTACTTTTCTGCTAATTACGTTTTTTCACCATAAATTCAAAATATTGTACTACGCTTACCTCTAAATACTCCGTTGTTCGTTAGCCCGCGCGCAGACGCGTGTTTTGACACCTCACACGCGTACCTAGCTCGGAAAAACGGAAAATTATACCAACAATAAAAGTTTACCTCAGCGAACCAGCATTCAACACAAACTACGATATCTTTGCACCCAGGAGACGGAATTTGAAGCGGTTTCGGTGCAGTTAATCTTAATTGGGCTCTGCCTCTCTTTTCCACCTAAAATAATCCACCTGTTTTCTTTAAAAATAAGAAATCATTTTTTCGAAAATTTCACTTATTTTAAACTCGATAACCTCGGTTAACTCAAAATTCTGCCGTTTAAATTCGGGGTTTTTGCTATTAATAAATACTTACCTGCCACACCTTCAGGCTGGAGCGCGTTTCGTGATCTATCTCGTTGGTTGGTAGAATTAAATACTCTATAAACACCTACTTTTCTGCTAATTACGTTTTTTCACCATAAATTCAAAATATTGTACTACGCTTACCTCTAAATACTCCGTTGTTCGTTAGCCCGCGCGCAGACGCGTGTTTTGACACCTCACACGCGTACCTAGCTCGGAAAAACGGAAAATTATACCAACAATAAAAGTTTACCTCAGCGAACCAGCATTCAACACAAACTACGATATCTTTGCACCCAGGAGACGGAATTTGAAGCGGTTTCGGTGCAGTTAATCTTAATTGGGCTCTGCCTCTCTTTTCCACCTAAAATAATCCACCTGTTTTCTTTAAAAATAAAAAATCATTTTTTCGAAAATTTCACTTATTTTAAACTCGATAACCTCGGTTAACTCAAAATTCTGCCGTTTAAATTCGGGGTTTTTGCTATTAATAAATACTTACCTGCCACACCTTCAGGCTGGAGCGCGTTTCGTGATCTATCTCGTTGGTTGGTAGAATTAAATACTCTATAAACACCTACTTTTCTGCTAATTACGTTTTTTCACCATAAATTCAAAATATTGTACTACGCTTACCTCTAAATACTCCGTTGTTCGTTAGCCCGCGCGCAGACGCGTGTTTTGACACCTCACACGCGTACCTAGCTCGGAAAAACGGAAAATTATACCAACAATAAAAGTTTACCTCAGCGAACCAGCATTCAACACAAACTACGATATCTTTGCACCCAGGAGACGGAATTTGAAGCGGTTTCGGTGCAGTTAATCTTAATTGGGCTCTGCCTCTCTTTTCCACCTAAAATAATCCACCTGTTTTCTTTAAAAATAAAAAATCATTTTTTCGAAAATTTCACTTATTTTAAACTCGATAACCTCGGTTAACTCAAAATTCTGCCGTTTAAATTCGGGGTTTTTGCTATTAATAAATACTTACCTGCCACACCTTCAGGCTGGAGCGCGTTTCGTGATCTATCTCGTTGGTTGGTAGAATTAAATACTCTATAAACACCTACTTTTCTGCTAATTACGTTTTTTCACCATAAATTCAAAATATTGTACTACGCTTACCTCTAAATACTCCGTTGTTCGTTAGCCCGTGCGCAGACGCGTGTTTTGACACCTCACACGCGTACCTAGCTCGGAAAAACGGAAAATTATACTTAAATTCGGGGTTTTTGCTATTAATAAATACTTACCTGCCACACCTACAGGCTGGAGCGCGTTTCGTGATCTATCTCGTTGGTTGGTAGAATTAAATACTCTATAAACACCTACTTTTCTGCTAATTACGTTTTTTCACCATAAATTCAAAATATTGTACTACGCTTACCTCTAAATACTCCGTTGTTCGTTAGCCCGCGCGCAGACGCGTGTTTTGACACCTCACACGCGTACCTAGCTCGGAAAAACGGAAAATTATACCAACAATAAAAGTTTACCTCAGCGAACCAGCATTCAACACAAACTACGATATCTTTGCACCCAGGAGACGGAATTTGAAGCGGTTTCGGTGCAGTTAATCTTAATTGGGCTCTGCCTCTCTTTTCCACCTAAAATAATCCACCTGTTTTCTTTAAAAATAAAAAATCATTTTTTCGAAAATTTCACTTATTTTAAACTCGATAACCTCGGTTAACTCAAAATTCTGCCGTTTAAATTCGGGGTTTTTGCTATTAATAAATACTTACCTGCCACACCTTCAGGCTGGAGCGCGTTTCGTGATCTATCTCGTTGGTTGGTAGAATTAAATACTCTATAAACACCTACTTTTCTGCTAATTACGTTTTTTCACCATAAATTCAAAATATTGTACTACGCTTACCTCTAAATACTCCGTTGTTCGTTAGCCCGCGCGCAGACGCGTGTTTTGACACCTCACACGCGTACCTAGCTCGGAAAAACGGAAAATTATACCAACAATAAAAGTTTACCTCAGCGAACCAGCATTCAACACAAACTACGATATCTTTGCACCCAGGAGACGGAATTTGAAGCGGTTTCGGTGCAGTTAATCTTAATTGGGCTCTGCCTCTCTTTTCCACCTAAAATAATCCACCTGTTTTCTTTAAAAATAAAAAATCATTTTTTCGAAAATTTCACTTATTTTAAACTCGATAACCTCGGTTAACTCAAAATTCTGCCGTTTAAATTCGGGGTTTTTGCTATTAATAAATACTTACCTGCCACACCTTCAGGCTGGAGCGCGTTTCGTGATCTATCTCGTTGGTTGGTAGAATTAAATACTCTATAAACACCTACTTTTCTGCTAATTACGTTTTTTCACCATAAATTCAAAATATTGTACTACGCTTACCTCTAAATACTCCGTTGTTCGTTAGCCCGCGCGCAGACGCGTGTTTTGACACCTCACACGCGTACCTAGCTCGGAAAAACGGAAAATTATACCAACAATAAAAGTTTACCTCAGCGAACCAGCATTCAACACAAACTACGATATCTTTGCACCCAGGAGACGGAATTTGAAGCGGTTTCGGTGCAGTTAATCTTAATTGGGCTCTGCCTCTCTTTTCCACCTAAAATAATCCACCTGTTTTCTTTAAAAATAAAAAATCATTTTTTCGAAAATTTCACTTATTTTAAACTCGATAACCTCGGTTAACTCAAAATTCTGCCGTTTAAATTCGGGGTTTTTGCTATTAATAAATACTTACCTGCCACACCTTCAGGCTGGAGCGCGTTTCGTGATCTATCTCGTTGGTTGGTAGAATTAAATACTCTATAAACACCTACTTTTCTGCTAATTACGTTTTTTCACCATAAATTCAAAATATTTTACTACGCTTACCTCTAAATACTCCGTTGTTCGTTAGCCCGCGCGCAGACGCGTGTTTTGACACCTCACACGCGTACCTAGCTCGGAAAAACGGAAAATTATACCAACAATAAAAGTTTACCTCAGCGAACCAGCATTCAACACAAACTACGATATCTTTGCACCCAGGAGACGGAATTTGAAGCGGTTTCGGTGCAGTTAATCTTAATTGGGCTCTGCCTCTCTTTTCCACCTAAAATAATCCACCTGTTTTCTTTAAAAATAAAAAATCATTTTTTCGAAAATTTCACTTATTTTAAACTCGATAACCTCGGTTAACTCAAAATTCTGCCGTTTAAATTCGGGGTTTTTGCTATTAATAAATACTTACCTGCCACACCTTCAGGCTGGAGCGCGTTTCGTGATCTATCTCGTTGGTTGGTAGAATTAAATACTCTATAAACACCTACTTTTCTGCTAATTACGTTTTTTCACCATAAATTCAAAATATTGTACTACGCTTACCTCTAAATACTCCGTTGTTCGTTAGCCCGCGCGCAGACGCGTGTTTTGACACCTCACACGCGTACCTAGCTCGGAAAAACGGAAAATTATACCAACAATAAAAGTTTACCTCAGCGAACCAGCATTCAACACAAACTACGATATCTTTGCACCCAGGAGACGGAATTTGAAGCGGTTTCGGTGCAGTTAATCTTAATTGGGCTCTGCCTCTCTTTTCCACCTAAAATAATCCACCTGTTTTCTTTAAAAATAAAAAATCATTTTTTCGAAAATTTCACTTATTTTAAACTCGATAACCTCGGTTAACTCAAAATTCTGCCGTTTAAATTCGGGGTTTTTGCTATTAATAAATACTTACCTGCCACACCTTCAGGCTGGAGCGCGTTTCGTGATCTATCTCGTTGGTTGGTAGAATTAAATACTCTATAAACACCTACTTTTCTGCTAATTACGTTTTTTCACCATAAATTCAAAATATTGTACTACGCTTACCTCTAAATACTCCGTTGTTCGTTAGCCCGCGCGCAGACGCGTGTTTTGACACCTCACACGCGTACCTAGCTCGGAAAAACGGAAAATTATACCAACAATAAAAGTTTACCTCAGCGAACCAGCATTCAACACAAACTACGATATCTTTGCACCCAGGAGACGGAATTTGAAGCGGTTTCGGTGCAGTTAATCTTAATTGGGCTCTGCCTCTCTTTTCCACCTAAAATAATCCACCTGTTTTCTTTAAAAATAAAAAATCATTTTTTCGAAAATTTCACTTATTTTAAACTCGATAACCTCGGTTAACTCAAAATTCTGCCGTTTAAATTCGGGGTTTTTGCTATTAATAAATACTTACCTGCCACACCTTCAGGCTGGAGCGCGTTTCGTGATCTATCTCGTTGGTTGGTAGAATTAAATACTCTATAAACACCTACTTTTCTGCTAATTACGTTTTTTCACCATAAATTCAAAATATTGTACTACGCTTACCTCTAAATACTCCGTTGTTCGTTAGCCCGCGCGCAGACGCGTGTTTTGACACCTCACACGCGTACCTAGCTCGGAAAAACGGAAAATTATACCAACAATAAAAGTTTACCTCAGCGAACCAGCATTCAACACAAACTACGATATCTTTGCACCCAGGAGACGGAATTTGAAGCGGTTTCGGTGCAGTTAATCTTAATTGGGCTCTGCCTCTCTTTTCCACCTAAAATAATCCACCTGTTTTCTTTAAAAATAAAAAATCATTTTTTCGAAAATTTCACTTATTTTAAACTCGATAACCTCGGTTAACTCAAAATTCTGCCGTTTAAATTCGGGGTTTTTGCTATTAATAAATACTTACCTGCCACACCTTCAGGCTGGAGCGCGTTTCGTGATCTATCTCGTTGGTTGGTAGAATTAAATACTCTATAAACACCTACTTTTCTGCTAATTACGTTTTTTCACCATAAATTCAAAATATTGTACTACGCTTACCTCTAAATACTCCGTTGTTCGTTAGCCCGCGCGCAGACGCGTGTTTTGACACCTCACACGCGTACCTAGCTCGGAAAAACGGAAAATTATACCAACAATAAAAGTTTACCTCAGCGAACCAGCATTCAACACAAACTACGATATCTTTGCACCCAGGAGACGGAATTTGAAGCGGTTTCGGTGCAGTTAATCTTAATTGGGCTCTGCCTCTCTTTTCCACCTAAAATAATCCACCTGTTTTCTTTAAAAATAAAAAATCATTTTTTCGAAAATTTCACTTATTTTAAACTCGATAACCTCGGTTAACTCAAAATTCTGCCGTTTAAATTCGGGGTTTTTGCTATTAATAAATACTTACCTGCCACACCTTCAGGCTGGAGCGCGTTTCGTGATCTATCTCGTTGGTTGGTAGAATTAAATACTCTATAAACACCTACTTTTCTGCTAATTACGTTTTTTCACCATAAATTCAAAATATTGTACTACGCTTACCTCTAAATACTCCGTTGTTCGTTAGCCCGCGCGCAGACGCGTGTTTTGACACCTCACACGCGTACCTAGCTCGGAAAAACGGAAAATTATACCAACAATAAAAGTTTACCTCAGCGAACCAGCATTCAACACAAACTACGATATCTTTGCACCCAGGAGACGGAATTTGAAGCGGTTTCGGTGCAGTTAATCTTAATTGGGCTCTGCCTCTCTTTTCCACCTAAAATAATCCACCTGTTTTCTTTAAAAATAAAAAATCATTTTTTCGAAAATTTCACTTATTTTAAACTCGATAACCTCGGTTAACTCAAAATTCTGCCGTTTAAATTCGGGGTTTTTGCTATTAATAAATACTTACCTGCCACACCTTCAGGCTGGAGCGCGTTTCGTGATCTATCTCGTTGGTTGGTAGAATTAAATACTCTATAAACACCTACTTTTCTGCTAATTACGTTTTTTCACCATAAATTCAAAATATTGTACTACGCTTACCTCTAAATACTCCGTTGTTCGTTAGCCCGCGCGCAGACGCGTGTTTTGACACCTCACACGCGTACCTAGCTCGGAAAAACGGAAAATTATACCAACAATAAAAGTTTACCTCAGCGAACCAGCATTCAACACAAACTACGATATCTTTGCACCCAGGAGACGGAATTTGAAGCGGTTTCGGTGCAGTTAATCTTAATTGGGCTCTGCCTCTCTTTTCCACCTAAAATAATCCACCTGTTTTCTTTAAAAATAAAAAATCATTTTTTCGAAAATTTCACTTATTTTAAACTCGATAACCTCGGTTAACTCAAAATTCTGCCGTTTAAATTCGGGGTTTTTGCTATTAATAAATACTTACCTGCCACACCTTCAGGCTGGAGCGCGTTTCGTGATCTATCTCGTTGGTTGGTAGAATTAAATACTCTATAAACACCTACTTTTCTGCTAATTACGTTTTTTCACCATAAATTCAAAATATTGTACTACGCTTACCTCTAAATACTCCGTTGTTCGTTAGCCCGCGCGCAGACGCGTGTTTTGACACCTCACACGCGTACCTAGCTCGGAAAAACGGAAAATTATACCAACAATAAAAGTTTACCTCAGCGAACCAGCATTCAACACAAACTACGATATCTTTGCACCCAGGAGACGGAATTTGAAGCGGTTTCGGTGCAGTTAATCTTAATTGGGCTCTGCCTCTCTTTTCCACCTAAAATAATCCACCTGTTTTCTTTAAAAATAAAAAATCATTTTTTCGAAAATTTCACTTATTTTAAACTCGATAACCTCGGTTAACTCAAAATTCTGCCGTTTAAATTCGGGGTTTTTGCTATTAATAAATACTTACCTGCCACACCTTCAGGCTGGAGCGCGTTTCGTGATCTATCTCGTTGGTTGGTAGAATTAAATACTCTATAAACACCTACTTTTCTGCTAATTACGTTTTTTCACCATAAATTCAAAATATTGTACTACGCTTACCTCTAAATACTCCGTTGTTCGTTAGCCCGCGCGCAGACGCGTGTTTTGACACCTCACACGCGTACCTAGCTCGGAAAAACGGAAAATTATACCAACAATAAAAGTTTACCTCAGCGAACCAGCATTCAACACAAACTACGATATCTTTGCACCCAGGAGACGGAATTTGAAGCGGTTTCGGTGCAGTTAATCTTAATTGGGCTCTGCCTCTCTTTTCCACCTAAAATAATCCACCTGTTTTCTTTAAAAATAAAAAATCATTTTTTCGAAAATTTCACTTATTTTAAACTCGATAACCTCGGTTAACTCAAAATTCTGCCGTTTAAATTCGGGGTTTTTGCTATTAATAAATACTTACCTGCCACACCTTCAGGCTGAAGCGCGTTTCGTGATCTATCTCGTTGGTTGGTAGAATTAAATACTCTATAAACACCTACTTTTCTGCTAATTACGTTTTTTCACCATAAATTCAAAATATTGTACTACGCTTACCTCTAAATACTCCGTTGTTCGTTAGCCCGCGCGCAGACGCGTGTTTTGACACCTCACACGCGTACCTAGCTCGGAAAAACGGAAAATTATACCAACAATAAAAGTTTACCTCAGCGAACCAGCATTCAACACAAACTACGATATCTTTGCACCCAGGAGACGGAATTTGAAGCGGTTTCGGTGCAGTTAATCTTAATTGGGCTCTGCCTCTCTTTTCCACCTAAAATAATCCACCTGTTTTCTTTAAAAATAAAAAATCATTTTTTCGAAAATTTCACTTATTTTAAACTCGATAACCTCGGTTAACTCAAAATTCTGCCGTTTAAATTCGGGGTTTTTGCTATTAATAAATACTTACCTGCCACACCTTCAGGCTGGAGCGCGTTTCGTGATCTATCTCGTTGGTTGGTAGAATTAAATACTCTATAAACACCTACTTTTCTGCTAATTACGTTTTTTCACCATAAATTCAAAATATTGTACTACGCTTACCTCTAAATACTCCGTTGTTCGTTAGCCCGCGCGCAGACGCGTGTTTTGACACCTCACACGCGTACCTAGCTCGGAAAAACGGAAAATTTTGCCCTCCCACCCACCCTATAGCGACGAGACAATTTTTGCTTTTTTTTTTTAATTCTATTTTTGTGTACCCTGTTGCTCTAGAAGCTGTTATTAGTCATATACCATGAAAACACCCATCCTTTAGTCATCAGAGACCTAGTTTTCCAAGTACAATTTAATGGAAAATGGCTTTCATGCGTACTCCTCCTCGTTCTCTCAATCTTCCACCCGCGATTAAAGTTCCTCCCCTCCCCGCTGACTCTTCTGAGATTATCGACATGGAATCATGCATCCACATCATATCCAGACTCGCCGAATTCATTAAAACCACCGTTTACGAAAATAAAAGCGTCACGACAGGCAATAAAAAGACAATTGCTCTGGCGTCAGACGAAATACTCACAGCGATTTCAAAGCTCCCCAACTTCGTTGGCTCTTCTCGGGAAGAACTCGGCCAGGAAGCCCAACCACTGAGCCCAGCCAAACGAGATCATCACGAGCGTAAAGACAGAGGTCCAAACCATGAAAAATCTCGTCAGAACCGACGACGGCGATGGCACATTCAGAAAGGAGATTGTGACTTGCGTGCGAGAGGAGTTAAGCAAGCACCTTGCCACTATCTCGAGTCCACCAGCACCTCCAACCCCAATAACTTACGCGCAGGCTGCCAGTGCGCCTGCATCTCGGCACCCAATAAAAGAGATTCCACAAAACAGACCCGCCATTATTGTCTCGGCTAAATGCGACACACAAACGCGCCAGGAAGTCGTGGAGTCTTTTAGGATAGTATCAGTTACCGCACCACTAACTATGCGCCTACAAAAATCCAGTCCGTGTCCAACAACAAACTTAGGGTCGAGTTCGAAACGGAGAAACAGCGCGACGAAACCCTCAAGAAATTGGAAACTTCCTCCCAACTTACTGCGGAACCGGCAAGAAAACTTAAACCCATGCTCATTCTCAAGGGAATCTCCATAGACACGCCATCGGAGGACCTAATCGACATCATTCGCGGCCAGAACGAAGAGCTATCGCCCCTCTTCGAGAATAATGACGACCTGCGACTCGCTTTCAAAAGGAACAACAGGAACCCAAATCTATACACCGCCATCCCAATCGCTCACCCCACCCTGTGGCGTAAAATAATTGACATGGGAAGAGTTTGCGTCGACCACCAACGCGTCCATTCTGAAGACTTCTCGCCATTCATCCAGTGCAAAAAGTGCCTGCAGTTCGGGCATGTCCAGTCAAAATGCACAGCGAAACAATCTCCATGCGCTTACTGCTCTGAAGAGGGCCACAACATTGAAAGCTGCCCACTTCGAGAGAACAAAAGCACGCCCAAATGCTTTAACTGCCACCCACACAACACAAAATTCAGCACCAGCTACGACATCGGACACAAGGCCACCGCTAACAATTGCCCCAGAGTGAAATCACTTAAACTTAAAATTACCAGCCGCACTGATTATGGATAAGTCATACATCAGAATAGTACATTGTAACATAGATCGCTCAAAAAATAGTTTCCACGAACTTTTAACGTACTTTTATAATGGCCAATACGACATTGCCTTGTTGTCGGAACCTTACATAGGATCTGGCAAGGAGGTCAAACCCATATCGGGTATCGACATCTTTCAGTATTCAAACGGATGCAATGTTAATGCATGCATCCTAGTCAAATCTGGGCGCGGCGTGATTTTGGGGGAGTCAGGAATGTCTTCAGCTAACTTAAGCATGATTCAGCTGCAAACCGACCACCAAAAATGGTACTTGGCCTCAGCTTACGTAGAGCCAAGAGACGACACCTCCTGCACGCTTGAAGCAATAGACTGTTTCCTCAAAGCCACATCTCAACACAAGTGCATACTGGGGGGAGACTTCAATGGTTGGCACCCTGCCTGGGGAAGTGATAAATCAAACCCCAAAGGAATTAGCCTTCTGGAGCTTGTCTACGCCAATGACATGTATATTTGTAACACCGGAACCACCCCGACATTCGAGACGGTAACGCATGGGCGCGACCGATTGTCTATCATCGACGTGACGATGGCTTCTGCCTCTATGTACGACTCTGTACGCGACTGGCGAGTAAACCTGGACTGTTGCAAGTCATCGCAGCACAACGCAATCGATTTCTGTATTGCCACCCGCAGACCCAGTACAATAGTAAATAATAACAACTCAACCTTCTTATTTAACACCAAAGGAGCATACTGGGCCGCTTTTAAGGATGCTGTGCGACACAAAATGACGGTCTCGGAAGTGCTCGATAGCGATGTGCCCAACCTCGACGTCGATCATCTGGAATGCCTCGTCCACCAAATCACACGTGACAGTTGCATGGAAACCATGCCCACCAAAGGGCAGAAGCGTAAGTACAAACCTCCATGGTGGACAGAGAACCTTGAAACCCAAAAAACAGACATAATCAATCTCCACAGACGCATACACACAGCGAAACGACAAGGTTTACCACTGAAAGCCCTTCTGGAAGAGAGCCAGAACAAGAAACGTGTCTACTCAGAAGAACTGAAAAAAGAATCCACTGCAAACTTCCGCAAGTTCTGCGAACTTTAAAACAAAGAAAACGTTTGGTCACTGATCAACCGACTTCTCAAGGAGACTGCGCCCAGAAGACCACCCATCACCCTGAAAGTAGGAGACAGATTTACCACCGATGGAGAGGAGACGGCCAACGTCCTCCTAAACCACTTTTATCCTGACGACACCTGTGATCAGATGCCAACACAAGCAGAACTCCGACGACAATACTACAACCCTACTACCAACACGGAAAATGACCATCCATTCACGGAAGAAGAGGTTCTGGAGCAACTAAAACAAATAAGCCCAAGCAAAGCCCCTGGCCTTGACAATCTTACATCAGATATTTGCCTCCAATTTGCAGTACATTTCCCCAACTTAATAACCGAAATCATGAACAGATGCCTTACTCTATAGTATTTCCCCCGAATATAGAAGGAGGCCTATGTCAAGATCATCCCTAAACCGGGAAAGGATGATCCTTCCAATCTCAAATCGTTCCGCCCCATAGGTCTAATTCCAGTGTTCGGGAAACTCCTGGAAATATTTTTCATCAAACGGGTAGCCCACCACGCTGAGGTGGGAAACAAACTAAACCCTCAACAATTCGGCTTCCGTCAACAAAAGAATACCATCCAAGCCATCCATACAGCTCTCAACCACATACACCACGCCAAAGAGAATCACAAACTTTCTATAGCAATATCACTAGACATAAGAGCGGCATTTGATAACGCTTGGTGGCCTGCCCTTTTCCATCGCCTTAAACACATCGGAACGCCGCAAAACATCTATGGGCTAATTAAAAACTACGTGCAGGACAGAACCGCTATGCTGGATCACGCGGGAGTCCGAGTCCGCAAAACTCTGACAAAGGGCTGCATTCAAGGATCCGCGTGTGGTCCGGTTCTATGGAACTTGATCCTGGACGAGCTCCTGGACATGGAACTGCCACCGGGCTGTCACTTACAAGCCTTCGCGGATGACGTTCTTCTGCTAGTTACGGCAGACACGCCGGAAACAGTAGAGCAGCTAGCCAACAACATTCTCGCCAACATCAGCGAATGGGGTAAACGCGTGAAACTGACCTTCGGCCCGGCAAAAACACAAGCCATCGCCTTCACGCCAAAAGCGAAAACCGCACGGCTCCAAATGGATGGCATAGATTTAGCATTTATTCCCGAAATAAAGCTGCTTGGCTTCATCCTAGATGAAAAATTACGGTATAACAGCCACCTAAAATATGTGCTGGGCAAAGCCACACGCATATTCAATAAACTACGAATGTACACTAGGTGTACATGGGGCGCACACCCGGAAAACGCCCGCACAATTTATATGCACGTAATAGAACCCATTATCACTTACGCTGCTGGCATATGGGGGCACATAGTAAGCAGGAAGAACGTTAAAAAACAACTCGCTAGCCTTCAGCGGGGATTCGCACTGAAGGCCATCCGTGCCTTCCCGACCGTCTCTACTACTGCCGCTGTAGCACTCGCAGAGCTCATGCCCCTTGAGCTCAGGATCCAAGAAATTCACCATGTCGAGACGGGCCTCACAGGCACTAGTTACCTTTTGCCAGCGGACATAACTCCTGAACGCCCAACACCCGTGCGTGAGCTACTACATCCTGCACTTAGAATACCAAAATCAGTTACCAGCACCCGGACACATAGACACGCTGAAGATGAGACGACCCAATTAACACCCCGAACACCTTACAACATCTTCACTGACGGCAGCAAGCAGGACGACGGTGCCGTCGTGCGGCTTTCGTTTGCTACGACCCAGGAGGAACATCCGCAACGAAAAAATTCAAACTTCACAACACCTGCACTGTCTTCCAGGCTGAACTGTTGGCCATCCTGGAAGCATGCAAATGGGCAAATACAAAGACGCAAACCAACACCACCATCTTCACTGACTCCCAATCTGCTATACAGGCAATCGCAGACCGCAGCAACACACACCCTCTTGTCACGGAAATACACAAAATCATATTCAAACACACACACAAGCACGGAAACACCACCACGTATTAAAATTACGTGGGTGAAAGGCCACTGTGGAGTTGCGGGCAACGAGGCTGCGGATGATGCCGCGAAAATGGCCACTCGGCTTCACAAAACACCAGACTACAAAGCATACCCGATGTCATATGTCAAACACAAACTTAGACTAGCCAACCTGGCTAAGTGGCAAGCCAGGTACGCATCAAGTGAGCAGGGACAACACACCAAAGCCATATTCCAAACATTACAACAAATTACTAAATTCCGCAAAAAGATAGATCAAAACTTTCACTTCACTCAAATTCTGACAGGACATGGCTTTCATAAACAGTACCTCCATCGATTTAAAATTACTGCAGACGACAATTGTCCCTGCCACGACGACACAGTACAAAGCCTCGACCACCTCCTCAGGGATTGCCCCAGATTTGCCATGGATCGCATGCAATATGAGGCAATCTCTGAAAGGTTTGGCATTACGGCATATGACATCGGGATGCTTACGAGAAAAGAAGATGTCTTTGACGCGTACATAACATACGTGACCAAAATCCTGAGCACGCTGGAAAGCTTCAACGGCACGTGAAAATACCACAATAATATTATATTTATAAATCTATAATAGTTAATATTTATCACAAATATACATATACCTATTAAAACAACAAAGCGAATAAGAAATTAAAAATAAGTATCCGTATCAAATCGCGGATTCTGAAAAACTAAAAAACAGTTGAATTAAATAAAACAAAGAAAAACAAGCGAACCAAATAATAATAAAAAAAAAAAAACCTAACCTGACCAGTCACCCGGCGTCCCCCGCCGCGAGCAGATCGGTTTTAAGTCGCTTCGCGCTCAAAAATTCTAAAACATTGTTTTTTCCGCGAAAAGTTATAAGTGTGATATACCATTGGAAGCGTGCTGCTTTGTTTGTGAAAAACCATATCTTGAAAACTTTGGAGCTCGACGCTGCTCGATATTGAGTGGGGACTTGGAATTCTGCGACTACAGCCGGGTGCACCACGAAAAAGCCTAGCCCTGGATACCAAACTTGGATTTTTTCTAGCTGAGATTCAGGAGATATCGCTAAAACAAGAAAAAACACGTGGAACGTGGACAGAGATCCCGAAGGTTGCGACTGGATAAGAGGGAAATTCCTTAAGGAGACACAGACGAGGACACTGAGAGGTGACTTGACATCCAGGAAAATCTTCCAGGAACACCTCCAAAAACAGGTCAACATTTTCAAGATTTAATTCCCGGGAATTTAGATCGAGAACATATACTTTGTATGATCTCAAAAAATTAAGTGTAAGTAACACTGTCTATTTTATTTTGTTTTAGATCCGATCAATAATTATTAAGTTATTCAGCTTTGAATTCTTTGAAAATTCGGGGGTTGGTTGTTTCAACCCCTGAAAATTTGGTAAAATTATAACTATATTGTAAGCACGTTTGCACATAAGTGTTCAGCCACGTGCTCAAACATGCGTCATTTTATGCCTCATAATGTTATTTTAAATACAGATTATTAATGCCCTAAAATCGTAATTTAGCTACAAAACAATATTTAAATAATTTTAACTGTCAAGCTCGCAAGCATGGCGCCATCGCCATCCCCACCTTTCTTGTATAAAAGAGCGTGCCACCATTATTGCGGGCTCATGCTGCGTAACAAACCACAGACATTCACTACTAAACAGACGCCAAACATAACGTGCGCGGGCGCGACGCGGGCCGCGACGCACGCAGCCACTGAGCGGCGGTACATTACAATACAAGCCGCTCATACATACACAACAGTTTATCCCTCAAACCGCAAACGGCTAGATCTTGGACCGGGGCGAGGGAAAACTACACCTTGTGGCGGCTTAGTAATCGTAATATGCTGAGTTGCATTATCGAAAAAGTATGTGGGAACGGGCAATCGGCTCGCCAGTCGCCTACATACCACCGCCCTGCCTCGACGCATACATAGTACCTAGTTAGCTATAACAAAGTATTGTGGAACTTGAATTAAAGACAATTTATTTCCTTGTAGTCCGAGTCTTCATTTATCTCACCGACAGTATAACACGCACAACACTGGTGACCCCGACGATTCCGTGATTTAAAGATACCGCATTGTAAACGCGTAGCGACAGGTTAGGCGACTCAAAAAGCTTACGAGGCAGAGGCGATTAGACCGCGTGGTGCAAAGTGAAACGTAACGTGCTTTAGCAAAGTAAAGCGACACGTGTGTACCGTTTTCAAGATGCCGCAAACGCCAATCGGCCAACCCGGGGCAGCTACCACTGGAGACGTATCAATGGTAACAGTGCAAATGAGAGTTCCGGAATTTTGGAGAGAGATACCAAGATCATGGTTCATCCAGTTCGAGGCAATGATGGCACCACAGAAGCAAGGCGACACCCAAAGGTACGAAATGGTGCTCGCAAAATTACCTACAGACGTTGTACGCCAAGTAACCGACATCATAGAAGCTCCGCCGGATACGGGCAAATATGAAACAATTAAGAAACGCTTATTGTCGGTATATGAAGAGAGTACAGATAAGCAATTTCACAAATTAATGCATGACACAGATCTGGGAACCCAAAAACCGTCGCAATTACTCAGAGAAATGTCGGCCTTGGCGAAGAAATGCGGCGTGACAGAAGAACCATTGAAGAGGCTGTGGCTGGACAAGCTAACACCTAATGTACAGTCACGGACTTTAATTGATGAGCCACCTGGCACTGTTCGCATTTTAGCCGTGTAATGCAAATCGGGTTTATTCGGTTCCCGACACGCAAAGTCATATGTCTTCGTAATAAAAGAAGAAAATTATATTTCATATCTTTACCGGTTGGCTAACCTGAGAGCAGAACTACAAACTTGACAGCAGTGACTACTCAAAGTCAACCAATTGCAGGTCTAGCAACAGTAACCTAGCAACGATAAACAATTGTTGCTAGTTTACTGTTGCGTACGGAGAAATTCTCTGACATCGATATTTCAACTGTCACTGTCTTCAGTTAAGTTTTCTGAATTATTGAGTTAATGAGCTATGATTCAAAGGAGGTCAGTATCAAATAGATTGGATAAACTTAATGCAACATTGTATTTATTCTTATCATTAAGAACTTATTAGTCAACCTCTATGGATGAGACTATTTCCGATTAAAAGTAATTTATTTGTCATCTTGGTATTTCAACTGTCACTGTCTTCAGATATGTTTTCATAAATATCGAGTTAATGAGCTATGATTCAAAGGAGGTCGGTATCAAATAGATTGGATAAACTTAATGCAACGTTGTATTTATTTTTATTATTGAGAACTTATTAGTCGACCTCTATGGATAAGACTATTTCCGATTAAAAGTAATTTATTTGTCATCTTGATATTTCAACTGTCACTGTCTTCAGTTATGTTTTCATAATTATCGAGTTAATGAGCTATGATTCAAAGGAGGTCGGTATCAAATAGATTGGATAAACTTAATGCAACATTGTATTTATTTTTATCATTGAGAACTTATTAGTCAACCTCTATGGATATTTCCGATTAAAAGTAATTTATTTGTCATCTTGTTTACGAGCTTGCGATTTGAGTTCGTTTATAATCGTGTAATCTCGTGAATGTATGAAAGTAAACAAGATGACAAATAAATTACTTTTAATCGGAATTACTTTTAATCGGAAATATCCATAGAGGTTGACTTTATTAGTCAACCTCTATGGATATTAAAAGTAATTTATTTGTCATCTTGTTTACTAGCTTCTGATTTGAGTTCGTGTTTAATCGTGTAATCTCGTGAATGTATGAAACTGCAAAATTGAAAAGTTTGAAGGTGGCTCATCAATTAAAGTCCGTGACTGTACGAGCAATGTTAGCAATGAGCGAAGACACCAAGTTGGAGGATCTGGCTAGGAAGGCAGATAAAATACTAGAAACCTTGGGAAGCGGCGCGGTCGTGTCCATCACACCCAGCACATCAACAGATGACGGTATTGCCAGCCACCTAAAAGAATTAACAATGGAAATGAAAGAACTACGTGGAGAAATAGATCAGGAGGCGAAAAGACAACTCGGGCGGCAGACGATGGCAACAACGTCCTAGATCCAAAAGCCGAACGCGGCGCACACCAGGATCTCCCGACTGGCTATGCAGATATCATTACCGCTACAGGAACAACGCGCGCACGTGTGAAGCACCGTGCAGCTGGACCAAGAAGCAGCAGAAGCAGGAAAACTAGACGCGGTGCAGTCAGCGTCGGTGGACGATTGCGCCGCGGGAAACCACCGACTTTGTGTGAAAGACTTCAAGACGGGAATCGTGTATTTAGTGGACACGGGTGCGAATGTATCAGTGATACCAGTGAGTAAAGTGAAAACAAAGCACAAACAAGAGTGTACATATAAACTTTACGCAGCTAATAATACGGAAATAAAAACCTACGGTGCAGTCAAACTCAAACTCAAACTCAAAGCATTTATTTCAAATAAACCAATTACAGGCACTTTTGAATTGTCAAAGGGTCGGTCAGTTAGAAAATATGAAGCTAGATGCCCATTCCAAAGCGTAGTAGGTTCCTATGGAGAAGAACGGGAAAGAAACTCCACGGACACTCTTTTAAATCAGAATATTGTTACAATATGTTGTTTACATCATTCATGTTGGAATCATACATGTGAGTACAATGTAGAAAAACGTGCAGGTTAAAAGAGTCCGTAAATAAAAGATAAAACGATACAAAACAATTCAAAAATTAAAATAAATCAAAATAAGCCGTGGCAGCTAAGAGATGACCAGTCCCTACTGATGGCGCCCGTTCACGAACATGACGCATGGATCAGCACCATTCAGCTCAACCATTTTGAAGCGAACTTAATGATCCAACACACACGCCACCACCAGCGAGACATTAAAGTGAGCATGACATGCTTTCAGCCGCCAGGGCACATTCAAGTCAATGAAAGACGTACCTAGTAAATGGTAGCTTTAAAGTACTTAGGTAAGTACATAGTGCTCACACACATGTGCTATGCAGTTATACAATACTAGGAGATTGAATTTATACAATGTAAAGATAGTTTTTACAATCTTCAGCAGCTCCAACAATATTTTCGTATGCTAATCAATTAGTTGTTGCGCCCTGTGGAGCTGGACCAGCGCTGAGCCAAGCATTTTTGTCAGTGATGTAATCCCCCAATTTATAATATGCTTGGCGGCATAGTGTGCGTTTTATACAAGATTTAAATTTTGTTTCATTCAGTTGGAGTATGTGGGGAGGTATTTTATTGTAACATTTTAAACAGTACCCCATGAAGGATGAGTCTACTTTAGCCAGTCTGAAGCCCGGTTGAACTAATTGGTCCCTATTCCTAGTCCTATAATTGTGTTTTTCACCTCTTTTACTAAAAAGACTTAGATTTTTCCTTACGTACATGATGTTTTCGTAGATATATTGACAAGGTACCGTCATGATGTTAATATCTTTAAACAGTTCCCTTAGAGAATCGCGCATACGGAGGCCATATATTGCTCTGATAGCTCTTTTCTGCAGAATAAAAATAGACTCGATATCTGCAGCCCGTCCCCATAGTAAAATACCGTAAGACATGATACTATGAAAGTAACTGAAATAGCCTCGCAGTATCTACATCAGTGAATTGACGGATTTTTCTCACAGCATATGCTGCTGAACTTAGCCGTCCTGCAAGAGATGTTAAATGAGGACCCCATTGCAGCCTTGAGTCGAGTGTGATCCCCAGGAAAACAGTCTTATCGACGAATTCTAGTTTCTCCCTATTCAATATTATGTCACAATCACTACTTTTAACATTCGGTAAAGCAAATCTCATGCATTTAGTTTTTTTCCCATTTAATACTAAATTATTAGCAGTGAACCAATTTTGGACCTGCAGTAGGGCGTTATTTACGTCGTCAAGATTTGATGCACGTCTATTTATTTTAAAAATTAAGGAAGTATCGTCAGCAAATAACACCATTTGTGGTTGGTTTTTTAATAAATGGGGTAGATCATTAATATATACTAAAAAGAGGAAAGGACCCAATATCGAGCCTTGTGGAACACCCATTTTTACATTTAAACCGAGTGAATTGACACCATTTATTTGAACTTGCTGTTGTCTATCATTTAAATAAGATTTTACTAAACTGAGCGCAAGTTTACCTAGTCCGTAATGCTCAAGTTTTAAGAGTAAGGTTTTGTGATTTACGCAGTCAAATGCCTTGGAGAGGTCACAAAAAATTCCTATGGCATCTTGGGCCTCCTCCCACGCAGTAAAAATGTGTTTTAATAAGGTGACACCGGCGTCAGTCGTACAACGTCCTTTGGTGAAACCATACTGCTGATCGTGTAAGATTTGGTTGGTGTTAAAATGATTAAGCATTTGATTGAGCATTACCTTTTCGAAGACCTTGCTGAACACCGGCAGAACAGACACTGGTCTATAATTGTTGGTGTCTTTACTGTCTCCAGATTTAAAAAGTGGTATAACCTTACTGTATTTCATTAAATCCGAAAAGACTCCTTGATCCACACATAAATTAAATATTAAAGCCAAGTATGGTGCTATAGTCTCGATTATGGATGTACAAACTTTGATAGATAATCCCCATAGATCTTCGGTTAATTTTATTTTGATTTGTCGAAAAGCTTTTATAACTATCATAGGGTTTATATGCTTAAATTGAAATTCAACCGGGCAGACTGGAACGTTCGCTCTTAATAAATCAATTGAGACGTCGGGTGAGGAATTTAAAACTTCCGTCGTTTTAGCTGGTATGTTAGTAAAGAAGTGTACAAATTCTTGAGCTACTTCTAAATTAGAGCTTATGGCACCACGTGAAGTGTCCAATGTGTAATCATTGTTTCTTATTTTGTTCTTATTAGTTTCACTATTTATAACTTTCCAAACTGATTTTATTTTATTTTCTGCTGATTTGATCTTGTTGCTAATAAAAAGGGCTTTAGCTATCTTGCAGGTATTTCGAAAAATTTTGGAATATGTAGCAACATACATATTGAAAGTTCCAGTGTTAATGTAAGGCTTAAGGCCATACAGCTCGAACAGTCTTTCCCTACTTATCCTAATACCTCTAGTTGCCCAGTCACTAAAAATAAAATTAGGGCAAATATTTTTTGTTTTCTTTTCAAAAGTTTTATTGAATTCAGTGTGCACTACTGAAAAGAAATCCTCATACAATTTGTTTGCATCGTCCATATTCTGGCCCAGGGCATTTAACTTATTATTTAGGGTACTATTGAATCTATTTAATTTGCCTGTTGTAATCGGTCTAAATTGTATTTGCATTTTTTGCATTGGTGTTTTAAACTTAAAAGTTACCGTTTGTCCACTATGATCAGACGGCAAATAGTTTACGATGGCTTTATCTAAATAATCACAATCGCAGTGACTATAGAATTAAACTTAGGATTAAATAGAAATTACAAATGGTCATTTATAGTTTGCGAGGTGAAACAGCCAATCATAGGGGCAGATTTTTTAAGAGCACACCAATTAGTCGTAGATTTACACAACAAAAGGTTGATTGACGGTCTCACCAAAATAAGTAGAGAAGCAACTACAGTGAAAAGTTCCGAATTTACCATATCTAGCATTCAACATGACAATCCGTACAAAGATTTGCTTGAAAAATTCACAGAAGTAACTAAACCGACAACGTACAAAGACCCCCCTAGCCATAATACATACCATCACATAGAAACTACAGGCCCTCCCGTGTTTTCCCGTGCTAGGCCGTTGCCACCGCATAGATATAAAATAGTGCGAGAAGAGTTTAGGTTAATGCAAGATTTAGGTATATGTAGGCCATCAAAGAGTCCATGGGCAAGCGCGCTGCACGTCGTGCCTAAGAAGGATGGCCAGATCAGACCCTGTGGCGACTATCGTGCACTCAATGCGATCACGAAGCCGGACAGATACCCGATCCCAAGACTACAGGATTTCACCTACGGACTAGCAGGTAAGAAAATTTTTGCACGCCTAGACATAAATAGGGCCTATCATAATATTTGCGTAGCACCGCAGGACATAGAGAAAACAGCAATTATTACACCATTCGGACTGTTCGAATTTCCGAGAATGTCATTCGGTTTGCGCAACGCAGCGCAAACATTTCAGAGGTTCATGAACAACACAGTGTTACAGGGATTAGAATACGTGAACGGAGAACGGAAAGGGGAGTGTTCATACCTATTCTGTTACATAGATGACGTAATCATCGCAAGTACTGACGCCGAATCACTTCGCAAACACCTGAGCCTTGTTTTCAGCAGATTCGAGCAGTTCGGAATTACTATTAATATGTCAAAATGTTGTTTCGGTAAGCCCGAAATAGAATTTTTAGGTTACAATGTCAGCCAGGAAGGAATAAAACCCTTGAAAGATAAAGTCGAGGCGATACAAAGTTACCCGCGGCCGGAAACCGTGGAGCAGCTACGACGATTTTTGGGAATGGTAAATTTTTATAGGTTACACATACAGCAAGCGGCTGAGCACCAGGCAGAGTTAAACAAGTTTTTGCATGGGACCAAGAAAAAGGATAAGTCAAAAATAACATGGGATGATAAGGCCACGGCGGCTTTCGAGCAGTGTAAGGTAAGCCTACAAAGCGCCATCACACTGGCTCACCCAGAGGCCACAGGTAGATTGTCCCTAATGTGTGACGCATCGAATACATGCGTGGGGGCAGTGCTACAACAAGGAGTCGCCGGAAAAACGAGGCCCTTAGGTTATTTTTCTAAGAGACTATCAGAAGCCCAGCAAAAATACAGCACCTACGATCGAGAACTGCTGGCGATCTATTTAGCCATAACACATTTTAGAAACATGATCGAAGGTCAAGAGCTTACTATTTTTACAGACCACAAACCATTAACGTATGCTTTTTCTAAAATGGGTACCGACCGAGAGACCCCACGGCGCACAAGGCAGTTATTGAATATCAGCGAATTCACGAGCGACATACAATACGTCAACGGAAACGAGAATCAAGTTGCTGACGCGCTATCACGGGTGGAGTCCGTGTTTTGTCCGACGCAAGTTGATTTCGACGAAGTCGCACGGGCACAGGAAACAGACGAACAAATGGCGCGTATGTTAGCAGAATCGCAAGGTAACATCGTATTAAAACAAATTCATTCACCATTGTGCAACAGAGCAATTCATTGTAACATTTCAGAGAACCAGGTAAGACCATATCTACCACACAAATTTCGTAAAGTAGCTTTCGATGCAGTACATAACATAAGCCACCCCGGAATTAGGGCCACACGGAAAATGATAACGAAACGTTATATTTGGCCAGAAATGAACAAAGACGTGACCAGGTGGGCCAGGGCATGCATTCATTGTCAGAAAGTAAAAGTACAGCGACATACAGTATCCAAATTAAGTAGTTTCCCGGTAGTAGATAGATTTGAGCATGTACACATAGACATAGTCGGACCACCGCCGACGTCACAAGAAGGTTATAGGTATTGCGTCACTATGATAGATAGGTACACGAGATGGCCAGAAGCGATTCCGGTAACCGATATTACCGCGGACACAGTAGCTAAAGCCTTTTACGAGGGTTGGGTATGCAGATTTGGGTGCCCACAATAAATGCATTTTCTTTCTTTCTTTTCTTTCTTAAAAAATGATTTTTTATTTTTAAAGAAAACAGGTGGATTATTTTAGGTGGAAAGGAGAGGCAGAGCCCAATTAAGATTCGCTGCACCGAAACCGCTTCAAATTCCGTCTCCTAAGTGCAAAGATATCGTAGTTTGTGTTGAATGCTGGTTCGCTGAGGTAAACTTTTATTGTTGGTATAATTTTCCGTTTTTCCGAGCTAGGTACGCGTGTGAGGTGTCAAAACATGCGTCTGCTCGCGGGCTAACGAACAACGGAGTATTTAGAGGTAAGCGTAGTACAATATTTTGAATTTATGGTGAAAAAACGTAATTAGCAGAAAAGTAGGTGTTTATAGAGTATTTAATTCTACCAACCAACGAGATAGATCACGAAACGCGCTCCAGCCTAAAGGTGTGGCAGGTAAGTATTTATTAATAGCAAAAACCCCGAATTTAAACGGCAGAATTTTGAGTTAATCGAGGTTATCGAGTTTAAAATAAGTGAGATTTTCGAAAAAATGATTTTTTATTTTTAAAGAAAACAGGTGGATTATTTTAGGTGGAAAGGAGAGGCAGAGCCCAATTAAGATTAACTGCACCGAAACCGCTTCAAATTCCGTCTCCTAAGTGCAAAGATATCGTAGTAAAGTTTGTGTTGAATGCTGGTTCGCTGAGGTAAACTTTTATTGTTGGTATAATTTTCGGTTTTTCCGAGCTAGGTACGCGTGTGAGGTGTCAAAACACGCGTCTGCGCGCGGGCTAACGAACAACGGAGTATTTAGAGGTAAGCGTAGTACAATATTTTGAATTTATGGTGAAAAAACGTAATTAGCAGAAAAGTAGGTGTTTATAGAGTATTTAATTCTACCAACCAACGAGATAGATCACGAAACGCGCTCCAGCCTGTAGGTGTGGCAGGTAAGTATTTATTAATAGCAAAAACCCCGAATTTAAACGGCAGAATTTTGAGTTAATCGAGGTTATCGAGTTTAAAATAAGTGAAATTTTCGAAAAAATGATTTTTTATTTTTAAAGAAAACAGGTGGATTATTTTAGGTGGAAAGGAGAGGCAGAGCCCAATTAAGATTAACTGCACTGAAACCGCTTCAAATTCCGTCTCCTAAGTGCAAAGATATCGTAGTTTGTGTTGAATGCTGGTTCGCTGAGGTAAACTTTTATTGTTGGTATAATTTTCCATTTTTCCGAGCTAGGTACGCGTGTGAGGTGTCAAAACACGCGTCTGCGCGCGGGCTAACGAACAACGGAGTATTTAGAGGTAAGCGTAGTACAATATTTTGAATTTATGGTGAAAAAACGTAATTAGCAGAAAAGTAGGTGTTTATAGAGTATTTAATTCTACCAACCAACGAGATAGATCACGAAACGCGCTCCAGCCTGTAGGTGTGGCAGGTAAGTATTTATTAATAGCAAAAACCCCGAATTTAAACGGCAGAATTTTGAGTTAATCGAGGTTATCGAGTTTAAAATAAGTGAAATTTTCGAAAAAATGATTTTTTATTTTTAAAGAAAACAGGTGGATTATTTTAGGTGGAAAGGAGAGGCAGAGCCCAATTAAGATTAACTGCACCGAAACCGCTTCAAATTCCGTCTCCTAAGTGCAAAGATATCGTAGTTTGTGTTGAATGCTGGTTCGCTGAGGTAAACTTTTATTGTTGGTATAATTTTCCGTTTTTCCGAGCTAGGTACGCGTGTGAGGTGTCAAAATACGCGTCTGCGCGCGGGCTAACGAACAACTGAGTATTTAGAGGTAAGCGTAGTACAACATTTTGAATTTATGGTGAAAAAACGTAATTAGCAGAAAAGTAGGTGTTTATAGAGTATTTAATTCTACCAACCAACGAGATAGATCACGAAACGCGCTCCAGCCTGTAGGTGTGGCAGGTAAGTATTTATTAATAGCAAAAACCCCGAATTTAAACGGCAGAATTTTGAGTTAATCGAGGTTATCGAGTTTAAAATAAGTGAAATTTTCGAAAAAATGATTTTTTATTTTTAAAGAAAACAGGTGGATTATTTTAGGTGGAAAGGAGAGGCAGAGCCCAATTAAGATTAACTGCACTGAAACCGCTTCAAATTCCGTCTCCTAAGTGCAAAGATATTGTTGGGGATTTACATATAAAACACCACATAAAATAGAATACTGTATAATCACTTGAGCCGCGCACTTATAACTAGTACATAATTAGGACATATTAAAGGCAAAAACATAAGAACTGAGTTTCATTTCTTTGCGAGAGCTTAAGTACTATTTTACCATAGCGCACGTTGTGTGTGGGTCTGAGACAATTCAATTTTAATCTAGGCGTCTAGACCAATAGTGTTTATCTAGGTTTGGTGATTTCGGTCAAGCGTAAGCTTTTTTCTTGGACAAGTTACAACCTGCTCCCGGGCAAGTCTATTTGCTATGTTTGTGTATCGTAGACTCGTGTAAATGGTTTGTGGGTGTGGGTGTTGCAGGTTGAGACCTGCTCCTTTGGGCGAGCCCATTATGTGTGCTAGTGTGCCTAGAGTGTTTGTCTGGTGTGACATGGGTGTCTAACGGCTCTAGAACAGGTTGCGACTTGTCTGTTTGGAATCTAGTTAGACTTTTTAGTTATGTGAAAGGTTTGTTTACTTTGTTTCAGCCCTTATGCGCTTTTATGGCATATATTAAAGGAAAATAAAGGTAGCCCTAAGCTATTCAGGTACATTCATTATTCTAATGAGAAAATAGGTTATTTATTTTAATCAGTACTTTCTTAGACTAGATAAACAATCAGCAATTCTTATAAACTAATTATAAACAATCAGCAATTCTTATATACTAATTAGATGTATGTTCGTCGCCAACAGTCTCCCCCTCGGTGCGTTGCACTCCATCTCGTTGGGGCGACGTTGCAGGTACAATCAGTACTAGGCGCGGTGCTGGTCGTCTCAGGATACCCGCTGTTGTTCGCACGTCGACGATCCTAGTTCTTCCGTCTGGTCCGGGATGCGTGGCGATGATCTCGCCGCGTGGCCACGAGTATCGTGGTAGTGTGTGGTCGACGATCAAGACGATGTCGCCCAATGCTGGGTCCCGGTAGTGAGGACCTTGATTGTAGCGAGGCGAGAGAGTTGGTAGGTACTCTCGCAGCCACCTTGACCAGAAGTGATCGGCCAAGCGTTGGGAAGTCTTCCAGCTGGGAGACCCGATGAGTTCGGTGTCGTCGAAGGAGCCGAAGAGGGTAGCTCCGCATGACCGCCCGATGAGGAAGTGATTAGGGGTCAAGGCTTCTTCTTCTTCTGGATCGGTGCTCACGGAGAAGAGAGGTCTGGAGTTTACCATATGTTCGGCTTCTAGCAGTAGCGTGTGAAGAATTTCTTCTTTGGGTTGCCGCTCGTGCAGTGTGGCGGCGAGGGCGACTTTCACCGACCTTACCATTCTTTCCCAGGCTCCGCCCATGTGGGGGGCTCCGGGAGGGATGAATCTCCAGACGATGCCCATCTTGTTGGTTTCGTGGCTCAGGCTCGCGATGGCTGCGGAGATCTCTCGGTTGGCACCGATGAAGTTGGTCCCGTTGTCACTCAGGATGATTTTCGGAGTTCCCCTTCTGGCGATCATCCGCCGCAGGGCGAGAATCATTGAATCTGTGGACAAAGAATTAGCAAGTTCGAGGTGGATGGCCCTCGTTGTTAGACATGTAAATAATGCCCCCCATCGCTTTTCTGTGTGTCGGCCTATGGTGACGAGCATAGGCCCGAAGTAGTCGACCCCCAGGCAGGTGAAGGGAGGGCTAGTCTTCGTCAGACGCTCCGGTGGCAGATCTCCTTGCGGTGCGGTCTGCGGCGTTCTTCTCCGGAGTTGGCACCATCCGCAGTCTCGTGCTATTTTCTTTACCATGTTCCTGAGAGAAGGTATCCAATACTTCTGACGTACTTCGTTCATTACGGTGCTGTGGTTGCCGTGGTTGAATCTTTCATGTATGTACTTCACAAGTAGTTGTGTTATTCTATGATGTTTATCTAGCAGGATCGGATTCTTGTAGGACGATAACAAGTAGTTGGCCGCTCCTACACGAGTGGATAGTCTGATGAGCCCATCTTCTAACTTGACAGTGAGGTTCTTCAGCTTGGACGTTGTTTTAATATTCTCTTCTTTGCGTAGTGCGATGAGTTCATCTTGAAAGCAATCTTCCTGTATTTTCTTTATTAGAAGTTGCTCTGCCTTTTCCACATAGAGTGCCGACTTAGGTAGGAATGTAGTTTCTTTGCTGATCGACCTTCTTTCCGACGTCTGGGTTGACCTCTTCTGTGCTTTCTTCCATACTGGATCTTGAGTTTTCCTCGTGATTTGCTTCGTGATGTTTACCTTTTTCTTCAATTTGCGTTTGAAGACATCCACAGCTTGTAGGTATCTAGCTGTTGCGTGAAGCAGGCGCGTCCAGTTGGAGAATCTCACGGGATCAGGCACGATGATAGGCGTGGTCTTCTTGATGCTCAGGGTGGTGGCATTGGGTTTCTCTTCTCCTGTCGCAGGGATTGAAACTTTCTTCTCTTCAGAAGGCCAATGTCGTGGGTCTTCGTATAGGAAAGCCGGTCCTCTGAACCAACGATGTGTTATGTCGAAGCTGGATGGAGCTCCTCTCGTTGCGTCATCTGCTACGTTGAGTTTTGTTGGAACCCAGTACCATTCTTTATGTTTTGTCAGCTCTTCTATTTCGGCGAGTCGATGCGCGACGAATGGCTTGAATCTCTTAGGGTCAGACTGGATCCAAGCTAGTGCTGTCCTCGAGTCGGTCCAGAAGTACCTTCTTGTCACTGTTAGATCCATTTCCTGAATTGCACTGCTGGCCAGGCGACTTCCTAGTAGACATGCTTGGAGCTCGAGCCGAGGTATCGAAGTTGGCTTGAGAGGCGATACTCTTGCTTTTGCAGTCAGCAGCTTCACTTCCTCGTGGTCGTCCGGATGCTGGGAGCGCCAGTACACCGCACAGGCGTACGCAGTTTCGCTTGCGTCGCAGAAGGTGTGCAGCTCCCCCTCGGTGACGTCGTGTGTGAGGCAGCGCGGGATTCGAAGATCTTCAAGTTTTCTTAGGTCTTCAAGCCATCTTCTCCACTCTTCTTCTCTTGACGGGGGTATCTTCTCGTCCCACTCCAGGCCGGATCTCCATAAGTTCTGAAGCATGACTTTACCTTGTATTGTTATAGGTGACGCCAGCCCTAAGGGGTCAAAGACCGACATCACTGCGCTGGTTGCTTCTCTCTTCGTCGGCGCTCGTCGTCCTTCCTTGGCTTCGTCGGGAGTGTTGCGTAGACTCAAGGTGAAGTGGAGGCTATCTTCTTGAATATTCCAGTTGAGTCCTAGAGTTTTCTCAACTTGATCCTTTGGTTCCCCTAACACGATGGAA
The DNA here is from genome assembly GCA_947363905.1 of Lithophane semibrunnea. NCBI lineage: Eukaryota > Metazoa > Arthropoda > Insecta > Lepidoptera > Noctuidae > Lithophane > Lithophane semibrunnea. The sequence goes on along the minus strand of OX376213.1, from coordinate 11,171,779 downwards.
TTTTGATTGTTTTCGGTGTCAGTGAACTCTTCTATTGTCGCGGGGTCATTGCTCGCCCAGCCTCTTAAGTGGAACCCTCCCTTCTTGTGAATGTCGTTTACGTCTCTTGATACTTTGGTAGCTGTTGACACGTCGGGAAAGCTTGTTATGTAGTCATCCATGTAATGATTCCGACTTATTGCCCTGGCAGCTTCCGGACACTGGTCGGTGAAGTCTTCCGCGTTCTTGTTCTTGACGTATATTGCAGTGCACGGTGAGCAGGCAGCCCCGAATATTAGAGACGTCATCCTGTACTCTTTGTTCTTCCAGAGAAATCGAAGGCTATCTCTGTCTTCCTCGTTGATTTTTATTCTCAGGAACATTTCTTTGATGTCTGCGACGACAGCTATTGCTTCTTGACGGAAACGGAGCAGCCCACCGAATAAAGATTGCAGCAAATCTGGTCCAGCTAACAATGCGTCGTTTAGTGATTTCCCATTTGATTTAGCTGCGGCGTCGAATACCAATCTCATTTTCTTCTTCTGTGGGTGTACAACGGCGAAGTGGGGTAGGTACCAAGTTCTTGAAGAGGTGGGTACCTCTGTTACTTCTTCTGCATAGCCGCTGTTGATTAAGTTTTCGACTTGTTCTTCATATTTCTTCTGAAATTCTTCATCTCTTGAGAACTTCTTCTCCATTCCCTTCAGTCGTCGTGCTGCAGCTGTTCTGCTTTCAGGTAAGTGCTCGTCGTCTGTCTTCCATAATAGGCCCGAGCTGAATCTTCCGTCAGGCAATCTCTTCGTCGTGGAGTGTAGCACGTCGAGAGCTCGTTGGTCGATATCGCTGGACGGTCTCTTCGCAGCGACTCCTAGGGCTTCAATGTCGAAGTGGTCTCTGATCATCTTCTCGAGGTAATCATCCTTCCCTCTTGACTGCGTTATAATGTGATTCACTCTTCGAACTGGAGTGTTGCTGCTTGACTTGGTTCCGTGAAGAACCCACCCTAATTGAGTTCTGGAGGCCACCGGTTTGCCTCTGTCACCAGCTTTTACTTCCTGTGACACGATGAGATGCCAGTTGTCCTGTCCGATCAGCACAGTAGGACGAGCGTTGGGGTATTTCAGTTGCTCGGCGATCTCTTCTAGGTGCTGGCAGTCTTCCAGGTCCTTCTCGTTCACTTCTTGTGGGCTTAGGTTTAAGGTTTTCACGGTATATCCTGACATCATCTCAAGGTTTCGTTCGAATCTTCCTCTGATCTTGATGTCGATCTTCTTTGACTTCTGATCCATTCGATGGCCTCCTACGCCCTCGATTCTTAAGTCTTCTTCAGGACCCTTGGCACCAATCATGTTCACGATGTCATCTTCTATGAGTGTCACCGTTGATCCTTCATCCATAAGAGCGTAGACTTGAGCTGTGGCATCTGGCCCCCATAACTCCACTGGTACGATTTTCAGATAGGCTCTTGAGATGGTCCGGGTTGCATTTACAGTTGACGTTACAGGCTCGGTCTCTTCTGTGGCTGGCTTCACACCCCCTTCTGAGTGTAGCATCACGTGGTGACCTCTCTTGCATTTCCCGCACGGCTTGGCCTTGCAGTTGTAACCTCTGTGTCGTCCCAGCAGGCATTTGAAACATATGAAGGCTCGTTTGACTTGTTCCCATCTTTCGTCTACGGAGGCGTCGATGAATCTTTTACATTTCAGTATCGGATGTTCCCCGGCGCATTCAGGGCAGGCCATCTTCTCCGGCTTCTTGGTGCCATCCTTGCAGGCGCAGATCACAGCTGTATGTGGTTCGGTTTCTTCGTCTTCTGATTGGTCCTCTTCCGATGAACATTCTTCATGCGTGGCTTGAGCTATATTCACCCCTCGGGAACCTGGCGGTCGAGTGCGGCTTCTTATTCCTTCCTTCTTGACTCTGGTTCCTGTGAATTCGTGCATCTCAAATCGATCCACCATCTGATTGAAGAAGTTCATGAGGCTAATCAGGATCGGTTCATCTTCTTCTTCTTTCGAAGCCCTATATTCATACCACTTGAATCGTACCAGGAGACACATTTTTTCGATTATTCTATTTGATATGTCACTTGAGTGTAGGTAGCTCTGTTTCTTCATTTGTTTCACGACGCTAACTGTGTTGGCCACAGCTCCAGCGTATCGCACCAGCTCCCTCGCATCGTCGGACATGGCAGGCAGCTTCTCAATGTTTTCTATTTCGCTTTTTATTAGGTAGGTAGGTCTTCCAAATCGGCGTTCCAATGCAGCCATAACTTCTTCTGGATCCGCCTGGGTATAGAGGAGTGACTTCACGGCTTCTTTTGCTTTTCCTTTCACTGCTCTTCGAAGTCGCCCCATGTTTTCGATAGCGCTGAACAGTTCCTTAGAATCCATGTACGTCGCTTTGAAAGCCACCCAATCTCTGGCGTCTCCGTCGAATTGATGCAGCTCGCTTATATATTTCGGTGCTCGCTGCATGATGGCTGACGTTTTGCTGTCAGCGACGGACTTAACAGCTTCTAGTATAGCCTCCGCCAGCTGATTTGTTGGAGACTTTTCTACTGGTTCAGTGGTGCGCGATGTCTCTGGTACTATTTCTACTTCATCACGCCCCTCCTTGGACTTGGACACCCAGGCAGCTGTGGCCTTCTCCGCGGCGGCCTTGGCGGCAGCATCCTCTTCTTCATCACTGGCGTCTGTGTCATCATCGTTGACACGCGATAATTCCAACTTGGTACTTGCCAATTTGGTTTTCATTTTAATCTCTTCTAACTGTAATTTCTCTAATTCTAATCTAGCTTGTAACTCCTTTTTCTTAATATTCGAAGTTTTATTTGAAGTGCCCTTTGCTTTCTTTTTCTGAACCATGGTAGCATCCGCATCCTCGACCACGGTTGTTTCTTCCGTCGGCGCGGTGCTGTCGGTGACTGTCTCGGAGGTTGTCGCAGACTCCTCCGTAGTCTCTTCTTCCGTGGTCGAGCGCGCGCTATCTCCTTTGCGGCTTCGTGTCATCATGGCTCATATACACAAACACTTTATCAGCAAATAATGTTCAATAACTTACCAGTGTTATGTTACAATCCTTCAGCAAAGGCACTTCACCACACAATGTTCACTAAGTTAATTGTCTTTATGTATTCACTTATACAATGTTCAAAGTTCCTTATGTATTCACAAATCGACGTTAACTTATTTGCACGGCGTAATGTTCTTTATTTACTCACTTGTATGACGTAAATAACACTTAAATGTTCACTTAGAGCAATGTTCCTTGTTTACTTACATGTACAACGTAGATTGACACTTATATATTCACTATTCGGCGTGTATATAATACGTAAGTATCACTATTCGAACGTACACTGTTCACGCGAGTAATGTTCCTTATTTACTCTCGTATGTGGCGGCAAATAACACTTATGTATTCACTATACGTAATTTATATAACACATAAGTATCACTGTTCGAACTTCACTATTTACTTGAAGTAATATTGCTTATTTACTCACGGATACGGCGGCAGGTATCACTTATGTATCCACTATAAGTCATTTATATAACACATAAGTAGCACTATAATTCACTCACTTAGTACACGCAGAGCTTCGAGCGACGCGGGCTTCGAGAGGGCGCGACTCTTCCTGTGGTCGTCCCTCCCAGCTGTTCTATTTCACTCAGCGGTTGCGTGTACACCGGGCTTCGATAGGGCGAGACGTCCGTAGTCGTTCCTCCCAGCGTTTCTTACCGGCACACGTAGGGCTTCGAGCGGTCCGGGGCTTCGAGAGGGCGCGACTCTTCCTGTGGTCGTCCCTCCCAGCGTTCTCACCGACTCGTAGGGCTTCGAACGACGTGGGGCTTCGAGAGGGCGCGACTCTTCCTGTGGCCGTCCCTCCCAGCGTTCTTACCGACGTTCGTAGGGCTTCGAGCGGCGTGGGCTTCGAGAGGGCGCGACTCTTCCTGTGGTCGACCCTCCCAGCGTTCTTCACTCAGCGGGTCGTGTGCACGGCGATAGGCCTTCCGCAGAGGGCCTGGCTTCGGGAATGAGCGGTCTTTCATACGCCGCCTATTCCCAGCAATTACTAACCTTCTTTACGACGAAATAAGTGCGCGGCTCGTCGTAATCTTCAAGAAACTTATGTATTCTTCTTGATATACATAAGCTTCTCGATAATTCGCTATTAATTCTTCGAAATAGCGAGGTTTCTTTACGAATCTTCAGGCTCAGGCTTCAGTTCTTCAATCCGGCTTGTCGAAGGACCAGTTCTGTTGGGGATTTACATATAAAACACCACATAAAATAGAATACTGTATAATCACTTGAGCCGCGCACTTATAACTAGTACATAATTAGGACATATTAAAGGCAAAAACATAAGAACTGAGTTTCATTTCTTTGCGAGAGCTTAAGTACTATTTTACCATAGCGCACGTTGTGTGTGGGTCTGAGACAATTCAATTTTAATCTAGGCGTCTAGACCAATAGTGTTTATCTAGGTTTGGTGATTTCGGTCAAGCGTAAGCTTTTTTCTTGGACAAGTTACAACCTGCTCCCGGGCAAGTCTATTTGCTATGTTTGTGTATCGTAGACTCGTGTAAATGGTTTGTGGGTGTGGGTGTTGCAGGTTGAGACCTGCTCCTTTGGGCGAGCCCATTATGTGTGCTAGTGTGCCTAGAGTGTTTGTCTGGTGTGACATGGGTGTCTAACGGCTCTAGAACAGGTTGCGACTTGTCTGTTTGGAATCTAGTTAGACTTTTTAGTTATGTGAAAGGTTTGTTTACTTTGTTTCAGCCCTTATGCGCTTTTATGGCATATATTAAAGGAAAATAAAGGTAGCCCTAAGCTATTCAGGTACATTCATTATTCTAATGAGAAAATAGGTTATTTATTTTAATCAGTACTTTCTTAGACTAGATAAACAATCAGCAATTCTTATAAACTAATTATAAACAATCAGCAATTCTTATATACTAATTAGATGTATGTTCGTCGCCAACAGATATCGTAGTTTGTGTTGAATGCTGGTTCGCTGAGGTAAACTTTTATTGTTGGTATAATTTTCCGTTTTTCCGAGCTAGGTACGCGTGTGAGGTGTCAAAACACGCGTCTGCGCGCGGGCTAACGAACAACGGAGTATTTAGAGGTAAGCGTAGTACAATATTTTGAATTTATGGTGAAAAAACGTAATTAGCAGAAAAGTAGGTGTTTATAGAGTATTTAATTCTACCAACCAACGAGATAGATCACGAAACGCGCTCCAGCCTGTAGGTGTGGCAGGTAAGTATTTATTAATAGCAAAAACCCCGAATTTAAACGGCAGAATTTTGAGTTAATCGAGGTTATCGAGTTTAAAATAAGTGAAATTTTCGAAAAAATGTTTTTTTATTTTTAAAGAAAACAGGTGGATTATTTTAGGTGGAAAGGAGAGGCAGAGCCCAATTAAGATTAACTGCACCGAAACCGCTTCAAATTCCGTCTCCTAAGTGCAAAGATATCGTAGTTTGTGTTGAATGCTGGTTCGCTGAGGTAAACTTTTATTGTTGGTATAATTTTCCGTTTTTCCGAGCTAGGTACGCGTGTGAGGTGTCAAAATACGCGTCTGCGCGCGGGCTAACGAACAACTGAGTATTTAGAGGTAAGCGTAGTACAATATTTTGAATTTATGGTGAAAAAACGTAATTAGCAGAAAAGTAGGTGTTGATAGAGTATTTAATTCTACCAACCAACGAGATAGATCACGAAACGCGCTCCAGCCTGTAGGTGTGGCAGGTAAGTATTTATTAATAGCAAAAACCCCGAATTTAAACGGCAGAATTTTGAGTTAATCGAGGTTATCGAGTTTAAAATAAGTGAAATTTTCGAAAAAATGATTTTTTATTTTTAAAGAAAACAGGTGGATTATTTTAGGTGGAAAGGAGAGGCAGAGCCCAATTAAGATTAACTGCACTGAAACCGCTTCAAATTCCGTCTCCTAAGTGCAAAGATATCGTAGTTTGTGTTGAATGCTGGTTCGCTGAGGTAAACTTTTATTGTTGGTATAATTTTCCGTTTTTCCGAGCTAGGTACGCGTGTGAGGTGTCAAAACACGCGTCTGCGCGCGGGCTAACGAACAACGGAGTATTTAGAGCTAAGCGTAGTACAATATTTTGAATTTATGGTGAAAAAACGTAATTAGCAGAAAAGTAGGTGTTTATAGAGTATTTAATTCTACCAACCAACGAGATAGATCACGAAACGCGCTCCAGCCTGTAGGTGTGGCAGGTAAGTATTTATTAATAGCAAAAACCCCGAATTTAAACGGCAGAATTTTGAGTTAATCGAGGTTATCGAGTTTAAAATAAGTGAAATTTTCGAAAAAATGATTTTTTATTTTTAAAGAAAACAGGTGGATTATTTTAGGTGGAAAGGAGAGGCAGAGCCCAATTAAGATTAACTGCACCGAAACCGCTTCAAATTCCGTCTCCTAAGTGCAAAGATATCGTAGTTTGTGTTGAATGCTGGTTCGCTGAGGTAAACTTTTATTGTTGGTATAATTTTCCGTTTTTCCGAGCTAGGTACGCGTGTGAGGTGTCAAAACACGCGTCTACGCGCGGGCTAACGAACAACGGAGTATTTAGAGGTAAGCGTAGTACAATATTTTGAATTTATGGTGAAAAAACGTAATTAGCAGAAAAGTAGGTGTTTATAGAGTATTTAATTCTACCAACCAACGAGATAGATCACGAAACGCGCTCCAGCCTGTAGGTGTGGCAGGTAAGTATTTATTAATAGCAAAAACCCCGAATTTAAACGGCAGAATTTTGAGTTAATCGAGGTTATCGAGTTTAAAATAAGTGAAATTTTCGAAAAAATGATTTTTTATTTTTAAAGAAAACAGGTGGATTATTTTAGGTGGAAAGGAGACGCAGAGCCCAATTAAGATTAACTGCACCGAAACCGCTTCAAATTCCGTCTCCTAAGTGCAAAGATATCGTAGTTTGTGTTGAATGCTGGTTCGCTGAGGTAAACTTTTATTGTTGGTATAATTTTCCGTTTTTCCGAGCTAGGTACGCGTGTGAGGTGTCAAAACACGCGTCTGCGCGCGGGCTAACGAACAACGGAGTATTTAGAGGTAAGCGTAGTACAATATTTTGAATTTATGGTGAAAAAACGTAATTAGCAGAAAAGTAGGTGTTTATAGAGTATTTAATTCTACCAACCAACGAGATAGATCACGAAACGCGCTCCAGCCTGTAGGTGTGGCAGGTAAGTAAAAACCCCGAATTTAAACGGCAGAATTTTGAGTTAACCGAGGTTATCGAGTTTAAAATAAGTGAAATTTTCGAAAAAATGATTTTTTATTTTTAAAGAAAACAGGTGGATTATTTTAGGTGGAAAGGAGAGGCAGAGCCCAATTAAGATTAACTGCACCGAAACCGCTTCAAATTCCGTCTCCTAAGTGCAAAGATATCGTAGTAAAGTTTGTGTTGAATGCTGGTTCGCTGAGGTAAACTTTTATTGTTGGTATAATTTTCCGTTTTTCCGAGCTAGGTACGCGTGTGAGGTTTCAAAACACGCGTCTGCGCGCGGGCTAACGAACAACGGAGTATTTAGAGGTAAGCGTAGTACAATATTTTGAATTTATGGTGAAAAAACGTAATTAGCAGAAAAGTAGGTGTTTATAGAGTATTTAATTCTACCAACCAACGAGATAGATCACGAAACGCGCTCCGGCCTGTAGGTGTGGCAGGTAAGTATTTATTAATAGCAAAAACCCCGAATTTAAGTATAATTTTCCGTTTTTCCGAGCTAGGTACGCGTGTGAGGTGTCAAAACACGCGTCTGCGCACGGGCTAACGAACAACGGAGTATTTAGAGGTAAGCGTAGTACAATATTTTGAATTTATGGTGAAAAAACGTAATTAGCAGAAAAGTAGGTGTTTATAGAGTATTTAATTCTACCAACCAACGAGATAGATCACGAAACGCGCTCCAGCCTGAAGGTGTGGCAGGTAAGTATTTATTAATAGCAAAAACCCCGAATTTAAACGGCAGAATTTTGAGTTAATCGAGGTTATCGAGTTTAAAATAAGTGAAATTTTCGAAAAAATGATTTTTTATTTTTAAAGAAAACAGGTGGATTATTTTAGGTGGAAAGGAGAGGCAGAGCCCAATTAAGATTAACTGCACTGAAACCGCTTCAAATTCCGTCTCCTAAGTGCAAAGATATCGTAGTTTGTGTTGAATGCTGGTTCGCTGAGGTAAACTTTTATTGTTGGTATAATTTTCCGTTTTTCCGAGCTAGGTACGCGTGTGAGGTGTCAAAACACGCGTCTGCGCGCGGGCTAACGAACAACGGAGTATTTAGAGGTAAGCGTAGTACAATATTTTGAATTTATGGTGAAAAAACGTAATTAGCAGAAAAGTAGGTGTTTATAGAGTATTTAATTCTACCAACCAACGAGATAGATCACGAAACGCGCTCCAGCCTGTAGGTGTGGCAGGTAAGTATTTATTAATAGCAAAAACCCCGAATTTAAACGGCAGAATTTTGAGTTAATCGAGGTTATCGAGTTTAAAATAAGTGAAATTTTCGAAAAAATGATTTTTTATTTTTAAAGAAAACAGGTGGATTATTTTAGGTGGAAAGGAGAGGCAGAGCCCAATTAAGATTAACTGCACCGAAACCGCTTCAAATTCCGTCTCCTAAGTGCAAAGATATCGTAGTTTGTGTTGAATGCTGGTTCGCTGAGGTAAACTTTTATTGTTGGTATAATTTTCCGTTTTTCCGAGCTAGGTACGCGTGTGAGGTGTCAAAACACGCGTCTACGCGCGGGCTAACGAACAACGGAGTATTTAGAGGTAAGCGTAGTACAATATTTTGAATTTATGGTGAAAAAACGTAATTAGCAGAAAAGTAGGTGTTTATAGAGTATTTAATTCTACCAACCAACGAGATAGATCACGAAACGCGCTCCAGCCTGTAGGTGTGGCAGGTAAGTATTTATTAATAGCAAAAACCCCGAATTTAAACGGCAGAATTTTGAGTTAATCGAGGTTATCGAGTTTAAAATAAGTGAAATTTTCGAAAAAATGATTTTTTATTTTTAAAGAAAACAGGTGGATTATTTTAGGTGGAAAGGAGACGCAGAGCCCAATTAAGATTAACTGCACCGAAACCGCTTCAAATTCCGTCTCCTAAGTGCAAAGATATCGTAGTTTGTGTTGAATGCTGGTTCGCTGAGGTAAACTTTTATTGTTGGTATAATTTTCCGTTTTTCCGAGCTAGGTACGCGTGTGAGGTGTCAAAACACGCGTCTGCGCGCGGGCTAACGAACAACGGAGTATTTAGAGGTAAGCGTAGTACAATATTTTGAATTTATGGTGAAAAAACGTAATTAGCAGAAAAGTAGGTGTTTATAGAGTATTTAATTCTACCAACCAACGAGATAGATCACGAAACGCGCTCCAGCCTGTAGGTGTGGCAGGTAAGTAAAAACCCCGAAATTAAACGGCAGAATTTTGAGTTAACCGAGGTTATCGAGTTTAAAATAAGTGAAATTTTCTAAAAAATGATTTTTTATTTTTAAAGAAAACAGGTGGATTATTTTAGGTGGAAAGGAGAGGCAGAGCCCAATTAAGATTAACTGCACCGAAACCGCTTCAAATTCCGTCTCCTAAGTGCAAAGATATCGTAGTAAAGTTTGTGTTGAATGCTGGTTCGCTGAGGTAAACTTTTATTGTTGGTATAATTTTCCGTTTTTCCGAGCTAGGTACGCGTGTGAGGTTTCAAAACACGCGTCTGCGCGCGGGCTAACGAACAACGGAGTATTTAGAGGTAAGCGTAGTACAATATTTTGAATTTATGGTGAAAAAACGTAATTAGCAGAAAAGTAGGTGTTTATAGAGTATTTAATTCTACCAACCAACGAGATAGATCACGAAACGCGCTCCAGCCTGAAGGTGTGGCAGGTAAGTATTTATTAATAGCAAAAACCCCGAATTTAAACGGCAGAATTTTGAGTTAACCGAGGTTATCGAGTTTAAAATAAGTGAAATTTTCGAAAAAATGATTTTTTATTTTTAAAGAAAACAGGTGGATTATTTTAGGTGGAAAAGAGAGGCAGAGCCCAATTAAGATTAACTGCACCGAAACCGCTTCAAATTCCGTCTCCTGGGTGCAAAGATATCGTAGTTTGTGTTGAATGCTGGTTCGCTGAGGTAAACTTTTATTGTTGGTATAATTTTCCGTTTTTCCGAGCTAGGTACGCGTGTGAGGTGTCAAAACACGCGTCTGCGCGCGGGCTAACGAACAACGGAGTATTTAGAGGTAAGCGTAGTACAATATTTTGAATTTATGGTGAAAAAACGTAATTAGCAGAAAAGTAGGTGTTTATAGAGTATTTAATTCTACCAACCAACGAGATAGATCACGAAACGCGCTCCAGCCTGAAGGTGTGGCAGGTAAGTATTTATTAATAGCAAAAACCCCGAATTTAAACGGCAGAATTTTGAGTTAACCGAGGTTATCGAGTTTAAAATAAGTGAAATTTTCGAAAAAATGATTTTTTATTTTTAAAGAAAACAGGTGGATTATTTTAGGTGGAAAAGAGAGGCAGAGCCCAATTAAGATTAACTGCACCGAAACCGCTTCAAATTCCGTCTCCTGGGTGCAAAGATATCGTAGTTTGTGTTGAATGCTGGTTCGCTGAGGTAAACTTTTATTGTTGGTATAATTTTCCGTTTTTCCGAGCTAGGTACGCGTGTGAGGTGTCAAAACACGCGTCTGCGCGCGGGCTAACGAACAACGGAGTATTTAGAGGTAAGCGTAGTACAATATTTTGAATTTATGGTGAAAAAACGTAATTAGCAGAAAAGTAGGTGTTTATAGAGTATTTAATTCTACCAACCAACGAGATAGATCACGAAACGCGCTCCAGCCTGAAGGTGTGGCAGGTAAGTATTTATTAATAGCAAAAACCCCGAATTTAAACGGCAGAATTTTGAGTTAACCGAGGTTATCGAGTTTAAAATAAGTGAAATTTTCGAAAAAATGATTTTTTATTTTTAAAGAAAACAGGTGGATTATTTTAGGTGGAAAAGAGAGGCAGAGCCCAATTAAGATTAACTGCACCGAAACCGCTTCAAATTCCGTCTCCTGGGTGCAAAGATATCGTAGTTTGTGTTGAATGCTGGTTCGCTGAGGTAAACTTTTATTGTTGGTATAATTTTCCGTTTTTCCGAGCTAGGTACGCGTGTGAGGTGTCAAAACACGCGTCTGCGCGCGGGCTAACGAACAACGGAGTATTTAGAGGTAAGCGTAGTACAATATTTTGAATTTATGGTGAAAAAACGTAATTAGCAGAAAAGTAGGTGTTTATAGAGTATTTAATTCTACCAACCAACGAGATAGATCACGAAACGCGCTCCAGCCTGTAGGTGTGGCAGGTAAGTATTTATTAATAGCAAAAACCCCGAATTTAAGTATAATTTTCCGTTTTTCCGAGCTAGGTACGCGTGTGAGGTGTCAAAACACGCGTCTGCGCACGGGCTAACGAACAACGGAGTATTTAGAGGTAAGCGTAGTACAATATTTTGAATTTATGGTGAAAAAACGTAATTAGCAGAAAAGTAGGTGTTTATAGAGTATTTAATTCTACCAACCAACGAGATAGATCACGAAACGCGCTCCAGCCTGAAGGTGTGGCAGGTAAGTATTTATTAATAGCAAAAACCCCGAATTTAAACGGCAGAATTTTGAGTTAATCGAGGTTATCGAGTTTAAAATAAGTGAAATTTTCGAAAAAATGATTTTTTATTTTTAAAGAAAACAGGTGGATTATTTTAGGTGGAAAGGAGAGGCAGAGCCCAATTAAGATTAACTGCACTGAAACCGCTTCAAATTCCGTCTCCTAAGTCCAAAGATATCGTAGTTTGTGTTGAATGCTGGTTCGCTGAGGTAAACTTTTATTGTTGGTATAATTTTCCGTTTTTCCGAGCTAGGTACGCGTGTGAGGTGTCAAAACACGCGTCTGCGCGCGGGCTAACGAACAACGGAGTATTTAGAGGTAAGCGTAGTACAATATTTTGAATTTATGGTGAAAAAACGTAATTAGCAGAAAAGTAGGTGTTTATAGAGTATTTAATTCTACCAACCAACGAGATAGATCACGAAACGCGCTCCAGCCTGTAGGTGTGGCAGGTAAGTATTTATTAATAGCAAAAACCCCGAATTTAAGTATAATTTTCCGTTTTTCCGAGCTAGGTACGCGTGTGAGGTGTCAAAACACGCGTCTGCGCACGGGCTAACGAACAACGGAGTATTTAGAGGTAAGCGTAGTACAATATTTTGAATTTATGGTGAAAAAACGTAATTAGCAGAAAAGTAGGTGTTTATAGAGTATTTAATTCTACCAACCAACGAGATAGATCACGAAACGCGCTCCAGCCTGAAGGTGTGGCAGGTAAGTATTTATTAATAGCAAAAACCCCGAATTTAAACGGCAGAATTTTGAGTTAATCGAGGTTATCGAGTTTAAAATAAGTGAAATTTTCGAAAAAATGATTTTTTATTTTTAAAGAAAACAGGTGGATTATTTTAGGTGGAAAGGAGAGGCAGAGCCCAATTAAAATTAACTGCACTGAAACCGCTTCAAATTCCGTCTCCTAAGTCCAAAGATATCGTAGTTTGTGTTGAATGCTGGTTCGCTGAGGTAAACTTTTATTGTTGGTATAATTTTCCGGTTTTCCGAGCTAGGTACGCGTGTGAGGTGTCAAAACACGCGTCTGCGCACGGGCTAACGAACAACGGAGTATTTAGAGGTAAGCGTAGTACAATATTTTGAATTTATGGTGAAAAAACGTAATTAGCAGAAAAGTAGGTGTTTATAGAGTATTTAATTCTACCAACCAACGAGATAGATCACGAAACGCGCTCCAGCCTGTAGGTGTGGCAGGTAAGTATTTATTAATAGCAAAAACCCCGAATTTAAACGGCAGAATTTTGAGTTAACCGAGGTTATCGAGTTTAAAATAAGTGAAATTTTCGAAAAAATGATTTTTTATTTTTAAAGAAAACAGGTGGATTATTTTAGGTGGAAAGGAGAGGCAGAGCCCAATTAAGATTAACTGCACCGAAACCGCTTCAAATTCCGTCTCCTAAGTGCAAAGATATCGTAGTTTGTGTTGAATGCTGGTTCGGTGAGGTAAACTTTTATTGTTGGTATAATTTTCCGTTTTTCCGAGCTAGGTACGCGTGTGAGGTGTCAAAACACGCGTCTGCGCGCGGGCTAACGAACAACGGAGTATTTAGAGGTAAGCGTAGTACAATATTTTGAATTTATGGTGAAAAAACGTAATTAGCAGAAAAGTAGGTGTTTATAGAGTATTTAATTCTACCAACCAACGAGATAGATCACGAAACGCGCTCCAGCCTGTAGGTGTGGCAGGTAAGTATTTATTAATAGCAAAAACCCCGAATTTAAGTATAATTTTCCGTTTTTCCGAGCTAGGTACGCGTGTGAGGTGTCAAAACACGCGTCTGCGCACGGGCTAACGAACAACGGAGTATTTAGAGGTAAGCGTAGTACAATATTTTGAATTTATGGTGAAAAAACGTAATTAGCAGAAAAGTAGGTGTTTATAGAGTATTTAATTCTACCAACCAACGAGATAGATCACGAAACGCGCTCCAGCCTGAAGGTGTGGCAGGTAAGTATCTATTAATAGCAAAAACCCCGAATTTAAACGGCAGAATTTTGAGTTAATCGAGGTTATCGAGTTTAAAATAAGTGAAATTTTCGAAAAAATGATTTTTTATTTTTAAAGAAAACAGGTGGATTATTTTAGGTGGAAAGGAGAGGCAGAGCCCAATTAAGATTAACTGCACTGAAACCGCTTCAAATTCCGTCTCCTAAGTCCAAAGATATCGTAGTTTGTGTTGAATGCTGGTTCGCTGAGGTAAACTTTTATTGTTGGTATAATTTTCCGTTTTTCCGAGCTAGGTACGCGTGTGAGGTGTCAAAACACGCGTCTGCGCGCGGGCTAACGAACAACGGAGTATTTAGAGGTAAGCGTAGTACAATATTTTGAATTTATGGTGAAAAAACGTAATTAGCAGAAAAGTAGGTGTTTATAGAGTATTTAATTCTACCAACCAACGAGATAGATCACGAAACGCGCTCCAGCCTGTAGGTGTGGCAGGTAAGTATTTATTAATAGCAAAAACCCCGAATTTAAACGGCAGAATTTTGAGTTAACCGAGGTTATCGAGTTTAAAATAAGTGAAATTTTCGAAAAAATGATTTTTTATTTTTAAAGAAAACAGGTGGATTATTTTAGGTGGAAAGGAGAGGCAGAGCCCAATTAAGATTAACTGCACCGAAACCGCTTCAAATTCCGTCTCCTAAGTGCAAAGATATCGTAGTTTGTGTTGAATGCTGGTTCGGTGAGGTAAACTTTTATTGTTGGTATAATTTTCCGTTTTTCCGAGCTAGGTACGCGTGTGAGGTGTCAAAACACGCGTCTGCGCGCAGGCTAACGAACAACGGAGTATTTAGAGGTAAGCGTAGTACAATATTTTGAATTTATGGTGAAAAAACGTAATTAGCAGAAAAGTAGGTGTTTATAGAGTATTTAATTCTACCAACCAACGAGATAGATCACGAAACGCGCTCCAGCCTGTAGGTGTGGCAGGTAAGTATTTATTAATAGCAAAAACCCCGAATTTAAGTATAATTTTCCGTTTTTCCGAGCTAGGTACGCGTGTGAGGTGTCAAAACACGCGTCTGCGCGCGGGCTAACGAACAACGGAGTATTTAGAGGTAAGCGTAGTACAATATTTTGAATTTATGGTGAAAAAACGTAATTAGCAGAAAAGTAGGTGTTTATAGAGTATTTAATTCTACCAACCAACGAGATAGATCACGAAACGCGCTCCAGCCTGTAGGTGTGGCAGGTAAGTATTTATTAATAGCAAAAACCCCGAATTTAAACGGCAGAATTTTGAGTTAATCGAGGTTATCGAGTTTAAAATAAGTGAAATTTTCGAAAAAATGATTTTTTATTTTTAAAGAAAACAGGTGGATTATTTTAGGTTGAAAGGAGAGGCAGAGCCCAATTAAGATTAACTGCACCGAAACCGCTTCAAATTCCGTCTCCTAAGTGCAAAGATATCGTAGTTTGTGTTGAATGCTGGTTCGCTGAGGTAAACTTTTATTGTTGGTATAATTTTCCGTTTTTCCGAGCTAGGTACGCGTGTGAGGTGTCAAAACACGCGTCTACGCGCGGGCTAACGAACAACGGAGTATTTAGAGGTAAGCGTAGTACAATATTTTGAATTTATGGTGAAAAAACGTAATTAGCAGAAAAGTAGGTGTTTATAGAGTATTTAATTCTACCAACCAACGAGATAGATCACGAAACGCGCTCCAGCCTGAAGGTGTGGCAGGTAAGTATTTATTTATAGCAAAAACCCCGAATTTAAACGGCAGAATTTTGAGTTAATCGAGGTTATCGAGTTTAAAATAAGTGAAATTTTCGAAAAAATGATTTTTTATTTTTAAAGAAAACAGGTGGATTATTTTAGGTGGAAAGGAGAGGCAGAGCCCAATTAAGATTAGCCCAATTAAGCGAAGATAAGTTACCGGGCGGCCGGCGCGAACAATAGCCAGCCGCATTCCAGATGTGATTAGTGAACATTAGCAAAAAAAAAAAGGGTGCGATGAGTACTACTGCGGAGTTAATTAACGTTTTAGAAGACACAGCTGCATTATTACAAAAAACACAAGTCAATTTGAAGAAATGTCCTAAAACCAGGTTGACAAAAGGTTACGTTGAGGCAAGAATAAGATGTATAAAACAATACTGGACAACGTTCAGGGAAACTCATCAACAATTAGTGAAGATAACACCAAAAGAACAGAAACAAACTTTACACTACTTTGTTAACGAAGACTTCTTTATTTACGAAGATTTATATCTTGTATTATTAGCCGATTTACAAGACCTTTTGTTGACGATAGATGCAGCGTCTGCGCCATCCACATCATCGAAAAACAACTCGTTTGCAAGTACGAATAATGATCAACTCGTTAGGCTACCGAGGATACAACTACCGAGTTTTAGTGGGAATTATGATGATTGGCCTACTTTTCAGGACCTATTTATTTCATTAGTACATGAAAACACGGCGATCAGTGACGTTCAGAAGTTGCACTATTTAAAGAGTAGTGTCACCGGGGAGGCCGAGACATTATTGAAGCCTATTCAAATTACACAAAGTAACTATAAGCAAGCATGGAGTGTTCTCAAATCAAGGTACGGAAATAAAAGATTGATTATCAATTCAGTGTTAAAGAAATTATTTAATCAAAAGAAAATAAGTACTCAATCTGCAAGTCAAATAAGGAATTTATTAGACGTCACAACCGATTGTTTGAACAACTTACAAAATTTAAATATAGCTACGAGCTCATGGGATCCTATAATTATTTTTCTTGTGATACAGAAAATGGACCCTGAGTCTCATAAAGAGTGGGAACAAGCTGCTTGCACAAATGAAGAAGATAAATTACCTACTTGGAATGATTTGAAGGAATTTCTGCAATCAAGATACCGTACGTTAGAACTTATAATGTCAACGTCGGGTACCCGGGAAAAACCTATAAAAGAACGTTCACACCTTGTTACTGCTACAGCAACCACGTCACCATCGTCGGCAGATAGAACATGCTTGCTATGTAAAGAAAAACACACTTTATGTCACTGTAAGGATTTCACCAAACTGCAACCTGCTGAGAGATCTGAATATGTTAAGTCAAACAAGCTTTGCTTTAATTGTTTGGTACCAGGCCATTCCGCATATCAATGTAAATTGCAAATGACCTGTCGCATATGCAGGCGACGTCATCATACTCTACTACACCGAATTAAGGACTCTGCTGCTACGGTACAAACTGAAAACTCTAAACAACCGAAGGCATCACAACACAGTGTAGAAGAGAAGGAAGAAGTAGTTAATACAACAATCGCGTCGCATCACAGTGCCAAACAAAGCACAAGTGTAGCACTACTGGCCACGGCAACAGTTTTAGCAAGGAACGAGCATAATCACACTGTTGTTCTACGTGCGCTAGTTGACCAAGGTTCGCAGGCTTCATTCATCAGCGAGAAGGCAACACAACTGCTAAAACTAACTAGGTATACAGCAAGAGGAAATATCATTGGGGTGGGATCTACAAGAACCAACGTCGATCACGTGGTGCAACTAAGGATTAGTTCTCGATGGAATCCAAGCTTCGAGATCAACTTACAAGCATACGTCATGAGCAAACAGTTGACCACGAGGATCCCCTCCAAAGCTGTTACTGTCACACATTGGCCACACCTAGAAGGACTCAACCTGGCTGACGCGGACTATCACAAACCCGGTCCTATTGACTTGCTTCTAGGTGTTAAAGAGTATGCACAAATCGTGCAAAAACAATTAATCAAGGGTCCTCCCGGTTCTCCATGTGCCCAAGAAACAAACCTGGGATGGATCTTGTTTGGAGAAATCAACACCAATTTACAAGAGGAATCTTTTCTGGTCCTTCATCAGCAAATAGAAGTAGAGAACCTGTTGAAATCCCTTTGGGAAATTGAAACTGAAAAGAAAAGAAAGTTAACAAAAGAAGAAAAGCTATGTGAAACAATATATGAAAATACTCATGCCAGAACAAAAGAAGGAAGATATATAGTAAAGTTACCTTTTAAAACCGATAATCCCTTATCGCCTAACGGAAACACAAAAGAAATAGCAAAACATAGATTACTACAGCTAGAAAGAAGATTTAGAAAAGCACCTACACTAAAAGAAGACTACCAAAAAGCAATGCAAGAATATATAAAATCAAATTACATTTAAGAAATACCTGAAAATGAAACTAAGCAAAATAAAGCGGTGTACTTACCTCATCACGCTGTTTTCCGCGTCGAAAAGGAAACCTCAAAGACTCGCGTCGTGTTTGATGCTTCAGCTAAAGGCTCGAATCACGTCTCTCTCAACGATGAACTGCTTGTAGGTCCTCAACTGCAAGATGACCTTAGAGATATTGTTATGAGATCGAGATTACATCGCGTCTGCTATGCAAGTGATATACAAAAAATGTACCTGCAAGTCTTACTACATGAACAAGACGCCGATACATATCAACGCCTTTTGTGGAGAGAAGAAGAGTCAGATCCCATAAAAGAATACCGAATGCTTCGTGTCACGTTTGGTACAGCGTCAGCACCCCATCTAGCAGTAAGAACTCTTCATCAAGTGGCTGAGGATGAAGGTCAAAATCACCCAAAGGCTGTACGCATTATCAAAGCTGACTTCTATATGGATGATTTGATATCTGGTGATGACACTGCAGAGAAAGCCATACAGACAGCACAAGAAGTTTCTTGTATACTACAAAAGGGTGGCTTCATATTAGCAAAATGGTCTTCCAATTCTACTGAGTTCATGCAATCTATAGATGCAAAGAAGAGAACAACTCGAGTACACTTAGATTTAAAATTAGATGGAACTGTCCAAGCCCTAGGATTGATCTGGAATCTAGGAACAGATCAATTTCAATATAAAATAAACTTACCGCTGATGTTAGAACATGTCACAAAAAGAACAATCTTATCGGACATGCAAAAACTGTTCGATCCGCTGGGATGGATCGCTCCGAGTTTAATCTTGGCTAAAATGCTTATACAAAAGCTATGGCTGGAAAAGGTTGGCTGGGACGACAAAATAAGCCAACACCTGGTGGACGAGTGGTTGACTCTTCGTGCGGACTTTGAAGAAGTAAAAGAAGTACATATTGATCGATGGTTTGGCACATTAAGTATGGATGTAGAAAATATTGAAATTCATGGCTTCAGCGACGCCTCCACGCGAGCATACGCAGCAGTGGCTTATGTCCGAATAAAGATGCGAGATGACTCGGTGTCAACAAAACTGATAGCGGCAAAGACTAGAGTGGCACCGCTACGAACTGTTTCCTTACCACGGTTAGAACTGTGTGGAGCGCTATTGTTGTCGAGGTTGCTTAAGCAAATAGAACACGCCATGCGAATACCTACATCAAACATCTATGCATGGACAGATTCAACAATTGTCCTTGCATGGTTATCTGGCGATCCCCACAAATGGAAAACATTTGTAGCGAACCGGGTTGTGGAGATTGCTGAAAATGTAAACAACAATCGGTGGTTTCATGTCTCATCTGAAGATAATCCTGCAGACATTGGGTCACGGGGCATGTTGCTAGTTGATCTGAAAAGGTCCGATTTGTGGTGGAAGGGTCCAGCTTGGGTCTCTGAAACAGAAATAAGATTAAAACAAGAAAACACATCTACAGAATTAGAAAAGAAAAGGGATAAACTACAAGCAAATTTAAAAATAGAAAATAAAGAAAGTATAAGGTTACAATTTAAAGAATTCGATAATCTAAGAGAATTGATAAAAGTGATAACCTATTGTCGAAGATTTTTAAATTTTAAAAGAAACACGGTACAAGGTTTTACTCCAAAGGACTTAGAAAGGTCCTTAATGAAATGCATAGAATTAGTACAACAAGAAGAATTTAAAGATGATACAGAAAGACTAAAATTGAATAAAGCTGTAAAAGGAGTAAGTAAAATTAAAACCTTGAATCCTTACCTTGATGGAGATGGTATCCTCAGGGTGGGCGGCCGACTTCGTAACGCGAACTTGGATGAACAGGTTAGACACCCTATTATACTGGGAAACAAAAACGATTTGGTGCCCTTGATTATCGCTGATGCACATACCCGCACATTGCATGGAGGCGTTCAACTTATGTTAAGTTACATAAGCTCAAAGTATTGGGTTGTACGAGGTAAGGCACTTATAAAAGCCTGCATACAAAAGTGTCTAGTATGTGCTAGACTCAGAGCGCGATCAAGGATACAAATAATGGGTGACCTGCCTAAAGCGAGAGTAACTCCTGCTCGAGCTTTCATACATACCGGAGTTGATTTTGCAGGCCCGTTTCAAATCAGCATGTCCAAAGGAAGAGGCATCAGAACACAAAAGGCATACATCTGTGTGTTCATATGTATGTCAACTAAGGCTATGCACCTTGAGCTTGTTAGCGATTTAACGTCTGAAGCCTTTATCGCTGCTTTCAAGCGGTTTGTTTCCAGAAGAGGAAAATGTAGCGATATATGGAGTGATCAGGGCCGAAATTTTGTTGGTGCCAACAAAGAACTAATGGCCGCATGGAAAGAAGCAAATCTGGTATTTGAAGGTGGCATATCAAACACATTAGCACTGGAAGGAACACAATGGCACTACATACCAGCATA
The DNA here is from genome assembly GCA_947363905.1 of Lithophane semibrunnea. Classification (NCBI taxonomy): domain Eukaryota; kingdom Metazoa; phylum Arthropoda; class Insecta; order Lepidoptera; family Noctuidae; genus Lithophane; species Lithophane semibrunnea. The sequence continues at coordinate 11,151,472 of OX376213.1, read as the reverse complement.
CTCCCCGAACTTTGGTGGTTTGTGGGAGGCGGGTGTAAAATCTGTAAAACACCATTTGAAGCGCGTGCTCAACACTAATCTCACCTTTGAAGAAATGAGCACGGCGCTGTGCCAAATTGAGGCTTGTCTCAATTCTAGGCCATTGTGTCCTATCGATGACAAGGACCCAGACTGCATAGAAGTATTAACACCTGGACACTTTCTAATCGGTGAAGCTCCTATCGTTGTACCGTCACCTGATTTCAAAGATACAACGATTCATTCCATATCCCGGTGGCAATATACACAAAAATTGCTTGGCGATTTCTGGCGCCGTTGGCAAAAAGAATACTTAACACGATTGCAACAACGTCCCATTTGGTTGAAGAAAACTGAGGAATTCAAGGTTGGCGATGTTGTTTTAATAAAAACCGATGGATTGCCGCCTGGCAAATTTTCTTTGGGTCGTGTTGTAGACAAACATCCTGGAGAAGATGGCATTACCAGAGTCTACAGCATAAAAAGTGGCAACAGTGTAATCAAGAGATGTTGTGCAAAGTTATGTCCTTTACCCATTGCTACTGAGTAAATTGTTAAACTTAAGTTAAATGTTTGAGAAAAATGTTACAAGTTAGATTAATATGTTACAGTAAATGTTAGATTTATAAAAGAACCATGTCCTTTTGGTGGGCGGTATGTTATATCTATATCATGCGATCGTTAATGTGTTTATTAACATCTGTATGCCCCCACCACAGTTAGTCGCAATTAAACAGTCTTGAAGTAAACACGCATTTTAAATTACCAAAATTCCTGCTAAGTAAACATCAACCTAAACGTAAAGAACACGTAGATACGCTCCTTTGCGGCCGATAGGTACTCGCCGCACTTGCCGTCGGCTTCTTTGATATCATCAGGCGCACGAGCCGCCGTCGCGCCGGAGCTACTCGCTCGCGCATCCCCCCGACCGCCCGCGTCCCGAGCTTCAGTCACCTGCGATCAGTCACGGCGGCGTGACGTCGCTCTGTTTGTTTCCGCGTATGCATCGTCCACCCGGTCATAGTTATCGTATCTAAACATGTACGAATATTCTAACGTAGAGTATCTTGGTTGGTGAAAACAGCTAGTGCAAGGCGAATGTACGCAGAAGAAGAACATCTTCAGTCGCTGCGAAGGAACGGTATCCCTGGTCTCCTCAAATTCCCCGGAAAACCCCGGACCCCGCATGGAGTTTTGTCACTGGCTGCAGACCCGTTCCGTCATTGACACCATGTTGCAAGACGTTCCTGATCCCTATCTGCAAGACATGTACTTCCAGCACGACGGATGTCCAGCTCACTACAAACGATCTGTGCGCGCGTATCTCGATGGTCAATTCGGTGATAAGTGGATAGGTCGCGGAGGACCTGTGAACTGGCGGCCGAGGTCACCAGATCTACATAACACCCCTTGAATTTTATTTGTGGGCCGAACTAAAACGTTTAGTCTTACGTTTAGTGTATACCGAAGAAGCTCAAAGCGTTAGTGATTTAAAACAGCGAATAATAGACGCTTTTAATGTTTTGAAAAGTGATAGAGACACGCCTCGAAGTTTATCAAACAATATGCAAAGACGTGCTAGTTTATGTTTAGAACGAAACATTTTGAACAATAATTACATACTGCGATATCGCTAAAAAGTTAGGTACAGACCTAAGTTCATTTTTTGTAAAATGCGCGCAATGCGCGTGCGCGTCGGTCGGTCGTGTTGCCCGCGCGTGAGTACCGTTCAGCTGCTCGGCTCTCGTACGTGAAGCCCGGTAAGTGAACTCTCACGCACACATCAAGTTTCTATGTGCGTGTGTGTGCAGAGCGCTTAAATAGGCGCGCCGACGTTACTCAGAAACGGGTCGACCGAACGACCTTCTGTCAATGTTCTCGCTCCCGCATGTATGCCCGTCCTTTTCATTTTGAATGAAGTACAGTCGAGTATTCTTGCTTATTCAAGTATTTATTGTTTCGAATTATTTAATAAACAAAAAATAATATTGTTGTCGTTAGAAAATTACCACATTTTCAACCATTTACTTTTTATTATGTCTTTAGTTAAAGAATTGAATTATTTTTGCCATTTTTATCTGGATAGCGGCTTTATCCTTTATGACCTTCGCCTTTTTTCTTTTTGACGATAAATTGTCAAAGTTTTTTATTTTAGATATTTACATGAGAAGTTTTCGTAAATAATTAATGAGGTATTGAAAAAAGCTCCAAACGCTTTAGCAGCAACTCAAGCTCAAATATAGGTCCTCTTCAATGTTATGGGAGACCATCAGGAGTTGGGTTGCGGGCTATTGAGGGATACTACGGGAAACTAAGGTCGAAACGGCTGTGTGAAACTCCCGCGTGACGTCTAAGAGGGGCGCGCGTGGAACACTACGCGAGCGAACCTAACCTGAGCGAACCTAACCTGAGTGAACCTAACCTGAGCGAACCTAACCTGGGAGTCTACTCCCTGCTTGCAAACCACAAAATATGTAAACCGGCAATATAGACCGGACTCTATCGTCAGGCCTCATTCGTTCAATAATATGGTCCATGAATCCAAAATCAATAGGCAGTAGGGAACAGACTTGATTTTCGTTTACGGATGTCGGACGGGCTTAGGGAGTAGACCCCCAGGTTAGGTTCGCTCAGGTTCGGTTCACTCAGGTTAGGTTCGCTCAGGTTTTTTTTTTTCAGCAGGAGTGGGAAATCCTCATGGACGCCCAGGCTGCTTCACAGACGAACCAGTCTGGGCAGTGCCGGACTCTTACCCGCTAAAACCACACTCCTTCCTTACAATTGTCCACAGACCTGAAGTCCGTGCCTTTGTTTGCTGTCATACATTTTGCCTCTTTGAGCTCCACGTACAAGTGGTGACTCCAGAGTACAACATTTCTTGTTATATAGTTTATTATATACACTTATCAATTAGATTGATTCCATCACATATTATATTTTTATGAATAATATTTTTTTATATTTTTTATTATATTGTGTTAGTTTACTTATACTTAACCCTTGGTGCCCGGCTGGTACGCTGAACCTGGAGTACCTATGTCTGCATTTCAGATGCCAGCCGTGCACCACCACTCGTTTTATAAACAATTTTTGTCATCTTGTTATAAACATACACAACAAGTTCCAGTTTGGTTTAACATAAACAGTCCTATTTTGATTACGTCAAACTGTGGGTGTCCCACCGCAAACCAGAAACTGCGGCTTGTTATTTAAGCCTCGTCTATCCAGAGTCGTCATTCAGTCCACGGGGACCTGTTGCGTCGAAAGCATCGTCAGTGATTGTTTTGGAAGGCGTATCAGTGCCTCAACGACTCCCATGTCCCGGTGCTTCATGGCCATCTTAAGGTTGTTGTTGATGATGTCCATGGTTGACGCTTCCAGTGCTCGCCTTAGAAAAAGCCCAATGGTGTCATCGGCGTTGTCGGCGTAGTATACACAGCTGGTTGTGTGTCTGGATACGGCCACTACCGCATGGGGAACGCTGCTGTGAATCGCTCGCTAGGTTCGCTCAGGTTAGGTTCTTTCAGGTTAGGTTTGCTCGGGGGCTCGGATCGCTGTCGAGTCCACCATGAAGTACCTGGGATTGGTGCTCGACAGCCGGTGGGACTTTAGGCCCCACTTCCGACAACGCTCAGCCCCGGAAGAGCGGGAGGCCGTCCGGCGGGAGGCGAGAGACGCCATCGTCGCCCATTGAACGGGGGACCTCGCCACCGCAGCCTTCGGCCGCCGAACCCTCGACGCGATTGGGCCAGTCCTGCGAGACTGGCTCGAACGGTCGCATGGGTTCCTCTCCTTCCGTCTGGTGCAGGTGCTGTCCGGACACGGTTGTTTCGGATCGTACCTGCACCGAATCGGAAGGGAGAGGACGCCGTCGTGCCTCGACTGTGGTGCGGCGGAGGACGCGGCGCAGCACACCCTTGAGGTGTGCCCGTCGTGGTCCGAGCCGCGCCGCAGTCTCATCGCGGTGATCGGACCGGACCTCTCGCTCCCCGGCTTGGTTAACGCCATGCTGAGGGATGAGAGGTCCTGGGCGGCAGTCGCCTCCTTCTGTGAACACATCATGTCCCAGAAGGAGGCGGCGGAGCGCGCGCGTGAGGACGATCCTGACGCGGCGCCGCTCCGAAGGCGGAGGAGGGGTCGAAGAAGACGTCAGTACGATAGTCATCTCCGACTCCTCCCAGGTGGAGGCCAGCAGGCAATGGGTGCGGGGGCACCCTTGCCTGTATTGCACAGGTCTCCACCAGTGTCGGACGAGAATGGCCAGGTGTTCCCGGCCATTCCTGTAGCTCCCCAACCTGGGGGGCATGCGGGGCCCGCCAGCTAGGCGGGCATGCGCCGGGAGGGTTGTGGATGTAAAGGCTGAGCCGGTTTCCCATGGCCCTCCCATTACGGCGATGTGGGAACACCGCTTGAGTTTTAGTGGGTATACTGTCGTTAGCGACAGGAGTCCCACATACCATAGACTCGTCCCCCACGAGCGGGGATGCGTAATGCATTTCTCAGCGAAAAAAAAAAAAAAAAGGTTAGGTTCCCCACCGAGGGTGTTTCCACGTTGTCGTCGTGGTGGGGCTTGCGCGTCTCAATGATCTTGGTGCTCTGCCGGTAGAGTTACTCATGCCGGAAAGGCCCAAGTGAGAGACCAGACTAAGAAAGATACCGGGAAGGAGTCGATCGACAGTTGACGTGACCATGCCGCTGTGGTGCAGGCGTACCATAGCGGCGCGTGTTTCTCTCGTTGAGGAGTTGTCTTCAACGAGAGAACTTTCGGCGGGTCCGCTGAGTCGGGTTGGCCGGACAGCGAACGGAGGCATGTTTGATGCCGCCGCCGGGGGCTTGGCATAATTGCTTGGCCCAGAGGAAGGCTACCTCTTTGATAAAAAACCACCTTATCCTAAGTTTCGAAGCGCGGCGAGAGGATGAGTGGCTGACTGGTGGGGGACCAGTCGCTAGCGCTTCCCCTTTTTTTTTTGTAAAATGGTGAAAAATGCCTTACGCATACCACACCATCCGGGGAGACGGTTTGATTATGTGGGGCTTGCACCCACTAAAAACACCGCCGTGAGCCTACTGTCGCCTGGGTGGATGAGCCGCGAGAACTGCTACGCATGACGTTCGCGACCCATCCAGCGCATCTCGCCTCCGGGCACCAAACTCCTTTGGCGATGTCCGGGCTCACCTGGGACACCGCCACCACTCACGAGGGCCGTGTAATGCGACGACGATAGACTCTCCGATCTATCGCCTGCCGGCACATCCTAGGGCGGCATCAGATCGCCATGGCGCGTCCTCCGCCAGAAACCATTAACATATACACAAACAAAATAAACTGATTATCATTGTATGCATTTTACTGATGACACTCACCCTTTGCCACTGCTCCACGGGCTTTGTGCAACTTCACATCGAGTCAAGGGAGTTTCCCACAGCCGTTTCGACCTTAGATTCCGTAGCATCCCTCAATAGCCCGCAACCCAACTCCTGATGGTCTCCCATAAAATTGAAGAGGACCTATATTTGAGCTTGAGTTGCTGCTAAAGCGTTTGGAGCTTTTTTCAATACCTAATTAATTAGTTACGAAAACTTCTCATGTAAATATCTGAAATAAAAAACTTTGACAATTTACCGTCAAAAAGAAAAAAGGCGAAGGTCATAAAGGATAAAGCCGCTATCCAGACAAAAATGGCAAAAATAATTCAATTCTTTAACTAAAGACATAATAAAAAGTAAATGGTTGAAAATTTTTATTTATTATATTTATATTTTATTTATTTATTAAACAACCAACTTATATTTACAGTTGCACCACACATATAAGTTAACGGTCAGTATCTGTTAGGAATTACATATAAAATTAGATTAAACATAACTTATTAACTCGACAAAATTCGATGAAATACAATTATTGAAATTAACCAAGATTAGGTTAAATTAGACAAAATTAGACAAACTTAGTTAAGATTCGATAAAATTAGATAGAATTGGCAATAAATTATTAATAAGTAGCAAGATATACTAATTTAATATAGTCACTCCAAAGAGATTGTACTGGGAGTGGCAATGGACTCTAGGTAACGAGTTGCTGTGTTCAGGAATCTCAGTTCAGTACTCGCAAAGATATCTAAGGATTTGTCATAATGTCAAAAATGTTGTTAATATGGGTGAGGGCTAGGTACAACGGACTAGTTTTGAGGGTTATGGTACTGGTTGAGGTAATGCGAATAGAGGACGTTGGCGAGGACGAAGTGTGTGCCTAACGGGTAGTGGGATGCTAAAAGAGATGAAATGAAGCAAAAAGGAATTGAAATGGGTACCACGAATTAGGCGGATGAAATATTTGACGAGACTAAGATTTCTTCTAACCTCTAAACTTTGGTAGCCCACCATACCCAGCACAAATGGTGTAGGGTACATGTACGGGTAATAACCATACAGTTTTAAGTAGAGATAGCGGACAAAAGACTTCTGAATCTTTTCGATAATCAGTGTATATACTTTCTCATGGGGGTTCCAGATTGCACAGTTAGTCTCTAGCAAACTGCGAATGAAGAAGTTGTACAGTATGGTTAAGGCTTGACGATTAGTAAAAATTTTGGCCTGACGCAAAACAAAACCTAGGTTTTTGCGGGACTTGTTGCAGGTCAATAGTATATGCTGGTTAAATGTAAGCTGTGGATCAAACTGAGCACCCAAATCGCGTACGGTTAAAACGCGTTTCAAGGGCTCATTGTTCATAGTGTAGATGTTGTGTATGGGTTGTGTGGCTTTTGAGTAGGTCATGACCGAGCATTTACTAATGTTTAGGTTGAGTTTGTTTATAGTGCTCCAAGTGTGAATATTGTCAATGTCCAGTTGAAGTGTGGCCGCATCACTATGGTTTGCTACTGGAAGAGCAAGTTTGACATCATCAGCATACATTATGACTGTGGAGTGTTTTACACATGTGGGAAGATCGTTAACTACTATTAGAAAAAGACCCTTCTTTTTCTAATAGTAGTTAACGATCTTCCCGAGGTTAGTGCCCTGCCCTATGCCAGAAGTGACCGAATAGCGCTCCGAATTGGCATTCTTATAAGTTACAAATTGCTTGCGGTCGTGCAGATAGTTTGCAAAGAATTTTAGCGATGACATAGAGAAACCTGCCAATGCTAGTTTACCCAGAAGTATGTCATTGTCAACCCGGTCAAAGGCCTTCTGGAAGTCAAAATAGGCTACATAGATCTGCTTTTTGTCATTAACAGTTTTGGCCAATAGTGTAATAATGTTAAGTAGATTAGACATTGTTGAGCGATTTGGAAGGAATCCGTGCTGCTCTTCCACGAACGATCGTTGCGGTTTATTAAATATTTTTTTATAAAGTACCGATTCAAATGCCTTGCCGAATATGGATAAAACAGCTATTGGTCTGTAATTATTTATGTCACTTTTTGGGCCGCTTTTATGTACCGGGAGTACTTTGGATGTTTTCCACTCCGTCGGATATATGTTCGTTGTAATAGACAGGTTAAAGATAAATTGCAAGGGCAAATTGAAAATTTCGCAACCATCCTTGACCAAATACTGTGGTATTCCATCTGGACCCCGAGTAGATTTGGGAGGGAGCCGAGCCATAGTGCCACGAACTTCAGATTCGTGAACATAATCAATATTAAGAGGATGGGACATATTATGAGGGGAGCCATTCGCGGTAGCAATAGCAAGCTCAGGATCGAATGATGGCAACTTTGAGAGGAAAACGCTACTAAAATACTTTGAAAAGGCGTCTGCCACTTGCGTTGGTGACATGTCACCAAAGGTAGCCTGCTCATTACTTTCTCTGTTACTTTTCACATAGGCCCAGAAGGTTTTAGGATCACATTTGATATTTGACTGAATACGATTCGTATAGGCAGCAAAATCTGCATCCGTACTACTCTTTAATAAGCGCCTATAGTAGGTAAAGAATGCATAATGCAGTTGGTTATTATTATTCTGCTTGTAGAGCTTGTGATAATGGTTTTTAAGTTTGTTTAGTTATATAGAAACAGACGTAAACCATTTGGGGTAATTCAGTCGCAATGCGTTTATCTTTTTCAAAGGAACGGTTTGACTCACGATAGTGTTAATTAACTCATAAAAGGTCTCCACAGCAACGTTAACATCAACGCATGAACACACGGGCTCCCAGTCTATACCAGCCAGTTCAGAGTATAACACTAAAAAGTCTACCTTACGGAAGTTACGCTCTAAAATTCAAATTCAAATTCAAATTCATTTATTCACGTATAAATAGAGTAAATACAATCGGTGGTTTCCATGTTACATTATTTGGTCTTATAATTCTATTTAGCCTGTGGTATGGCATGTGAATCGTTTTCTTAAAAGTAAAAAGGAATAAAGAAATATAAATAATGGTTAGTCTTAGCCCGTGGTCTTAGCCAATACGTGTCTCCGAAATTCATAGTCTTATATAATGTCAATAAAATAATTATGTGCCTGGTAAAATACATTGTCAAATGCCAATAAAACTCAGTCATTTCTACGTTGAATTAATAATACACAACACACATTATTTAAAATATTTATATATAGAATATTTTCCTTATTCCTGTAGCCATTCATTTACCGAGTAAATCATTTTTTTAAGCAGTAGCTCTTTAAGCTTTTTCTTAAATTTTGGTAGGGGGAGATTTTGAATGTCTGTTTGTAACCTATTATAGATTTTAACGCACATAGCTGAGCAATTTTTTTTGAACACCGCAGTCTTTGGTGCAAAATCTAACACTAGTCGCTGACCATGTCTGGAGTTACGAGGGTAGACATTATCCCGTGTATAAATATCACGAGCTCTTACAAATAGATTAGGATTGGACTTTACGAACACACAAACTTCAAAAATGTACATACTCGGCAGGGGTAATATCTTGAGTTTATTAAAGTGAGGTTTACATGACTCATAAGGAGGAGTACCAACAATTGCTCTTATGCATCGTTTTTGGGAGAGAAACGCCCGCTGGGAGTCTGTTGAGTTTCCCCATAGTATTAACGTCAACGTGTCCTTTCCAGTCTAGGTATTTGTCCATGGTGAACCCTAGAAATCTTACACTGGTAGATTCATTTATTTTTATACCGTCATATGAAATATGCCTTGGAACAATTTTTGATCCACGGGTTTGGAATTGTACAAAAGTCGTCTTATTGATATTTACTTGTAAATTGTTCCTTACTAACCACTCTATAACTAAATCAATTGTATTGTTTATATCAATGTCAAAGTTATTATTAATTATACTGTCATATGCTAATATTATTGAGATGTCATCTGCAAATAATATACATTTTTTAGTAAGAATGTCAGGTAAATCATTAATATATATAAGAAAAAGGAGGGGTCCGAGGATACTTCCCTGCGGAACGCCGTAACTGTTAACAAGATACTCAGACCTCTCTTGTTTTACCGCTGTATTATGTTCACAAGGTATTTCTACACATTGTTCGATTACTCAAGTATTGTTCTAACCATTGTAACGCTGGGCCTCTGATACCATAGTTCTCCAGCTTTTGTAGAAGCAGATCATGAGAAACGAAGTCAAATGCTTTTGACATGTCAAAAAATATTACTATTGTCTGCTTTTTCTTGTCAATGTTTACTAGGATATTGTGTACTAAATCGAATGCAGCAAGTGTAGTTGATTTTCCCTTTTGGAAGCCATACTGTTCATTCTTAATTAATTTGTACTTATTCAAATACGAAGATAATCTTTTATGCATAGCCTTTTCAAATATTTTAGACATGATAGGGATTAAAGTTATGGGTCTGTAGTTACCCATTTCTGTTTTCTCTCCTTTTTTATGCAATGGCTTGACTACTGACTTCTTTAACCGGCTAGGGAAATTTCCTTCCTGGAAGGATAAATTTATCAGGTATCCGAGCACGGGGACAATACTGACGACACATTTTTTTAAAATATCGGTTGTAATACCATCATAACCGACAGAACTTGTATTGTTTAAGGACATAATAATATTTACAATTTCAATGTCTTCTATCGGTGTAAGAAATATGGTATTGTTTGTACGGTTTTTATTTGTATTTTGTTTGTTATTATTATCACTGTTCGATAGTTGTATTAGGTAATTATTGAAATGATTTGCTATGTCATAAGGATTGGTTACCATACCATTGTCAGTTTTTATTTCATTTATGAACTCTTGAGTGGCCTTATATCCTATATCATCATTAATGACTTTCCACGCAGCTTTACATACATTCTTAGATTTTTCAATAAAATTGTCATTAGTGATTTTTTGCGACTTTGATATACAGCGACGCAATAAGTTTGAATAGTTGTGGTACTTAGCTTTATTTTCTTTTGTTGTTTAGCGTAAAATTTAAATCTTAAATGTCGCTTGGTTTTACAGCTGAGTCGTAGCCCCTTAGTAATCCATTTTATATCCCTATACTTTGTGGTAATCATTTTCCTAATTCTTGGGAAACATAAGCACAAATCGTCATGAAAGATATTAAAGGCTGAGTTCAGGTTAGGCTGTTTGTAAACACTGTCAAAAGTTAACTTGTCTAGACTTTCCCGAAATTTTCGAATATTATCCTGACAGAAGTCTCTCTTTGTTATATAATATTTCGAAGACTGAAAAATTTTGGTTTTTATTGTCACGTCTAACATCTGTGCTGTGTCGTGGTCGGAAAGTCCTAGTTTTAATATTTTACTAGACGCTTTTTTAACGTTACTAATTATATGATCTATGCAGGTATTTAGTCTTGTTGGCTCATTAATATGCATTGTCAGATTATAGTTATGTATGATGTCCTTTAAATTTTTGACAGCTTTACATACTTTGAGCGTGTTAATATTAATATCACCTGCAAGAACAATTTTATGTTGGTTGTATTTGCTGTTAAATAATCATTTATATAACAGCGTATCAAAATGCTTTAAAAATAACTCAACATTTGATTGAGGTGTACGATAAATACATATTATCACAATTTTTATACTTGGCACCTCTATTCCACAGCATTCGAAGATCGTTTCACGAGCAAAGTTTTGTAAAATATTTATTTCTTTGTACAATATACCTTTCTGAATGTATACGCAAGTACCGCCTCGCCTTTTTTCCCTACAGTATGTTGATGCTAAGTTGTATCCAGTTATTTTGGCATTTTTTATATCATTTTTTCCTAAAAATGTTTCACTGAAACATAGTACATGTGGGATGATTTTTGTTACCTGTAAATTTGTGAGAGTCAATTCAAGAATATCTTTTTTGCACATTAATCCCGCTATATTCTGATGCAAAATATGAAAAAACGATGTATTATTTTTTTTGTGAACGAAAAAAGTCATCAATATTTGACTCGCATTTTTCTACTGGCACGGTTTTAGTACTTTTTACAAAATAATACGGGATTGTACCAATTTTTGGTTTGTTTTCCGATGATATGCTCAAATTTACTTCAGTACTGGTGTGTTTATCATGTTGAGTTTGCAATTGAAAATAATAGGGTATGGTACCTTTCTTTGGAAAACTTATTTTGTTTTTGATTTTCTCGGGGGGGATAGTTACTGGCCACGTAGTATGTACATCTTTGGGAGTTCTATTATTATATGTCAAATATTTTTGCTTGTAGTCAATAAAGTCAATTCCCAAAATTTGTTTTCAAAGTTCATTATGCTCATCCTTGTCATAATAATCAAAGTATGTGATAATATTGTCCCTATCGTACCCATTTCCTATACTCAAGTCTATAAATTGACAGTTTTTGAATTCTTTACAAACTAATTTTAGCATATTATTCAATATTTTTTCATTTAAATACTTACTGCTTATAATACTTGTTACAAAAATCTGTCGATCTTCAAGAAGTTTTAAAGCAGCTGAGATTTCTGCCATCACGTGTGTGGGATTTACATCGTGTTCTCCTATAGATAATATAACTCGGTCATCTTCTTGAATTTGAGAATGATGTTCTTGAATTGGTTTTAATATGTCTTTGGCTCTAGCCCCAGGTTTTATTAATCCAATAATAGAATATTATCGGTGTTTTTTTCCTAGTCGTGAATTTTTAAGCTGACTAGATAGTCCTCGGCATTGTTCACCTCCAAATATGTGAATTTTATTTAAGTTGTCCGTACCCTTCCTGTCATTATTATAGTCACATACCTCTGGAGTGTATGTTTGGTCAGCTGAAATCTCAGTAATATCCAGTACAGGATCATGCATCTCTTGGTTCATCTCTTGGTTGGTTCTGCGGCGCTCACGCCTGTATCGGTGCGAAGCGCGGCTCGTAGGCCCAGTAACACGGTAGGTAACTCGTCGATCCATTTACTTGAGTTTGAGATTCGGGTGCGTAATGCAGTTTTGAGAGATCGATGCCACCGTTCAACGATACCATTGCTTTGAGGATGATACGATGTAGTGTGATTTTTCTTGATTCCCAATTGCTTCATAAGGTTTTGAAACAGGTGGCTCTCGAACTGACGACCTTGGTCGCTTGTTAGTGTGGTCGGGCATCCAAATCTTGCTATCCAATGTTGGTAGACGATATCAGCTATTCGATCAGCTGTTATTTCGTCGGTAGGTATAGCTTCGGGCCACTTCGTTAAACGGTCGATCATTGTTACTAAGTAACGGTGACCTTGAGCTGTTGTAGGTAGCGGTCCGACGATGTCGACGTGTAGATGTTGAAAACGGTCGCTTGGTGGGAAAGATGAGATTTTCGAGAACGTGTGTCGCTGTATCTTGCTTTTCTGACAATGTATACAGGTTCGAGTCCAACGGCTGATATCTGCGTTCATTGATGGCCAGAAGTATTTTTGAGTTGTAAGTTTGCGAGTCGTGCGCGTACCAGGGTGACTGATATTGTGCACGCTGTTATAAACTTCTTGTCGATATGGCTCGGGTATGTATGGACGTACATGTGGAGTAGATGTTTCGCAGTATAACTCGACGTCGGTGTTTGGTATTATTATTTTCTTGAGAGTGATGTTTGTTTGTGATAATAATTGTTCAATGTTGCTGTCCTTTTCTTGCGCGCTGGCTATGTCGTTGTAGTTTATTGTAGATGGGCATGAAATTGTTTCTATGCGGCTGAGTGTGTCGGCGACGACGTTTTGTTTACCGCTCACATGCCTTATGTCGGTGGTGAATTCGCTGATAAACAAAAGTTGTCTCGTTCGCCTCGGTGTTTCTGAGTTTAAGTTAGTCTTCGACATTACGAATGTTAGCGGCTTGTGATCAGTGAATACGATGAGATGACGTCCTTCGAATGTTTTTCGGAAATGTTTGATAGCCATATAGATTGCGACGAGCTCACGATCGAAAGTCGAATACTTCTTTTGCGCGTCGGTGAATTTCTTGGAATAATATCCGAGCGGTTGCCACGTGTCATTGATGAATTGTTGTAGTACGGCGCCAGCTGAGTTGTTTGATGCGTCGCAGAATAATGCTAGTGATGCATGGTGCGACGGATGAGCGAGAAGAGCGGCGTTTATTATGCTAGCTTTACTTCGCTCGAATGCTTGAGTTGCTTCGTCGTTCCATGTGATTGGACTTTTGTCTCTCTTCTTGACATTATGTAGGTACGAGTTCAATGGTGCTTGTAGTGTTGCGGCGTTAGGTATGTGGTCGCGATAGAAATTGATCATACCGAGAAATCTTCTTAACTCTTCGATTGTAGTCGGCTTGGGATAATTAGTGATAGCTTGTATTTTATGCTCAGGAGGTTTGATACCTTCTGATGATACTGTGTATCCTAGGAACTGAACTTGCGTTTGACCTAGGTTGCATTTGACTGGGTTGATAGTGATGCCGTTATCTTCTAATCTTTTCAGAACGATGTGAAGGTGTTCTCGGTGTTGGGGTTCGTCTTCTGATGCCAGTAATAAATCGTCAATGAACGGGAATACGAAATCCAATCCTCGTAGTACTTCATGAATGTACCGTTGAAACGTTTGTCCGGCGTTTTTTAAACCAGGGCACATACGTGGAAATTCGAATAACCCCATCGGTGTGATGATCGCTGTCTTTTCAATGTCTTCTTCTCTTACGCTCAGCTGTTGGTATGCACGGTTGAGGTCTATGGTGGAGAAGATAGTTTTTCCGGATAGCTGATGAGTAAAATCTTTGATGCGTGGTACAGGGTAGCGATCTGGTATGGTGATGGAATTAAGTCGGCGATAGTCACCGCAAACTCTAATATCGCCATTCTTCTTTGGTACGATGTGTAGAGGTGATGACCACGGGCTTTTACTGGGTCTGCATAATCCTTGTTCGATCATGTTTTCAAACTCTTTCTTGACTATTTCGAAACGATGCGGTGGGATTGGTCGAGCGCGGCTATGTATTGGTTGTCCTTGTGTTTCGATGAAATGTTTCACTTTGATATTGGAGTTTAATTTCATCGATGTTAATCTTGTTATGCCGGGATATTGCGCTAGAATGTCGTGGTATGACTGCGACATGTCGATGCTGCGTACGGTAGGCACGTTTGATTTTCGTATCGGGGCGTTGACCTTTAAGCTCGTAACATCGTCGATTAGTCTTCGGTTTTTCAAGTCGACGATGAGTTGGTGGTGCTTGAGGAAGTCTGCTCCCAGTATTGGCTTCGAAACGTCAGCTACGATGAATTTCCATTTGTAAGGGCGTCGTAGGTTGAAATCAAGTGACAATGTTTTCTCGCCGTACGTAGCTATAGTTGTGTTGTTCGCTGCGTACAGTGTAAATGGTAGCGGCGTCGCCACTTGTCCCTTTCTTCTTGGTACTACGGAAATGTTGGCTCCCGTGTCGACTAGGAATGATAGATTTGAGCTTCTATCGGTGATATATAGGCGGTGTGATTGGTTTCGAACGCCGGTGTCCGCCTCTGCCAACGTCCTGTCTAGTTTTCCGCATTTTGCTTAACTTGCTTCTTGAATGAGCAAGGCGATGTGCAGCGTCTAGCTTGTTCTTTGAAACGTCGATGATAGTAGCAGAATGGTGATGGCGTTGCCGATCGATTGCGTGATCGTGACGCGTGACGGTGACGAGATGGGTAGCGGCTGCGACGATGGTTGTCGTATTGTGGTCTTGTTTTTAACTCAGCTATTTCCAGCGATAGTTTTCTTATCTCGTCGATGAGAAACTGAGTATCTTGTTGCGGTGCGGATGGTGGTGGTGGTGCTGGTAACTGCACGGCCGCGACTTCCGCTGACGCAGTCTGCTCCATCATTTTGTCTGCCAGCAGCGCGAGTTCCTCGAGTGCCGTTTTAGTACTAAACGACTCGCTGACTGCGAGGACAGAGCGGACGTGTGGTGGCAGGTGGTTGGTCCACATCAGGCGCAAGGTGGAGTCGGGAACCTTGTCTCTGGCGAGGTTTCTCATGCGGCGGAGTAGCTGTGTCGGTTTCTGGTCTCCAAGTTCCATCTCTGACAGCAGCTTCTGGAACTGGCGGCTGTCAGATTCCTCGTATGCGGATATGAGTCTCTCCTTGATGGCTTTGTACTGGTCCGTCTCTGGAGGGCTGTACAGTAGATCCACGATCTGCTCGATGTCTTGCTTCTCCAGCTGTGCTATGACCATCTGGGCGAGCTGTGCCTGGCCTTTCTTGAGGTCGTGTGTTGCGGCCTCGAAGCTAATAAACCAGAGTCGTGGTCGATCGCGCCAGAATGGTGGAATGCGCATGGTGAGAGATATGCCAGCAGCTTCAGCCTTCGTGGCGTGATGTCGATGTCGATGGGCCTGGCTGTGGCTCCGCTGGGCTGGGATTCGGCATCTTGAAGTAAGGTGATTCTTCGGAAGTATGACGATGACGTTATGTTTTCTTCAGATGAGGTGTGTTTTGTTCGGGGTCACCACTTTGGAGGATCTTCGTAGGTTGAGAGGAATAATACTCGGAGTCCAGATTTGTAATGCCTTTATTTTACAATGTTCCTACTTTAATACTATTTACAATATAAGAAGCTAACCAATAGGTATAAAGATTATTTGAAATTACAATAATTCAATTATTACCTAACCAATAGAAATTACATAAATTTCTCCAATCAGAACACAGCACTGTCGCCCGTTTGTTCCGCACAGTGTCGCTGCGGTCGCGCGCTCACGGGCATCGTGTCTCGGTGCGCCGAGGTTATAAATATAGGTGGCACACGTTGAACGCGGGCATTCATCGAGGCGGCAGTATCCAGTGAACGCGTGTGTTGTGCTCGCGCGCGCGGCTGAAGATTGGGGCGAAGTCCGACGGCGGCGTGTGGCGTCATTCCTATTTGCTTCAATGTTTCTTATCAGAGGGTCAAAACGTACCGTGATACAAGTTCTTTTCAGAATTTGTTGTTATCTATATTTCTTGAACAGAGGGTCAGAACGTGTTGGATCAGTGGTGGCTACAATATCTTGAGTTTCGACGTTTTTAATTTCCATGAATCTAGAATTGTCAATTAGCATTCGTCTTGATTTTCGCCTTTTAGACTATATCTGATTCTTAATATTTTGGGTCGGGGGTGTAGTACATATGTTTTTTAGGGAGTTTATTTGTCGAGTTTGCTGACTAACAAGGTTTTTTAATTGATTCAATTCTAAGTGAAGGTTTTCGATTTCATTATTAGCCACCTGTAACTGCTCTGATAATAATTGATTTTCGGCCTTCATTTTTTCTAGTAAATCTACGTCCTGACCAGTAGATAAATCTAAGCTTCGTGTGTGTGGTTCCGTTGCTGACGAGTTGAGTGATGATGAACATAGAGATTCTATTGATTTCGCTCTATGTAATCGCTTCGGTCGCATTGTTACATTCTTGCTTGTATTATTAGGTGTTGAGTCCATTATTGATATATTATTGAAATCCATTATATTTTTGTGTAGTATTTGCCAAATATATAAAAATGTATGCTTAAAAAAATGCAAAAAGTAAAATCATAAAGAGAAATCCGCATAAGTCATTTCCGCTAGGATGCGAACCCGTAACTGCGCGTGCAGTGCGGCAGCTATACACACCGCTCCGCCAACGAGACTTTACCAGTTGAGTCGAAATATTTGATCGCTATGCGCTGGGTTAAGAGTATTGCGCAGGCGACGACGGGGACGGTAGCGGTTAGCGCGGGAGGTATCGAGCGCGCTGCGGGTTGTCGTAGGTCACGGTTATAGTTCGTTATCACAATTTTTGAATTTTGAGTTTTTTTCCACGGGTTTATTTTTGTTATAACTTTAGATTGCATATGCCAATTACTATAAAAAATACACCGTTCAGTAGGTCACTTCACTGGCTTTGAGTCAATAGCATCATATGGCCACAATATTCACTTTTTACCACTTTTTACATTTAAAATCTGAGGAGCAAAGTAAACAACGTTCCGTCTTTAACACTCTCGTAGGCGCGATAAAGTTGAACTTGTGGCCGAGACATTAGGATAGTAGGTATTATTGATGTTCAAGCTTGCGTAAGGCGTTTTAATATTGATAGAGATATCTAACGGCTTATGATGTATTTCAGGCGAGACAATGCCGGAACATGCTGAAACTGAGATTCCCGCCACACATGAGTTTACCAGAATCAGATCCAACATTCTGTCAAGATCATTTAAAATCCTGTTTTCCTGTATTAAATTACATTCAGAGAGAAATAATTCAAAGTCATCACGTATAGCTACACTAGCGGAATGAAGGTTAAAATCACCCAATACAACCAGAGGCAATTTGATAACAGCATTCATAATCCTTCTTATACAATTAAAAAAAGAATAATATCTAATATCAGGTACATTAGGCGCTAAGTAAACAACGCAGCAAACAAAGCTATTTCGTCGCACTGTTCAGGTTTGCAGTCCAGACGTATGAGCGAGTAAGGCGAGCGCGCGGCCAGCAGCACTCCGCCGCCACCTCGCCCCACTCGGTCACACCGCAGCACGGCATATTCTTGCGGGAAGACCTCGGAGTTAATAACGCTGTCATCGAGCCTAGTCTCTGTTAAAGCTAGTAGATTACATGGGAAGGTGTGCAATATGTTTTTAATTTCCGAACGTTTTGACTTCAGACCTCGGACGTTTTGGTAAAAAATCGAATCTAGCTTTTTAGTTTTTGTCACGAAAAAATGTTTTACTTGTATCATCAGATTCATTCTTCTTCATCGAATTCCTGTAGGTGAACCATTCTTGAAGTGATGTATTAGTAGGCCAGTTGTTGGGTGACAAGTAATACTCAAACAAGTGTAAAGGTACTCCCAGTATGAAGCAGATATGTCTGGAGTGCTCTGGATCAGGCTTGTTTATCGAGAAGGTATTGTTTGGGTGTTTTTTGTTAAGGTAGGATTGGATGTTCTCCACAGATACGTCTGGATGAAAATTCCAAGCGTGAATGTATTTTACAGGCTCCAGGGTTTTTAAATGCGTATGTTGTTTTTAACGACAACAATATTATTTTTTGTTTATTAAGCTTGCAAACCACAAAATATGTAAACCGGCAATATAGACCGGACTCTATCGTCAGGCCTCATTCGTTCAATAATATGGTCCATGAAATCAAAATCAATAGGCAGTAGGGAACAGACTTGATTTTCGTTTACGGACGTCAGACGGGCTTAGGGAGTAGACCCCCAGGTTAGGTTCGCTCAGGTTAGGTTCACTCAGGTTTGGTTCGCTCAGTTTAGGTTCGCTCGCGTAGTGTTCCACGCGCGCCCCTCTTAGACGTCACGGGGGCAGTCAATCACCTCACCCCCCCCCCACTGACCCGAGGAGAACCGCGATGGCAGGCCGGCACCAGTCGGGGGTTGCGGAAGATTTTTACGTTCCCGCGACCCCCGGCGTAGGTGTGAGTCGGAACCGGGGTGGTTTTTAGTCTGTAAGAGTCTGACAGACCCCTCCGCCCGCCCCAGGGCGGAGGACATCCATGAGGATTTTCCACCTCGGAAAAAAAAAAAAAAAAAAAAAAAAAAGGTTAGGTTGGGTCGTCCAATGCCCGCGCTGCGTCTGTCCGGCATCTGGCGGCAGCGAGGAGACGTCGGGGCGGTGGCTGGTTCTGCCCAGCCGTCGGCCACCCCGTAATCCTGAGTTCAGGACCGGGGGTCCGGGCCACTGAGGCCCGGGCCGCAAGGAAGATAACCTCTCTAAAAAATTACCCCAATCCCAAGGTCTAGCGTGCCGAGGGGATGAATGGCCGGAGGGGATCCGGTCGTTAGCGCAAAAAAGGGACCTCACCCTTAAAAAATAATATGAAAATGCAGGCTAATGGAAAAAATCCCCAGGCGGACAACCTCCTCATGGAGGAACAATCCGGTCCTTCTACGGAAGGCAGCCCCACCGTATATGGGGGGGGCACCAATAGTCTCGTAGGCCGGCAGACCATCGCCGACCTTCGTCAACCAAGTCTTGCGTCGCAAGAAAAGGAGCTCCGGGTTAGCCTGGAGCGCCTGTGCGACGCAACAAAGCCACGTGCCGTCGTTGACGGCAACAAGAGCCGAGGAGGCTCATGTCCTGAGAAGGACCGACTGTCCGACCAGGACACGCGCAGTCACACCAGCGCATTAAAGGGGAAACACTCCCTTTCCTCTAGCGAGGAAAACCTGGCAGTAGCCAAAATTGGTACTGCGCAGAGGGGGCGTGGGCGAGTGGGAGCTGGCGGAAGTTCCACTCGGTTACCGGACCGCGACTTACGGGGCCGCTTTCTGCGGCCCGCTACGCCGCCGGAACCAATGGGGAGCACCGAAAGCGACCGGACCCAGGGGGACCGGAGTGAAGACTCCGCTGCGTCCCCGCTGTTGCTGCAAAGCAACAAGGCGGAGATGAATGCCGCAAGGCGGACGCAGCGGAAGGCGGTGGCGGCTGACGAGGTCAGCGAAATGGCCCGACTGGCCCGAGAGCGACGATCGGCTCAGGCGGCTGCCGGAGAGAGCCTGTCGGCGGTGGCGCTCAGTCGCCAAGTTTTGGACGGCGTGGACGTCGTTCTGAAGGTTGCCACAAAATCTGGCAGCTTGAAGGGCACGTTCACGCGCGCTCTGAAGGAGGCGGCTAGCGACATAAAAGAGGCAGTTGGGGTCCTCCTTAGTCGCACAAGCTCAGACGAGACGGCGAAGCTGTGGGAGGAGAACAGCCGTCTCAGATCTGAGCTCGAGGACCTCAAGCGGGAGTTTGCCGCGCAGAAGGCGATATGGCAGCGGAGTCGCCCTGCGGCCACCGATTCCGTTCCCGTCGCTGCCCTGACATCGCCGGCCCAGTTGTCGGTATGCTGAATGCCCGTCTGCAGGGCATTCAGCATACCGACAACTCGAGTCGAGTCGGAGTCGAGGCTTCTCCCAGCAGAGACTCTCCGGCCGCCGCTCGCTGCGGATAGGAGGAGGAAGGAGGAGCCCGCTAAACCGGGTCCAGCGGCCAGCAAAGGGACCAAAAAGCCTGCGAAGGCCGCGTCCGCGTCCACTTCTCGGACGGCCGCCCACCCGGCGACCGCACCCTCAGCGAACGCACCCTCAGCGACTACACCCGGGTCTACCACGAAGACCTGGACGGCGGTCGTCAAAAGGGGCCGCGGTAAGAAGAGGAAGACGGCACCGCCACCACCGGTGCCTGCTGGAGCACCGACATCGGCACCCAAGAAGGCTCAAGGGCCGCCTAGGATCAGAGTCCCACGCTCCGCGGCTGTGGTCATCACGCTGCAGCCCGGAGCCGTCGAAAGGGGCGTCACCTATAAGGCGGTCCTTACGGAGGCAAAAGCCAAAGTCGCGTTCCCCGACCTTGGTATACCGTCCGGCCTCAGATTAAGGCAGGCGGTTACGGGAGCGCGTCTACTTGAGGTGTCTGGTGCCTCTAGCGGCGAAAGGGCGGATGTCCTGGCCGCCAAGCTTAGGGAGGTCCTCAACCCAGAGGACGTCCGGGTGTCCAGGCCGATGAAGACCGCTGAACTGCGTGTCGACGGGCTGGACGACTCGACAACTCCGGCTGAGGTCGTGGCGGCCGTCGCCCGTTCCGGTGGATGCCCGCCCGAAGACGTCCGGACAGGCGAGGTACGCGTCGAGTCTTCTGGGCTCGGCGCGATCTGGGTGCGGTGCCCGGTGGCGGCAGCGAACAAAGTCGCCGACGCTGGGCGTCTATTGGTGGGGTGGGTGGCAGCGAGGGTGAAGCGGCTGCAACCCAAGGCCTTGCGGTGCTACCGTTGCCTCGACACTGCAACACAAGGCGGCCCAGTGCTCCGCGGCGCCAAACTGCAGCCTCTGTACAGCTGCAGGGAGGTCTGCCGGGCACAGAGCGGGCGGAAAGGCCTGTGGCGCACCCGCCCCAACAAAAAAAAAGAAGAAAAAGAAGAAGAGAGGGGCTGCCAAGGCTGCCGGGGGCTCTTTACTCCCCCCGCAGTCAGGCTGCCCTTCGGCTGACTCCCAGCCTGGTGCGGAGGGAATGGATTGCGCATAATGGCGCTCTACCATTTCCTCCAGGGCAATATCAACCACTCTGCTAGAGCTCAGGATCTCATGCTCCAGAGCATGGCAGAGTGGTCGATTCACGTGGCTGTGGTCGCCGAACCGTATTTTGTCCCCCCCCGGGATAACTGGGTGGGAGACTTGGACGGTTTGGTGGCTATCATTGGCGGGGCTCTTGTCAACCCGTCCCGAGGTCGCGGCTGGGTGGCCGCCCTCGCGGACGGCATTGGCATGGTTGGGGCGTATTTTTCGCCCAATAGGAGTCTCGCCGTCTTCGAGAGGTTCCTTGTCGAGTTGGGTGCCGTCGTGGGCCGGCTCCACCCTCGCCCGGTGCTGTTGCTGGGGGATCTCAACGCCAAGTCTGCGGCGTGGGGATACCCTGTAACTGATGCTAGGGGCGAGGTACTGGAGGAGTGGGCGGTCACGACTGGCTTGACCGTCCTAAATCGGGGCTCGGTCCACACGTGCGTGCGGCAGCGGGGCGGGTCTATAGTGGACGTCTCGTTCGCTAGCCCCGCTGTCGCGAGCCGTGTCCGGGACTGGCGTGTCGCCGTGGAGGTGGAGACGTTGTCGGATCACCGATACATCCGGTTCGACGTCTCCGCCCAGACCGCCGGCGGCCGCGGTCCACCGGCCCCGCGAACGGACGGTCCGCGCTGGGCACGTAAGCGCATCGACAGGGAGCTTCTCGAGGAGGCTGCTATTGTCCAGGCCTGGAGCCGGGAGTCGGCAACGAACGGACCCGTCGACGTCGAGCAGGAGGCGCTGTGGTTCCGCGGGGCGATGACGCAAATTTGCGACGCGTCCATACCCCGGGTCCACGCACAGTCCGCAAGGCGCCAGGTGTATTGGTGGACAGCCGAAATCGCACAGCTGCGCGTCGCGTGCGTGGCAGTTAGACGCCAGTACACCCGATATCGGAGGAGACGTCGTCGGGTCCCTGACGAAGAGGCCGCGCTGTATGAGGTGTACCGCGCGGCTAAGGAGACTCTGTGGCTGGCCATCGGCGCGTCGAGGATGCGAGCCAGGGAGGAGATGTTGGAGACTCTAGACGGGGATCCGTGGGGGCGCCCTTATCGCGCGGTCCGAGGGAAACTTCGAGCCGCGGCGCCCCCACTTACGGAGAGTCTTCAACCCGAGCTGCTGGAAGAGGTGGTTCCAGCCCTCTTCCCGGCAAGAGCGGAGCATACTCCGCCGCCGATGGCTTTGCCCACAGCCGCAGAGTCTACAGAGGAGGAGAACGCCATCAGCGTCCCAGAGGTGACACAGGTCCAAGAATGTGGCTCCGGGGCCCGACGGGATCCACGGCTGCGTGTTAGCCCTCGCTCTGAAGGAGCTTGAGCCCCAACTGAGAGGACTCTACACAGCGTGCCTTGAGCAGGGCCAGTTTCCCACTTTGTGGAAATCTGGTCGTCTGGTCCTGCTCAGGAAGGCGGGGCGCCCTGCGGACTCGCCGTCCGCGTACCGGCCCATAGTGCTGCTAGACGAGGTGGGCAAGCTATTTGAGCGGATAATCGCAGCCCGCCTCGTCGGCCACTTGTGCAGAGAGGGGCCGGACCTGGACGACAGTCAGTTCGGGTTTCGGCATGGGCGCTCCACAATCCACGATGTGTCGCGGGTTAGGGTCCTGGCGGAGGAAGCGGTGTCTCGGGGCGGGGTGATGTTGGCGGTGTCCTTGGACATCTCCAACGCCTTCAACACTCTGCCCTGGAGTTGTATTCGGGAGGCACTGCGATACCATGGGGTGCCTCCCTACCTCCGCCACATCGTTGGGGCTTATTTGTCGGAGAGGTGTGTCACCTACATGGGACGTGATGGCGGAAACCAGCGCCGCATGTCGTGCGGTGTTCCACAGGGCTCAGTTGTAGGCCCGCTCCTGTGGAACATCGGGTACGACTGGGTGCTGAGGGGCGAGCTCAGTCCGGGGGTCGACCTGACGTGTTATGCGGATGACACGCTGGTCACTGAACGGGGGAGCTCGCACAGGGAGGCAGCGTTGCTAGCCACGGCTGCGGTCTCACAGGTGGTGAGCCGCATACGTCGCCTAGGCCTGGGGGTGGCCCTCAGCAAGTCGGAGGCCATGGTATTTCATGGCACCCGGCGGGCGCCGCCACCCGGCTCACACATCGTGGTCGGGGGGGCTCGGATCGCTGTCGAGTCCACCATGGAGTACCTGGGATTGATGCTCGACAGCCGGTGGGACTTTGGGCCCCACTTCCGACGGCTGGCGCCCAAGTTGCTGGGCGCTGCTGGGGCGCTGTCAACGCTGCTTCCCAATCTGGGGGGCCCGAGCGCCGCTTGTAGGCGGCTCTACGTGGGGATCGTGCGATCGATGGCCCTTTACGGGGCCCCGATCTGGGCGGCTGACCTGACGACCGGTAGTATCGCAGTCCTGCGCAAGCCGCAGAGAGCGATGGCCGTCAGAGTCATCAGGGGGTATCGCACGATCTCCTACGAGGCGGCTTGTGCACTGGCCGGATCCCCGCCCTGGGACCTCGAGGCGAAAGTACTCGCGTCATCGTATCGGTGGCGCGAGGAAGCGAGGGCGCGGGGTGAGCAACCGATGCAGCGACACATAGAGCTGCATCGGTCTCAGCTTCGCGAGGTCCTGGTGGCGGAATGGCGGGACAGGCTTTCACGCCCTACCGCCGGCCTCGACATCATCGAGGCGGTCCGGCCGGTGCTCGAGCGCTGGCTCGGGAGGAGGCACGGCTCCCTGTCGTTTCGGGTGACGCAGGTGCTCTCGGGGCATGGTTGCTTCGGGAAGTATCTGTGTCGCATAAACAGGGAGCCGGACGCTCGGTGTCACGGAAAAAAGGTTAGGTTAGGTTCTCCACCGAGGGTGTTTCCACGTTGTCGTCGTGGTGGGGCTTGCGCGTCTCAATGATCTTGGGGCTCTGCCGGTAGAGTTACTCATGCCGGAAAGGCCCAAATGAGACACCAGACTAAGAGAGATACCGGGAAGGGGTCGATCGACAGTTGACGTGACCATGCCGCTGTGGTGCAGGCGTACCATAGCGGCGCGTGTTTCTCTCGTTGAGGAGTTGTCTTCAACGAGAGAACTTTCGGCGGGTTCGCTGAGTCGGATTGGCCGGACAGCGAACGGAGGCATGTTTAAAGCCGCCGCCGGGGGCTTGGCATAATTGCTTGGCCCAGAGGAAGGCTACCTCTTAGATAAAAAACCACCTAATCCTAAGGTTTGAAGCGCGGCGAGAGGATGAGTGGCTGGCTGGTGGGGGACCAGTCGCTAGCGCTTCCCCTTTTTTTTTTTTTGTAAATCCGTGAATAATGCCTTACGCATACCACACCATCCGGGGAGACGGCTTGGTTATGTGGGGCTTGCACCCACTAAAAACACCGCCGTGAGCCTACTGTCGCCTTGGTGGATGAGCCGCGAGAACTGCTATGCATGACGTTCGCGACCCATCCAGCGCAGCCCGCCTTCGGGCACCAAACTCCTTTGGCGATGTCCGGGCTCACCTGGGACACCGCCACCACTCATGAGGGCCGTGCAATGGGACGACAATAGACTCCCGATCTATCGCCCGCTGGCACCTCCTAGGGCGGCATCAGATCGCCATGGCGCCTCCTCCGCCAGAAACCATTAACAGATACACAAACAAAATAAACTGATTATCATTGTATGCACTTTACTGATGACACGACCATGAAAATAATCATATTATTATTGCCGAGTAATGTAAACTCAGCCTTTGCCACTGCTCCACGGGCTTTGTGCAACTTCACATCGAGTCAAGGGAGTTTCCCACAGCCGTTCCGACCTTAGTTTCTCGTAGCATCCCTCAATAGCCCGCAACCCAACTCCTGATGGTCTCCCATAAAATTGAAGAGGACCTATATTTGAGCTTGAGTTGCTGCTAAAGCGTTTGGAGCTTTTTTCAATACCTAATTAATTAGTTACGAAAACTTCTCATGTAAATATTCAGACTTGGTGTTGTTTTGGGGGTTAGGTTTGGGTTTCATTTGGATTGGAGTTTGGATAGGGACTTGTTAGGTGGTGTTAATATGGGGTCTGCAGACCAGGGACTTCGCTAGCCGGAGCAGGTTTTCCATAACGACTGTGTTGAGATGTGTGATTAGTCAGGAAAAATGAAAATATAGACTGGAGCTGTAAATGCGTATGTATTCCGAAGAACAAAGGAAAAGTACAAAAAAACCATGTAGGTAGACTTAAAACTAATTCACCGTCACAAAATGCGCCTGATGAAGTCTTCAATGCAATGAGTTGCACGAATTTAGTATAATATTTCAATGATGGTTTCTAAATCTAAACATGCCCCCGGGCGTTGAAAGGCAATCTTTCAACCAGAATCTTCATTTAATGGCAGTGGGCATATCTTGCTGCATGCACGCCTGATGGTTCCATTCGCAGTTTTAATATCGGCCACACGACTGATTCCGTCACGTCCAGGGTAGACTGCCGAGATCCGGCCTAGTCGCCATTTCAATGGTGGTAAATTGTCTTCCTTTACTATAACAAGGCGATCAGTCTCTAGGACCGCCTTTGAAGACCTCCATTTTGTCCGCTGCTGTAGTTCAGATATATATTCTTTATTCCATCTTGACCAGAAGTGTTGACGTAATGCCTCTATTCTCTCATAACGCTTCAAGTGAGTAACTGAAGCAGTTTCATACGACGGCACGGGCAAGGATGTGAGTGTGCGTCCTATCAGGAAGTGTCCAGGTGTCAGCGGCAGAAGGTCATTAGGGTCCGATGACAACGGCGTGAGCGGGTGCGAGTTCGATTTGAACCAGTGCTGTATATAGTTCCTCATAAGTTAAATGACAATTTCCCATTACTCTTTTTAAATTAAACTTCACTGATTTGATACCTGCCTCCCAAAGACCACCGAAATTTGGAGCGTAGGGAGGAATAAAAATGAAGTTAATCCCTTCAGTGGCCATGTCACCAGACAATGAACTGCTGTTAACCTTCAAAAATTTGCCGATTTCATTATAAGCGCCTACAAACGAGGTTCCGTTGTCGGAATATAAGTGTGTAGGTTTTATGTCTCTGCGAGACATAAAACGGCGAAGTACTGACAAATAATTTTGACTGGTTAAGTCACCCACCAACTCAATGTGAACTGCCTTCGTTGTAAAACAAACAAAGAGTACAATGTAAACTTTTACAAGTCTACAACCACGACCTTGTCGAGACTTTGACAGAATAGGTCCAGCGTAATCAACCCCAACACATTCGAATGGATGACCACCGGACGCCACCCGTCGTTCAGGTAAGTTTCCCATAATGGGATTAATTGGTTTAGCTGTAATGCGACTGCAAATGACACAACGATGATAACACAATTTAGCCAGGTTGCGACCACCTATTGGCCAGTAAGTATCTCTTACGCAAGCCAATAGTAGTTGTGGTCCTGCATGCATTAGAGTTTTATGTTTAAATTCAAATAATAGTTTGGAAAATCGATGAGTGGACTGTATTACTAACGGATGCTTTTTCTCATATGAAAATGAAGAATTTTGTAAGCGACCACCTACGCGAATTAATTTATTTTTATCTAAAAATACGTTAAGTTTAGTCAGTGGACTTCCTTTTGGTAAGCACTGATTTTTTATTAACATTTCATATTCGGGAAATGATTCAATTTGAGAGAGTTTCACAATTAATTTTAACGCATTTTGTAATTCATCTTCACTAAGATGTAAAATTTTTGGTGGTTGCTTTTTACAAATATTAATAAATCGTAACGTGTATGCTACTGTGTGTGTAAGTCGAGAAAGGTTTGAGAACCGATTAAAATCAATTAAAGGTATTGAAGTCTTAGAAGTAGTTAATAAAGAAATCTCGGTTTTAGTTTCGGGTAGCGATTCTACTGCAGTGGTTGGAAAAGAAGGCCACTCGCTTGTATCCTGGTTTAAAAAATTAGGTCCCGACCACCATAAATTATGACTTAGAATTTGACTTACATCAGTTCCACGAGATACAAGATCAGCGGGGTTAAGATGTGTCGGAACATGTCTCCAGGTACAATTATTAGCATTCGTTTTTTCAACGATTTCTGCAACACGATTGCGCACGAATGGTTGCAACTTACTTGGTAACATATTCAACCACCCCAGCACGATTGTAGAATCACTCCAAAATGTACTACTTTGAATTGGCGCGCCAAGTGACTCGATCACCTTTTCATATAGCCTCACACCAACCAAGGCGGCGCAGAGCTCGAGCCGAAGAATTGTGGTGGGCTTGATAGGAGCCACTCTACTCTTTGCTGTAAGCAAACGCACCATAACTTCATTATTGTTGTTAATACTCCTTACATAGATGCATGCACCATAAGCGGTTTGTGATGCATCACAAAATATGTGTAATTCTATCACCTTCCAAGAATCACAAAAAACTAAACGTGGGATGCGTAAACTATTCAAAATAAATAACCTATCAACAATCAACTTCCATGTCTTAGCGACATCTGGTGGTAAAAAGTCATCCCATGATAATTTATGTAACCAAAGTTTTTGCATTATTACTTTCATTGGAATGATACAAGGAGCTAATAGACCTAGAGGGTCGAATATTTGGGAGTAACAGACAAAACTTCACGCTTTGTGACATTATCTGATATTGACGTATTACTAATTGAAAAACAGAGCTCATCAGAGTCTGTTAACCAGTTAAGACCCAAAGTTTTACTTGGCTCGTTAGAACCAATGTTTAAATTTAATGATGAACTTGTAACTTGATCTGATATAACCAGAGTATTGTTGGATTTCCACTTCCTAAGTGGCATACCAGCGGAAGCCAACTCGGCAGTGACTTTCTGGCGGATATTTGTGACGTCAGATATTGAATCCCCACCTGTGAGCAAGTCATCGACATAAAAATCATGGATTATAATACCAGCAATTCTCTTATCCTTACAATCTAAGCCAACTTGTTTTAAACACCGAGTCGCCAAAAAAGGTGCACTTGCTGTTCCATAAGTCACGGTGTTTAATTCATATGTTTTAATAGACTCTGAAAGATCCTCACGCCACATTATTCTTTGTAAGTGTCTGTCATCAGGGTGATGACAGACACGATGTAGAAAAAATGTATCGACAAGTTATTGTACAACTTGTCGATACATTTTTTCTACATCGGCAGAAAGAATGTATTTATGTTTTCTGAACCTAAGAAGTAAAGACATTAAGTCATCTTGAACAACTAGACCTACCATTTGTAAGTTGTTAGATGAAACACCTGAAGTAGTAAGACTGCTAGCATTAAACACTACTCTTAATTTTGTGGTTATACTATGCTCGCG
This sequence comes from Lithophane semibrunnea, assembly GCA_947363905.1. Lineage (NCBI taxonomy): Eukaryota > Metazoa > Arthropoda > Insecta > Lepidoptera > Noctuidae > Lithophane > Lithophane semibrunnea. Next base: position 11,122,788 of record OX376213.1, on the reverse strand, counting down.
CAGAACACCGTGGTGTGGAATCAAATATGCCAGTTTTTTTGGATCAACGGAACACTCAGACATGTGTCCTAAAGAAATGTACTCTTTCATGAAATCGCAATAAAGAGTTTTTAAAGCTGGCTGACTTTTAAATCTACGTTCAATAGAAAAGAGACAATGTTTTGCTCTAGCCAGTGACCTAGAATATGGTGTGATTGTTTGAGTGGTATCCTAACACAAAACCGACCATCTGCCATTCGAGTGGTGTTTTGTACAAAATGTTCTTCACACTTAGCTTCTTCATCAGAATATGAAGATGACTGATTGGGGACTTCTTCCAGTTCCCAGAAATGCGATAAAAGGTTTTGAATGTCATCTCCTGATGAGGGGTTGTGAGAAGAACTGACATTGAGATTAGCAATGTTAACTTTAAGAACTGATGGTGACCGTGATACGTGGCCACTATTAGTTAACGGACCTGAAACTAGCCAACCTAGCCTAGATTCAAATAATATTGGTTTGCCGTTACCTAAGTTAATTTTTTGCCGCCCCAGTAGGTCCCAGAAAACATCTGCACCTATTATAAGATCCACTGCTGATGGCGTGTGGAAATGAGGATCAGCTAAACAAATGTCGCTTGGTATATTTAAATTACTAATGGATATTTTATGACATGGTACTTCATCTGTTATGTTTGGTGAAATAAAACAATAAAGATTAGTAGTGAAGTTTTCACTTAATGATTTTACAGAAACACTGCACATTTTACTAATGTTTGTTTTAGAATTGTTAATACCTTGTACAGATTCTGTTCTGTATTTATCCCATGATTGGACGAATCCAATATTGATTGTCTATGTACGCTCGCCAAGGCGGCACGCGATTGGTCGGTTCCCATTTCCGCCAAAAAGCATGATTCGGCGACGCAGCGACTAGCGCGCCATCTAGAAGACGCCGTTGCTCGCCAGTGCCCGCTTGTTCCCGCTTGAACAACATTGAATTGGAGCTCCGTGAGTGAAAATCGCTAAATCAAGGACAAATTAGTGCATTACCGTGTTTTGTACTCGTGCCGTGGACTCTGTGTTCAATATTCCACTCAAAGGAACGACCACACTTGATAAGCGGCCGCAGCGGAGAAAAAGGTGAGTCGTACTTAGATTTTTCTCTGTTGAATTTGTAACCTTGATTGGGAGAACGAGCAGAACTCAGTTCATACAGAACTACCACCACCATCCTAATCTCTCCAGCTCGCTTAAATACAGTCCATTCCTTTATCTCACATTCTGGTCATTCGAGCCCGGATTCTTTTTTTCATTGTTCTAAAATCACGCGTCCAAAATGGCGGAAGATTTAGAACGCAAACGTAAAATTTTAATAGTGAAAAAGGAATATTTATTCACTAAGATTCAAAAGCTTTATGATCATTCTAAAAAGTTGGGAACTGAACCAGAAAAATTGCAATTGTTTACGTTATTATTGTCGGAAATGGAAAGTGTCCGCTCGAAGTTTGAATCCACCATATTTGAATTGTACGAAACAGAAGTGCAAATAAAACCTACTACAAAAATGTCGATTAGTGAACTCGAAACGTTTGACGAAATGTTAATTAAATGTCAATTAACCGCTAAGGAACATTCTAAATCAGAATCTGATTTTTTATCAGCCAGTTCTGCCGCAGATAAAAATGATTTAGTGGTACCCGCGTTACCAAAGATATCTCTATTTCAATTTGATGGTGAAATTGAAAATTGGATAACTTTTTATGATACGTTCTCATCATTGGTTCACGAGAGAAATTTCTCAGATATCGATAAATTCCATTATTTACTTTCATGCGTTAAAGGTCCAGCTTTAAATATTGTTAAAAATCTACCTATTACAGCCGCTAATTACTCATTAGTTTGGCAAAGTTTAGTCGATAAATATCACGACCACAGAACACTAGCATGTAGGTATTTCGATAAAATGTTGAACTTTTCTCCGTTAACCAAAGATACGACGTCGAACTTAACTTCATTTATAGAAACCTTTGACCATTCTCTTAAAGCGATTCAAGCATTAAAAATTAAGAACTTAGACGATTTCTTATTGTGTCATTTGGCATTACAAAGACTCGACCCTCATACGCGAAAATTATTCGAAGAAAGTAGGGATCAAAAGTTGATACCTACATTTGCGGATCTAGTTGATTTTGTAAACAAACAGATTAAAGTTCTAGAACATACTTTTACAAATAACTCTTCTAATAATGCGTCGAAATCTAGTAATACCCAAAATAAGAACCAAAATAAGTCTGCGTCAAAGTCAGTTCTCAATACAACACGATCTCCGCACAATAATAACAGCCGTAATAATAATAATTTTATTTGTGTGATTTGTAAACAAAATCACATGATTTATCGATGTGATCAATTTCGTAAATTATCCATCGATGAAAGAATGAACCGTGTTCATTCACTAAAACTGTGTCATAATTGTCTTAAATCTGACCATCAGTCTAAGGATTGTAAAAGTACAATGACTTGCGGAGTATGTGCAGCACCGCATCATTACTTATTACATAAAGATAACGTTAGAAAGGATTGCGAGGGAATATCGTCCGTGGCGAATACCCCGACCATGCAGCCGTCTCTTTCACACGCGCAGCAAGCGCTTGTGTCGACTCACTTCGTAAGTGACACAGCTGATTCACCCGTTCAGCAAGCATTGATAAGTAATAACTGCGAATACGGAGTAGTTTTAGGTACTACACTTACGCATGTTATTGATTGTGTTGGTCAATATCAAGACTGCCGTGCAGTCATCGATTCCGGAGCTCAGGGGCCCTATTATGAACTCTTATTTCCAGGCAGTTTACGGCGTAAAAAGAACTGCCTTGCAATTTCGTATTATGAATCGTTAAAACCAGCCAGTCAGCGGTCACGTGACACCCTGGCCGCCTTCTGCCCGAATATTGCCTAGCAATACCGTACTACGAACGTTCGTTTGACATTTCTTGACATATTAAAACTGTTAATAAGTAACCTCTCAATCCATTCAATATAAGCTCCTCTGAAGCAGCTTTTATTGAATGGATTGTGAATTGTTTTAGATTTATTTGTTGAAATTAGGTATTCGAGCGTTATCCAGTTAACATAAAAAAATATCAGGTGTGACGAATATGTACCGTTTGAGTTTCTGGAAACTCTAGAAAGTAGCACTTCTGACTGATAAAAACATCGAAAAAAACTCCCACAACTTTTCCAACAGAACATAAGTTAGGCGCCGACGAGGGCGAAAACTCTCATCCACTGAACTATGTATAATAATTACAACTGCCTTTTAATATCTCGTTTATTATTTTCATGCATATTTAAACATTTTTAAATATTTTGTAAAAGTCATTAAAAACATCATTTGAAAATATATAAATAGGTCCGCCGTTATCGGGAGCAGGGTCCAAGCAGTGGTTAGGGTTGCAGACTTGCAGAGACAGGAACCTCCTCACAATGCGAGCCTTATCTGCCTTCTGAATCATGCCCTTGATCCAACTGCCTAACGAGAGCCTCCAGTGCTGCTGGCCGAGGCTTTCGGCCATCAGCCAGGCCATTGGCCGTTCCGACAATCGGCACAATGCAATGATAGCCGAGCTCATATTCCACATGTCAACAACTGCCTCTATTAATAATATTATCATCTATTATCATGATGAAAACTGATTTGAAAACTGATTGACTTACACCACATGGTTGTGTGGTGTAAGTATATTCATCCACCACCATATCCATCCCTAGCCATATTTTTGTTTATACTTCGAATCTAGTAAGTAGGTACTTAAAATTAAATAAAAAATTTTTTTTTGTGCATCAGTGACAACAAAAAACGTCGATGAAATTGTCAAATTCCCAGCTGAATTTCACGTTCGGAAACTTAATCTCGCGTTACAATTTGCAAACACACAAAATTATTAAAAGAATAAGTAGCACAATATACATTGCGTTCATATTTTCACTTACTTTTAGTAACTAGAATTATTTTTATTTATTATTTTTCATAAAATACGTGATTTAAAGAAAATCGTAACTTACCGATAAATTATGTCATTGTGTTTCCGAATGAAACGGCAGAGAATTACAAGCCAGCCATAGACAAACTACCCAGCGTGAAGTCGGTCAGAATTATGAATGTCATAATACGAAATTTAACCATGCAGGGATATGAATTGCCTGGAACTTGCCAGGTTTTTTTAAAGTTCGTAATAGGCCCCCAGAGCTCTTTTATAACTACTGAATGTGCTCAGAAGTTAGGATTACAACGTAAAAAATGTCCTTTCACTATTCACGGTATAGGTGGGGGAATAGTAAAAAATCAAGGCATGGTTACTTGTACATTGAAACCAAGAAAGGCGGATAGTCCGACCTTTAGCGTTAATTTAGTGGTCGTTTCAAAGGTTTCCGCTGATATGCCTAATGTACCTTTCACAAAAAATGTTATTAACGAGTATGACACTTATAACTTAGCGGATCCACTATTTTTCAAGCGTTCGCAAATAGATATTTTGTTAGGTAACGACATCGTTCCAGATATTATCAGAGATAAACCGTTGGTAATTAAGAATGGTATTCCGAGTGTCATTAAAACGGTTTTCGGTTATGTTATTAGTGGAAAATTATATCCTACGAATAATAATAATAATTGTTCACAAAATTTTAATTTATCTGTTTCTTATGACGAAGAACAATCCATTGAAAAAACGTTACGCAGTTTTTGGGAAATTGAGGAAGTGCCGTGCACACCATCAATTAATCCTTTGGATCAGTTAGCCGAGGAGATATTTTCTAATGAACATTCGCGAGAGTCGAACGGACAATACGTCGTTCCGCTGCCGTTCGCGCCCGACCACTCGCCGCTCGGTGAAACACGCGCTGCGGCTGAGCGTAGGTTACTGTACACGGAACGCAAACTCGCGCGTACTACGGATTTAAATAACAAGTATAAGGAATTTATGCGGGAATATGAAGTCCTCGGTCATATGGAACTTTATCAGGGTAACAAGCCTAGCAAATACATTATTCCACATCACAGTATTTTGCGACCTAGTAGTACCTCCACTCCGCTACGTGTAGTGTTCGACGCGTCAGCGAAGAGTAGCAATAACGTGTCTTTAAACGATATTTTATTGGTCGGCCCTAAGCTGTATCCGGATATTGCGGCAATCATTTTGAAATTCCGACTATTTGAATTTTGTCTAGTAAGTGATGTTTGTAAAATGTATCGTGCTATCGCCTTAAGAAAAGAAGATCGCTTGTATCAACACATTTTATATCGGGAATCGCCTAACGACCCAATTAAATTATACGAATTAAAAACCGTGACGTACGGACTTAGTTGTTCACCGTTCTTAGCAATTCGGACGCTACTTCAATTAGCGAACGATGAAGGAAAACGTTTTTCTTTCGCTGCTCAGGTCCTCCGTGAGGGTGTTTACATGGACGATATTCTATACTCATGTAATACTTTTGAGCAAGCTTGCTTAGTACAGGATCAATTAATTGGTATTTTTGAAAGTGCTAACTTTACTTTAAAAAAGTGGATGAGTAACAGTGAAAAGTTACTACAACGCGTCCCTTCTGAAAATAGGGAAAATTCCGTAACATTCGTTAAAGATGAAAACGATAGTACTATTAAGGTTTTAGGACTTAAATGGATTCCAAAATCCGATAATTTTATTTTCTCAGTTAATTTAACAGACAATGAGTCAACCAAACGATCGGTACTAAAATTACTAGCGTCGATTTACGATCCCGTGGGTTTTATCGCACCATGCACATTAGTAGCGAAGCAGATCATGCAAGAGCTGTGGAAACTAGGCATTGGATGGGATGAAAAGTTGCCGGCTAACATAAAAAAATCGTGGCAAACTTTTATTTTTGAACTTCCTCTGTTAAAAGAGTTACGTATCGAACGTCACATGCTATTACCAGGTGAGACAGAATGTGACTTAGTTGGATTTTGTGACGCTTCATTGCATGGCTACGCAGCATGCGTGTATGTGATCAGTCGCGGACAAACACGTGACGTAAAAGTTCGCCTAGTAACCGCCAAATCGAAAGTTTCACCAATAAAACCCGTAACGATTCCTCGTTTGGAATTAATGGGAGCTGTTTTGTTAAGTAAATTAATTAAGTTCGTAGTTGACACATTTACTCGCGTTAAAATTAACAAAATAACAGCTGCCTCAGACTCAACAGTCGTACTGTCGTGGCTTCAAACGGAACCTTATAAACTAAAAACCTTTGTCAGTCATCGCGTTACACAAATTATTGAAGTTTTACCTCCTCATTTTTGGCGGCATGTGTGTAGTGAACATAACTTAGCCGATATTTGTTCTCGCGGAGCGTCTCCGGCACAACTTGTTAGTTGTAATCAACGTTGGCTACGTGGTCCTGATTGGATGTATAAAAATTATAGCGATTGGCCTATGACGGTGTTTGTTAATGAAAGTAATAATAAACTACCGGAATTAAGAGCGTCGGTTAATCTATTGACTGAAAATCAGAATAATGATAATTTCAATGAATCTAAAAGAGAATTTTGCGAAAGAATCTTTAAACAATTTTCATCATTTTCCAAATTGCAAAGATCGTTTGCTTGGATTTTAAGATTTCGACGCAAAAGCAGTGATTTAATCACTACTCGCAAGTCAGGAATTTTATCAACCATCGAATTAGGTGAAGCTTGCGATAAATTAATAAAATTAGTTCAAAATGCTTACTTTGAAGCTGAAATTAAATTAATTAAAAATAAGAAACACGTACCATCCTTGCGAAAGTTGTCTCCATTGATTGAGGTTGATGACTTCCTCAGGGTAGGGGGTCGCATCAGTCATTCCGAACTTCCGTATAATGCTAAACACCCGCGGCTTCTTCCGAAAACTAGTTTATTTACCAAACTATTGATCGATCATTTACATAAAAAATATTTACATGTAGGTCCGCGTACATTACAAAGTATTATCAATGAAAATTTTTGGATATTGTCGGCTCGTCGCGTCATTAGATCTGTTTTATCTAAATGTAAAACATGTTTTAAATGTAAACCGACTTTGCTACAACCTGAAATGGCACCTTTGCCACCAACTCGGTTAATACCTCATAAGGTATTTTCTAACGTCGGAGTTGACCTCGGAGGTCCATTTTTTATTAAAGAAAGCTTACGTCGTAACGCTAAAGTGACGAAAGCGTATTTAGCACTGTTCGTCTGCTTTTCGACAAAAGCAGTACATCTAGAGGTGTTATCTTCTCTCTCCGCCGACTGTTTCCTTGCGTGCTTAGATAGATTCGTAGCGCGTAGAGGGCTATGCGCCGTTCTTTATTCTGACTGTGGCACAAATTTTATTGCTCAGCTATACATTCCAACCTTAACTGAACGTCGTCATATTGCGAATAAACAAGTTCAATCTTACCGAGGCGTAACTGCAGTTCATTCATCTGGGTTTGCGTTAAAGATTCCTTCTTAAAATCCTCTAAGTAATTAGAAAATACCGTTAATCGACCTTTATAACTTGCTCGTTTTTTAATGAGCTCCTTTTCTTCCATACCAATCATTCTTTGGGAAGCAGGTAACCAAACTGAAATGTAACCAGTTTATATTTTAATAAATAGGCACAATATTACTATCGTTAAATACCTACAAAAGGATAAACACCTAAAGGGCTTACTAAATTCGCTAGAGGGAATACTTATTTAACAATAGAATGGCTGCTTTTAACTTAATAAGTTTTCTAATGTGAGATTAAACAACAAGATCTATTGATAACTATTACAAAAATCAATGTGCTTTCTAGACTGTGGACAATAACATTAATGTGAATTGTAAGTTTTACTATGAACTTTACTACAATAACTTAAAATGTACCGAAATACAATACAATGTACTTGGCTAATAGCTGATGAAGTAAGATTTCTTATTAATTTTATTGCAAGATAACAAAGGAAACTCCTTAAATTAATGGTTAACAATTATAGAAAACCTAGTTACCTTTAATACAATAGATTGGCTGCAAATTATAACAATAATTTGGTGGCTTGAAAAGAAATCTTACATGTGCACATGAACAAAGAAGTTAGATACCAATGTTGTACTAACCTTTACAATTCCATAAGAAACGTTAAATACTACCTGATTATGAATAATGGGTTCTGAAATAAACGTAAATAGGAACACTGCACTCTTACTGCACTGTACTGCACAATTCTTTGCTGCGTTGTGACCCTTTGACCTTAGCCAGCTACTCACAAATCTTCACCGGCAGTATTTTCCAATAAATTTTATATTTCCTGGAATTATCCTTATTCCTGGGTCTTTTATCCGGCTCGATATGGACCAAATTATGTTGAGATGTGTGATTAGTCAGGAAAAATGAAAATATAGACTGGAGCTGTAAATGCGTATGTATTCCGAAGAACAAACGAAAAGTACAAAAAAGCCAGTCCGGGGCAGTGGTCCAACTGCTCTGTCCAACTAGTTGGACCATGGGTCTTTACTAGGGGCAGTTGTCCAACTTTAAAAATAGTTGGAACACAGCACCTTTTGAGAGTTCCGTGGTCCAATTCATTTAAAAAATAACTTGCCAACTCTAAAAACCTCAACTGCGTCCTTATGTGTGTATGTTATTCTACGTATTGGTTTACGGTTATATTCAAGTTAAAGACTCAAAAGAACTATTTCATTATGCTCAGTTTTTCCACTATTGAAGAGTGATAAATTTGTAGAAGGCTGGGATTACATAAAAGAAGAAAATGGTGTTGAAGCTAAAAAACTGATTAAATATTAGAGCGTTATTGGACTATAGGAAATTTTGATTAATTTTCTCAGCATATAAGCGTATTTAGCCAAAGGCATAGGACTAATAACATTTCAGAAAGCTCACATGCAAAACTAAGTCGGCGCATTAATGCAAAAAATGTTACAATGTTACGTCTAGAACATTTTACAACTGTATCAGGTGAAATCGCACACAAAAGACGTAAGGTCCAAATTGAGAAAGATGATTAGATTTTAAATCTACGAGAAATTGAGCTACATCTGATTCAGGCAATGATATTATATTAACAGATATGTTATACACTCACAAAACAACCGAAAAAAGTGTTCCGCGCAGCAGCGGCACACATACCTACGTTTCATTCATGTTACATTTCACTACAAGTAAAAACGTTACAATTGGAATGTTTTCGAGTCTTCACGATTGCGCCCTTATAACATATCTGTTAATAATCGTTGAGCTCCTTAAATTCGGAGTTGAGCTGCACGATTACTGAGAAATGCGTGCACTGACTGGACAGGTCCACTCAATCTGTGTGGTTCTTTCCTCAAAAGACCATTTCAGACACCAATCTACATGGTCTTCTCATAATCTGACCAAGATTATGTCTGGACTTTAAAAGAGACTGTGACCTCTGAGTTTGTTTCGGCCTTTCTTCTCAGAGTAGTCAGATAGGAAACGCCGACCTCATCTAGTTTTAAAAATGTGATTGACGTGTAAAAGTGTTTGTACAAACCTACTTACAGAAATAAATCATTTATCATTATCATTTATCAATATAATATCATTGGATTCAGGTGACATAACTATAGGTCATGCTTTAGATAAATTTCGTTGAATGACGTTAAACATTGTAAGAAAATAAAGTTATAAATTAGTCACCCGACTTTAATTTTGTTATTTTACTGCAAAAAGGTTCAATATAACCGTAAACCAGTAGGTAGGTAGAATAACTACACCCATAAAGATGCAGTTGAGGTTTTTAGAGTTGGCAATTATTTTTTAAATGAATTGGACCACGGAACTCTCAAAAGGTGCTGTGGTCCAACTATTTTTAAAGTTGGACAACTGCCCCTAGTAAAGACCCATGGTCCAACTAGTTGGACAGAGCAGTTGGACCACTGCCCCGGACTGAAAAAAGCCATGTAGGTAGACTTAAAACTAATTCACCGTCACAAAATGCGCCTGATGAAGTCTTCAATGCAATGAGTTGCACGAAGTTGGTTTAGTATAATATTTCAATGATGGTTTCTAAATCTAAACAGACTGTGTCTCGATGCTGCATGGCCATTATCAGGTTGTAGTCGACGACCGTTTTAGTCAGCGCATCCATCGCCCTTTTTACAAAGCGGCCCGTGGCGTCGTCGGAGTAATAGACGCAACTGACTGTATGTCTCGACACCGCTACTACCGCGTGGGAGATGCTGTCGTGGATTTGGAGCCTCCTGGACTTGGTGTTGATGATGATTACGCTGTCGTAGGTCAAACCCTTCACGTATGGTTAACGTGCGCGACCCTTCGCCGGACCCATATCCCTGGCTCACTAGAGAGGCTTTCTCCTCTTGCGTATGAACCAGGAATAGGGTATTCTGGGCAGTCCTCGGTATTTGCGCTCCTGTGTAACCTTTCACCCTCAGGGAGTGGACCCGCGACGGCGACGACTTGGAGGAGTATATACCGGAGTATATCTCGCTTAGTGCAAACGCTACATCCATCGGATTGCAGTGTGTGCAAAGAAGCTCCTGGGTGATGCCAGCCACCAAGTTCGGACGGGTATACCTTAACTCGAATAGGTTCTCTCTGTCCAAAAATGGAAGCTGGTTTACGTCTCCGATGAGTACAATTTCGCTTGCTCCAGACAACCTTACTGCCATGACTATGGCCCCAAAGTGGTTCATAAGAGCCTCGTCTACAGTGAGACGGTAGCGTTTCTCTTGCTTCTTGAACCCGTTTGCTAAAATTGAGGCCATAGTGCGCACCTTTGTCTTTACTCGGTCTCCTAAGCGGTGCGCAAGCTTCTCCCTGAGATCTTCGGCAGCTTCGGTCGTCGTGGTGGCTACGACGTCCTTCTCCCCATCTAAGTGCTTCACCACTCAGGTTGTCTTGCCGCCGGGACTCCTTTCCTGCGATGCTGGAGTGTCTGAAGTCGTCAAGACGGACTGTGCCATTTCGAGGATCTTATCGTCCAGCATGATTTTGGTACATTTGGCGGTAACCACTAACGGGTCGTCATTCGGTGTTTGGAATTTAATTTTGCCTGAGCGCTCCGTTTCGTCCTCGTTCAGGGCCACAAAACCGCTCTTCGCGCTGTAGGCTGCCATGTACGACCCCGTCATTTCTCCTTTGATGACTTGAGATCTGACGTTGTCGTACACTGCTGCCTCTGCTTCTTCGAGTAGTACCCTTAGCAGTCCTTCTGTGTCTCTTTGGAAGGTCTGCAGGATCTTTCTGTATTTCATGAGATTGACTTCTCTGGTCGCTCTTACGATTGCTACGTACTCGAGGAAAGCGCTCTTCACGTGGTCCGTAGTGCCCGCATTCACTGCGAGGGTCGGCGGGCTGACTTGCCCTTTGTCGGCTCTTGTTGGCGTGGGTCTCTGCATTGCTGGTTCTTTGGGCTTCTTTTTGAAGAACCTTTCCACTGCTGTTTCTTGATTGTGGGATGGTGATGCGTGACTGGTGCTTGAGAGCAGTGCGCTGAGGAAAGTGCCGAAAGCTTTCAGGCGACTCCTCGACCGGGCCCGGTCCTCGGGGCTTGCTCTGCTCCTTTGCAGCTCTTTCGGCGGCTGCCTTCTGCTGGGCCCTCTCTGAACCGCTTTGAGTGGTCGGGCTTGTTGCGGGGCTCGTCGTGCTGGCTGTTGGTTGTCTGGGGGCTTTGAGGAAACTCAGAGTTTCCCCTCTGTCCTTATAAACAATTACCTCGTGATGTTCTGAGGCTTTTATACAACCGAAGCGGTCTGCGACGTCTCCTCTCTCCCCATCGATCATCATCGCGTCAACACTGATGGTGCGTGCTGTGAATGCCGTGTTTTCTCCTGCCTCCCTGATCTTTTGGAGCAGTGAGCTTACCTGAGCGAATGGAGTCTCCTCTCCCCACTCGAATAGTGCGATCGTCTTCCCTTTGTGTCGCAATGACGACATCGGTGAGTGGCTACTTCTACTTGAGGCAATGCACGATACTTGCTGCCTTTTATGCTCGCTTTGGTGGTGCTTCCGTTGATCAAGGCGGCAAGGCCTGGCGATATCGGTATACGGGCCGCAGGTTGGCTCCAGCCTATGCAGAAGCTCACGCCCAACTTCTTTCCTTCCCTGTTCATGAAGAGAGCAACGCCTCGCAGTCTGAATTATTTATTTATTTATTTAACATTTTGTAGACTTAACAGGTCATCCCAAAGCGTCTACAAACAGGTTACATTATTTTTATATACGCGTACAGTTGTGCAATGTGCTACATGTTATTATTATATAGTTGTATTATTATAATATAATAAAACTATATAATAATAACATGTAGCACAGACTATATTATAGTCTAGTTTATAAGTTATGTTAATCTAATTTTATATGTAATTCCTAACAGATATTGACCGTTAACTTATATGTGTGGTGCAACTGTAAATATAAGTTGGTTGTTTAATAAATAAATAAATAAATAAATAAATAAATAAATAAATAAATAAATAAATAAATAAATAAATAAATAAATAAATAAATAAATAAATAAATAAATAAATAAATAAATAAATATTAGATACTATTGCTTAATTACTAGGTACTTATAATGTGTACAGCTTAGCCTAGTTTCGCCGACATATTTAATTTAGATAGTTGTGTTGATGGTGTGTGATGTGTGCGTGCGTGAGTGTGTGTGTGTGCTAGTGTGTGAGGTGGACATTTTCCGCAGATATAATTTTGTTTAATTTGTCAGCGAACAGGTCTATATCTTGAGTAAGTATGATCGAGTTGAGGAGGGTGAGAGTACGCCGCGTAGTTGCATTTCTTGTGGAACGGGTGTGGGAACCAGCCACAGCCAGCAGGGGCCGCCGCCGCCGCAAACCGCACTCCCCCGCACCTCGCATGGCTCCCATAGGGACATTTAGGCTTACATCTATCAGTGCTGAGGGATTGTCGATTTTGTTGGTGAGTAAATGGTAGAAGTGGATAATTGACTGTAAGCTCCTTCGCAGCTCAAGAGTGTCAAGTCCCAGCATACCCGTTACGAAAAGTGAAGGATAGAGAAATGGATAGTACCCGTACTTCTTCTTGTATAAGTATTGGCAGAATTTTTTGTGTATTTTCTCTATCATTACTTTGTACTTGGCCTCGTATGGGTCCCAAATAAGAGCATTATACTCTATCCGGCTACGAACGTATGCATTATACAGCATAATTGCCGGTCTACAATCCTGAAACTTGTAAGTTTGACGCATGATAAAACCAAGTGTTCTGTTAGCAGCTTTCGTCACGGACACGATGTGTTCCCTAAAATTAAGGCGAGGGTCAAAAGTCACGCCGAGACCACGCATCTCATGGATTCTTGTCAGTGTAGTGTCTAGTATTTGATAACTGTGTTGAATGGGAGTCCTAGTTCTAGTATAGGTCATAACTCGGCATTTTTCTTCGTTAAATTGTAGACGATTTTTGATGCTCCACTCAATAACGTTGGATATATCTTTCTGGAGAGCTTCGCAGTCGCAAACCGACCTAGTATAATAGGACTGAGATTTGTACCCATCCAGCTGAACGTATTGCTTACGGTCACCTAAGTAACTAGCAAAGAGTTGGAGTAACTTCGGTGTAAAACCTATTCCTGAAAGTTTGCCCAAAAGCACATCGTTATCGACCCTATCGAATGCCTTCCGTATGTCAAAATAGGCCGTATCTACCTGCCGCTCTATGTCGAGTTTGGAATGTATATAATTTACAAAGTTAATATGATTGGTGGCAGTAGAACGACCAGCTCTGAATCCGTGCTGAGCGTCATCCAGGCGCATTTTAATTTGTGAGCTTATGTGGTTGGCCAATATAGTTTCGAAGATTTTTCCAAACACGGAAGGGACAGCGATAGGCCTATACTCATTTAAATTGTGTTTAAGTGAACTCTTTGGCACAGGCGTGACCTTAGAAGACTTCCAACGGGTCGGGTAAGTGCTGGTTGTTAAACACAAATTGTATATATGGAGCAGTGGTGTTTCTAACACTGAAGCGCAATCTTTAACTATGAACGGTGGGATGTCATCAGGACCTGATGAAGAAAAAGGCTTAATTCGTTTTAGGGTGCGTCTGAAATCCAAATCCAATTTATGGGGTCAACATTAACGCGAAATGAATCTGCAACTGGGCCAGTATCTAAATGAATACCCTCCGGGTCTAAAGTAGGAATGTCTTCAAGGAAGACCGACGCGAAATATTCTGCGAAAGCGTCTGCAGCAGTTTGCCCCGATACTGTCTTACCGTTGTATAAATATTCATAGTTCGGCTGTTTATCATTCCGTTGGTTCTTAATAAATGTCCAAAACTCGGACGGTTGTTTACGAATTTTATTTTGAATAAGCTTGATATAATTTTCGTAGGCTTCTTCAATTTGTATTTTTACCAATTTGCGATAGTACTTGAATAACTCTTCGTTGGGTGGTTTGCCTGTTTGTTTAATTTTTTTGTGGTTGTAATGCTTAGTTTTGATATTACGTATGATTTCCGCCGTGAACCAGGTGGGATAGACGTAACGACCCAAGTTTCTTTTGTATGGTTTGATAGGAACGGAACTATTGATGACGGTGAACAGTCTGGTATACAGGAATTCTACTGCACTAAATCTACGTCGCGAGCGCTGGTGACGTCACTCCAATCAATGCTAGCTATGTTAGCGTACAGTGCACATAAGTCTGCCTTACGATAGTTCCATTCGGGGTGGGTGTCGAAGGTGAGCGTTGCGGGGTCCGGGGTGTGAGGCAGCGGCTGCGGTGGCGGTGATGGCGGCGCCGGCGGCAGTATTGCGGTGACCGGACGCACAAGCGGCCATGCTAAACACACATCAAGCGGCGGGTGATATCGGTCAGGAGGGACTAGTGCCTCGATGTTACCTGTTACACTCACACGCTCCCCACTCATTCCACTTATTTCAAGGTGTAATTGGCCTCCAAAGTAATTGATAACACTGCTATATTGCTTCAGTCTACTGAAATCTAGAAAATATTGAAATTGATCTTGGACATTTTTACTCATAGAATGGAGGTTAAAATCACCTAACAACAGAAAATCAAGGCCAGAAAACTTACAAGTAGCGTTTTCAATAATCTGTAATACTTCCAAATATTGTTTATCATTGTAACTAGGTGGTAAACAGCACAAAAAATTTACTGCCTTACTTTTGATAGTGGCGAATAATACTTCGGTGGTGGATTGAAGTCCTTCTATGTCGGTGATACGACGCACGTCGACGTCTCCCGCTCGATCTTGACGTAGCACGGAAACATCTCTGAGTTGTAGACTGAGCTCATAAGAAATGTTTCTGTTAGGGCGATTATGTCGGTTGTAATGCTGAGTTTTTGAATATTGTTGTTTTAGTTCGTAGACCTCTGACGTTTTGATACAAAATATGTAGGTACTTGGTTTTTCTTTTGGTTTTTGTTTTGGTTCGTAGGGTAGTCGGAGTAGTAGTTAAGTTATTGTAGTGTTGTTTTCGGCTATGCTGTTCATGTTTTTTGGCACGATTTTTGGCGTCCCCTTGATGTATCTTATTGTTAGGTCCTGCTCGCCATTGTCAATTCGCATTTTAAGCTCATTTCGTAGTTCCTTCAAAAACTTTTGTTGGTAGGGAGTTTGGTCCGGAAATATTTTCAGATTGTCACTTCCAGATTTATCCTCATTACGGAGGATGATTCTCGAGGTTTCCAGAGAAGAGAAGCTAACCTTAATCGGCCGTGTTTTAGATGGATTATATTTCCCAAGGCGTATTACCTTAATAGGTGCTGGACAGTTCCCGTACATAGCATTTATTACCTTTATTATCTGGCTCATGTTGCGTACGACCCTTTCCTCACGCAAATCGCAGTTTGGTTCTGGTATGCCCACTACTATGATATTTTTATCCCTGTGAGACCTATCAAATAGTTCCGTGACTATATTATTATACGACGGTGCTGCTATTTTGTGTTGAGGAAGGTTGTGGGTACTTGCAACCATTTTAATGGAGTGAATATCAGACTCTAAACCTTTAATTTTTCATCCGTTATGGTTTTAGATTGCTTGAGCTCTGACAAATCATTTTGTATGGCGACTTGCTCGGTGGAGAGTTTTTCAACCTTGTATGTCATGTTGTTTACCTCTTCTCTAATGGCCGACACATCTTGCGATATTTTGTTTACAGTTTCGCACTGGCTTTTGGTAAATTCACGTATTACCGACATCATTTCTTTGCCGAATTCCGAGAGCTCCCTTCTAAGTGTTCCGTCTTCATCAGGTTGCTTGCGTTTTTGTCCACGGTTACGATTGACATAGATTGCCGGGTCACTGTCACAGCCGTCTATTCTGGATAGTTCGGGCTGCGAGCTGCTAAGGACAGTGGAGACGGGTCCAGTAGGTGATCTCATTACACTCATGATGACGAACACTTTTCACTCCTTACTAACTGTTTAAGTCCAATAATATGCAGTTACAATAAAATAGTATGGTGGGTGATAATGCAGAAGAAACTTTGTAGTAGCGTATATAAGGTTTAAAGTCGTTGAAACAGTGTAGGTAATTAATTAGTTACACGATAACGCGACCGCTTTGCTCGGCGCTCAACGACGAAAAAAAAATCTGATGCCTGGAACTCCGAGGGCCGTGCAATGCGACGACGATAGACTCCCCGATCTATCGCCCGCTGGCACCTCCTAGGGCGGCATCAGATCGCCATGGCGCCTCCTCCGCCAGAAACTCCGCTAAAAACTGTACTGTTCTAATTTGATTCCATTAAATAAAATTCAATACCTGCTACTTCTAATTTATTCTTTCGACAAGTGCCTCGCATGATCCTCATTTTAAAAAGGTGTGCTACCCATCTCTAATAAGAACAACTGTCAAATCATGTCGTCATTCATTTTAATGGGCTACGGACCAATCAGATATCCGCACCAGATATCTATCACTTGTCAACAATCAGATATCTATCACTTGCGGATTTCTAATTTAAGTAGAAATCTAAGTAGAAATCCGGAAACCACTTAACTCGGTCCGAAACGAAAGTTTAGTGCTTAGGGAGTAGACCCCCTGAGCGTAGCGTAACCTTCGATCGACCCGTGCGGCTGTTACCTTTGAGCCACGAACTCGTCTCATTGAGCTACGATCTCCTCCACCTATTTTCCCTATTCTTACACCTTTGTTTAACAACAAAAACGTTGACCTTCTTAGAAAGGTTCGTTCATTTAGCTGTTAAACGTGGAAAGATAACAGACAGAGTTACTGTCGCATTTATAATATCAGTGTGGTTAAGCTTCAGTATGATAAACACAAAAATAAAAGGCATTAATGAAGTGTATAACAATTATATCCTACAAAAATATACTAAAGAGAACTAGTGGAATCCTTGATTCGTTTTAAGTCCTTGCAGAGATCGGAGTCATTACTTGATGAGCACATAGACACGCGAGAGATATGCAGTAACTCTAAATCTAAATCGGGCTTGGACTTCTTCAGACCGGGGTCTGATGAGGGCCCCTTACCTTTCCGGGATAAAAAAGGTATATCATTCCTCATCACATTATCCTTTGATGTTTTACTCGAGCGAGAAGAGTTGTTTGCACTCGACATACTGCTGAATGAGTATTTGGAAGCGTTGTCGCCGATAAACAACACTCCTCTCTCTGATAGAAAGTCGTCGATCGAGTCATTGGAGAAGTAAGCCTGAGCTCCTTGTTCTATAGAGTCAGTGTTCTTTTCTTGTTTGTAAATACCGATTGTCTTGCCGTGATCACTTTTCTTGAAGCCCATCACGTTGGAGCTGCCCTCGTAGTTGTAACTGTGACATCTGATCACTTTCTCAGAGGAATCGCTTAAAGTTCCCTCATTGCTTCTGTTGTCAACTTTCTTCACGATACTCTTTACAGATTTAGGCTTTTTAGCATCTCGTTTCTCGTCTTGGAAATTAACTTTGGTGTCGGTTAGCTTTCTTTGTTCTAATATCTCTTTATGATCACTTGCGTTTAGATCGTCGTCGATGCGTACTTCGGGTATTGTCTCGGAGCGCGGTAGTCGGTGCCAGTCGCGCCTCGTTATACACTTGGACAGGATATCGTCTGACATGCTCAACTTGCAGCTGGTCTTTCGATCCTTTTGGCAGGCTTTGTAACACTTTATCTTCTTGTCAATGTAGTTGGAAGACTCGCTGAGGTACTGATAGTCAGTAGTTTCTGTGTCGATATTACTTGTGCAAATGAGCGGCGTGGTGACAGACGCGTCCTGGCGGTAGCTGAAGAACTTGTTGACGACTTCTTTTTTTTTGCAGCAGTTGCAGCTTTTTGCAAAGCAGTAGACCATGGTGCAGATGAGGCAACACTGCACGAGGATGACCCCGCTGAGCGCCAGAAGCGTGTGCTTGTTGGTCATCACGTACGTCACTAAACAGTTGAACCTGGGAATGGTCGATGCGAGCTTCGTTTTCTTTTTGGTGGTGAAAACAGTACGCGGCCATATGGTCGTCTTCACCCCTACGACCTTCGATATGGTATTCGATTCGAAGTCTTCTACCATATCGTTCTTCGACACCGAGCCGTTCGCACTCGCCGTCTTGATGATCAGTATATCTTTCGTTGGCCTCTCCTTCCCTCCCGAAAGTGCTTTGATAAAGTTAATGTCTTCCTTGCTTATAGCCGGCTTATTAACACATTTGTTCGAAACAGGATTGTATGCACTTTTAGGGATTTCAGTGTTAGCGTTTGATAAACAAGCGGGCACTTCCACGCAACGTTTTTTCAACACGTTAAAATACGACTTCCTGCCATTGTAATAGGTGTCACAATAGACTGGCTTGCAGTCGTTCAGTGGGTCCTCGTCTATGTGTTTGCATATCCTGGCGTCGTCCGGAATATTTGATTTATGTAGAGTTGTGTCGAACTTTATCTTGATAGTATCTCGGATGAACTTTTTCGGTCTAGACTTGGAGTTGTAGTCCATGTAAATGGTGCAGAACCCCCTGCGGTTGTAGGGATCGAGTAGCGGCGCCACGAGGTGCAGGGTCGACGTCGATCCTGCGAAAGATAAGAGAAATAGTTTAAATAGCTGAGCAATCTTTGTTGAGGAAGTTAACTAAGGCCCGTATTACGGAGATTCGCTAGCTCTCGCTAGCGGATGACGAAGTTAAAGAGACTCGCTATCTCTCTCAGGATTGGAGCCCCGCCCGCTTTAAGGAGCTCTGTCGTTATTTCGTAACCACCAGGTGCCTTGTTTTTCTTTAGCTACTCGAGAGCTGCCCTAATCTCGCACTGGTCGAGATCCGGGATGTTCTCCGTGTAGTGGCGCGTTAATTCGGCTCGATGGTCATCTGCACTATGTCTCGCTGGTTTCGCCGTCCGCGTTAAGTGCAGGTGCCCGAAAAATCCTTGACTTCCTCGAGTATCTCGGACTTCGAAGTAACGATTCTACCTTCCGCAGTTCTTAGTTTCGACACATGGGGCCTCCTTAATTGCTGAGCGAACACTTGATGTTAGGAGTGAGGCGTATTTATCGTCACAGATAGAAATCACAGATATTATAAAATAGCAGATAGCAATTGCTCCTAACGATAAAAAATATCTGTTACTTAAAATCACAGATCCTCAAGACTGTTACTGTTAAAACTTCGGATACGATTTTCGACTTTAACGAAAAGAAATAAAGAAGATATTCAATTGAGTCAATACGTATTTATCGTCTGTACAAAAATCACAGGCTGTGATTTTATAACAGATAGATACGATTTTCGACTTTAAATCAAAAGAAATAAAGATGATATTCGATTGAGATACGTATTTATCAAAAATCACAGGCTGTGATTTAATAACAGATATTTGGATCTGTTATTTTTTTGTCACAGTCACAGTGATCACAGATATCGTGTTTCACCTGTTACAACCCAGCTCTACTTGATGTTGCTTAACTTGGTATAATCTGGGTTTGGCGTGAACACATTGACATGTAGACTCAATATGTTGTGCAATTTTTTCTCTAAGAATGGATGTGAGAACCGTCGGCAAACAGTCTATAGTTAGTTAGTGGTTAGTCTATAGTTTTTAGGGTAGCAGTACTACCTGATACATGGAGCAAGTGGGTAACTTTATTCCTGTCGTAAAGAACAATGGTAGCGACCCAGTCTCTAGATACGACTGGAATTTCAAAGCTAAGTATAATATAATAAGCTTTTATTTATTATGTCGTTTATTTTGTTTCTAACCTATTAACATTTTTAAATATTTCTTAAAATAAAAATAATAAAAAATCATTTAAAAATATATTTAAAAAAAAAGAGGCCCACCGGTGTCGGGAGCAGGGTCCAAGCTACCGGAGGTTAGGGCTGCAGAGACAGGAACCTCCTTACAATGAAAGCCGTATCGAGGAGTACTGCCTTCTGGATCAGACCCTTGATCCAACCGCCTAACGAAAGCCTCGAGAGATTTTGGTAAATGGCTTTTCTGCTATCAGACCATTGGTCGTTACGACAATCGGCACCATGATAGCCGAGCTCAAATTCACATAATGTTATTATATACAGGGTGTTAGTGTAAACACCGTTATCCTTGAAACGTAATAGAACGTAAAATCAATGGAAAATTACAACTTTTTTTTTTTAAAGAAAATCTACATTTTTCCACAAGAATATTTCACCCTACACGCAAGGACCATACACGAACTTGCGTCTCAACATGGCGGCCGGCGGTTGGCGGGGGCGGGCGGGGCGCGCGAGACGTTCCATGACCGGCCGTCAGCTGTTTCCAAGCTCTCTCGAACGTGTACCCATGAGTATCAGGACAGTGACGGATATTTACTATTTAAAATCTTTCAATGAAAATAAGGTTTTTTTATTTGTTGTTACTGGGTCATTTATTTTTATATTTAAGTCAACTACCCATGGTTTGAGTGACAACGGTGTTTACCTTTGCATACTGTATAGTATATTAGTATTGTTATTATGGCATCTCATGTTGCCCGAGGTCTGTTTCATCGTAGGACAGTGTAAGTTTTGCCGCACCCAGTCAGATAGCATCTGGTGTTGCTCGAGGTCTATTTCATCGTAGGAGATTGTAAGTTTGACCGTACCCGGTCAGATGGCATCTCATGTTGCTCGAGGTCTGTTTCATCGTAGGAGAGTGTAAGTTTGGCCGCACCAAGTCGGTTGGCATCTCATGTTGTTCGAGGTCTGTTTCACATAGGAGAGTGTAAGTTTGGCCACACCCGGTCAGATGGCATCTGATGTTGCTCGAGGTCTATTTCATCGTAGGAGAGTGTAAGTTTGGCCGTACCCGGTCAGATGGCATCTCATGTTGCTCGAGGTCTGTTTCATCGTAGGAGAGTGTAAGTTTGGCCGTACCCGGTCAGATGGCATCTCATGTTGCTCGAGGTCTGTTTCATCGTAGGAGAGTGTAAGTTTGGCCGCACTTGGTCGGTTATTATCTCATGTTGTTCGAGGTCTGCTTCATCGTAGGAGAGTGTAAGTTTTGCCGCACCCGGTCAAAAAACACTTTTTAGCTGTGGTACCCCACACAAATTACATAAAACATACCACTACCTGCTATGTTAATAACAGTTTCGGGAACTTAAAACAATATTTAATACAACTAATTTCTTAATGTCCTAGGTAAACTTCGTGTTTCGTCAGTCGTCAGATTTCTTTATGCTATGTTGGAAAAAATACGTATTATTTCTCAAAATCTTAGGTACTCAAAATCTACGCAAGCAAAGTTAACAAAATTTTTATGGGACCACCTATGTAGCATGACTTGCATGACCTATCAAACAAAAAAGAATCATCAAAATAATTGGCAGAGTAATCGAGTAAAAAACACAAAAAAACAGAGGGGAAGAGGGCAAGTCATCTCCCTATCCACCAGTTCACAAGACTCATTTTCAGGGTCAATGTCAAACGTGTTGAAGATCAAGGCGAAATATTATTTAAAAAAAGCAACTCCGGCATAAAAACTAAATAAACCGACATTCTTGCTAGCGACGTGCCACGTTTCTAAACCCAATCCCTCTTCTCGGGCTGGAGTCTGGCTCTGGGCCCTTTACATGGCAATAGGCTCGCCGCCTATTAATGTGTGACTTGAACATGACCACATAATTTACCCACGGTTAATGAAAATAGCATACCTTCAGGAACAGTATCAGAGGTGCTGCCAACGACCTCGACGACATTGCACCTGTCGTCGTCGGCGTCCAGGCAGCACTCGTCGGGGTGCACCTCGACCGAGATCTCCTCCCCACTGGTGTTGTTGATTTCGGCAAAGAACTGAAGCCCGACCGCGCACGGCAGCACCTGCACGAGACCCGACTTCGTCACTATATTCTGACTAAACACACACATAACTACGTTAAATAATATAAAACATATGTAAAAATTCATCGGAACAGTTCAGTAGTGTCATCGTATTAGACAGTTTGAACTGTTAGTGACAGACGTGACAGAGTGTAATGTCTGCTGGATATTATGCGTGGAAGACCATTGACAGAAGATGAATTATTTTTACATGAATAGACACTTTGTCTTGTGTTATGAAAAAGGAGTACATACATCGCTATGTATGTACTCCTTTTTCATAACACAAGAACACAAGAAGTCTGTGCTCGCTAGCACAGACTACATAGTGCTAGCGACCCGCGCACCCCTGCCTGCCTCGCACGGTGCGGTGTTACACAGCTGTTGTGGTGAATTGATAAAACATCGAGATTTATTTAAGTTGGTACCTAAGTTTAAAAACCTTCCATTCTCGTAAGTAGGGTGAAAACCACATCAAAAGGATATTGACCAATTTGGACCAAATGCTGCCCAGCCATAGGAGTGCTTCCAAATGGTTCCTTGCATCAATTTATACATACAAAAATTAAAAAAAAAAAATCGGTCCCAGGGTTAAAAAGTTATTGCCTTTATACGGAGCCGGCAGGTATCCATAGGAAGTCCTCAACCAAACAAGACAGCACCATCGTGTTTGGACTCGTTGAATATGCATTGACAAGTGCTTTACACTACAATGTAAATGATATGCATAAAAATGGAATAAGAATGTGTTGTTTAACATAATTACTGTCATTATTTTTAATAAAATGCGCCATCGGTTGGTTGGTATTCATCAATAGAAAATACTCAACAAAAAATAGTTTTTCTCAAAACTCCTCGGATTGATTTTATTGAGCTTTGGTTTACTGACTAGTATAAGCCCTAGGTACTTAACGCACTATGTGTCCATTCTGGGCAGCACTTGACCCAGCTCCCATAAATAGATGGTCAGTAAAAAATATTTAACATGTAAATGATATGCATACAAATGAAATATTAATGTGTTGTTTAACATAATTACTGTCATTATTTTTAATAAAATGCGCCATCGGTTGGTTGGTATTCATCAATAGAAAATACTCAACAAAAAATAGTTTTTCTCAAAACTCCTCGGATTGATTTTATTGAGCTTTGGTTTACTGACTAGTATAAGCCCTAGGTACTTAACGCACTATGTGTCCATTCTGGGCAGCACTTGACCCAACTGCCATAAATCGATGGTCAGTAAATATTATTTAAAATGAAAATGATATGCATAAAAATGAAATAAAAATGTGTTGTTTAACATAATTACTGCCATTATTTTAAATAAAATGCACCATCGGTTGGTTGATATTCATCAATAAAAAATACTCAACAAAAAATAGTTTTTCTCAAAACTCCGCGGATAGATTTTATTGAGCTTTGGTGTACAGACTAGTACAAGCCCAAGGATTATAATGCACTATGTGTCCATTCTAGGCAGCACTTGGCCCAGCTCCCATAAATAGATGGTCAGTAAAAAATATTTAACATGTAAATGATATGCATAAAAATGAAATAAGAATGTGTTGTTTAACATAATTACTGCCATTATTTTTAATAAAATGCACCATCGGTTGGTTGATATTCATCAATAAAAAATACTCAACAAAAAATAGTTTTTCTCAAAACTCCTCGGATAGATTTTATTGAGCTTTGGTGTACAGACTAGTACAAGCCCAAGGAACATAATGCACTATGTGTCCATTCTGGGGAGCACTTGGCCCAGCTCCCATATATGGATGGTCAGTAAAAAATATTTAGTATGTAAATAATATGCATAAAAATGAAATAATAATGTGTTTTTTAACATAATTACTGTCATTATTTAATCAAATGCGCCACCGGTTGGTTGGTGTTCATCAATAAAAAATGCTCAACAAAAATTCGTTTTTCTCGAAACTCCTCGGATAGATTTTATTGAGCTTTGGTGTATAGACTAGTATACGCCCAAGGAACATAATGCACTATGTGTCCATTCTGGGCAGCACTTGGTCCAACTCCCATATATGGATGGTCAATGTCCTTTAATAAGAAGTTTAGAAGAACTAAGTGGTCACACAGACAAACACGCAAAGCGACTTTATTTGATAATATTTATAGATGACTGATGACTAGATGCTCTTAATGGCACGGCACGGCTAGTTCGTCTAGGAGTAGAAAGTAGGTAGGTATAGTTTACGCTGGGCAACCTGTTGCTTGTGAGAGTAATGTTAGAGTGCGTTTCATCACATGTTTCCTTTGTGTCAGCGCACACCAAGAGCAGAGCAGAGCAGAGCATTTTCTGAGACTACTGAAAATTAAATACACGTTGAGCGTCCAACTTGATGCTCGACCATTACTCGAGCTTGCGTGTTTATGTTGGCTCCATTGTTAAATTAAAAAAACGGACCTATTAGGTTATGCTTCTACACAAAACTGCGAATCGGCGCGAAGCGAATTCGCAACGCAGAAGCCTTCTAGAAAATCTTAGGGCCGAGTCACACCAGAATGGCAGCGGCCGGCAGCGGCCGCTGCGCTGGCGGCCTCGCGCGACCTCCAGACCCCACGCGCCTAGTCTCCTCTTGACAACAGAGAAATGGTGCGCTCAGTGTTGCGGCGGGGGTGAGGAGCGACACCGCAGGCCGCCCGCGGTGTCGCGAGCGGCCTTGCGTCGCCGCTGGAAGCCGCGAGCAGAACCACCGCCAAGACGCGGCCCTTTCCGTCACCGCGGGCGGCCTCGCGACCTTTTCAAGCGATACTGGTCTTTTTATGTAGATAAAGTTAAAAATTATTTCACACTGAAAGTGCTCGCCGTTTCGCTGCCGGCCGCTTCCATTCCGGTGTGACTCGGCCCTTAAGGTACCGTCGCTGATTTTTGCGATGATTGCGACGTCGCACCGCAGTTTTGTGAACAAGCCCTTACTACGTAGCGATAAATAGTAGTCTATAGGTGGATACAGACTTCGCGAGGCATGCGCCACGAACGGCGCACAACGAATGCCTCTGCTTGAGGCGTGCCTGTTGAAAAATTATACCAACATTAATGCTCGGATTGAGCCATCGCGTGCGAAGCAAATGCCTCGTTTGTCTGTCTTCATGTTATTATTTGTTGACACCTCGAACGTGCATTCGCGACTACGTCCACAACTAATGTAATGCTCGCACTGAGGCACTTTGCTCTTGAAGCATTTGCCGACATAAATTACGTTAGCTTGCCCTCGCACGGGCGTAGCACATGCCTCGCCGAATATGAAGGTACACACACCTTGCGAGGCATTCGCTGTGCGCCGTTCGCGCCGCATGCCTCGCAAAGTCTGTATACGGTTTTAGACGTAGCGTTAGACCCAGCGTAGTGGTTCAGGCTTCAAATAAAACAACAAACATTTTTTTCAACAAATTATTTACGAATTATTTCTCATTACGAAATGGCATTTGTATGTTTATTCACAATCTCGATACAATATTCATTTTATCTTAAATTCTAAGTGTATCACAAATTATGCTAAAATTTTGTTTCAGTTATGGGATGATTCACCTCTTACCAATAAAAAAACTTTAAACCCAAATTGTTGTGAGAGTATAATATTGCCTTTTCATCACCATCATTTCAACCGAGACATCCACTGCCGGACATAGGCCTCCAACGACAAATCCTTTGCATCTCTCATCCAGGGTACTTATTTCCATGCACCAGCCATGTCCATTGTCCATGTTTATCATTACTACTTTCGGCAATAGCACAGATATTATAATATTAGGTACAATAGTAATGATTTGTTTGCCCATGAAGAATATTCAAGAATTTATTCTCCAGAAAAATGTGTGTATGAATTTAAAATAAAAATAGTCAAGATATTAAGTTCGAGATTGTACACACGGCTACACATCAAGCTATACATTTCCAGTATAAGCTGACCTCGCATTGTACGGAAATCCTATACAATGCGAGATCAGCATAAACTGGAAATGTATAGCTTGATGTGTAGCCGTGTGTACCTACCTACTACATAATTATTATTATATCTAAAAATATTTTACAAAATTTTTGTTTTATTTTAGGTATATTATTTACATTTTCGAGCGGAAACCTACCTAAAGTACCTATTTTGGTCATCCAAGATTTAAGAGGTTAATTAAATTTAAAATTACCCATTTCTTTGGGTACTTACTTATAATGTTTATAAAATATTTATTTTTCTAGCCAGACCCAATTTTTATTTTAATGTACATTCAGCGAAATTAATTGTTTAGTGGACTGACGCAGAAATAGTTAATTTACGACTGTCAAAGTCAAAGAAATATAGTAAGACCCTAGTTATAACAGGCGCCCGAGGCGCACGTTTTGTAAGCTGCATTTTGGGCGCTCAATAAAATTGTATGAATTTCTATGTATATGTATATGTAGAATTACATCAAGCGGTGCCATCCAAGGGCGCCCTCAATGCGTGGACGCGAGTACCTTCATTACTATTTCTCCTTATTGTCTTCTCGGCGTCAGTGATAAACTTACAAGAAACACAGTTATACTGAGCATGTTGACGGTTCAAAAGTTACAACAAAGTGTGGAAATCATGGTGCGTTTGAGGAGCGTCTATCGCGCCCGAAACGCAACGTACTGAATGCGCGCCTCGGGCGCTTGTTATAATACTAGACCCCTAAGTGTTATTTGAATTTACAGGCAATTTGCTAAACAATAAATTTCCCCTGACTGTACTGTTAGCTTATTATTTAAATACTTAACCTAATGATTGTGATAGCTTATTGTATTTTCATTTAGCACCCATATTTGAAAAAGTCTTACAAATGTCATGATTGTTGCTATAATAATATTTTATAACGTAAAAACCGTTACTATAACGTTACGTGCTTTACTTTCTATCAGTATCAGAAAGGAAAGTAGTCATTTCCTTTCTTTCTTGTTTCTTTTTCTACATTTGCATTTGCCAATACAAAAAGAAAAACCTAGGACACACACAAAAATTTAAATAAAAAAACTAAAATGCTACAACTAAACTGGCAAGCGCCCACAGTAGCCTTAAGAACAGCAACCCTAGGATGGCACAGAAGGTGTAGTGGAGCAGCCTGAGCCTGTTGTGTTTCCTGAGGCCGTCGGGGACGGTCTCCACGGGGTCCTTGAGCAGGTACACCCTGATGCCCCTGATGTAGTTGTAAAAGTACTCGTTCCAATCCACAGCGCTCATGTCAAAGTCAAAGATCTTCTTGTCCGCCGCACAGAGCTCGCTGAATAACTTCTGAGTGTTGCTGTTGTCGAACTTCCACTCTCGGGTCGCGAAGTAAGCCATCACTTCGGAGAATTTTGTTATTTTTGCGTAGGTTTTTCTTAACCTGTGGAATTAAATGGGAGTTAATGAATAAACTGGCTGGTCTGGGCTTACCACACACTCTCATAGCAGGTCAATATTAGAAGAAAAGTGAACTGTCGTGCGATTGTACTTAAGTGGTCGCTTTGACACGCTAGATGTTATAATAAGGGACAAGTCAGAGAGCTTTTTGTGAACGAATTTGTGGCAAAACTACAGTCTGTTCCAAAAGTATCTTATGGAAGTGTAAACAGTTGGTAATCCAACTAATCCAGCTAATGCTATATCATTGCGTTTTCATTTTGACAGTTCAACAAAATTCATTGCGTTATTTACGTTGTTGAGCATGTTTTTCGAACTTATAATGCAACAATGGATTAGCCATCTGTTTCAAAACAATTCAGATGGTGTATTACGCAATTAGGGTGCTGATCATACCACATAGATACCTATTTCTGTCGCCAAACTGCGATATCGTGTTGCAGTTTAAAGGGTATAGGTGGGGTGTCGGCTTGTTACTTCGAGGAGATGAGAGGTACTCACATAGGCTTCTTGCCTATGATGACAGCTATAGCGTCGACGATGTAGGCAGGGATCCAGTGGAGCAGGAAGCAGTACAGCGAGTACAGCGTCTTGGAGGACGTCAGCATGAACAGGTAGTAGTATATAGCTTGGACTGTCGGTACTTGGAAGCCGTATATCTCGTTATATTTCATGAATTTCTCTGGAAGAGAACAGTTTTGTTACAGATTATACAAACATAAGCACAGTAAAACAAAATTTTATATACTGCAGGCTTTTTTATTTGGTCTGAGCTGTAGGCCTTTAAATTGTTTTTCGAATGTGAATTGCTCAGTAGTACTCCGGAGTCTGGATTTGTGTCCGGTTAATAGCACAACACTCGCCCCATATTAAGTCGCACATTTACATACATTGAGACAATGGGTGTAGTATTCACCTTCGTATACGAGCGTGATGTTGGACTCACCCCACGTCAGCGGCTTCTGCTCACTCGACACGTAGTTGTAGACCGGCGGCGGCAGGTCGGCGGGCGGCGCGGCCTCGCTGTTGACGAGCGCGGCGCCAGCGTCGCGCGCCGTGCGCCACGCCGCCGCCACGCACGCGCTCACCACCATGTTATATGACGTAGACTCACCCCACGTCAGCGGCTTCTGCTCGCTCGACACGTAGTTGTAGACCGGCGGCGGCAGGTTGGTGTCGCTGTTGCCGAGCGCGGCGCCCGCGTCCCGCGCTGTGCGCCACGCGGCCGCCACCACGCGCTCACCACCATGTTATATGTCGTAGACTCACCCCACGTCAGCGGCTTCTGCTCGCTCGACACGTAGTTGTAGACCGGCGGTGGCAGGTCGGCGGGCGGCGCGGCCTCACTGTTGCCGAGCGCGGCGCCCGCGTCGCGCGCCGTGCGCCACGCCGCCGCCACGCACGCGCTCACCACCATGTCGCCGGGCACCAGGTCGGCCAGCACCTTGGGGTCGCAGTTCAGCACGTGCAGCAGCCCCACGGCGGCGCCCACTACCACCTGCACGGTCAGGCTCATTTTATCAGACAGCTATGATGACTATACTATTATTATTTTACGATAGAGTTTCTAAGATTTATTTCGATTTGACAAAACATGGGTATACTCTATAGTACTTACACCAGTAGGTCCGTATACATTGTCAATCCATCCAGAAACCGGCTCCTTGGCAGTACCAATCACTGCAACCAAATTATCATTCATGAGTCAAATTATTGTAGCTGCACATATGCTTTGTAGTCTACCCCCTGTCCCCCTGTCAATAGTAAGAATTTAGAAAACCGCTGACACGACATGATGACACTGTCAATGTCAAAATTGTTGCCGGTGACGTATCTGTCACTAACGAGACACAATAGATTTTTATTGCTATCGAACTGAATAAAAGGGTCAATTCCCGTATTTTTAAGAACGTTCGTATTGCGAAATGTCAAAAATACAATCAATTTATCAACATTTTTGACAAGTTTGACAGACTGCGACTTGAATGTAAACGTCTCAAGTACGAGAATTGAGCTTCAGGTTGCGTGCCGGCTGAGGAGTGAAGCAGTACTACAAGCTGTGCTACAAGGATCTTTGGGCTCTGAATGCCACTGACAGGAGGGCGCTGTTGGTAAACATTTGTGAAATTGTTTTGAAAAACAAGATGGTGGCGATAGTTCCAACTTTTAATAAACGCCAAAATAACTTTGACAATTTTATGTAGGTACCTAACTTGTTTACGTTGTTGTTAAATTACTCCGTCACTGTTATTTACATAGTAGGAGGGCGCTGTTGGTAAACATTTGTGAAATTGTTTTGAAAAACAAGATGGTGGCGATAGTTCCAACTTTTAATAAACGCCAAAATAACTTTGACAATTTTATGTAGGTACTTAACTTGTTTACGTTGTTGTTAAATTACTCCGTCACTGTTATTTACATAGTAGGTGTTAGTATTCGAATTTTTGTGGGGTAAGTATTCTTATTCTAAGGGTATCATTGATTTTGAGTATCATTTTATCAGGCTGGGTTATCAGGGTGCATTTAGCAGAATACCATTAAAACAGCTGACGAACACCTCTCCATTTAGCAGAATACCATTAAAACAGCTGACGAACAACTTACCGATGGAAGGTCTGAACATCGCCACGGGCAGTCCCTTGGAGTACTCCAGCACGATGTTCTCGGCCACCGCCTTCGTGTACGCGTATGTGTTGGGGAACTCGCCCAGAAGACTGGAACAATACAACATTACATAATATTATTAACCGATCTATGCTCCCGTGAACTTGCGAAAAAAAATCAGTTGTTTCATACATTTTGTCGATTTAAGTGAACACGTATGGAACAGCAAATTTTTTTTTCAAGGTTGTTCCCATAGAAAAAGTTGTTCAAAATGATGAGTACAATGACCTCTTTTCGGGTTTAGCATAAACAAAAACGAATGTTGTATATCAATTTTATATTTTTTGTGAATATTTGACTATAAAAAAACATTTTTTTTAATGGTAATATTTTTTTAGCACTGGTTCACATTTTCAAAACCAACAATTTTGATGACAGAGGGGGGGGGCACTTGACTCTAAAAAGATTAGGACTTTAAACAATGATATTAATATAATATCATTGACTTTAAAGCATAATATTTCGCAAACGGATCCCTGAATCTAAAAATGGTTTTCACAAACTCACAATATTTTTAAACGACCTTTCCAACGACACAACATAACCACGTTAAGTTTAGGGGAAGTACCTTCCCTAAAAAAACAAGTTTTTTCATGATTTTATTAAATAAAATCATGAAAAAACTGATCAAATTTTAATCACTTTGTCGGCGTGATTTATATGTCATAGAAAATTACAACTTTCTAGTACTTAGAGTCTATGAGCTAAGCCGCGGACAGACAGACAAACAGACGGCCATGGCAAAACTATAAGGGTTCCTTGTTGACTACGGAACCCTAAAAAAGATTCTATTACGTTTTTACGATATCATTCGTTTCTAGAAGGTGTGTATAAAAAATATAAGGAACGTACGAAAAGGTGCTAACTCTGCACATGCCAACTGAATACACTGTTTTAGACTAGTGCGACGAATAGACAACATCATTATTTGGGGCACCACCAGACTGTCGCCATTCTCGAGTAGAACTCGCTGTGTGTGGCAGGCACTGCAGGCAGCCAGCGAATATACACTCGCTGCGAGTATTCGCTGCGTGTGACCGGAGCTTTCGATTCTGGGATGGCAAGCATCAGCTGCGATGTCTCTGGTATTGCGCCACTTCCCATCAGCTGGACGGTCAGCCTGTATAGCATTTCCGCCTTGAGCAAGCGTGGTGATGCTCGTCCCTTCTCTGTATGAGAAGAGGCCTTCGCCCTGCTGAGGGACAGTTACAGGCTGGAGTATTGTTATGTCTCTTACCCGGGCGTGATGTCGTTGATGACCTTCTCGTCCATGGTCTCCACCAGGTCGATTAGCTTCTCCCCCGGCAGCGGACTGTCGTAGAATTTCTCACTGATCGCCGTTTGTGGGCAGTTGCTGAAATTAACGTACAAACAAACTCGCTATAATGTTTTCTTCTTTTTGTCACACGCAGAAAAAAACAGACGGTAAAGCGAAACTGCTGACGTTTATTTGTTTACGTTAGAAATTCACCCATAATTATAATTACAGAAGAATTACAAAATAAATAATTATACAATAGTTTTTGTCACAGGTTTCGAGATGATGGACAGCAAAACGTGTGGATCAAATTGACTGCAAAAGAATATAGGTAATAAAGTATTTATAGTCTCTGGGGAACTAAAAGTATTTAAGCGATTTGCGTCACAAACACTGCTACTTTAGAAAAGGAGTCGGATACAATGATAATATTCTAAGGGCTGATTTTACCAAAGTCAGATATCTTTTATCCGTGGAATGGCGTCTGACAGTTTTTGTATGGAAAAACTGTCAAAAATTCAAAATTTATTGGCATGATAAGACTTATACTCTGTATAAAAGTTTGGTGAAATTTGCCCTAAGAGTAGTGAAGGCGGAAACTGACTTGCAACGTTTGTTTGTAATGTATCAGTACTCGTAATGTCGACGCGAACTTGGTACAGCGATACACAAGACGTGGCGAATGCTCGCTTCGAGCACATTCATATTTCAGTTTCTAAGGAATTAACGATACAGCCGACAGTCGAGTGGAGGATCCGGCGCTCGCATCGAGCGGCTCGGCTCGCTGCACTGACTACTGTAACGAGCGGCTCGGCTCTCTGCGCTGACTACTATAACGAGCGGGTCGGCTCGCTGCGCTGACTACTGTAACGCATTATAAAAACTCGATACATTACAAACAAACGTTGCATGTCAGTCGCCGCCTTTAGATTTACGCGTGTTTGCACCATCTAGTTAGTTCTTTATTCTATAACTGCTTGGGATCGCTTTCAACAATCCCCGCGTTGCAAAAGTAGCTCAGTGGTGTGTGTGTGTGTGTGGGTGTGGTTTGGTTTCTCCACTTCTCTCTGGTACTTACCATTTTGCTGCCGTCTTCAGTGGCTCGTCGAAGCCTCTCCAAGCGGACTGTGGCGGCACGCGTGTGTTTATCTGTGTATGAGAGTGTGTGTGTGTGTGACGTGTGACGTGAGTCCATATTCACCTGTACGCGGTAGAGATGTGAACGAAAGCCTTCAGCTTGGTGCAGCCGCGCGCCAGTTTGAACATCTCTCTGGTGCCTCTCACATTGATCTCCACCGCCGTCTTCAGCGGTTCATCGAATCGGACTGTGGCGGCTCCGTGGAAGATCACCTCGACCTGGATGTAAAGAGATTGGGGGATTAAATATTGTGAAATACGTACCATACGTAGCATACGGGGCATGGATCAATCTAAATGAGCGTGGTCAAATAAATATTACAAAATTAAATATAAATAATATGAAATGAATTGAAAAAAAAAACTGTAAAATCTAGAATACTTAATATTTTCTGATTTAAACATACAATGAAATAAAGTTCACTAAATTCAAGCTTACGCTAAAATTGTTATAATACGAGTAGGTACTAGCGGCCTGCCCCTGCTTCGCACGGTTTTTATGACTTGACAAAACATGAAGATTTCTGTATCAAGACATATATATTATATTCATCTGTATCTTTATAATATAATGGACCGATTTCGATGAACTTTTGTGTGTATATTTGTGTGAGTGGGTCCCTGCATGGTTTGAAAATACAATTGAAACCGGTAGGTGGCGCTGTTCGGGCAGGACAACGTCAGCCGGGTCTATATATTTTCCGCAATAAAAATTTGACTGGGAGAATTTTATTGCGTGGCTTGATTTACTCAAAAATTTGTATAAATAATCTATGAATCAAATTTTACGTGTTATTGTTTGTAGAATTTCTAGTTTTAGTATTCAAAAATCAAATCAAGTCCAAAGCACTCAACTTGTAAGTGTCACTACAATATGTAGCATCCACACCACAGCCACGTTTTCCGATTAATTTGTTTGCCTACATTTTCGTCAGATACTTTTCAAACAGACTATAGGTACGTATGCCACATTGTCGTAATGTCGCATACACCGATTTTAGGTCATAGCTTTGTCATTTAAGTTGCGTCAAGCAATTGAAGTGCACAACTTGAGAATACTGGTTTGGCTAGTATTTACTAAGTGTCCTACCTATCTAAGTGTGTAATAAGTAAGTAAATGATGACTCGTATTACTTGAACACGGAAGTGCCTGCTCTGTGGATACTGTCTCGATGGGCTCAGAAGAGACTTGCAGAAGGTAGTGTGGTAGTGACATTCGATGCAATCATTAACATAGACTAGACGCGTCGAGCATGCAAGCAGTACCAAACGCAATATGTAGTCGTGTCGTAGGACTGCCGACTACCGACAGGAGTGAAAACTTAAAACTATGAAGAATCATATAACAGGGTTTTTTACATAATTATCAAATTAATTTGTAGGTATGTACATAGTACAGACTGATATAGATAGGTACTGTTAACATTAGCATGTCGGTGACGTGAACCAAGGTTTTCCCCTACCAAAAATCGCTTACGCGACTAGAGAAGTTTTCACTTTAAAAAAGTATGTATGTATGGATGTTCATCTGTTCCCTCCTATCTTCTAAACCACTTATCACAATTTGACAAATGAGATATCGTTGGAAGCGTCTTGATCGTCCGCTGGTTATAGGCTATGTGACGTCACATTAAATATGTGACGTCATAATAAAAATGGCGCCCTCTAGAGGAAATAAAGTAAGGAACAAAAATAAAATATCATTTAATCGTACCATGTTGGGTATCAAATAAAAGGGCTTAATGAGCACATTTCAAAAATATATAATTATAACCACAAAAGAATTAAAAAATTAAAGTAATAAAAACTAAAACCCAACTACGACTAAAAAGGTATAAACATAAGACACCACAGACAGACAAATTAAAAATCCAGAGTCACACGTGTTATAAATCGAACAGATTACGTGTGACTCCGGATTTTTAAGTTGTCTGTCTGTGGTGTCTTATCCTACCTTATATACCTTTTTAGTCGTAGTTGGGTTTTACTTTTTATTACATAATTTTTTTTTTTTAACTATTTTC
The DNA here is from genome assembly GCA_947363905.1 of Lithophane semibrunnea. NCBI lineage: Eukaryota > Metazoa > Arthropoda > Insecta > Lepidoptera > Noctuidae > Lithophane > Lithophane semibrunnea. Next base: position 11,088,047 of record OX376213.1, on the reverse strand, counting down.
TTGTAAGGAGTATGATAATAACCTTTAATCTACCTTTTAATAGATAAATAAACTAATTATAAACTTCAAAACGAGTTTATATTGACTTACTTTATAAATAAAATACAATACCGAAATTTAAAAATAGAATCATAGTTAATCACTATTGTCAAACAAAATAATGTTAAAAGACATTTTTTTTTACTAATACGATACAGGGCAAATCCAAGAAGTTAATACCACCAAGGAGTTTCAATCAATGACTCTTTTCTAGTGGAACTAGGGTTCACAGATAAACAGGCTTGTCATTTCCGGTCGGGTAATAAAATAATGAAATTGTAAAGCTATTTATTTAAGCCTCAATAATGTTTTTTCTTGTTGTAAGTATTTTTTAAAGGGAAAAGAAAATGGAGGTTATTTAAAATATAATAACTCTCATTTCAAGAAAAAATAACACACATTGGTACCTCAGTACGTATATGTACGTGTATTTTTCTCATTATTATAATAAAAAAACAACCAAATTGAGCACTTGCTTGTTGATTAGGGAAACTTTGGCACCTATTGAATCAACACGAGTTAGCTTATAAAACTCTTGGTCGGCCTTATTTAAAATATTTATCAATGGATTTTATCTCCTTATTTTTCCTCGGTCGAGGGAACAAAATGATAACATTTCTCAACGTCAATATGGATACAAGTCGCTCTTTCGTCCATCAAGTATTAAGCAGTCTAAATAATATTTCGCTAAAAGAGAAAAGAGTAGTAGCACTAGTAGGTGAGTGAGGTCGTTTGATCGCTTTGCTCGAACTTAGGTTTGATGGAAATGGCGGGGATTTAGCCGCCGGGGTGCCCCAAGTCTCAAGCTTGCCAGGTTTGCTCTTGCATCCTTAAATAGGTCGATTCTTTTGGAAGTTACATTACAACACATTTTACTTATTAAAAAAACCGGCCAAGTGCATGTCGAACCACGCACAATGAAGGGTTCCGTAGTTGGGATGAACTTATCCAACAAACTTAACATTGTAGTTGAAAAACTTGTTCTCCCATACATTTTGTATGGGAGAACAAGTTTTTCAACTTGAACATGTTTTTGCAACTGCAAATTTAAGTTAGACATAGCGGTGATAGTTTTCTTTTTAATTTCGTTATACAGGATGTAAGGGTAAACACTCTTGTCATTCAAACCATGGGTAGTTGACTTAATTATAAAAATAAATGACCGAACACTACAAAAAAAAACGTTATTTTCATTCAAAGATTTTAAAAAGTTTCTATCTGACACCGTGCTTGCTAGCGAAACAGCTGACTGACTAAGGGAGGGGTCCCGCTCGCTGCCGGTCAGGTCACATCCCGTACCCACCGCCCCTGTTGAGACGCAAGTTCGTTGCCCTCGCGCATAGGGCAACAAACTTGCGTCTCTTGTGGTAAAATTTAGACCTAAAAATATTTAAAAAAAAGTTGTAATTTTCCATTGATTTTACGTTCTATAAATGAAACCAAACCACTCGTTGCAAGGATAACGGTGTTTACCCTAACACCCTGTATACAACGTGCCGTTACCATGACGAAATTAATTTAACACACGTATAGGATTTCGCGTATTCGTTTTATGAAAATATTTTAATTTCATTAAACATTATTATTTATTGATTTATTTACAATTTTCTAAATTACCTTCCTGGAGCAACCTGTACTCAAAGAACTGTAGCGAGGAGGTCATTTGCCGGGGTCACGGATCATAAATGTAGGCGAATAAAAGGAAAGCCGCGCTATAAATTATGCCGACAAAGGATCTTGACCCATGGAACGTAAGCCAGCTGGTAGGTAGCTTCATGAATGTATCTTTTACATAGAGTGATCTCAATTTTGGTTATGTTTTTATTATTTAGTTTATTTCAAAAATATTTGTTTTTTCAATTTACGAATTATTTTATTTTATTATAATGTTTATGTTTACTGGCCACTAGCCCTACCCGTGTGTTAAATTAAAGTCGCCATTGTAGCGGCACGTTGTATACTAATGCCGTGAATTTTTTCACATACCCAAAACCAACCATTTAACTGGCAGGGGAGGGGGACACTTGCCGCTGGAGACGCCCTGGGCGTCGGGAATCCCAGGCGGATTCCCGGCCACCATAGGCGCGGGCTTGCGGACGGCGAGCAATGGGTAGCTCGCCGTCCGATCAGGACCAGGCCCGGGTCGATGGCGCGTCGTGTTCCACGCGCGCCTCAAAGAGATGTCAGCACAATTGGCGGGGTCCGCTAGGACCGTTGCCTGCCAGGGTTGCGGGTTAGTCCGAAAGGGATACCGGGACCTTGGCAACAGGCAACTGAAGGAACACGGGTGGGTTTTAGTCAGTAAAAGTCTGACACGCCCTTCCGCTCCACCCAGAGCGGGAGAAGTCATTGGATGATTTCCCAAACTCAAAAAAAAAAAAAAAAAAAAAAATTGTGGGGGGACACTTGACTCTAACAAAAATTTGCACTTTAAAGCCTTTATGTCAATGATCTCATAGTTGAGCTCAGTAGTATGCGTGTCGGCTGCCGGGTCGGTGGTGTTAGTATTAACAGCATCAGCTACGCGGACGACATGGTACTGCTGGGCCCGCCTGAGGGATCCATCAGAGAAATGTTGAAGGTCTGCGAGGAGTATGCTGCCGTGCACGGCCTTGTTTACAATGTCCGTAAATGTGAATACATGGTCTTTAAAGCCGCCGGTGGGTGCCCTAATTATGAACCTAGTTTTACTTTATATGGTACGAGCATAAATAAAGTACACCAATGTAAGTACTTGGGGTACATACTTACCGACGACCTTAAGGACAATACAGACATTGAAAGGGAGCGTAGGGCACTGGCGGTCCGAGGGAACATGTTGGCCCGTAGATTCTCTCGTTGTGGGGACCAAGTCAAAGTCACCTTGTTCAAGGCGTTTTGTCAAGGTCTGTATGCGGGGGTCTATGGGTCAGTTACACCAAAAGATCGCTAGATGTCTTACGCATCCAATACAATAATGTTTTTAAGGATGCTGTTGAAACTGCCCCGTTTCTGTAGCGAATCGGAGATGTTTGCTCAGTACCGAACCGACGGATTCCATGCAGTGATTCGCAAAAAAGTCGCATCACTGATGCGTAGAACGCGGGTCAGTGACAGAGCCCTTAATCCCCTTTTCTGAGGCACTATGTGGGGAGAATGGTCAGGTAGCATATTCCTTGCTTTATCGTTCTCTGCACATTTTGCCGCAATCATCAGTTTTTCTTGTCCATGTTTTTGTGTACTACTAACACTAGTGATAAGGTATTTTACTAACAAATTGGACCATATTGTTGTCTGAACTTCATAAAAAAATAAAAAATAAAGCTTAACATTTCGCAAACGGATCCCTGAATCCAAAAATGGTTTTGACAAACTCGCATTATTTTTAAACGACCTTTCTAACGATAACCCACGCTATGGGATTGACGAGAAAAAAAAAACATCCCCACTTTACGTGTAGGCACAAATATTATAATACTAGTGTAGGGGAGGTACCCTAAAAAAAATATTTTTTACGATTTTCTTTTACCACTTTGTCGGAGTGATTTATATGTATACCCATACCAAATTACAGCTTTCTAGTACCAACAGTCTCTGAGCTAGGCCGCGGACAGACGGACAAACGGACAGACGGACATAACGAAACTATAAGTAATATTGTTTACTACGGAACCCTAAAAAATGCTTCTCCGAAAAACAAAACCGTGCGAAGGGTTCAGGAGACCCTCTAAAACCCTCAAATAACCTTACATTATTTCTAGCAAGGCGGCACGTTTCCAAAACCAATCCAAATACGCACACATTACGAGAGATAGAAACACGGAGCAAATATTTAATTTGTTATTTTTTACACGAAGACCTCTTGAATCTAGCAACTGCGTAGAATATTAATGAGAACGCAAACATTTTAGATTACCATAAAAAAAAATGTATTTTTGTCGTGGAGGTCTACAAAAACCAGTACCGTCATGAAGATAAGAACACTCACGTTACATTTTGATGGTCAACAACTCGAGCCCGGCTGATATAAGTGGTCACATTGCTTAGCGAAAGGAAGAAGTGTGGTGGTACCTGTACTTTTCCGGACGAGCTCTGCCACTAACAGGGTGTAAAAAGAGCCATCACCTAGCCGCTAACTTCGCATTCCGTACAAAGACATTGACCAAAAGTTATTGCTGGGAAACGAGTTTTATTTTTGCGTGTGAAAAATCGCTTACACTTTACGGCAGCGCACAACATAACGCATGCAAAACATTGTTCTTATGGGGGCGTGCAACAGAACAGGCCCGGGATAAAAAATATCGGAACTTTGACCTTCCATATCTCCGTAACCTGAAGGTATGATACATAAAAAATGTTTCCCGGACGAGCTCGTTGAGTACTCCCGCGCCGTGGCACTCACCTCGTTCATGATCTTCGCCCGGTCCTCGGCGCACAGGCCGAGCTCTGGCAGCCCCATGTCGCCCTCCACGATGCTGATCTTACGGATGAAGTCTGGACATTCTTTGCGTAGTCTGTCGTAGAGCTGAAACATTACACAACATTATTTAGTACTCGCTTTTGCCCGCGACTTCCGACGTATCCCACGGGAACGTAGGTACTACTGGGATTGAAAAAATAATGAATAATTCGTATCTGTTAATACAGATTATAAATGTGCCAAATTTCATCCAAATCCTTCCAGACAAACAAACAAACGGACCAAAATTCTTCGTTATTCTATTTTATTATGTACGGATTTCAAGAATGGGAGACAAGACTTCGTTTCAAACGGGTAGGTACCTAATCCAAACTAGGTGGCAACTGTGCTCATTGACCCTCCTGTACATCTGAGTTCTACTCAGATCAACATCTTCACTGGAGGACTGCCTCGTTGGTCTAGAGGTTGCAAGCGCTCATTTGCTGAGAATGATGCCCTGGGTTCGATTCCCAGGTCGGGCAAAGTGTTATTGGGTTTTTCTATCTGTAATTTTTCAATAGCAGCCCGGAGTCTGGATTTGTGACCCAGTTCATGGCAATAGCCTCGCCCCTTATTACATGGAACTTAAACAAAACCGGCGAAATGTGGGTCGTGTGCACCTCTGCCCAACCCTTTGAGGAAACAAGGCGTGACGTTATGTTATCAACAGTATCAACGAAGCTTTTTAGGAAAGTTGGTAAACACACTTGCTTTTCCATGTCACCCCACGTTCACCATACTAAAAATAGAAGACATTAGTTCCTATACTTTCACGAATCCTACAGAAATAATAAAATTCAAACCGTTTTAAATGTATCCTGCAGATTTCTGCGTCGATTGATCGATGAAAAACGATCAGAGACTTCCTTGCGATAGCATTCGGGAATACCCCGGTTGATCTTACAATATAGATTGACTTTCGGATTCCGACGAAGGGATGTTAATACGTGGGGAGGCCTCCCACAAGGTGGACCGATGCCCTGGTGAAGGTCGCGGGATTCCGCTGGATATACGCTACACATGAGCGGTCGATGCGGCGCCGCTTGGGGGAGGCCTATGTCCAGCAGTGAACGTCTGTCTTTCAGTTGAAGTCCGAAGTTGGTTCGTGGATGGGTGACCATCTATTACATATCTAGAGACTTTGGAGACCCCTCCGTCCGTACCTCGGCAAGCACGTAAAGCCAATTGTCCAAGCTGTCATTGTAGATCTTTGACAGTTATTACGGAGACAACCAGTCTCACCAAGGGGTACCGTATTACCTATACGAGTAGTAACTGGATTCGGTTAGTAGGTTGGTACCACTGACTGTGCGGAAATCAGCTAACTAAGTGATATCGTGTTACTCAGTTACTGGGTTGTGGCGGTCAGACAAGAGGTTAGGCAGTCGCTCCACGTAAAATTAAAGGTATTCAGCTGCAACCGGTTAGACTGGAAGTCGACGCCAACATAGTTACGAAACAGCTAGGTAGTATTATATCTCACCACGTCGTCGAACTGTTCCTGTACAGCAGGTAGTATTATATCTCACCACGTCGTCGAACTGTTCCTGTACAGCAGGTAGTATTATATCTCACCACGTCGTCGAACTGTTCCTGTACAGCAGGTAGTATTATATCTCACCACGTCGTCGAACTGTTCCTGTACAGCAGGTAGTATTATATCTCACCACGTCGTCGAACTGTTCCTGTACAGCAGGTAGTATTATATCTCACCACGTCGTCGAACTGTTCCTGTACAGCAGGTAGTATTATATCTCACCACGTCGTCGAACTGTTCCTGTACAGCAGGTAGTATTATGTATATCTCACCACGTCGTCGAACTGTTCCTGTAGCCTCTTGGCGGTGTCTTTGTTTTTCTTCGGCCGCGCCAGCAGGAATATCTTCTTTAGCTCTGGACACGATCTGTAGCAAACAAAAGCGTTCATTAACACTGGAATAAAAAAATGTGTGTCACGTGAAGCCGTAGGTTCGTACTATTATAGTAATGGCGCTAAAAAAGTAGTGTTCCTTAATCATTATTATATCAGTAATCTCAATTTACAGATTGCTACTGACGGACTTATTACTTAAACGAGTATCGTGTTACCTACTGGGTTGTGGATGTCAGATAGGCAGTTACTCCATGTAAATACTGGCATTCAGCTGGATCCGGTTCGACTGGAAGCCGACCCTAACATACATACTATGAATATATGAATCCACAACACCCGTTGCAGTCGAACTGACGACAATTTTCTAATGCAGTGGGTTTTGTTGTAGGCTGGTTGGTTGGGCTTGCAAAACGAAAGGGTTTGTCATTTCAGTGAGTTACGCAATTAGGGTGCAGTTCGCGAAGGAGCAGTTGTATAGACAACTGATCTATGTAGTAGTACCAACAAGTACTCCCTGTGCGACTGCAGGCGGTGTTAGCGGTGGCATGTCCTGATCAAGATTACGTAGTGTGATTGATGCGCCTCTCGCGTCGCGTTCAGCTGTGACAGGCGAGGTTTGGTGGACTATACATAAATAACAGCAGTTCTTTACGTACCATTAAATAACATGAATATAATTTTTCAAAAATAAAATCGAACAAATAAAAGGAAGACCATGAATTTAGCATTTGATGTGAAATTTTGTTCAGAAAAATGAAAAGACTTTGTATTCAACAGGAAGGGGCTCATTTCGAGCATTTGATACATTGATTAATTTTGTATTAAAAATGTTAAAATTCATGGTCTTCCTTTTATTTGTGACACTATGTTATTTAGCAAAAAATAATCCTTATGATGAAGCCTTTCGATCGGTGTGATAAACCTACAGGGTGATTATTTTTCTCATGTAACGGGTTCGATTCCCGGTTCAACCATGTAATTATTTAAATATCTATGAATGCAGTTTATATTGTTTTTAAAATTCAAATAATGTCTTCTTTCAGTAAAACGTTCCATCTACAATATTGAAGGTACTTTCCCTCCATGTGGCATATCCGTGGGACGCCCTGTGTATGTCAATGGCTTCATGCTAATAAGAATGGTTATTACCACAGCATTCTACAAAAATCTCACGAAAAACCAAAGGATAAAGCGTAATAATATTAGGTATTATAATTTGTGTCTCTTGTCATTCAGCACCGGAGCTCTGGAGCCCTAAGCGATACATAAGTGATGAGCTGCGTCACTTGGTTGCACTTTGAAGGCTGGGTTCATTCCCCACCGTGAGAGATTTTTACCCTAAACAAACTACACTGGACATTCAACTGCACGTTACAATATTGTTATACTTTGATTGCGCCTTTATTTGAAAATCCAATCAATTCCGGGATCCCAGGGTCCCGAGTATGTCAAAGACATTTCATTATATTAAGTATATTTCAACAACGGCCGCTTGTATCTTTTGGCTTCGGAGTGCGAATTTTCCAAAGTTATGAAGGTTACATTACAGTTTGAGGATTTTAGATAATTATTACAATTTTCCATAAACAAACTGGCAATAAAATAAAACATTCTAACGACTCTGAACACAAAAAAAAATAGCAATGGTTAACGTTGGCTTTGCGCTGTGCATATAAGTGTGTTATTCGTATGTATAACACTTTGTCTTAGCACCAAGAGAGCTTGTTTGAGGAAAATGCGGTTTTTAAATAAACACAGAAATTCAACAATGTAAGTACCAAGTACCTAGATGAGTTGAGGGGTAACCGCGTGTCGTAGAATGGATTTGGTATAGACGAATAATGGGACAATAGAAGTGTTCAGCATGAATGTTGGTGGCTGATGTGTGGATTCTGTGCAAGATTTATGGCTAGGAAGGTAGTGACTACTGAGACGAAGGCTGATAGAGCATGAAGAAGACATGCTGCGCCGACCACTCGTAAAAGACATGCTGCGCCGACTATAGAAGACACGCTGCGCCGACCTCTCATAAATTGGGTTAGGATGGAATGATGTTGTTGTGATATAGGAACCACAATTTCACTAGCTGCTCGGTCTGGTCGGTCCACGTACTGACGCGTTCGTCGTCGCTTGCGCAATCAAGGCCGTGAGTGTACGTGCTGAGGACGAACGCGGCACAACTACTCATTAACAATCAACGACTTATATAAATCAACAGACAGCTGACGACGCGAGTACTGGTCAGTGTACACACCTCCTTTTATTGACGGTGATCTGAATGTTAATTTGATTGAGCGCAGGCAATCCGACATGGTTCTCAGCAGTGATTTCCATTCTATTGATGACTTAAATAAAATAGGAAACACATACACACACATACCTACATGGTTATACATTTGGATATATTTTTTCATGTACTTACTTATTTACACCGATTTCTCAGTGATTACCCGATTACGTACTAGGCCGATTTATGTGATTCTTTTTATTTACCAGAGACCACTTTGAAATCTTCGCTGTTAGTAGGGCCCACAAGGTTCAAGAGAAATAAATTGTGGCAATCAAAACTTTTATAATTCGTAAAAGAAAACACAACATTTGAAGGGCCTACCCAACGTCAAATTGCTTAGCATGATCCTCCGTTATGCCGAAAATACTGAAGCATTAATTTTGAAATAAATATAATTATGTTAAAGTTGAGGATTGATGCTAGGATGCTATCTCGATAGAAAAAAACCAAAGTTGCCTCTAAAACGAACTATAAACCGTTGGTATTCAAAAAATACTTCAAATTAGATCATGATAACTGAACTAATTATAAGGTCCTATGTAAGTACTACATTTTTTTTTTACCATTAGTTTTACCGTAACCTAAACTATTCGAGGCTTGGAGCCGCCGGCACCCCACTCCGTCTCACTCTCACTCAGGCCGCGAGTAGTATGGTGCGAGCGAGATAAAAAGTGAATTTGAGCTGAGGTAGTATAGGCCCTTAATAGTAATTTAAAATTCGGTTCACATCAAGTGATTGTCGAGTTAAACAATACGAACGGAGCTATACGAAAACCATGCTGTAGCTACTGCGGAGTTGCGGACCACTGTTTAGGAACCAATTTTCCAAACGAACTTGATGAAATAAAGAACTAAAGTGAAATGTACTGGATTGGACATCTTTCCTGACAATCAGTGCCGCTTGCATTCACAACTAAATTGGTCTGACACTCTACTTGCTTATGGCGTTAATATGGCCACCACGACTGTTGGTACTTATTGTACGTGTGGCGTTCTCTGGTCACTCAGTTAATATGGCCACCCCGACTGTTGGTACTTATTGTACGTGAGGCATTCTCTGGTCACTCAGTTAATATGGCCACCCCGACTGTTGGTACTTATTGTACGTGTGGCGTTCTCAGGTCACTCAGTTAATATGGCCACCCCGACTGTTGGTACTTATTGTACGTGAGGCATTCTCTGGTCACTCAGTTAATATGGCCACCCCGACTGTTGGTACTTTTTGTACGTGTGGCGTTCTCTGGTCACTCAGTTAATATGGCCACCACGACTGTTGGTACTTATTGTACGTAAGGCGTTCTCTGGTCACTCAGTTAATATGGCCACCCCGACTGTTGGCACTTATTGTACGTGAGGCGTTCTCTGGTCACTCAGTTAATATGGCCACCACGACTGTTGGTACTTATTGTACGTGAGGTGTTCTCTGGTCACTCAGTTAATATGGCCACCACGACTGTTGGTACTTATGGTACGTGAGGCGTTCTCTGGTTACTCAGTTAATATGGCCACCACGACTGTTGGTACTTATTGACATTTGGCAAATATGTAATTTAATGTATTCTGTTTTTTGGAATATTACTTAGCATACTATTGTATAGAATCAAGTTCTTCTAACTAAACAGACAGCTGCGAAGCTGCTGGACAGTTTGTTGCGCCAGTTCTTCTTCCCAGCTACACTACAACACTAGGACGTGATAAAGGGCGGGCGTTGCGGGGGACTGTCTTCTGTAATGTTGACTTTTCATCTACATTATGATGGCTTGCACTCGGAGAGGCCTATGTCCAGCAGTGGTCTGTTATGATAATAGAATAACTCTAGAAGAATAACTCTGGTAGAATAACTCATACTGAAACACCTAAAACTCATACTAACAGTATTCCACAACGGCGTGTCAGCCAAATGTCGGATAATTTCGGAACTGACTTAATATCAAAAAACTACAACAAAACCGAGGATCTGATAAAGAATTTACCTAGCCCAGCAACCTGGACCTTACCTACCATAGTTGGAAGTGACTGTGAACAAAACACAGTGAAGCCTAAAACCACAACTGAAGGAAAGAACAATAAAGAAAATAATGACAATGACAAAAGAAGAATGATTTACATTATTGGTGACCAACAAGCTCAAAATCTTTCGGAAAGAATGCTTGAAAGTAGGCAAGGTAAATGGAATGACGATTATGGTATATTCGGAATGGTAAAATCATCTGCCACAAGCTGCGAAATACTAAAAACGTGTGAAAATATGGCAAAAACTGTCACTAACAAAGATATTGTAATACTGTGTTTTGGTATATGTGACAAGAATGTATACAAATATGTGTCGAATTTAAGTAATATATTATACATATTTAGAAAGCAAAAGATTCTCATAACAAATGTACAACACAACCCATATCTTAATGAATACATGCTTAACAGACAGTTGTATCTGATTGTAAAAAATTATATTAACTGTAAATTAATTCTAATGCACGACAGAAATGTTTTTCTGAATAAAATGAATGACTTTACGAGTATGCTAAGTTCTAAGATTAATTTAGAAAAAGATTCTATGACCTACAATGAACAATTCTTGACCTTTTCTAATAAAACGAAATACCTATTACAGCCAGGTGTTTGCACTAAAAATAAGCCGTACATATCTCAAATGCCAGAGGAAAACAAAAAAGGTACCTTTTTTTTCCTTACTATTTCAAACCTAAAAACCTAATGCAATCTTTTAACAATCCAGAAATGCCATTTAAGAAAGGAACTATCCCATTTTTATTCAATAAAATGAAAGTAACTAATCAGTCAAACATAAAAGAACGTTCCCTTAAATCGAATGCACCATTTTTTCGTACCTCACAGTAAGTCAAGTTTGATACTGTTTCATCAAAACATTGCAGGTATTTTAAATAAGATAGACGAAATAACGATGGCACTTAATGAATTATCTCTGAATTCGAAGGAAATTGACATCATTTGTTTAAGTGAATCATTCATAAAAAGCAAAACAGAATCACTTGTTAAGATTCCTGGTTACAAACTCGTCGCTGCATACTGTCGAGATACTAAACGAGGTGGGACATGCATTCTCATTAAGAATGAGATGACCTGCGTTAAATTAGATAAATTAATAAATGACATTGCATGTAATTTTAATTTTGAATGTACTGGAATAGAATTAACAAATCAAATCATCATTATTTGTATTTATAGGACACCAAATAGCAATCCCAAAGTTTTCCTAGAAAAATTGGAAAAATTACTAATTAGGGTCACAAAGAAATCAAAGAAGGTAATTATTTGTGGTGATTGGAATTTAGACACAACAAAACCAAGTAAAAGTTGCCAAGAACTCTTAGGGTTGCTGAAAAATTTCAATATTGAATTGCATATAAAAACACCAACACGAAAACAGTCGTGTTTGGATTTATTTGCAAGCAATATTAAAAAAGCTAAAGGTGAGGTTCATCACCTGGCTCTTTCTGATCATGAGACCGGGCAGACGCTGACAGTGACGGATAATAAACCTAAAGCTATACTAAGCTGGTTTGAGTATAAAAGAGACTATCATGAAGAAAATATAAAAAAGTTTTGTGACTGTATATCTGCGCTTTCATTCTCTGATATGTATCTTATGGATAATTTAGAAGAGGCATTTCAGGTATTTCATGGGACATTACAACTGTTCTATAAACTATGTTTTCCCATGCAAAGAATAAAAAGGTCGAACGGAAAAAATAAAACTCCGTGGTTGACGAAAGGTTTAAAAAAGTCATGTATAAGGAAACCCTATTTACATTTAAAAACTATTCATAATAAGACAAACAAAAATAGATTAACAAAAAAGTATAAAAATTATAGTGGTATACTTAAACGTTGTATTAACAAATCTCAACAAATTCACAACAAAAGATATATTCAGAATATGAAAAACAAGTGCAAAGCTACTTGGGATATTATTAATAAAAATATTGGTGACATACAAAAAAATAATGACATAAAACAATTAGTATTAAAAACCAAAAACATCACTGACCCTCAAAAAATTTGTGACATGTTTAACGAATATTATATCCAATTGACAAATAATAATGAATTTAAGTATCGAATTGACGCTATAATTAGAACTATGGACATTGATCACAATAATACAATATTCTTAAATCCTACCGATTCGATAGAAGTATTCAGGGTAATCCAAAACCTAAATAATACTGCGTCTGTAGGTATTGACGAAATAAGTACAAAAATTATAAAAGCTTGTGCTAATCACTTATGCAAACCGTTGAGCGATTTAATTAACATATCGTTTTTAGAAGGCAGGTTCCCAAGCGCGTTAAAAAACTCAATAGTCAAACCGATATTTAAGAATGGTGATAAATCTAGCATGACGAACTATAGACCTATAACCTTAATTCCAATATTATCAAAAATATTTGAGAAGACAATATTAAAAAGGCTTTATGAATATGTGGACAAGTATAAGTTGCTAAGGCGGGAGCAATTTGGATTCAGGAAAAATAGCACCACTTCTTTAGCTTGTTTTAATTTAATAAAAATAATAACTGAGGCAATGAATGACAACATACCTGTAGTAGCTATTTTTCTGGACATGAGTAAAGCCTTTGACTTCGTTGATCATAAGCTATTACTAAGCAAATTGGATAAATATGGCATAAGGGGCCAAGCAAATGAATGGCTTAAATCTTATTTAAGTGATAGGCGCCAATGTGTACAAATATCAAAAGTCATTGATGGTAACAAAGTGGAATATAAATCTCATTTTAAAACGAATGCAGTAGGAGTACCCCAAGGCAGCGTGGTGGGATCGTTTTTATTTCTGCTATATATTAATGACCTTCCCAATGCAACACGCTACGAAACAATCTTATTTGCTGATGATACGACACTAATAATAAAATGTAATGACAAAAATAAATTGGAACAGGAAATTAATGAAGCAATCAAGGACATAATAAGTTGGCTAAATAACAACAATTTAAAAATCAATATAAATAAAACAAAAATAATTCAATTTCAAACTTATAAATCAAACTTTCAGACACTTAGTATAAAATATGAAGACAGTATCATAGAACAGGTAGTAAACACAAAGTTTTTGGGCATAATAGTGGATCAAAACTGTAACTGGAAATCACACATCAATTACGTATGCGATAAGCTAGACAAATTCGTATACGCTATAAAACGTCTGCGATCAACAGTGTCCGCAGACGCAGCAATCACTGCATATCACGGATACGTATCGTCTGTGCTATCTTACGGTCTGATACTATGGGGCAATTCAGTTGAACTTTTAATGGCATTTAGGGTACAAAAGAAGTGTGTTAGGGCAATATCTGGCGTCTGGTTTTTGGACAGCTGTAAACCTTTATTTAAAAAACTTCACATATTACCTTTACCCTGCATGTACATCAAAGAACTATGCATGCTAGTAAAACAAAATCCGCACTATTTTCGCTTGCAATCAGAAATCAGTCATAAAAAGGCTACTGCTAGAGATAAATATAAATACGAATTAAATGTACCTCAATGTAGATTGCAAATATTTAGGAGGAATGTATACGTTAATGCCATTCAGGTGTACAACAAGTTACCTAATTCATTTAAGGAACTTCCCATCCCTATGTTCAAGAGAAAGCTGACCAGTTGGTTATTGGATAACTGCTTCTATGATATTCGCGAATACTTGGAATATTGCAAAAATCCAAGATGATATGAACTTAATTTTGACATTTTAAAGTAACGATTACCTAATTACATTTTATAATAATACTTACTAATTCTTGTTGGACATATTGTAAATCACAATTGTCGAGAATGACAAGTGAATATTTGTACACCATGTATTTTGTGGTAGAATGTAAGAACTAACAAAAATACTAACACCATACTATGTAAAACTACATTCTTACAAATAAAATAAAATAAATAAATAGACTGATGATGATGAAAAACGGTCGATTTCCATTTAAACCAGTTTCGTATAGAGCGACTGTCATGTTTTCTGAAGCCTACACCTCAAGGATAATGTTACTGTCTTCTAGGAAATAGTGACAGGAAACTCAGCTTTATTAGTATTTTATATAACTAGTTATAATACAAACACTGAAGTGGTTTAGCAGGAAACCTAAAATACTTATGCAAATTGCAAGGTTAAAACAAATAGTGCGAAATACTTGTACACACGGCTACACATCAAGCTATACATTTCCAGTTTAAGCTGATCTCGCATTGTATTGGATTTCCGTACAATATGAGGTCAGCTTATACTGGAAATGTATATGTGGAGCCGTGTGTACAGTGTAGTGCACGTTGCATTGTTACAATTGACATTGACAGCTCCTTTGACAGTGACAGTCGTACTGGTTAAAGCGATCGTAGTTCAAGTGTTAACATAGTCTGTTCCAAAAGTTAGTAAAGTAATTGTAACTGTTCAGGGTAAACTGTTTCGCCGTCACGCAATATATGGAGTAAGGAACACAAACATTATTTGTGTATTTAGAAGGTTCCAACTTTACATCTCACAGCTTCGTCCAACTGAAAAAAAAGGGAAACGAACGTACACACCCAAGTAAATGCAAAGTTTATAATAATTATATAGTTACCATTTATAGCAATACCTTATTAGTTATTTATAACGCTTAACCGTGTACTTTATGACGCAATCAACTTGGAATACTTATTGCAAATGTCAATTGTAGCACAAGAGTAAATATCAACTTTATGAAATCGCACAGCCATAGAGATACTAAATTATATCTGTATGCGCACAGCGCATACTGTCAACCACACGGCTACGGTTATAATGCTCAAAATCTGACTTTGACTGCCCCTTTGTCTTATATTATGTTTTTTAGCATTAAGAGAGGTTCGCGCCTATCGCAGGGTGATTATATTTTGAAGTTAGGTCTCTGTAGGATATTTGCTCATTAATGCTCATGTTGCTAAATATAATATAGGTATAATGAAGATAGTCAAATAAGGCACGAAGAGGAAAACCCTCAGTGACTTCTGTGAACCATCTTCATTATAATTTATAGTTTTGTAGGTATCTGCTTGTGATTTATTAACGCCGGGAGGCCCTCTTCGTATTGGTGGTTTTTATTTCTCAATGGATATTATATATAGTAACTAGCTGTGCCCCGCGGTTTCACCCGCGTAGATCTCGATCCCGTGGGAATATAGGGATAAAACGTATCCTATGTCCTATTCCAGTTTATGGTCTACCCGTGTGCCCATCCTCTCCTCTCTAGAGTAGGGAACGTCGCGCCGGCGTCGAACGGTTCTCGTATTGCATTTTAATATTCATGATTACTTCGAAATTAAATGTCCGATTCGAATGAATTAAAAATTATTTTGCTGCTACATAAATACCCCTGATGTTAAAACTATTTATTTGAATAAGAATTAATATTATGTTGATAAAACTCCTTCGCAAATAATGCATTAGTTTCGAACAAATTTGATTACCATAAAAAATGGTTATAGTGAGTCAATCTTAAAAGATAGACATATGCTGTCGCGGACTTTTTTTTATAACTTTTAAAGAGGAACAATTCCATGATTCATGATATTTGCGTAATTTAAACCGGTTACGCAGCGCACGCAACAGAAGCTCTCAAAAAGGAATATTTTTTCCCGATTTTGCAACATTTTTCATTTATGCTCCGCTCCTATTGGTCGTAGCGTAATGTTATATAGCCTATAGCCTTCCTCGATAAATAGACTATCCAACACAAAAATAATTTTTCAGTTCCTGAGATTAGCGCGTTCAAACAAACAAACAAACTCTTCAGCTTTATAATATTAGTATAGATGTCAGAATAACATGAATTGTCATTCTTGCGTGTGTAACGCAATTAAAGGGATTGTCATTCCAGTGTGTAACAAAATTGTTGCGGGAAGTCCGAAAGGGATACCGGAACCTTGGCAACAGGCAACTGAAGGAACGCGGGTGGGTTTTAGTCAGTAAAAGTCCCGCTCCGCCCAGAGCGCCGAAGTCATTTGATGATTACCCACCCTCAAAAAAAAGTATGTATGTAGCAAAATAAGAGTAATTTAGTTCGATTTTGTTTTAGGTTTTCATGATAATATATCTCTCAGAGTTGTAAATTATATATTGGGTCCCCACCTATGAAATTGGCGTTTTTTTCTCACTAATAGAGAACCTCGTCACTTCTATGATTTAAAATATTTATCAATTGTTTGGTATTATATCGAATAATGACCATCATAGACAACTACCAATAGTAAAAAAACCTCATTACTTATAGTTTTCTTAACATAAAAAATACCTTAAAAATTACTCCTCATTTTGTTAGCAGAAATTAACACTATTTTTTTTTAACTTGGCTGAAACTTATTTTTTCGCTTAATCTAAGTGGCATAAGTTATCCTAGTTTTTAAACAGTAGTGCATAAAAGTTTTAAAACAGTAGTGTTCATGGTTGTTATATGTACCTATATGTATAAATTAAGAAAACGTTAGTATGAAAAATGCAACTTCTTTAAAATTCCCCATACAAAACACCAATTTCATAGGTGACCTAATAATTTTTACAACTAAAAACGAAATAAAAAGTAAAAAACAAGTTAATAAAATTGTCATTGCAGTCGGGGGACTTCTAAGATTTAAAAAGTGTTTTTTTTAGTTCGTTTTTAGCATGGCAGTCGTGTTTTTTAATTTTTAATTATTTGTTTTTATTTTAGACATTTTAGTGACAAGTTTTTTTTA
This sequence comes from Lithophane semibrunnea, assembly GCA_947363905.1. Taxonomy (NCBI): domain Eukaryota; kingdom Metazoa; phylum Arthropoda; class Insecta; order Lepidoptera; family Noctuidae; genus Lithophane; species Lithophane semibrunnea. The sequence continues at coordinate 11,070,657 of OX376213.1, read as the reverse complement.
AGTTTAGGTACATTTTTGTTTACCGCCATTGGGAAATAGTTGGCGTTGTGTTTTACTCGTTTGATGATGAAATAATTCTAATAATAACTCAATCATATAACAAATCATTCACTCGTTTAGACATTCCCAGTGTTACTAAAGTCTGATTAGGTACCTAAATCGTTTGCAGCCAAAGATGAAATGTTTGTTTTGCATCTACCTACACCCTTCTTATGTGTATAAAATGTATGCCAATAAATTATATAGTTTTGGAAAGTTCTCATCAAGGCCTTCAACTGGATACCCATATTGGAAATAATTGCAAGATTTTTTTATCATTCACATTTGAAAATGGAGGTGTACTGCCGCAATATTGTTTTTTTTTAAAAAAAAAAAACCCACTCGATATGATATAAGGATACCCCATACATCCAAATCCGTTCAGGCATTTAAAAGTTATGCTGAAATAAAGAAACTCACATACATACATACATGAACCCTGAAAACATTACACTCCTTTTTGGGCAGTCGTGTAGAAAGGACGATAGTGTTATAAAATAATATAAAAGTTAAAATATGTCGTTTAGTGCTTTAGCTATTTATTGTTCGGTAAAAAAGTATCCTTATTCATTGGTAAAGTACCAAGAACTTTGTAACTACAATGGTACTTTGTACTACTTAGTACTCTAAGATTTTAGCACAGTTCACAGATTTAAACTATTAAGTATATGATAATACTAGCTAGAACGTATTACCGGGATGATAAAAAGTATGTTATGTCCTAACCCTGGTCATGGTCTAACCATGTATGTCATCCAAATCCTTTCAGCCGTTTTAACGTGAAAGCCTAACCTAAAAACATACAAAAAAACAAATCTTTTCTCTTTATCTCCTAACTTATTATTATAATATGCAAAAGTGAGTTTGTTTGTCATCATAGTTATTACATTCGAATTAGACCCGGTTTCGCACGGCAACCGGCAACAAGTATGTGCCTTATGATTATGATACACTTTCATAAATGATAGTGGTTCACGTGTTATGAAATAGGTACATAAGTACGCTACATACAACATACACGTAGCGCTTGAGAAAGTGTTTTACTTTTTAACGAGATTACGGCGGCCGTGCGGTGAAAACATGCAGTTTTAAGTAATATTATATATGAGGTAACACGGTGAGTATGGTCAACCACGCGTCAGTAATATGAGGTAACACGGTGAGTACGGTCAACCACACGTCAGTAATATCGTTACTACGAAAACTGCCACTTACCGCGGCCGCTACAAAATAAAACGACAGACGGTCAACGACTGTTACCATCGTGGTAGACTACCACAAGTAGCAGAGCTCTTGGTGAAGGGGCTCATCCGGGGACGTACTACCACCGTACGTATTTCTGCCGCAGCAGACAAGCAGCGTTGCGGGATGGCGGGATGGCGGAATCTTCAACGCCTCTGCCCTCTGCCTCATGCCCATGAAGGTGACATCTGCTTACCTCAACAACTTCTCCACGACCAGCTTCCCCAGGAAGCCGGTCCCCCCTGTGAGCAGTACTGCAGACCCCGCGAACAGCTTCTGTATCTGCGAGTCCCCCAGTGGTTGCTGTTCGTCCACCATGTCCATGAAGGTGATGTCTCCTCCTTGCTTTGCCTCGAACAGCTGGGTGTCCGTCTGCATGTCTACTGCCATGGCTGGAAATAAGAAAAAAAGTAAGTATATTAGAATAAATAAACAAATATAACTCTGGTTTTGGGTTTTTCCATTTGGAGGAATTTCTCAGTAGCTGTCTGAATTTGAGCCGGATTGATAGCTGTAGACTCGCCCCTGTAACATGTGTCTTATGCGTAACTAAATGTTTTTGACATGACGCCCTAGAAGCGTGTTGACGCGACACCGTGGGCCTCGCTGGGTGCGAGGCCCAGGGTGTCAGCAAAGTATAAAGTGTAAACAGCTTGACTTATGCCATAAACGGTTTACTAATGTTTGGCATAATTTTAAGTGCCATAATTTTATATACCATACTTGTATTTGCCATAATTTCATTAGAAATAACGCTTCAGTTGCCATAATCATGAAATGACATAAAATCATTTTCACTCATTTCATTGGTCATAAACTCATAACCCTTCAACTGACGGATGTCAAAAAAGTCTAGAAAATTGACTGCTTTTTGGCCTATTTCTGCATCATGGCGCCAATCAGACTCAGTCAACGCTCTGTAATTATTGTAAGAATGTCAAAGTTGCCTAGTTTGAGAGTCATTTTGCAAGTTTATTTGATTAATGACGTATTACAAACGCTAAAATAGTTCCAACCGATTAAATATTACCACTTATTAACAAAACCACAAAGCGTCATGCAGCAGGCACGGTTTCTGTCACGGCTCCAGCGCTGCCGGACTCCGGCGGTCCCACGCGAGCTTATCGTCGCAGCCGCGGCGGCGAGTGTTACAACCACCTGCTCCTCAACTCGCGGGCCGCCTCGCCCTTCCGCGCCTACGTGATTCTAAATTACACTCTCGGGGTAGGGCATACAAGACTGCGTGAAGTCGGATTTACAGCGATTCGTTTGTGTCACTAAAACCTAATTATTAGCAAATGGACTAACAATCTATACATATTATAAATAACAACAATTAACAATCTATACATGGATAATTATTTTCCGACAAGTAATTTTAGGAGAAGAAAGGGAATACCGTTTCTAAATTATATTAAACGTTGCTTTTGTCAAGTATCGATTATGTAACGTGTTACTTATAGAAACTAATGATTATAACACATGTTATAATGGAAACAGATATTATAGCAAAAAAAAAAAGTTATGACTAATAAATAAGTTGTTATTACAAGCGTTATTAGTTTATTAGTATAAATGATAATAGTGCAAGTAAATATTATGACAGGTAGCAATTATGGCAAACAATAATAGATCCCGATCTTTTTATCCCGATATTCCCACGGGATCGACACATACGCGGGTGAAACCGCGGGGCGCATCTAGTAATTGAGTTTGTTTGTTTGCTACGCTTTCCCGATAAAACAGAACGGATTTTGGCACAGGGACCTTGACTTGGAGAAGAACATTATAATATGATACCTATGAATGCGAAAGTGAGCTTGTTTGTTACGCTTCCACGATAAAATGGCTGAACGGACTTAAATTAAGTTTGGTAGGTACATAGGTTTGGACGCAGGATACTTTTTATGGCGACTGTTGGACGGGATCGAGACTCCTGCGGGTACCGTGAAAACTACCTGCGGAAACCGCACGGAGGTTATTTGTTGAAATACACAACAACTTACGGTACCTATTACGGTTCATGAGATACAGCCCGTTGACAGACAGACGGACAGCGGAGGCTTAGTAATAGGGATCCGTTTGGCATCCTCTCGGAACGCTAAAAACCACACGTTCCAAAGAATCCTACATACAACTTGACCTAGGGGTCAAAGCTTTCTACAATAACACAATGTCAAGATCCAACTCATTACTAAATGAACTGCTTCTGACACACTATTCAAAGGAAGATTTTTTTTTATATTACTGTAAGCATCGCATACTCGCAGCCACGTATATAAATAGAAGTCTATTTATAGCCCACAAAGTAATTATAGGCACTCCGCTACGGTATAATTCGACAACGGAAGTTATTTATTATGCTAAACTTGTTTTAATGGCACTGGCTATTTGCCAAGTATAGGCTTAGGAAATTAAGTACACTGGTTTAGAAAAAAATACCTCACTAGTAAGTATGATTTGTTTCTTAACAAGGAAGTCCCCATACACTCTTACAGCAGGTAAATATTAATAAACGACAAATGAAGTGTCACGCGGTGTTGTATCATGTGCGGTGCAACTGTTAACTGCCTGTACCTGCCCTGCACATCGCCTGTCCAAGAATGATTATGGTAAAGCCCCTGATCGCGTCTGTGACCGCTACATGTTGGGTATCCCTTTGGAAAATTGGAAATCTTCTTTTAGAAGAATAGGAGACGGCAGTTTGGACAGATTGGATGAAAAATACAGTATCTACCTAGCTATTCTTAAAAAACTTTTTACAAAAAAAAAACCTTCGTCTTCCAAAGAAAACACTACATTGTGAAAAATAACTTTAAATTAGGAAGTCGGTGTGTTTGGATCTGTATTTTAGGTTTTTGCCGCCGACTTCAGAAATTACAGTTATTTTTCACTTTGTAGTTTTTTATTGGAAGTTGGTTGTTTTTTTTTGTTGCTAGAATTAAAGTTTTTATTTTTCACTTTTTAGTTGTCTGTGATACCTACATAATATACATACTCAGCCTATAATGTTCCCACTGCTGGGAAACAGGCCTCCTCTCTATGAGAGGGAGTGGGCCGTAATCCACCACGCGGGCCCAGTGCGGGGTGGTAGATGTCACTTGTTTTTGAATTTTTGGTTCTAAGACATAGTACCGGTGTGATACCTACCCCACACAAATTCGAAAACCACTAAATGCTTATGTAAATAACAATGACAGGAAGTTAATACAACATCATTCACATATTATACTAAGTGCGAAAAACTACCCAAGCAAAGTTAATACATATAATTTATAAGGGACCACCGCGCAAGATTCTTCTACCAAATGAAAAAAGAATTTTCAAAATCGGTTCACAATTGACATACAAAAAAAAACCATACAGACCAACATAAAACCTCCTCCTTTTAGGAAGTCAGCAAAAAATGATGGAGACATGAACATTAGAAATTAACTAGCTTGTTGATCACAAATAAAAATCATTTTATACCGTTTTGGAAAAAAAACTAAAAAAAAACGAAATGGCCAGTAAACTGTACTTAGCAAGGGATGGCAATGGAAAATACAGAAATTCAAGTGGACAAAGTGTTAGGCAAATGCTAGTTATATCACTTTGTATCGCTAGTCCTATCTACATGCGATAACAACATCGTTACGACACGTGTGACTTCACCGACACTCGTGATTAGAATATGCGATGTTCAAATACATAGAGGGAATATCCACGGAAAGTAACTGCACACCTTTATTTAAACATATACAGCGAACTAACGGATCTATACTGTTAGGGAATAATCGATAGGCATTATATCATAGACATTGAAGGATAAGAAAATCTACTTATGATTATAATAAAATTACCACAATTTTGAAATGATGATTATGACATTAAAAATGATGGCACTTTACATTATGGATAAAAAAGTTAGGGAACACAATAGAGAACCAAAAGTCTTAAATCCGTCATTGAAAATCCTTCATTCACTGACAAAAAACGCACAACCTAACCCGCTGTGCTGAAGAAGCATTAACATCCCACACAAGACTTCCATAGCGAACGTGAGTAGTAGGGAAGGATTTTTGGAGATTCATTCCCATAAGGTGTTACATAGAGGATGACAGTTTGTATTGAAGTTTCCCAAATTAGCCGATGGGAATTCCCATCGGGCGGCACACGGCTCATAAGATACCTACGCCTTGAGAACCTGACCTAACACAGTTGGGAAAGGCGAGGCAGATGATGACGTCCCCTAGTCATCGGTCGCATACGGCGTAGTGTCGTACGCCGCGTCAAGATGGTTGCCACGTAAATGTACTGATGTGCTCTCTTTGAAACGTACTGCGTGTAGTCAGCGGCACATCAGTGGTATCAATAATTATGCCATTGACAGCACCTTTATGTCGTAGCATTAAAACTGGTAATCATAGTGAAGTGTTACCACTAATGTGCGGTTGACAGTACGAGTCGTACACTCGTACCGTCCCCGATCGGGCCCAGAAATCAACGCGATTGTGTTTGCTTATATGTGGCTACTAAAACTAATAATGACTGTACATTTGTAACAGCCGCCGCCCGCGCCGGCGCCGCCGCGCCGTTACATATTATATTTTGTAGATATTGCCTGCTTCTCTAATATTGCCGACGATAAAATACCTGTAGTTTTTAGAATATCATCATAATCGATAGAAAGCATTATTCTCGAGCAGGTGTGTGCAGGGCAGGTCAAGATGACAGTTGCACCGCATACGATACAAAACTTCACTTGTTGTCTCATATTGACCTGCCGGTCTATTCTGTTAAAATCTCACCGTAAAAACTGATGAAGTGAAGTGAGCTCTCAATATTGTTCATCCCCAGCGTCAAGTGACTGACGTGAAAGATAATAGCTCAGTTTTCCTAATTCAATCATTACTATATTTTTGGCCCGCGGCTTTGCCCGCGTGGTGGTTGGAAATTATCCCACGGGAGCGCTAGCGGGATAAAAGTTACGCTATGTCCTATTCCAGGTCTTGGTCTACCCATGTGCCTTTCATCTACATCCGTTCAGCCGTTCTAGCGTGAAAGTGTAACAAACAAACAAACTTGCTTTCGCATTTATAATAATATATAGTCAGGATAGTGAGGATATGTAGGGTGCCCACACTGCCCACCCAGAACGTCCGTATATATTTGTGTCCGCTGTTGTGTGAGCCTCCTCATATTGCACCTCTGCTGGATGTTTGCTTGTGCACTCGGCGAGACCTCACACTATTAAGACGAGTGTAATGCTTATAACATGTAGGTGTCAGTTTTAGCGAACAGCGTGTGTTTGTTTGTACACAAGGCGTTATATCGAACAGAGACCGAGGCTCATACAATACAGCGCCGGCCTACAATATGACTCGTTGGCTTACAGAAAGAGACGATCATGCACGTATGAGTGATGGAGACGACCCTCTACATAGCAGCACTTATAACACAATATATCACAACATCATGCAGATTTTCTCCAAAGGGTTTGGCAGAGGTGTACCTACAGTTCACTCTCACCAGTTATGTTTCTATCCCATGTAATAGCAGAACCTTTTTTTTACCCGACTACGGCGAAGCAAAAAGGATGGTTATTATTTTGACGGGTATATTTGTAAGTAAAGTATGCATGTTCATCTGTTCCGACATAACTTCTAAACTACTTATCATAATTTTATTTGACAAATGGGGTATCGCTGGAAGCTTCTTGATCGTCTGCGGATTATAGGCTATTTGACGTCACATTAAATTGAATATGGCGCCCTATAGGACATAAAGCCTTGAAAAAAAAATTAAAAAAAAAAAATTATACCTATCATGTTGGGTATCAAATACATAGGCTTATTATCTCTTTTCAAAAATTGATGTAAGGGTACCGTTGTCACTCAAACCATGGGTAGTTGACTTAAATATAAAAATAAATGACCCAGTAACAACAAAAAAAAAACATTATTTTCATTAAAAGATTTTAAAAAGTTTCTATCCGACACCGTCCGCAAATTCATGGATATGCACCCGAGGTCGCCGCCCATCCTAGCTACCTACACAACACGTGAATAAATACACAATAGGAATCGAGTTCGCGGCTGGTCAGGTCACGTCGCGCGACAGTTTTGAGACGTAAGTTCGTTGCCCTGACGCGTATGGTGAAATACTCCTGTAAAAGTAGATTTTCTTTAAAAAAAAAAAGTTGTAAGTAATTTTCCATTGATTTTACGTTCTATTAATGAAACCAAACCTCTGGTTTCAAGGATAACGGTGTTTACCCTAACATCCTGTATAAAAGATAAATAAGATACTAAAAATAAAAACCTATTTAAATCAAATGACATGATTAAATAATTATAATGTCCACAAAAGCCACTAATAAAAAGTTGAATTTAAATTGTAGGTATATCATAATTTTTCACAACGGTGTTTACCCTTACACGCTGTGTATAGATTATGTTCTATCTTGTGAATGTGAGAACGATGTAGGCTTAGTGGACTGTAGATTTTTTTGAACATTTTCTATTTTGTTAAGACCGCACTACCTGATACTTGTAGAAAGGCCTACATTGTCCTCCCACACCAATGATATTATATTATCCCACACCTATTAACACTGTAATTTGAAAATATTATAAAAGTCAATAATTTTTAAAAGAGTAACCGTGAAATATCTTGCCGGCTCTTCTAGGAAACGACCAATTGGAACCGCGCACGTAGCTTCTGACGTTTCATAAGTAAAAAATATAGAACTTTTTACAAAATATAACAACAGATTTTCAAAAAAAAAAAATTAAAAAGTGAAAAATAATTGATTTTCAATTTTCATTATTTGCCACCGACTTTCGAAATTAAAGTTTTTAGAATTTTTCACTTTTTAGTATTTTATTATACCTTTTATTTCTCTTTGGTCAGCACAACTGAAATCTTCTTATATTATCGCCTGTATTACCCGGAGGAGTAGGCAGAGGCGCGCACCACACGAGAGCAGCCACATTACGGCAGCCATGTATCGTTATTAACTGGACGAATCCAGATACCAAGCTGCTACTAAAAAAATACTATTGGAGAAACCCAATATTACTTTACCCGAACTTAGCAGTTGTTCTTGAGACTACAAGACCAAAGAGGCAGTCAGTAATACATATAATAATATTGACAAACCACCTTTGCACAGCAGTTATGGTGCATGTGGCCCTCAACCATAGCCTTATTTTACTTATATTATGGGCAAATAGTGGGTAGAAGCATAACCTTACATGTGACGTTCAATAGATTAGGCCTTTGACTTACAACGCTACAAGGTTCTTATGGCGCGTAGCCAAAATCGGAACTAACGCCGCCATCTTGTTATGTCAATACAATTTCTGTGACAATTTTAATGTATTTTAGGCGCCGATAGATCCTTGCAGTACTCTAGTTTTTATACAACACTAGCTGATGCCCGCGGCTTCGCCCGCGTGGATGTCGGTTATTATATACTAAAACCTTCCTCGAGAACCACTCTATCCATTGCTGAAAACAGCATGAAAATTGGTGCAGTAGTTTTTGAGTTTATCGCGAACAGACAGACACGGGCGAGGACTTTGTTTGAAACCTGAAATTCTTCGGAGGAGTAGACAGACGTGCAGGTACAGCTGTATTACATCCACATTCGCTAGTTATGGTCAAGTAATTAGGGGCGAGCCTGTTGCCATTAACTTGGTAGGTACCTGTTAATCCAGGGCACGAATGTGAATAAAGTCGATGAAGGAATTTCTCTGTAACAGACTAAGAAATTCCTTCATCGACTTTGCTCACTTTTGTATAAGCAAAAACTGAAAATGACACTTGCTCGTAATGTGGCTCTTATTGAACCGCTTTAAGGTTCATAATGCAGTGCAGTGCACGCGCAATGCTTTTTACTTTATATTACCGCACTAGTGCGGTAATGTATGCCACGGATAACTAGTACTAGTCGAAGTAATGACATGGCAGTATGGAATTAGTAAGTACTATCATGGCAGCAAAGTCAATTTATAGTAGATACAAATTTTATATTTGTATGATGAGCCTGATTTAAGTATTTTCTACTCAACCATGTTCCTATCTTTTTAGTTCGTTTTTAGGGTTCCGTACCCAAAGAGTAAAACGGGACCCTATTACCCCCCATCTGTCTGTCTGTCTGTCTGTCTGTCTCATGAATCGTGATAGTTAGACAGTTGAAATTTTCACCGATGATATATTTCTCTTGCTGCTATTCACCGGTTTAGCCAGTGCTTTTTGTTTACACCCGCGCGCGCATCGCTAGCGGAAAAAACAGAACCACCGTGCCATTTTCCATAAATTATCGTTTTCGTTGCGTGGTTAAAAATACGAAATTTAAAGTATTGTCACCAATCGACGCAAGATGCTCCGGGTAGTCAGTACCTAGCTGGCAACTAAGGTCAGTTGAACTTAATTAATCTAAATGTATCATCTATCTAGTTGCTATTGTAGCATAATTATGTTCTTACAACAATAGGGAATATGCATGTATTTTTTTAATATTTTTATTCGATAGTTTACATCGTCAAATAATAGTTTAAAAAAATTCGACGGTAAAAAAGCAATTTAAAGTACTTAATTTTTTTTTTTTACATATCCAACCGATCCGGGCTATTTAAACGCCCTCCATTTGGCGCGCTTGGTGTGGTGACGTTACAGTCCGTGAAAACCAACAAGCAACTGTCAAGTCAACGTCAAACACTCCTTTTTGTAGGAGCGTTTGACATTGACTTGACACTTGTTGATTGACCTGACATTGACATTTTGATTGTTATCCCGGATTGTTACGTCACATCCGCTCTTAGCTTTTCAAGTATTTGAATTACCCACAGTTTTTTGGGACTTTAAAAGAAATAATTTCTCGCTCAACAAGAAATTTTATTCAAAAATATTGATGGAGGCATAATTCTGAAGTAATATAGTTTATAGAAAAAAAAAATTGACCCATATTTGAATCACATGCATATTCCCTATTCTGTTACTTTCCTCGCAAGTGTGTTGAAAAACGTCATAGGAAACGCGTGTGCATTGATCATTACACACTTAAATCGGCTACCTTAGCGCTCGCCTGGGGCTCGCGCAAATAATACCGCCTCGAGTGTAATAAGTAATAACCAATACAGCACACTTGTTACAAGTACATTGTGATACAAGTGACTTGTATCACAATGTACCATTCTGTCATTGTACCTACTCATCATTATTAACAACTTAAGACCAACACTGAAATCGAGGAAAATCTGTTGCTCCATACATTTATGTTCCCATAACACCAGTTTCCAGGTCAAGTTCCAGAGCAACAGTTGTTCACGATGAGTTCAATCAATGTTTTCAGATAATTCAATTGAGACTATCATGAAAAGTCTCACTTACTTTTCGAGAATGAATTTTGCTAAAAGGCTAATAATACCGATCGTTAGTAGCAAATCTCAGCGGTCATCTCTATACTTAGTATAAATTAAAGTCGCTTTTCGTGTTTGTCTGAATGTCCGCGTTGTTCTTCTAAACCACACAACATTTTGATGAGGTTTTCACCGTCGTTTAGAGAATTCATTCCGGAAGGTTTATGTGTATAAATACGTTAAAGTAACATAGGTACCTATAACTAAGAAATCTCGATGTTTTATCGAGTCATGAGAACCGTGCGAAGCAGGAGCGGGGAGCTAGTGTACTATATAACTAGAAATTAATGATTCAGTCAACAATAGTACAATCACAGACAATATCCGCAATCTGTTGGCCGGGCGGCCATTCGACGGCGCAGTCATTAGGGGCCTCTACACAATGTACAGATTATAATTACAACAACTAATCGACATAAGAACACTGCTACAAGGATCTTTTGGCGCTCGAATGACGTTGCCAGGGGGGCGCTGTTGGTGAACATTCTGTAATTGTTTTGTGAAATGTATTGAAAAAACAAGATGGCGGCGTTAGTTCCGATTTTGGCCACGGACCGAAAGATCTTTGTACAGATATAGGTGAGCACTGGGACAGTAAAATCAATCTGCATAGCCTTATCACAACTATGTCGGGGTCGGCTTCTAGTCTCCGGCTATCTAATTGCGGAACTTATTTCCGTAACCGGTTAAGACTAATCTGTTTCATTTGACAGTTCAAAATCATTCATTGCGTTATTTACGTTTGTTGAGCAGATTTTTTTATTATACGAAGCAATGGATTAGCAATTTGTTTCAAAACCGATTCAGATTGTGATTAATCGTGTATTACGCAATTAGGGTACGGATACAGCTGAATACCATTAATTTACATGGAGCGACTGCCTATCTGACCTCCACAACCCAGTTACTGGATAACACGCTTCCCCTTGGTAAGACTCATTGTTGTCAGTGTTTGTGGGACAAGCCTGGTATTATTTATTTGTGGATATACGTGCGGCGTATCCGTACTGCACCCTAATTGCATAATACACTATCAATCACAATGTGAATTGTTTTGAAACAGATTGCAAATCTATTGCTTCATAACGTCAATATCGCAATGAATGTTGTTGAACTGTCAAAATGAAACGGATTAGTCTTAATTGTTTTGTAGATGTACCCACGTGCGGCGTATCCGTACTGTTCAAGGCCGGCCATGTAGAATGTTGAGCTATTTGCCCGGTCTAAAGTATAAATTAACTTATTAGTTGAAAACAAATAGCTTGGATCAACTAGTTTGTTGAATAAATATGAATACCTATTTATTGTCGTGATTTGGGTTTCTATTTTAAATATTTTTTATAGATAGATAGATAGATAAAACGATTATTTGGTGCACACAAAAGACAGCACAACATACAAAAACACGGTTAAGTTATAACTAATTATGTACATTAATAAACAGCTGGGTGCCAATATACAAAAAAAAAGAAAAAAATTGATACATGATGCCCTTGGTAACAACATAATTTAAGCAGATATGTATGGTACCACTCCTTGCCAGTCATGTTCCGTGAAATAGGGGGCGAGCCTATTACCACCAGCCGGTTTGGTACAATCCAGACTATGGGCTGCTACCGCCGCATTTCTATTGCCACTAGCCGGGTTGGTACAATCCAGACTATGGGCTGCTACCGCCGCATTTCTATTGCCACCAGCCGGGTTGGTACAATCCAGACTATGGGCTGCTACCGCCGTATTTCTATTGCCACCAGCCGGGTTGGTACAATCCAGACTATGGGCTGCTACCGCCGCATTTCTATTGCCACCAGCCGGGTTGGTACAATCCAGACTATGGGCTGCTACCGCCGCATTTCTATTGCCACCAGCCGGGTTGGTACAATCCAGACTATGGGCTGCTACCGCCGTATTTCTGTGTTTTCTTTCCCAAAAACTTTTGGGAAAGAAAGGCGGTTGTTTCTTTTTTGGAAAAAAGTTTTTATTTCTCACTTTTTAGTGGGTCAGTTTATAATATTAGGTCTCCACCTATGAAATTGGTGTTTTAATATAACAACCATGAACACTACCGTATCAAAACTTTTATGCACTACTGTTTAAAAACTAGGATAACGTATGCCACTTAGATTAAGCGAAAAAATTAGTTTCGGCTAAGTTAAAAAAAAAACAGTGTTCATTTCTGCTAACAAAAAGAGGAGTAATTTTTAAGGTATTTTTTATGTTAAGAAAACTATAAGTAATAAGGTTTTTATACTATTGGTAGTTGTCTATGATGGTTATTATTCGATATAATACCAAGCAATTGATGAATATTTTAAATCATAGAAGTGACGAGGTTCTTTTTAGTGAGAAATAACGCCAATTTCATAGGTGGGGACCCAATAATATATCTAAGTTACAATAGCCTAATGTCAACTGCTTGCAACAAAATATTGCTTTTTCTGATGAAGGGACGTTAATAATGGAGAAGTTCTCCTGGTACTTCACCATCAGCTCCACTTCACCATATGCATTGTGACAAGCATAAATTGCTAGGCAGTCATATTATAGTAATCGAATCGCAACTCGTGAAATACATAATAACTATTGAGTAGTTCCTGTGTGTCCTCATCATCAGTTCCACTTCACTTCCAAATAAAAATCTAAATAGGTTACTTCAAAGGCTTCAAGAATGCGCCAGACTCTCAGTTTTCATAATCAAATAAAAAAGTAGTACCTAATGGCTACGTTGCCTAAAATCGGCCTTCAAAAACAGCGAGATGGAAAATTCTCAAAAGTAGACAAAAGACAAAAAATAATGTTTGTCCGTTTTCTCGTCCCTAAGCCTCAACCGCTGGCTCGAGAAGCATGCTCAATGGTTCCTTATGTATAACGAAAGGTTGGCTAGTAATGTACTTCACTGACAGCCTCAACCGCTGGCTCGAAAAGCATGTTCAATGATTCCGTTTGATGTATTCCGTTAGATTCATTTAGAAGTACCTAACCCGTCAGGGCGGTAAATACGGAATATATGAAATGTGTATATCGACAGCGAGCACTAAAGAAGGATCATCCCCTAATGGAGTTAAAAGGGGATGAGTTTGTATGGAAGTTCGTAATTTTTGCTGATGGAAAATCCCATCGGGCGCACGGCTTGTTATTTAATAACTAATTACGGAAATCAGTTTCGAGCGTAACCTTTTTTATGTTTTATTTAATTTTAGTATCACTGTAATAAAAACTTCCCGGCAATTTTTTGTGCCCCGATCTACAAATAAACCAAGTTAGGTACCAGCAAAAATATTGTATAAACACAACAAAATTCAATAGCATATTTTTGTCGAGTTTAGCTGTAAATATTATGCACAGTAGGTACTTACTTCATAATTTAGTTTAGCTGTGAGACTACATGCACAGTACTTACTTCATAATTTAGTTTAGCTATATGCACAGTACTTACTTCATAATTTAGTTTAGCCATATGCACTTTAAAATGTACACTCTTGCGGGTCTAAGTCGTTTTAAGGCCCCAAAAATAGCCAACTCAATCCATGGATGTCAAGCTTTCCCCCAAAATACATAGAAATGTCTATCTGACCGTGCGTTTGCACTGGCAAAACATTCACGACAAAACATGTTGAAATCTCTAGTTCCTGTCAATGTTCCATACAATTTTTGATAGCAACTAGAGACTTCAACATGTTTTGTCGTAAATGTTTCGCCAGTGCAAACGCACAGTTAGATGGATGCGAATTAAATATACATATTCACATCCATGTAACCTTTCGCTGTAAATTAAATTAGCATTCAAAAATACTTCGTTGTACGGAAATAATAATACTTTTGTTACAATAGTTCAACAATATGTTAGACCAGTGTTACTCAAAGTGTGCTCCGCGGAGCCCCTGGGGTCCACAAAGCCTCTGTGGGGGCTCCGCGAAATTACTGGTCACAATGAACCAGTATTTTTGCGGAGCTACAACAGAGGCTTTGAGGAGCCCAGTTCCCTCAAGAACTAATTTTAGATTTGGCGGCATTTGCTTAATCACGTGTCTATGCAGGATACAATGGAACAACAACTAGGCGCTTTACTTTTCATACGCGATACTGATACTGCTCCTACGTCAAAAAAAATGAAACTGGACCCTGTGAAACAAGTTTTGCAACATCGAACGGTTTTGATTATTCTAAGGTTCCGTCAAAAATTTCGTTTTCCAAAAGGGTTCCGTCGCCAAAAAAGTTTGAGAACCGCTTTGTTAGACTATCTGGTTTGACTAGAAATATTTAGTGCGAGTGCAAAAACGTTACGACACGTTTGAATGCATTTTTTTTACGCAAAAAATATATTAATGATATGCATATTGAAATTTTATTTTAGTGATACTATATAGCGATCAGTGTAAATACGGCTGCGTTACATCAAGTTGGTCGTATTACTTGGCTATTTAGTAATGGTCCCCAAAATAGAAATTATTTTAGGTTCACAAAGTATATTTATTACTTAAGGTTCACAGAAAGAGGCGCAATCATTATACTCAATACTCAATACGTTTATTGCATTCCACAATGTGAACTTAGGTGGTAGGTACATAAAGACATACATTCGTTTTGGAGCATTGTGGGCCCTGTCGGGCATAACAACATAAAAATTAGGAGGAGGGCTATTATAGATATTTGTTAACAATTTTAATATTAATCTACTCTTTCGTTTTGTGTAGGTAGGTAGGCTGATAACTAATTGTGTACATATAATTTTTACCACTCATATATTACTTATAATAGTGTTCAATAATATTTTAGGAGCGAAAAATGGAAGCCACATATTTTGACTAAGGTGTAGAGTTTGTTAGGTCTTGTAGATTAAAAGCTTGGCTCTACTTGAGATCTGATAACTTTTTGACTGTGCGAGCCATATAGTCTCGTCTTGCAAACTGACAGAAATCTTCACGATAAAACTGTTCAAAATGAAAATCCAAGATGGTGGCTATGAAAATTTTCAACATCATGGTTGTCGTTTTCATTATTTTCGAGGATGCTAAAGTCGATAGTGACATAAAAATGTAAATCCGAGATGGCGGCTGCGATCATTTTTGTTTTAAATCATACGTGAGAAGGAATTTCGTCCCTGACGGGAGTCCCCGACCGCACACGTTTGTTTATTATTATTAATGTTTATTGAAAATTAAAATCCTTCTATTGATTGCTTTGACCGTACCATATTATATCTAGGTATTGTGATTATTGCTCTGACCGTACCATAATATTATATCTAGGTATTGTGATTATTGGTCCGACCGTACCATAATATTATATCTAGGTATTGTGATTATTGGTCCGACCGTACCATAATATTATATCTAGGTATTGTGATTATTGCTCTGACCGTACCATGATATTATATCTGGGTATTGTGATTATTGCTCTGACCGTACCTTAATATTATATCTGGGTATTGTGATTATTGCTCTGACCGTACCTTAATATTATATCTGGGTATTGTGATTATTGCTCTGACCGTACCATAATATTATATCTGGGTATTGTGATTATTGCTCGGACCGTACCTTAATATTATATCTGGGTATTGTGATTATTGCTCTGACCGTACCATAATATTATATCTGGGTATTGTGATTATTGCTCTGACCGTACCATAATATTATATCTGGGTATTGTGATTATTGCTCTGACCGTACCATAATATTATATCTAGGTATTGTGATTATTGCTCTGGCTGTACCATAATATTATATCTGGGTATTGTGATTATTGCTCTAACCGTACCATAATATTATATCTAGGTATTGTGATTATTGCTCTGGCTGTACCATAATATTATATCTGGGTATTGTGATTATTGCTCTGACCGTACCATATTATATCTAGTAATTGTGATTATTGCTCTGACGGACTCTGACCGTACCATAATTATTATTATTATTATTATAGGTATTGTGTTTATCACTGCATTTAATTAGAGGTCACTATTCTTAAGTGGTTTAGAATTTGGTGATTTAAATGCTTACTAAGGTTTTAATATGTTTTCGCAACTAAAGACTAAACGGCATGAATCATGAATGGAACCTACAGCTAATCATAACGTAT
Source organism: Lithophane semibrunnea (assembly GCA_947363905.1). Classification (NCBI taxonomy): domain Eukaryota; kingdom Metazoa; phylum Arthropoda; class Insecta; order Lepidoptera; family Noctuidae; genus Lithophane; species Lithophane semibrunnea. The sequence goes on along the minus strand of OX376213.1, from coordinate 11,053,888 downwards.
ACTGAACAAATAATGAGGTCTTCGTTTTTAGTTTATAATGCTCTTTATTTTAGAATCAGCCAATGTATTAACAAACTATACGTACTACTACTATACCGCTTAGTACTAGGGTAAGTAAGCTTATTTTTCTGATTTTATATTTATGCTTGTTTACCTGTAATTGTTGCATTGCAATTTTATTTTTAAGATTTTTTTAATGTTTCTGTTTGCATACCTAATAAAATAAACCGTATATTATCTAATATTTATATTTTTTTACGTCTTTTTAACCGACTGAAAAAAAAAGGAGGTTATCAGTTAGAGTCGTTTATCTACGTCATATTATTGAAACTGCATTATTCACTATAATAATCTATTATGGCTATCAAACAAAATAATTGTACTTACAACATGTTTAAAGGTGTAATTAATTAATTATATGTTTGTATTTATGTATGTTTATCCACGAAATTATCCAAAATTATAAATCAGATTGCGATCAACTTAGGGAACCGTGTAAGTTTCATCAAAATCGGTTCATTTGTTTTCAATATATGGCCTAATAAGTACGTGTAATGACGGCCTTTTTTTTTTGAGGTTGGGAAATCATCCTATGAGATTTCCCGCTCTAGATGGAGCGGTAAGGCGTATCAGACTTTTACTGACTGAATCCCACCCGTGTTCCTTCAGTTGTTTGTTGCCAAGGTCCCGGTATCCCTTTCCCGCAACCCTGTCAGGATGTAATAACGGCCTAGCTTATTGATACCAGCTTCGGGTGTGGTCACAGGGAAAACATCTGGGTGTTGATACGAGTTAGGGGTGTATCACAGGGAAAACATCTGGGTGTTGATACGAGTTAGGGGTGTGTCACAGGGAAAACATCTGGGTGTTGATACGAGTTAGGGGTGTGTCACAGGGAAAGCATCTGGGTGTTGATACGAGTTAGGGGTGTGTCACAGGGAAAACATCTGGCTTATTGATACGAGTTAGGGGTGTGTCACAGGGAAAACATCTGGCTTGTTGATACGAGTTAGGGGTGTGTCACAGGGAAAACATCTGGGTGTTGATACGAGTTAGGAGTGTGTCACAGGGAAAACATCTGGCTTGTTGATACGAGTTAGGGATGTGTCACAGAGAAAACATCTGGCTTATTGATACGAGTTAGGGGTGTGTCACAGGGAAAACATCTGGGTGTTGATACGAGTTAGGGGTGTGTCACAGGAAAAACATCTGGCTTATTGATACGAGTTAGGGGTGTGTCACAGAGAAAACATCTGGCTTGTTGATACGAGTTAGGGATGTGTCACAGAGAAAACATCTGGCTTATTGATACGAGTTAGGGGTGTGTCACAGGGAAAACATCTGGGTGTTGATACGAGTTAGGGGTGTGTCACACGGAAAACATCTGGCTTATTGATACGAGTTAGGGGTGTGTCACAGGGAAAACATCTGGGTGTTGATACGAGCTACGGGTGTGTCACAGGGAAAACATCTCAAAACCTTGGTCAAATTCTAGTGCATTATAATATAAAGACAAGTGTGGGATACGTAACACAGCAAAAAAGTGAAAAATAAAACTTTTTAAATAAGTAAGTTACTCTCTGCGTGACCGCGTAACGCGTTGATCGTCACACTGGTTCATTGCTCACAACTTTTGATGCGGTATCACTATTATTTAGATAATTTATTCCGGAAGGTTTATGTGTACCTATAATACAACTTATACTTAAGTTATAAAGAAATCACAATGTTTTGTCAAGTCGTTAAAACCGTGCGAAGCAATGGCAGCTCGCTATAATTACCAAATTAAACGAACTTACCTAAGTGAAGTTCTATTGTAATTATACGAAATGTTTAGTCCTCGATAATTATCCGGATTTACTATGTAGTCCCACTACATTCCATCGTACACGCGAATATTCAGAGAATAAATCCTGCAAGAAAAAACTTTTACGCTGGCAACTATAACCAGCTAATGTCATCCACTATTTTCGCGTCGTGTAGCGCACATCATTTTAAGAAAATTATTGAATTTTCTTTTGTAAACTTATTACTTTTGATTATTATCGAAAAATGTCAGGGATTACGATTAATTTGGATTGCAAAGCAGCAGAGGATTATAATTATCCGCCATACTGCCAGTGCTCGGTCCGTCCGTTCTTGTACAATATAACATGAAGTTCGTATTACAACGGGACATTATATAATAGTGCTATGTGCAACAGGACCTCTCGAGACTTGTTCTCGAACCTCAAGTTGGGGAAAAACGCACAAGATATAAACCTAGAAGTTCTATGGTATACACTGCCTATGCACAACATGTTGTTTTTCTCTCGTGAGAAATTATTATTACAATAAGGCAGGAGCCTAGCTCTCGCAGCCTCGAGGCAAAAAGCTCAAAATATTAATGTATATCTAGGAGTTCTATGATATGTACTCAATATTGTTCTCTCGTGAGAAATTATTATCACAATATTGATTGATAAAGAATCAGTTCTGCACACTTAGCATCATCAGACTTAGCATCATCAGACTCTGTTACGAATGCAGAACTTTATTGTAATTTTCTGTGTTATGTTTTTATTTATTTTTATTTTTATTTTTAATGTCAATTTTGTAAGATGAGTAGGTATACATATTAGTTATAAGGTAGCGTTGCTTAAGTATTTTATATAGTTTTGTGTTAAAGTAGGTATAGGTATTGTGTATAGTTTTGTGTTAAAGTAGGTATAGGTATTGTGTATAGTTACTATTGTAAGAGTATTGTCTAATTTTGTAATTATGTATATTAGTATAGTCCTAGCTATCGCATTAGGTTATTAAACCTGTAATGGTAGTTTTAAGGTTTTGAAGTAAATAAATAAATAAATAGTCTATTATGTGCTTTGTAGATCATATCCAAGATCTAAAGGATGGTTCTATGAGGTTGTATGAAGCAATGATAATGGCCTTGGGAAATCCAGTTCCAAGAAAACCCACATAATGTAAAATGCATTTAATACTAGTACTGTTGAATTTAATATTGCTGGATGCTTCAAAATTGAACATGGATTTAAAAGGCTGAGTCACCCAATCAAGGAAAACAACCAGAGGGTGGAAGACCACCACAGCAATTTGGAATTGCTTTACCGCAGTGTAACAGTATCTATAATTTGATAAAAAACAATCGGAACACCAAGAATATTAAAATTCTCACTGATGTTTTCACGATTATTAAGTAACTAACTTTAATGATAAACTAAACAAAAACTACTAACTTTAATGTTAAACTAGATAAAAATCATGATTAAAACAACAAATATAGCGAAACGGGACAGTTTCCTGTTTGGTGAAAAGTTCATTATTGAACATGTCAAGTCTGGGTAATTAAGAAGGCAGCTACAACTACACTGTTAAGTAATTGTAAGGAAAACTCCAATGCCCCCTTCATGTTTGATTCAAGCAGGGGGGGGGGGCAAGTATCAACCTAGGACCATTGGGAAGTACCAACAGCAGAGGATTTCATCAGGCAAGACGTAGGTACTGACACAAACCTGTATGTCAATTATAGAGGTAACGACAATTGCATGTCACCATAAATATTTTACTCTTGCTGGCGGTGATCTTTTTCACACAAGATAAAGTTATCTGGTCATGTTTGAAGGAATATAGAATTCCATTTAAGGACATTCCTACACAACATAATACCTATAAAATTGTGCATTTTCAGAGTCCGAATATGTATTTAATACAACAAAAGAAATTGGTAAGTTGTTAGATTTGAGTGTGCAGTGTGTAGCATGGAGTATAATAGTCAATCAATCTGCCTAGCCTTTACTCAACTATGTTGGGGTCGGCTTCCAGTCTAACCGGATGAAAACCAGTGTTTTACATGGATCAACCCGTGCGTCTCTTATTACTTAGCCACGAGCTCCTAGCAGGTCGCTAGTACTGCATAAGTAATCAACGAATTGTATGTTATTACGATGACAGAATCTTGTTAATATCGTAATTAATAGACACAATCCTTGTGCCGAGCAATCTACATGACATTACGCTAGACAACTCTTTATCTGCGTGATAATCGCGCATTCATGAATTTCTTAAGCAAGTGTAATAATTACGGAAGCAGGTAGATAATAAGATATGATCGAATCAAAAGTGTCGATAGGTACACACGGCTACACAAAAAGCTATACATTTCCAGTATACACTGACCTCGCATTGTACGGAAATCCTTTACAATGCGAGAACAGCATACACTGGAAATGTATAGCTTGATGTGTAGCCGTGTGTACTATTATGATTATTCATAGATAATTATGACAATTTTCGTCTCATTACAAACGCGTTTTAACTTAGGTCCCAGTCTAAATCTTTCAGCTAAGTAATTTTTGTATTTAGAACTTTATTCTGACTAAGAAAAAGTTCTTATTACAAAATTTAGACACAGACTTAGACTCAGGTTTAAAATCAGTTTTTGTATTTAGAACTTTAAGATCGTCGGAATAAAGTTCGAAATAAAAAAATTGCTCGATGGTTTAAACACCTGGGTCTTAGGATAAATAAGTCTATTCAAGTAGTAGGTATTTCCACTTGAACGAATATCAACTTTATATTGGGTTAAATTAAGTTGTTTTCAACCGCATGTCCTAAAACCAAAAATTCGAAGACATGTGACATCTACCAACCCGCACTGGGCCCGCGTGGTGGATTACGGCCCACTCCCTCTCACAGAGAGGAGGCCTCTGTCCCAGCAGTGGGAACATTATAGGCTGATTATGTATGTTATGTAAGTTGTTTTCAGAATGACTAAACTGAACTTTATTTTATTGTGAGTGTTATTAACTTATTAAAGTTGTTTTTTCCAAAAACACATATTATTAATTGTTTGGTGTGTTGTGAAATTTGCATGTTTGGAAACTAAATCACGAACGCAGTTATGGAAAAGACTGATTGGTTACCAAGGATATCCAGATTCAGAGGCTGCCACTGAGAAAGGAGAACAACCTAATACTGCTTAGCCCAACCTGGTGATCGAGCCCGGGACGCCGCTACACCAAGAAGGTCTAGAAAGGAACACCATAACATCGTCTGCCTATTCAAAACTATGTGGAAGTCGGCTTCCAATCTAACCGGATGCAGCTAAATAGGTTCCAGTATTTTACATGAAGCGACTGCCTATCTGACCTCCAGAAGGGACATTAAAATTGATAGTAAAGAAATTGACCTTTCTTAGGGTATGGAACCCTAAGAAAGGTCAATTTCTTTACTATCAATTTTGGAGAATGGAGGCTGACGTTTTTTTACCTAAAAAAAATCGTTTTTTCATGATTTTATGTTAACACTTTGTCGGCGTGATTTAAATGTAATACTCGTACCAAATTCCCGCTTTCTAATACTAAGAGTCTCTGAGCTAAGCCGCAGACAGACAGACAGACAGACGGACATGGCGAAACTAAAGGGTTAGTATCCCTTTAGTTTCGCCATGTCCGTCTGTCCAAACGTCAGCCTCCATGAAAACTAGTGATGTTTTTTTTTCTCGTCAATCCCATTGTGTGGGGTGTCGTTGGACAGGTCGTTTAAAAATATTGTGTGTATATGTGTTTGTGAAAACCATTTTCAAGTGTGTGTGTCCCAGCCAGCTAAATGGTTAGTATTGGATAATTAAAAAATCACGGGTAGTTATACATAATAACGAAAAAAGGAAAACTACCACAGCTAAGTAGGCTCTACAAGTTACCGAGTAATAATCGACCAACTTACATTTGCAGTAGCAAAAACATAGATCCCATAGATTCTGTATGGAAGAACAAGTTTTTCAACTACAATGTTAAGTTTGTTCTTGGGATAAATTAATCCAAACTACGGAACCCTTCATTGTGCGTGGTTCCACACGCACTTGGCCGGTTGTTTTTTTACTATCTAGCAAGGGTAGGTAAGTACAGTGATCCCACGGACGAGCAGCTAACTGTTCAGTGACATTTAATTAATTAATTTAACCGCAAACCGCTAAGAACACGGCTCTGAATTATAATTAATTCCTTAATTAAAAATTATTAATAATTGCGGAATCTGAATGGTTCACAATAAGATAATATTCCGTATGTCCGATTGTCCGTGTACTAGTGCTGGTGACGGCGGGAGAGCCGCGTTGTTGAGCTCGGTGATCGGTGGTTGAGCTTGTTACACTGTAGCTAGTTGTGCGTTCGATTCCCGAATGAAGCAAATGTTTGTATGGCCCACTACATAACTAACATAACTGGGTTAAATATTATTTTGCAAATCAATGCATCTAAACATAAGTACCCTAGGGTTGACTGGTAGCTGTACATTTCAGTGCCTGGAGTATTCAATAAATAAATAAAGTAAGAAAATTGATTAGGTACGAACAGTCACGGATTTTAATTGATGAGCTTCAAACTTTTCAATTTTGCAGTTTCATACATTCACGAGATTACACGATTAAACACGAACTCAAATCGCACGCTTGTAAACAAGATGACAAATAAATTACTTTTAATCAGAAATATTCTTATCCTTATAGGTTCACTAATAAGTTCTCAATGATAAAAAAATAAAAATAAATACAATGTTGCATAACGTTTGTCAAATCTATTTGATACCGACCTCCTTTGAATCATAGCTCATTAACTCGTTATTTCTGAAAACTTAACTGAAAACAGTGATAGTTGAAATAACAATGACAGAGACGTTACTTTCGAACTTTTCGAAATGACTATTAATATTTCTCCGTATGCTAACGTTACTTAACGTGAAATATAATTTTCTTCTTCTAATACGAAGACATATGACTTTGCGTGTCGGGAACCGAATACACCCGATTTGCATTACACGGCTAAAATACGAACAGTGCCAGGTGGCTCATCAATTAAAGTCCGTGACTGTACATTATTTACAAGGTACGGATCGTGTCAGGTGGTATTCTGTAGTTTCTGCCTACCCCCATGGGAAATAGGCGTGAGTGTATGTAGGTATGTACAATATGCATCCTTTGCCCATTATTTATGTGTCATGTATTGTGTATATCTATTGAAGGAGTTCCTAAATAAAATAAAAATAAGATATAATCTGATCTAAGATACGGGTGATATAATAGTGTGGGGAAACAATTATATTAGGGAGCTTCTTTTATTCGATTAAGGCTACCTCGTTGATCGAGTGGCTAGCTTATACGGCTGCGGATCAAGAGGTCTCAGATTCGATTCAGTCACAGCTCGGGCAAAAACGGAGTCTTGTCGTCAATAAATTCTCGGTAGTTAGGTACTAATAAATAATTGCAATAATGGCATAATTAATTATTGTGATTCACTTAGCGAGATATAGGTATTTACCTAAGTAATTGGTAATTTATTTGATGAGGCACCATTTCACGTGGTGGTAACTAAAAAAGGTGTGGAATAATTAAAAAAGGGCACAAAATTAATTTAAGTATGTACCAAATTTCTTTAATATGAAACACCTACCTACTTAATATTTTTTTTTCCATAATTCTTAACTGCATGCAGGATCATAAAAAGATAATAAATTGACCATAACTTTTATATGTGTTAACAAACGACATACTTACTTAGTAAATACACAACCAAGTATGTCAAAACTCATTGACAATTGTCCACTATGACCCAATGTTTCCTTAGATAACTGCCTGACATACGCACATAACACACATATGTAATATAATAATAAATACACAAAGACAACATAATAAAACGCTTTTCTCTAAACCAATTAGTTAAATAGGAAAAGAAAAAATATATGTACATAATTTAAGTACTTAATTATTTTAGAATTCCTTTTTCGAAAATCAAAAAAAAATAACTAACCTTTTTCACTCCAAAAAAAACCACTAAAATCAAAGTCCTCAAAAAATCCTTAATCTCACTTTGAACACCACTTATAATTAAATTACAATTTAAAAAAATATAAACCAATTTAATTATAATTCCTAGTTGTTAATCACACGATGTTCCACATCGGCTGCGCCACACAGACTAGATGCTGACTGGACATTTCACAACCCACGGTAAGTACGTGAGATTCGCCCGCGCATGCGCACTGGACACTCGCTCTGACGTCACGCGCTTGGAAACTCCGCTCGGCAATTTTCGGCCGTTTCCGGATAGGTGATTGAGTAAAGGCTCGTGGAAACTGGCGCGACAGGCAGCGCTACCTTTGTCGGTAACCAAAAAGAGATACAAAAAAAACAACCGACTTCCAAATAAAACACAAAAAAAGTGAAAAATAACTTTAATTTCGCAAGTTGTTGTGTTTGCTTTTCAATATTCGTTTTTTGCCACCGACTTCCGAAATTAAAGTTATTTTTCACTTTTTTTTTTTTTTTGGACCTCCGTTTGTTTTTTTTGTAAAAAATATTTAGTAATGGTACCTACCCCACACAAATTCGAATACCACTACTTACCTGCTATGTAAATAACGGTGACAGTAACTTATAATGTTTATAAATTGTGAGCACCATGTATCTATCACATATTTAAATTTATAATTGTCGTTGCCTCATTATTTTTTATTCTTTTTACCTACTGTATTTTCTAGGTGCATCGTCTTCACATAATAATTTAAAATATTGAAAAACATTTTAAAAGAGTAACGGTTGAGTTCCTTGCCCATTCTTCTCCATACGAAAACTACCTTTTGGAAGGGGAATCAGTTCAATTTTTTTGTTGTAAATTTTTGACATTTCAAAAGTGCCTTTTAATTGAAATAAATGATTTTGACTTTATTATAACATCATCCTGATAGACTACCTAAGTGACGTATTATTGAAGCTAACTCAATAACTACCCAAGCAAAGTCAATGTTTGTATGGGACCACCGCGCAAGCTTCTTCTAGCAAATGAAAAAATAATTTTCAAAATCGGTCTATAATTAACGAAAATATCGATGATCAATTGATCATAAATAAAAAATATATATCTACAAGTCGAACTAGAACCTGCTCCTTTTTGGAAGTCGGTTAAAAAATAATGCAGACGGCTTCCAGTCTAACCGCATGCAGCTGAACAGCAGTGTTTCACATGGAGCGACTGCACTGCAAAATCGATCGCACGAAAAGTGAGTAGTTCGTGTAAACACTGACGGCTCTGAAGATACAACCTGTGTCTGTGACAGACTGGCCCACGGACAACATTCAGATATCCTAGTTAGGGTTCAGTGCAATCGAAAAGTGTGTAGTTTGTGTAAACACTGACGGCTCTGAAGATACAACCCTGTGTCTGTGACAGACTGGCCCACGGACAACATTCAGATATCCTAGTTAGGGTTCAGTGCAATCGAAAAGTGTGTAGTTTGTGTAAACACTGACGGCTCTGAAGATACAACCTGTGTCTGTGACAGACTGGCCCACGGACAACATTCAGATATCCTAGTTAGGGTTCAGTGCAATCGAAAAGTGTGTAGTTTGTGTAAACACTGACGGCTCTGAAGATACAACCCTGTGTCTGTGACAGACTGGCCCACGGACAACATTCAGATATCTTAGTTAGGGTTCAGTGCAATCGAAAAGTGTGTAGTTTGTGTAAACACTGACGGCTCTGAAGATACAACCTGTGTCTGTGACAGACTGGCCCACGGACAACATTCAGATATCCTAGTTAGGGTTCAGTGCAATCGAAAAGTGTGTAGTTTGTGTAAACACTGACGGCTCTGAAGATACAACCTGTGTCTGTGACAGACTGGCCCACGGACAACATTCAGATATCCTAGTTAGGGTTCAGTGCAATCGAAAAGTGTGTAGTTTGTGTAAACACTGACGGCTCTGAAGATACAACCTGTGTCTGTGACAGACTGGCCCACGGACAACATTCAGATATCCTAGTTAGGGTTCAGTGCAATCGAAAAGTGTGTAGTTTGTGTAAACACTGACGGCTCTGAAGATACAACCTGTGTCTGTGACAGACTGGCCCACGGACAACATTCAGATATCCTAGTTAGGGTTCAGTGCAATCGAAAAGTGTGTAGTTTGTGTAAACACTGACGGCTCTGAAGATACAACCTGTGTCTGTGACAGACTGGCCCACGGACAACATTCAGATATCCTAGTTAGGGTTCAGTGCAATCGAAAAGTGTGTAGTTTGTGTAAACACTGACGGCTCTGAAGATACAACCTGTGTCTGTGTAATGTTTACCAACAGCGCCTGTAGCGTTGTACTTAGGGGGATCCTTAATTCAGTGCAGTGTAACAAACGTTTTAAGTCCGTCTGTCAGTCGGTGGTCCGTCAAAATAGTCCATTGGCACCCTTTGTGTACGGATTACGGATCCCTAAAATATAGTCGAAATAAGTAAATCATTTGAAAACAGCAAAAATATGCCCACATCATAGGTCAACATCGTCAACCTATACGGTTTCGTTTACGTCAAAATCATTACTCACGCATAGTATCTTGGGTTTTTTGTTAAAAGATTAATGACGGCTGATTAACAATAGTGTTATTGATTCTCTGTGGTAGTGTGGTCTACATAAACCGGTTTTAGGATCATTACCGACATCACGATCACGACTATCGGGCCTTCCAAGTACGGTCAATCGCATGTCAAAGTGACTTTATGATAAAATAAATGTATTGAACCGACCATAGGTACTAATGGTTCAAAAAAATGGTACATTAATTGATGAAGTAAGTTAAATCCCACCAAAAACATTTTCATGTAAAATGTTGCCAAGACGAGACCATACGGCTCTCACTCTGTCAAAAAGTTATCAGATCTCATGTAGAGCCAAGCTTCTAACTCTACACGCCCTACATAACTCTACAAGCACTAACTTCACAAACTCTACACCTTAGTCAAAATATGTAGCTTGGCCATTTCGCTACCGTCACATGGGAGTAAGGTGAAAAATTTATTCACTGTTCATTACTTTTATGTTATACAATAGTTATGTATTCATTCATTTTGTTAATTATTTCTCATTTTGCATTTGTATTTCTATTTTTTTTTATTTTTCATTTTGTTAATTAATTTACAAAACTTACTTACTTTTTTTTAAATAACGGTGAACATGAAATGGTATAATGAATCACCTATTGATAATTATAATTTCATTTTACCTAATTTTGTAAGGTGGGTAAGTACCCATACCTAATGAACATTTTCTATACTGCACATTAGAGTTGGTAATTATTATGCAATTTATACAGTGTGTAACAAAAACCCTGCATGTGATTTTATTTGGAAAAAAAAATAAAAATTCACCGCAGTTTTTTGCTACTTCTATAACTTTGACACCCCCAATCCCCGTTAAGGGGGTCGTTTAGAAAAACTTAAAATGAAAAACTATAAATATCATTTGCTTAGATAAGTATTTGTGCCAAGTTTCAAAACTCAAGGAATAAGATTTTTCATACAAACAAAATCCCGTTTTCAACCCCTTAAAAGTCGAATTTCCAAAAACCCTTTCTTAGTGCACGCCTACGTCTTAATAGCTATCTGTGTGCCTGTCAGCCCAATTCATTCAGTGGTTTGAGCTGTGCGCTGATAGATCAGTCAATGAGTCACCCTTGTGTTTTATACATATAGATTAGTTAGGATAAGTAAGGATTAGTTAGGATTATCCATACTAACATTATATGTAAATGCGAAAGTAACTCTATCTGTCCGTCTGCCCTTGTACTTTTTCACTCTTTAACGGATTTCGATGACATTTGCCACACAGTTAGACCATAACCTGAGTTAGGCCTATCGTACTACCAGGATAATCCTGTGCCCTAACTGTTAGGGCATAGGATTATCCCGGTAGTATGATCCTGTGGGACAATTTCCGATCTCCACTCGGGTGAAGCCTGCAATGCGGGGGCAAAGAGTGATACATATTTCATAAAGGATAAAATATCTGATCCTGAATTATGTCCTAGATATAAATGAGTGTAATCTCTATTCCAACAAAATATATGAACACAATCGGCCTTGAGCAACAACTAAACACGTAACCATCTTTTTCAAAAAGACGTTCTATATTCGAATGTGAACCTTGAGATACTTTTCTTCCGTCTCCTTGAAGGCGGGATTGGAGCAACAATTTAATGCGAACTTACTTTTATTTTCTCAGCAATTTGGAGGACAAGAATTAACGAAATTCAAGTTAAGATAAAGCTTGAACGTTCTAGTCCGACAAATATCTTATGAATGTATAGAGGCGGCCAGAAATAACAAAAACTGACAAATTTAGTACTTTTCATGTTGTTAAATAGCAGTTGCTAGTTAGGACCCAACGACATTTTAGGTTTACAGGGTCAAATTAAATTAGTTAGCAAACCCAACAGACGTCTTTAGAAATGGTCCGAATCGTCGATAACTCTCCTTCACATGTGTGTGATGATGTGACCTCAGTAACTATAGACCAATTAGCCTTATGCCCAACATAAATATACAATTTTCTTAAAAATAATATTAAATAGATTTACAGTTACTCTAGACGACAATCAACCTCGTGAACAAGCTGGATTCCGCAAACACTATTCAACAACTGACCACATCCAAGTAGTAACACGAATAGTAGAGAAGGTTAAAGAATATGGCAAGACTCTGTACTTATGCTACATCGATTACACCAAGGCATTGGATTCTTTGGAACATAGTGCAATATGGAAGACACTAGTGGAATGCTCGTCTGTTTTAGAGACAATATTCAGAAAGCTAGATTGGGAATATAAAGGCGTGAAACCGATGGGGAATATTTAAGCCATTAACGTTTTGCTGACGATATCGATATCGGTGTTTAAAGAAGAGTCTGCAAACTTAGAGAACATGTTGCAAGAGCTAGCGGAAGAAAGTAAGAAGGTAGCGTTGACTATGAATGATGCGAAAACCAAAATTTTAACAAACGGAGCGAAAGTAACAATAATAACAGATGGGCAAGAAATAAAATATGTTAAAGAATGAAATAGATTGTCCCAAATAGACGTACTATTTGGGAAAATCTATTTCATTCGAAGACCAATCGGAAAATGAAATTAATAGGAGAATAGCAATTTCATGGAAGAAGTACTGTGGTTTTACAGAAATCATGAAGAACACAAAGATAAACATGAATTTGAAAAGAAAGCTGTACGAGATAGCAATCCTACCATGCCTTACATATGGTTGCCAAACATGGTCTCTACGGTTAAAAGAAGAACACAAACTCGAGTTATGCAAAGGAAAATGGAGAGAAGCATGTTAGGTATTAAACTGTCTGACAAAATTGGTAATGAGAAAATTAGGAGGAAAACTAAAATAACTGACATAGTAGAGAGAATAAGAAGTCTGAAATGGAATTGGGCAGGGCACATCTGTAGAATGGAAAACGAAAGGTGGACAAAGAAAATCATAGAGTGGGTACCTAGAGAGGGAAAAAGAAAACGAGGAAGGCCGCGGAAGCGCTGGGAAGATATAATAATATTTAAAGAAAAATGTGGACCGGACTGGAGGAGACAAGCTAGAGATAGGGAAAAATGGAGAAAGCTGGAGGAGGCCTACGCCGCAGAGGCGATTTCCATAAATAAATAATTTCACGTGCATGCCAACATTAATACTTACTTATATACATTTTTAAACTATATTTTAATTACGAACACATAAGAATAATAAATACAATTACAAAAACGAATAATAAACAAAAATAATAATGAATGTGAATATGGAACAATAATAACAATGAAAATGAAATATGTCGTAATTAATTATAGGTGTGCAGAAAATAAAATAATATATTATACTAAAACTGTTCTATGTATTTATGGTAGAATAAAGGCTTTTTTATTATACAACTTATACAAGTAAACAACTAATATCTAAAATATGGCGTCGAAAAATTCCTCCAACTCTCTAAGTTCATTCGTACAATCCTATAGAAAGATTATTTCCTGAAATCATGACATTTGAGGATTATGCAGTTGTGTTGCTGATTCTAATCTTTATAACTAAGTAAATTCATATTTGTTACGGTCTCGAATCATATTTTAATCAACATACAACTTGCCACCTGTCCTGCAAATTGCATTTGGTCAAGCTTTCGCCTTAATAACAAATAACCTGACACTGACGACGTTCAAATTGAAAAAACCTAAGAGAATAATTTCGCGGTCTAACTTAGGTCATTCCCGTTATGTAATGATAAAGTAAAGTTTGACAGGTTTGTATCTTCTAATTCTTAATTCAGAAACTGGCCATACTTAAACAGTGGTTTTTGTTGACCTTGACATTCTACAAATAAGTAAGTAATTTCATACATGACCAAAATATTACAATTATTTCTGGTTATACTTAAAACTAAAGATAAAGTTCTAGTAATTAGGCTGCTATGTTTCCCTAATATATTTCAATCATGACGCACGAATCTTATTTGAATATATTCACAGAATAAAATTAACTTTATAGTCGAAAAACCCAAAACACAAGAAATAATTTAAAAAAAGATAGGTAGGTACTAAAAAACCCACGGAATGTTGTTGAAAAGATGGTCAACTGCTCGTCCATAGTTTAACTTTCACAGCGCTTTGTTTTGTAGGTGATGGGGTGAGTTCAGCAACTCATGTGTTGCTACCTGACGTACGGTTGACTCACTGTACTTACTTATTAAAAATAAAATAAACTGTTTTAATATTCTGAGATTTTTAAAAAGTATACTGCTTACTGATAATGCACCACTTATGAATATGACAAAAACGGGCCAAGTGCGTGGTTCCATACAGTTGGGATGAATTTATCCCTAGAACAAACTTAACATTATAGTTGAAAAACATGGTCTCCCATACACTCCAACTGCAAATGTAAGTTTGTAAGTACAATATTAAGAGATATGTCATGTTATTGTCAAACCATAGAGGTATTCTTATTATTGATTTTCCTGTAAGTCTATAAGTACAGAACAGACTAGAACAGAACTAACTATTCCCGGTATTTTTTTTTTTAATTATGCTCACTAGTTTCGGAGACAATGGGAGGAATGTTTGGGAGGAATTTCCTTATAACTATAAAACTATTTATTTTAAAATTATTTATTGAGACCTTCACTGTGAGGGTCTCAATAAACTCACACATTTAAAATCAAAGAACACCTCACTAAGTGCACATGTTTACGAAACTAGCCTCACGTCACTGTTGACAGAGCGCTCTGTCTTAGTTTTTTTATTTGGTCTGAGGTCACACGGTATAGATAGCAAAACTTGTTTTTTTTAGTTTTTAGAAGCATAAAACTTTGCACAAAGGCTCCAAAATGGTGAGCACTCGTCATCATTCTCCTGCATATATCCCAATTTATTAGTGCTCGGCGCAACATGTCTTTTCCATCCATACTTCTCTACCTAGTCATCTTAGCAGTACCCCCTTCAATTGGCGGGGTCCGCTAGGACCGTTGCCTGTCAGGGTTGCGAGAAAGTCCGAAAGGGATACCGGGACCTTGGCAACAGGCAACTGACTGCCCAGAGCGGGAGAAGTCATTGGATGATTACCCACTAAAAAAAAAAAGCAGTCACCCCCTTTCTAGCGATACCATCTTTTATTTATAACTTTTCTATTTATTTAGAAATACTTATTCGGCACACACTATGAATAGCTTGCTACATATTAGTAATCTGTGACTATGAATTTGCACATTTTGCACCGTTTCAAGCAAGTCATCTATAATTAGTTAATACGCGCTAGTCATCTCTTTTAGGCAAATACATTGACTCGCCTCGCTTGACCCATGAGTAGATATACAACAGAGACCAAGCATTTGAACAACTGCATAAAATAGTTTACGTGATAATACTACTAGATGGCGTGGATATTAGCAATTTCGAGCAGGCGAGATCGGGGTCAAGAGCAGGCCCAGTTTGGCAATATAAAATAAAATGCATTACGTTATTATTCCCCTTTCCACTGCATAGTACTGCGGTCACATTTCATCTTACGTTATAAAGGTACCCCGAGGCTTATTTAAAATAGCTATTACAATAAATTATAAGTCGAAAACTTAGTATTCGCTGAATAGCATCGGTGACAGACAGACGATTCAAATCGGACTCATGAATTCGGTCAATATTTTGGTGAACTTAAACTGCAGTGCAAGTGCAAGTGCTGACTATTATAAAGAAATTAAGACGTTACTGGACGATTCCTAATTTATAGTTACCTATACTCCATTTGAAATAAGATTAGACGTTTAAATAAACCTTTTTAACAGTCCGTTCAACCGATTTTGACTTCTATTGCGTTGGTCGCATGACAAATGGCAGCTGCAGTAGACAGTTGGTATTGTGTAACCTTTTTTGCTTTTAATGCCATCCTTATGCCTACGGTACAGAAGTCAAAATCGGTTGAACGGACTGTATAAAGGTTTGTTTCAATGTCTAATCTAATTTCAAATGGGGTATAGTTACTTAGCAGTAATTGATGTTATATTTAAATTACTTATTAGCAAGGCACATTTATACTGTGATGTAGGCTAGATTGTAATGTGAATAAAGAAACAAAGCGTGATCGAAAAAAAATGGTACAGATTTACAGCACCGTAAAAGCTGCGGATCTTTTTAATATACTCCTAATATTTGATCCTGTTAACTGTGTCATACGAAGCGTGGTCTCTGTTGGCTATCTACTCATAGTTAGGTATGTATAACCTCCACACAATAGTACGTCGTTGATAATCCTGTCAGCCTTGAATCAAAGACGAAATGTGTTTGTTTTAACTTAATTATTTTCCGTGTTAACTTTTGTATTACTATTTTTTATTGGTAGGCTCGCGTTTGATTATCTCGCCTGATGGTAAGTGATGATGTGGTCGACGATGGTGCACGCTTGCCTAGAAGTATCATTTGATTATCTCGCATGATGGTAAGTGATGATGTGGTCGACGATGGTGCACGCTTGAACAGGCAGCAACCGTACCTACTTTAGTTAAGGTGTATACAATTTTTATATAAAATTGAGGCCTCAAATCTTGCTGTTGACCTCACAAATGTCAAGATATGGTCATTGAACCCTAAATGGATAGGCCTTAATAAAAACTACGGCAAGATTTGGTTAAAACATACCATATTAATTAGTACATGATGGTCTGAATGAAGACTTAGGTTCTTAAATTCAAGTTATCCTTATTGGATAGGCTGAAAATTGATTACTATCAATGCACCCAAAATGCGAAATGGAAGGGATTATTTTGTTTTTTTTTTAACTTTTCTTGCTAAATATGAAATAGGTATCAAAGTTTTACAATGGTACGAAATGCGCGCCATTTGTTTTTTTTTTTACCAAGTCGGTTTCATTCAGCCGATTTTTATTTTCACCCAGTATCTTTTTGATCTACTATATATTTTATATTGAACTAGACATTAAACCTCTGTGGTAAATTTATACCTAAATAAAAAATAAAAAACAGTGCATTAATGAAAAACTGTGCAGTGAGATTTCATATAACATTTCTGCACTGTTTTGGTTCTAAGCAAAAAATAGCGATTAATAATAACATTACTACGTACTTACGTAGTTGAAAGAAAAATGATTTGTGCTCAAATTACGTATTGACATTGGACTGGATTGGACATTACTTACGTCACGACGACGCCGACGTTCCGGCGCACTTCGCACTTTCTCCAGTGGAATACAATGACCAGGTAACCGCATGTCTTTCTTACAATTTAACTTTGACATCGCCTTTTGACGCCTTTTGTGCCTAATTGAAATAACATAATTTGACTTTGACTTTGACTTTGCCTTAGTTTCGCAACAGTTTGGTTTCGTAGTTCAAGTGTAACTACTTACGTGCGGTTGACCGTACATAATGGCGGTGGTGATGGTCATCGTGTTGTTTTGGGTCGTGGAAAGTTTCCAGTGAGTGACTGACTGGGTAGTAGTTTAGTAAATGTTTCCAGTGAGGGACAGGCTAGTCACTAGTTTCGTGAATGCGTCATTTGTGACGTGTACGTCAAGTCATTAAATAAATTCCATCTGTGCGAGCTAAGTAGATAGGACTTCAATCAAAGAGCGTTCAGAATTTTTATAGTAAGTACCTAAGTATTAATTTTTAACGCACAACATGACATAACATGACGCCTGCAATCCATGGGTAAGGCAGAGGTGTACAGTCACGAGCAAAAATATGTATACACTCAGCAAAATTCAATAACGTTTTTCTCGTGGAATAACGATTTTAACTTTGAGATGATACCTATTTCATAATAATAGGGGTTCAAAAATACTATGTTCGTTATATCATAAAATTACAATCAATACAGTAGGAGAAAATCACTTTTAAAAGTTGCTAAGTATATACATATTAGTGCTCGTGACTGTACCTACAGGACACGCACATTTAGCCTGTTATGAAATAGGGGACGAATCTATTGCCATCACCCGGGCAGGAATCCAGGCTCCGGGCTGTTATTGAGAAATTACTGATGCAAAAACCCAATAACACTTCTGAGCTCACTTTCAGGAGCTCATGGTCATCAGTAGCGCTTGCGACCACTAGACCAATGCCTTTTTTTGTTGAGGTTGGGAAATCATCAAATGGACTTCTCCCGCTCTGGGCGGAGCGGGAGGGCGTGTCAGACTTTTACTGAAAACCTACCCGTGTTCCTTCAGTATAAATTAAGTCACTTTTCGTGTTGGTCTGTATGTCCGCCTTGTTCTTCTAAACCACGCAAGACGCAACAGGTTTTGATGAGGTTTTCACCATGAAGTTTTGTCAAGTCCTAAACCCCGTGCGAAGCTGGAGCGGGGCGCTAGAGAATAAATTAATATAATTATTATTTCCTGGAACGCTCCGAATGCAGATTGTCTGTTACTAGTGAATGTTTAGCCAACCGATGAAGCTTCGGATCAAACTCCACTCTAGGTAAACGACCGCTGGCCTGGGCTGGTGGTGCTGGTGGTGCTGGTTCTTGAACTATGAGTTTAGCAAAATCGAGACCCCTCACATCTGCGGAGTTTCACTAGCGTATGACCACGTCGTAGATGTGAATCAAACACGATTCGCTAAAAATGATCGTACGATTATGCTAATAATTCAGACACGGATACCAATAGTAGTGTATTAAATATTAAAGACTTGTGTTGTCAAACTGAACAAAGAATGGGTGGAAATATGGTGATTAGCTAATTACTCTTCATCATCTGCCTAGCGCTAGCCCCGCTAGCGTTAGCCCAATCGAAGTGCTTATGCACCGTACAGACTGGTGAAACATTTTTTTTCGAACTTACGATGATTAGGAAATTTCAAACCGATTCAGATCGTGATTGATCGTGTATGACGCACCTAGGGCGCGGGTGACGCTGAATAACAGTATTTTGCATGGAGTGTCTGCCTATCTGACCTCCAGAACATCTTAGTGGGTAACAAGATACCTCTTGGTAACACTTGCTGGACTAATTTATTCTGCGGAAATTATAGACGTTACGTTTCCAAAGCTACAGACCTGTGACAGACAGACAGATAAAGGCGCAGGCTTTGTAAGACGGTCCCATTCTCTTTGCGTATACAGAACACTAAGATCATTAGCCTACATTTTTAAGGAAATTTCGCCTTTCTTAAAAATAATAATTTTCAAAAATTTATAAACCTTAATGCAGTTCTGTGCATCACTACATAATAATATATATTATAAATAAAACTAAGTCCTCCGTCGCGTGTGTCTGTCTGTTCGCGATAAACTCAAAAACGACTGCACCGATTTTCATGTTGTTTTCACCAATGAATAGAGTGGTTATAGAGGAAACTTTTAGTATATAATAACCGTCCTCCACGCGGGCGAAGCCGCGGGCGGGCAAAACCTAGTAAACAATATATTATAAATATGCACGCATTAGTGCATTATTTTATCATTTGTACATTATCATAACCTTCAAGATCAATAACCTTTCCGTTTGATAGTATTCGATGTTTTGTTAGTTTATCATGCGTTTGCATCTAATTAACACTTGCACTGTGCAAACATTCATTTATTTTGGCTTTGACGTGAAAAGGTATTGAAGGGGTAAGTAGTTCGTTCAACTGTCGTGAATGATAAAATATTACCATCAAATTATAATCGCCAAAAACATGGAGACTAAAGTCTATTTGATATCGGTGTGGGCTCAGTTCGCACCTTGGATCTTGCCCCTAATTGCCTACTCGCCCCTTTGAATATTATGTACCCCAAGTCGCCCCAGATTTAGTAAGTTAAAAGTACTGTCAGCACTCTAAGTTTTTAAATATTTTAATAAATATTGTTTTCTTAAAACTTCAATCAAAACCGAACAAAAAGTACTAGACTTGCATGAATTCAAGATAGTATTTAAATCATTAGTATTATTCCACAAATAAGATTTCGATAAAAGGCTTTGGATTGGAATGTCCCCGTTAGACCTAACCATAGGAATATAAAACAGTAACGGTAAGGCGGTTCACACACGGCACCGCGCACCGCGCACCGCCGCGGTCTCGGCGCGGTCGGTCCTACCGCGGCGGCGGCGCGGCGGTGCGCGGTGCCGTGTGTTAATCACAGTCCACACTATATAATATGAGTGGTATCACTTTGTAAATTATGTGATTCCGTTTACAAAGTCGCGGACAATACTCGTAGCTATTCTTACCAATATTATAGATACGAAAGTAAGTTTTCTTGTTTGTTTCTTACGCTCTCTCGTTGAAACGGTGAACGGATTTTGATGAAATTTGGCACATGTGTAGACCATGACCTAGAGAAGGACATAGGCTACTATTCATCCTGGATCGCAGAGGAAGGCGCGGGCAACAGCTAGTATACAGGGTGTTAGGGTAAACACCGTTATCCTTGCAACCAGTGGTTTGGTTTCATTTATAAAACGTAAAATTACAACTTTTTCTTTTTTTTTTTTACTTTTTTTTTCCACAAAAGACGCAAGTTCGTTGCTGTATGCGCTAGGGCAACGAACTTCCGTCTCAACACGGGCGTGGGGTGCGGGACGCGACCTGACCGGCCGCAAGCGCGGCCCCTCCCTCAGTTAGTCAGCTGTTTCGCTAGCGAGCACGGTGTCGGATAGAAACTTTTTAAAATCTTTTAATTAAAATAACGTTTTTTTTTTGTTCGGTCATTTATTTTTATATTTAAATCAACTACCCATGGTTTGAATGACAAGACTGTTTACCCTTACAGCCTGTATAATATTATTATGGATGTTCCGATTGTATTAATTTTATCATCGTAGTGCAATCATGCATAAAGCATTTGCATCGTTACAAACTACCCGGCTGCGGCTTACCCAAAACAACCAAGACGGCTACACTGCAGACGTCATCCGACGGTTCGATTAGCCCGTCGCCGTCGGATGACGTACGGGAACTGGTTTACATAACCTTAAACCTAAGAGTTGTAAGACTCGCGGGATAAAAATACCCTCGGAAGTATTTTGGTCTCCTCACTGCGTGATACAATTTGTAGGTACTTGTTTGTGCATTTTATCTTATGGACGAAACTTTTTTCTAAGCATACAGTGTGTTGGGACGTGGACTAGCGATATTCTTAATACTTAAATATAAACTAAGTATTTTAAAGTACAAATACACTCTAAACTTGGGTCCAATACACTTCCCCGCTATGTGGCAGCCATTTTGTTTTTTTGTTGAAATATTCTCTATGCGAGTACAAAAAAAAAACATATCTCTCAAAGTTTTAGTCATACTGAGATAAAAATAAGCTTATTCGAAAGGCAATAATATTGTCTACCGACTGCATTACAAAGGTTCTCTATTGTGTTCCCTAACTTTTTTATCCATAATCTAAAGTGCCATATTTTTTTTTGTCATAATCGTCATTTGTCCGAATGATAACTTGCCCGAACTTTTTGACCTATAATATCACATGCTATAAAATTGAAATCCTTAAATACAGTGTGCTCTAAATTTGTTTGCCATAAATATTACAATCAATAATAGACAAAAGACTTAAAACCGTTTTCAATAAAACTTATGTGTCCTAAATTCTAATTAATTCATGTTTATCTAACCTAATATTATTTTTAAAACAAATGTTGTTTGCAGCTCAATAAAACAATTAATTGTGAACATATGGTATTTATTTCCCTGTAAGAAGCATGTAAACAAGCATATACGCACCATGCAAGCAAGCATGCAGCATTCAAGCGAGCATGCAAGCAAGCATGCAGCATACAAGCGAGCATGCAAGCAAGCATGCAACATTCAAGCGAGCATTCAAGCAAGCACGCAGCATACAAGCGAGCATGCAGCAGGCATGGTTTCTGTCACAGCTCCCGCGCTGCGGGGCTCCGGCGGTCCCACGCGAGCTTCTCGTCGCAGATCGTTTAACGCTCACCGCCTCAGCGTAGAAATTTTAGAAATTTTATTATAAATGAACATTCGGAATAATACATATTTTAAAATACAATACTTAGGACATATGACTTTATTTCATGCAAAATTAGGAGATTCAATTATTATAGTACTCGATATTATGACAGAATAGTTTTAGAAGTAAAGATGTTAAACTACACTGGTGTTAAATAAGAAAGCTAAATAAGGCGCAATGGTTTCGATGATAGACCTATAGACTTTTACAGACATTCCCCATAGATCTTCTGTTGATTTAATTTTAAGATCTTTAAAAGCTTTTATAACTGCCTGGGGGTTTGTATGCTGAAACCTAAACTCCAAAGGGCATGCCTTTACATTATTTCTAAGTAAGGCAGCAGAAAGCGC
Source organism: Lithophane semibrunnea (assembly GCA_947363905.1). Classification (NCBI taxonomy): domain Eukaryota; kingdom Metazoa; phylum Arthropoda; class Insecta; order Lepidoptera; family Noctuidae; genus Lithophane; species Lithophane semibrunnea. The sequence continues at coordinate 11,031,254 of OX376213.1, read as the reverse complement.
GAATTTAAAGCTTCAGTAGTTTTAACGGGAATATTACCAAAAAAGTTTTCAAATTCCTGAGCTATTTCTACATCTGAGTTGATGAGGCCATTTTCAGTCTCTAAATTGAATTCAGTACTACGCTGTTTGCTCCTACCTGTTTCATTATTTATTATTTGCCAGGTAGTTTTTATTTTATCATCAGCAGATTTTATTTTATTGCTAATGTAAAGAGCTTTAGCTATTTTGCAAACATTTTTAAAAGTTTTAGAATATTTTGCAACATACTGATGAAAGGATGTATTATTCATATGTTGCTTTAGGCCAAGATTTTCCCTGCTTTTACGACCAATCACTAAATAGGAACTTTGTGTAAATAGTTTTAGTTTTTAGTGGAAAAGTGTCATTAAATTAGTGAAAAGAAATCGGTATAGAATTCATTTTGGTCACAGACATTATTAAAACTCTGAACACATAATTTACTGGCCAAAGAAGTATTTAAATTCTCTAAGTTTTTACATGTTATTGGCCTAAACCTATTTTGATTTTTTTTTAAAGGCGCAAAATTTTATTGTTTGTCCACTGTGATCAGATGGCAACTTATTTACAATTTCTTTATGTAAGTAATCACAATTACAAAAAATATTATCTATACAAGTGGCAGAAGAAGCTGTCACTCGGGTTGGTTCAACAAAAACATTTGACAAATCAAATGACCTAAAAAGACTTAATAATCTGACAGTATTCGAGTTATTTTCTAATAAATTAATATTAAAATCACCACATTATGATTATTGACTTACTATTAGCACTAAGTTTCTTTAGCACCTCTTCCATTACAGAATCAAACATAGATAGATTCTGGTAGCTTGGCGGTCTGTATACGCATACTATAACATGCTTATCAAGCTCAACACAGGACAATTCAATGGTGTGGTCAACAGACAGTCCAATCAGACAGTCTTTCCGTTCTTTTGATTTAATAGAATTGTTTACTAATATTAATGAACCGCCATGTATCATACGTTTTCGACTGAAATGGCTAACAACACAATAATTTTCATAATTAATTGACGTTACTTGATGGTCTTTTAACCAATGTTCTGTTAAACAAATGACATCAAACTTAGTATTTTCTAAAAACAATTCTATTTCCAGTAATTTGGAAGAGCAACCTTGTATAATTTTAACGTATATTGCCCCCCCTTGGTTGTTTATTTTTATGTATAATATTGCCAGAAGATACCTTTTTATTATTCTCTAATAATAATAATTGTTTATTTGAAGGGGTAACTTCTGTTGTCTTACTTACTAGTTTAAAACGTTATCCGGAGTGACCTCCACAACTACAACTGAAGAGTCTAGTATACCCGTCGCAGTCCCAGCAGGAAGAGAATACCCTATCTGACTGGTAGTGGCCTCCAAAGATGTTGGTATTACAGGTGGAGGATCCACCTGTAATACCAACATCTTTGGAGGCTTCGTACAACATGATGATTTATAATTATTACTCACTATGCTGTTATTATAACTAGACAACACAGATTCGTCACTAATACTACCATTTGTTATATTAGCTATAGGTAACCCCATTTATATTATATGCTATCAACATAGCAATCAGATGTCTTCATTCCCAAGACAGAGATATAGTTCTCTGAGTTAACTTAAAACCTCTCCTCGTCTCCTTTTTAAGGAAATTTCGCACCGACTGTGACTGGTCGATACTTCACGTGATCAGAGGGCTGGCTTGTTCTTTGGCCAAAGAATTAGCATTGCCATTCAACGTGGCAATGCTGCCAGTCTTCTGGGCACGTTTCCGGATGACAGCGACGCGGACGAATACTTCGACGCCTAAGTGTCCCTTTGTTTTTGTATTTATTGGTATAGTTAGTTAGTCCTCTTAGTTTAACGTTTTTTAGTTAATTCATGTAGTATATGTATATGTATATAATAAGTTACCCAATTTTACCTAATAAACATTCAAATAGTTTATTATTTAAGTATTTAGAATATCGCTAGTCCATGTCCGGCCCGGACACACTGTAGGTATAATACCGACTGCTTCGTTGGTCTAGTTGTTGCAAACGTGACTCTTGAGCATGGGGTCCTGGGTTTGAACTCCAGCTCGTGCAGTGTTATTGAGTTTTTCCATTAGGAATTTCTTAGGTCGCACCCCGTGTGGATTTGGTTTCTGCTGATGGCAACAGGCTCGTCCTCTATTACATAACTAGCGAAATGTGAATAATACCCCTCTCATTCAAAAGAACACCGTCGTATGACGTGCAGGAACTAGTTTAATAATTGTAGGGCTGCAGGACTTGCGGGTTCAAAAGAGCCTTCACAACTTCACAAGGTATTACGGTCTCCTAGCTCCTAGTGCATGATGGGACAATTTGTACTTACCTACACTTGGTAAATTATAGGGTTGTGGGCTATAAATAACCTTCGCAAGTTATTTCTGTCGCCTGGGAATCCCGCGGTTGTGTTTGGTTTTTTTTATTGGAATCGAAAAAGTATTGACGCAGATCTAAATAGGTTTTATTATTTTATTTACTACATGACTGCCCAAAACGGTGTGTAATGTTTTCAAGTTTCATGTATGCATGTGTTTTATTTTATACTAGCTTCTGGCCGCGACTTTGTTCGCGTTTATAAAAATATATCCTATGGTACCCGGCAATACTGTAACTTCTGAAGAATATTCGGAATCGCATCAGTAGTTCCGAAGGTCACCCCCTACATACAAACTTACATAGGTATTTTAATTAATATCATAAATGCGAAAATGAGTATGTTACGCTTTCACGCTAAAACGGCTAAACGGATTTGGATAGAATTTGGCACAAGCGTAGACCATGACCTGGAGAAGGACATTGTGGCTACTTTTCATCCTGGATCGCAGACGAAGTCACGGGCAACAGCTAGTAGTATTACATAGTATGCATACATTAACAGAACTTGCCGCGTGCCCGATGGCCCGATGGCATTTCCCATCGGCAAAAACGACTAACTTCCATAAATACTTTCATCCCCTATTTAACCAGTTTAGGGGATGAATTTATATTCAAATACCTGCTTTCTTAGGCCAACGCAGACCGGGACGGGAGGGCAAAGGAGTTTGCCGTCAGTCAGCGCACACTAGCCGCTTAGATACCGCGGCATTTCTGCGCCTTGCCATGGCGCGGGCGCCCCGCGGTATATCACAACGAGTGCCGGCGTCCTCGGCATGCCGTTGCCTACCGCAGTTCGCCGCGGCATCCCGCCGCGGGATCCCGCCGCGGGAACCCGTGGCGCGTCTTTCAATGCCGTGCAATGAAATCCCTTTCGATGCCATGGCATCATTTTAAAGCATAGCAAATTATGTCGTATTTCTATATCGATACGTTTGAATGTCCATTGGTAAAAATTTAAATCCCTTGCCATGCCGTCCTGGTCTGCGTAGGCCTTTAGTACTCACTTGCATTTTATAAGGAACTCTTGTACAAAATTTCAAACTTCTAGACCCACTGGCTCAAGCTGTGCGTTGTCTGTCAATGAATGAATGAATTTAAGAATAGTTAAGTAAGATGTATCTAGTCCTGGTTTCGTGTAGAGTTCGCAACTAGAAGCGCGACTGCTTGGCTTAGGGTCCAGCGTTTACATCCGCTGGTCGGTTTTTCCATCAGGGATTTCTCAGTACCTATAGCAGCCAGTCTGAATTCGTGGCCGGTTGATGGAAATAGCCTCGTCTCCTATTATACACAGTCGAGTATTTTATAATTATCTTCGTCACTTTTCTATTTCTTTCCTCTATTAAGCAGGACACATAATATGTCTTGAAGCAACGGCACTAAGCAGGCCATTGTATAGAAAACTTGATAACAAAGATCAAAATAACACACACAATGTCAAGTTGACATCAACCTAAAACCTGTTTTAATGGCCTGTCGTCCATCGGAATCTGAGTAGCTGAGTAGTGCCCTCACCAGAACAAAAATAACGATTTAAACTTTCTGTTATACTAAAGACGTCATCTGATGGACATCATTTAACCCAAAAAAGCCCAATGACGTACGGGAACTGGTTTACATAACCTTAAACCTAAATTATAGGGTTGTGGGCTATAAATAGCCTTCGCAAGTTATTTCTGTCGCCTGGGAATCCCGCGGTTGTGTTTGTTTTTTTTTATTGGAATCGAAAAAGTATTGACGCAGATCTAAATAGGTTTTATTATTTTATTTACTACACGACTGCCCAAAACGGTGTGTAATGTTTTCAAGTTTCATGTATGCATGTGTGAGTTTCTTTATTCCACTATAACTTTTAAATGCCTGAACAGATTTGGATGTTTAGAGTATCGTTAGAACCCTTAGATTATCCCGAATGGCATGTGGTATAATGGCGGCAGTCAAGCTCCATATTCAAATATGTAAAAAAAACTTAATTTATTACAATATGGGTATCTAATTGAAGGCCTTGATGAGCACATTCCAAAACTATATAATTTATTGGCATACATTTTAAATGGATAGGGTGTACCTACATGCAAAACAAATATTTCATCCACACGCCATCCACGCCTCGCCGTGAGAGTATAAAACCACCATTAGTGCTAAAAATTAAAGCCACTTGTAAAATGTATAAAATAAAAATAAATTAATAAAACATGCCAAAGAACGAAAAAAAAAAAAAAAAAAAACAATTTGTATCAAATAACCATTTAAACGACAGCAATGACAATTTTATTAATCTCTTTGGTCTTTTTAACTACTTAGGTACTACACTTTTACGAAGGCCGGCTATCGACAATCAAGTTAACTAACTACTTACCTACTCTTTATTTCCACCTGTGATGCTTGTGTTCAGGGCCATGGTCCTGGAGTTTACTAAAGTTCAACTGGGCAAGACTAGTTTTTATAAATTACCTACGAAACCGGATCACAGTCATTTTCCAATATACTTAATGTCATTTTTAGGGCTCCGTACGTCCGAATGAAAAAACAACTGGAATTATAGGACCACTCGTGTGTCTGTCTGTCCGTCTATTACCTACAGCTAATTTGCTCAGAATCGGACCGAAAAAATGGTTTTGTAAACATAATTATGGATTTCTGTGACCCAAACACGGACGTGTAACGTAAATAAATGAATTTTGATTATGGGGTCACTTTTGGGAGGCAAAGGAAAAATTTGAAAAAAAAATTGCAAACTGTACCGGGTGATAATTTATATCAAATGAAAGGGCTTAAAGTTAGGGTCTCAAACATATATTTTTTAAATAATTTAAATTAATATAGTGTAACGTTGTGGCTTCACACCTGAACTTATTCGAGTAGTTACTATGTTACTAAGTGGTTGAGCACAACACTAAATTACATGCCCAACACTAGTTGACTGACATTACTCATTCATTTCATCTGCAACCAGCCATACTAGCGGTTCAACATGTAGAACCCCTAGATTAACACCATGTCACAAGACTAAATAAGAAGACCATGTGCCCCGAGTCTAGGGTGATTTCAGCATAATAATAACTACTATACTGTACTGTGTGCTCCTTGTGCCATCTGCAATGGTTATGCTCTTTAAGCCTGGCTTGTCACTACTACATAACCTATCACCTGTCATTCTGCCATGCTGTGATTGCACTCTCTCTCTTTCTGCCTGTAAGCCGCTGCGATGTATTATGCTTTCCTATCATGAGTCCCATACCGTTCTTGGTCGCTAAAGAGGGGAAGGAGGCTAGCACATCCCACGCGGCTTGCTGCCATCTGCACCGCATCTGACATGCGCTCCCTAACGCGCTTTCAGGGTTCTACGTACCGGCGGGCGGTTCTACGTACTGGCTGACCTACATCCCGGCTTCTACGTTCCGGCTCTTACGTCCGGACTAAGGACAGGACGCGTTGGTATGCTGCCAATGAAATGAAATGAAATTGTTTATTCTGTAAATAGGATATTGTAATCACTTTTACACGTCATATTAAAAAGTTGTAAAAATAAGCTAGATGAGGTCGGCGTTTCCTATCTGACTACTCTGAGAAGAAAGGCCGAAACAAACTCAGAGGTCACCGTCTCCTTTAAAGTCCAGACATAATCTTGGTCAGGCCATATGAGGACCATGTAGATAAGAGTCTGAAATGGTCTTTTGAGGAAAGAACCACACAGATTTGAGTGGACCTGTCCAGTCAGTGCAAGGTCAGTAACCGAGGAGCTCAACTCAAAGCTGAAGGAGCTCAACGACTCGACGAACAATACCAAAGAAAGGACATTTGGGTAGGCCGCCTAAAGTACTCAAACTGCCAGACCATCATTAAAACTGAGAAAAAGGAACAAAAAATAAAAATGATCCGCATAGTCCTCACATTCACAATAATCAAAATAAAATAATACTTTACAAAGTAATAGTGTCATTTTGTATAAAAAATAATCAACAATGTCAATTTGTAGATATATAAAACTGGTATAATTTAATGATTTTAGATAATAATTAAAATAAATATAAATATGTCAAGTTCTAGGGTTTTTTCAAGGCTTAGCAGAGCGAGCAGCTCAATCCCATGCTTTTTTGTCTTCTAAATAATCCGAAATTTTATAGTACCCTTTTTTACATAGTTTGGTTTTAATACTGCTTTTAAATCGTTTAATGGGTAAGTTTCTAATATCAATGGGAAGTTTGTTGTAAAAGCGTATACATTGACCCATGAACGAGTTGCCTACTCTGTGGAGACGAGTGCGATGTACAGCAAGATTGTGTTTATTCCTAGTATTTATACTATGAATATCGGACATTTTATTAAAATTTGATATACAGGGTGTTAGGGTAAACACCGTTATCCTTGCAACCAGTGGTTTGGTTTCATTTATAGAACGTAAAATCAATGGAAAATTACAGTTTTTTTTTTTCTTTTTTTTGAATCTACATTTTACCACAAGAGACGCAAGTTCGTTGCCCTATGCGCTAGGGCAACGAACTTGCGTCTCTCAACACAGGCGGGGGTGCAGGATGTGACCTGACCGGCCGCGAGCGCGACCCCTATCTCAGTCAGTCAGCTGTTTCGCTAGAGAGCACGGTGTCGGATAGAAACTTTTTAAAATCTTTTAATGAAAATAACGTTTTTTTTTTGTTGTGTTCGGTCATTTATTTTTCTATTTAAGTCAACTACCCATGGTTTGAATGACAAGAGTGTTTACCCTTACAGCCTGTATCCTTGTGTACATACAACAGGTTTTCGAATATACCTATATTGTGAGGCTACAGTCAGAATATGTATTTCTTTGAATTTTCCTCTAAGGGAATCTCTTGGACCTAGGTTGTAAATGGCTTGAACAGCCCTTTTCTGTAAAACAAAGATAGTATTGATATCCGCACAGGTTCCCCAGAGAAGAATCCCATAGGACATAAGACTATGAAAATAGCAAAAATAATCAATTCTGGCTGTATCTACGTCAGTTATGTCTAATTTTATTAACAGCATAGGCGGCCGAACTATGCCTCCCTGACAATTTTTCTATGTGTGGGCCCCATTGTAATTTGCCGTCAATCGTTATTCCAAGAAAAACCGTTGACTCAACAGGGTCCAACTCTATTCCACTGACTTGAACATTGGTAGTTAGCTGCCTGACATTTGGCGTTGAAAATTTAATCAGTTTAGTCTTTTTTTCATTCAGGAGAAGATGATTAACATTAAACCAATGCACCATTTTAGAGAGTGCATCGTTAACTTGTTCAAAGTTGACTAACTGACGTTTGATTTTAAAAATGAGGGAAGTGTCATCTGCGAATAATACGATCTTGTTATTATCCCTTATATGATAAGGTAAATAATTTATATAAATTAGAAATAAGAAAGGACCTAGAATTGAACCCTGTGGAACGCTCTTAGTGACCGCAGATCCTGCAGATCTCTTGCCATTAACATCGACCTTCTGAATTCTGTTATTCAAATAAGAAGTCAGAAGTTCGAGAGCCTTGTCCCTCATACCATAGTGGTACAGTTTCCTGATGAGTGTATCATGATGTACGCAATCGAAAGCCTTGGACAAGTCGCAGAAAATACCAAGAGCATCTTGTGACACCTCCCAGGCCTCAAATATGCTCTTCAGTAATTCCACGCCCACGTCTGTAGTAGAACGACCTTTTGTAAAACCAAACTGTTTCAAATGTAGTAAATTATGTGCATTGAAATGTCCTAATATTTGTTTTAAAATTAATTTTTCAAAGATTTTGCTCAATGTAGGTAATATCGAAATAGGCCGAAAATTCGTAGGTTCAGTTGTGCTGCCAGATTTGAACAGTGGAATCACTTTTCTAAGTTTCATCAGATCAGGAAATACACCAGATGCAATACAAGAGTTAAAAACAATTGCTAAAAAGGGTGAAATAACATAAATTATTGAAGACATGGTATGTACTGACAACCCCCAAAGGTCAGCAGTTTTTTTTTACATCAAGATTTTTAAAAGATTCTAAAATGTCTTTGGCAGTAATAATTGTGAATGCAAAAAACTTGTCACATTTTGGTACACATTCTTTTAGTATTGAATAAGCAGAAGTGGAGGACGATGATGATAGAGTTTTGGTTGTTAAAATGGGAATATTTGTGAAGAAATTGCCACCTCCACGACTGCCTTAATATCTACATCATTGATTTTTAGATGGAAGTCACGATCCTCAATACTCAATACTCAATATTTTATTGCAATTCACAATGTACATAAAATATAGGTGGTAGGTGATAATTTTTGAGACACAATTGTGAACCCTGTTGGGCACAGCAAAAGACAATACATAAAAAGACTTATAGACTAACTTATTCTAAGTGCAATTTCATTTAACATAATATTTGCATTATATTATGTTAAGCATTTATTGAATTATATTAAGCATTTCTCAAATTATATTAAACATTAATTAAATTGCATTAAACGTTGCATTATATCGATGGTGGAAAGGTAAAATGGCTAAAGCGCCAAAACGTGAAATCTCAGGAATGAATTTTAAAGTATTTTTTTCGCGAAAAGAATTCGTAGAAAATTTTCTAATGGAAATATTTCTGAGTTACTTATATTTTCATTAATCATATTTTTTTTCCTGTAATATGTATTATAAATGGTTTCTATAAAACCTTTATTTTAGGAGATAGGTGTCGCTTTAGCAAAAAAAAATCGAAATTAAAAAAGTTCCAGTAAGCAAAAATTGCTAATATCCAAAAAACTTGCGTATAACATATAATAAATTACGCTTACTGTCAGAATTACAATTATTTAGCAATCTGAAATTTGCTAATGCACTTAATAATATCATAGAGTGCAAAAAAATAATTCTAACGAGCTGTTCATTTGAAATAAAGTTGCTAACGTTGAACTAAAACTAGCTGAAGAGCAAATAAATTGATGGATGTATCATGGGAATGAGGCGTAACTTCTAAAACTCGTCTTTTTCTTTTATTTTCATTTACAATATTGATTATTGCTAGTGTACAGTTTTTGTCAATAGATTATGTAGATTATGAGGCGTTAGCATCAATCTGTAACCTCAATCAATGTGTACTACCTACTATTAGGTCCGGAATATTAGCGGGAAGACTAATTAATTAATATTTAGCAAAAAATAAAGGAAATTATTTTATTAGCCAACTGGAATCAAGTAAAATAACGTAGGTAATTAAAATAAATAGGTTAAGTAGAGTTACTAATTATCTATTACAATCAAAGAACCATTGTTTATCATGGTTAGTACCACTAAATATTCAATGTAAGTAATTAGTTATAAGTTTAAACAAATAAATCAACATTTAATAGATAATAACTGATCATTTTTAACCCCCGACGGGATAAGAGGGGTGATATTGGCACTAAAATCCTGAAACTCAAAATAATTCTGTGCTTATTGTGCCATCTTCTTACACACAACAACATCGTGTTACAATTTAACAAAATAGTCCTTAGACCACATACACATTTGAAGGATGATGCCAGGAAATGTATGGAAGCTGGTACCCGCTACAATAAGAATAAATGATACATCATTAAAAAAATATTAATATTGAATAATTCAGTTCAATAATTTCAATGGCCTTTGTCCAATCGTAGTAATACAGGGTAGAAGTTGTGACGCCATGTTGTAGCTATAGCAATACGGTCTTAAGAGACTGTCCTTAAAATCTAGAGTACTTGCTAGCTGTATTAATAGATATTGGAAAAATGGCACATTCAGCTAAAAAATCGTTAATTCTTACACCTTATTTTTATGATGGCAATCGATGCAGTTTTGAATAAGGATTCAAAGACTCTTTTCGACCAACTGAGGTAAGAGTACTTAGAAATGTCCCAAATCACTTTTCCCATAAGTAAGTACCTACATTTCATAGTGATCGATCATCTTACCCCCGATCTTTAACGACGTTTGCTATTAATTATTTTAAATAAGGCGTTCATCATCTATCTAGTCTTTTCCCAACTACGTAAGGATTATCCTAGAATCTAACTGGATGCAGTTGAATACCAGTATTTTACATGGAGTGATTTACTATGTGACCTCTACAATACAGGCACTGGGATACTCCTTGGTAAGCTGTATGTTCGACTTTCGGGCTTCTGACTACTCGATACGACTGTCAAAGATCTACTGTGTTAAATGTTAGTATGTGCCCAAATACATATAACTTAGATAACTTGTTTATCAGTGTGATAGCTCGGGAAATCCAACTCAAACCTAAAAGCTCTTCTACTATTCAAACGAAACAGATAACAATAACAAACCCCATAAGAGATAGCCGGAGTCAGCAAGAAAGACTGAACTATCCTAACCTAACCTGACCGAAGGCGGAGTCCAGAATGTGAATAGCTAAACAGTTGCATAACAGTAAGAAACAAAGTAAAAATAATAGTAAAAAGAGCTATCATGGCTATTGGAGGGGTACCAAAATGGGCATCATCTTTAAAATGGGCATTATCTTTTAAATAACAGAATTTTAACTGCTTTATACTCTTAGTACTCATATACGCGAGCAGCACTTTGCCAATGACAGAGGCAACTGCAGCCGTCTGCCCCGTTGACGTTGCTAGAAATCACTAATATTCTAAGTTACACGCAAGAACAAAGACTTATGATTAGATTTGCAATGCTAACAAAATTTATTTACAAAGTACAGTTACTTTAAATTAAGCAAGTTTTTAGTTCTAAAATTTATTTATTTATTTATTTATTAAAACTTTATGCACAAGTAAAAACTACTGTACAAAGGCGGACTTAATGCCTGAGGCATTTTCTACCAGTCAACCTTAGGGTGATGCAGAGACAGACATGGCAGGTGCAATATAAGATAATACATATAACTTGAAAATAATGAATAATAATTAATACATACATAGATACATACATATGAACAAAAAAAAAAAAAAAAAAAACTTAGTTGGGAGAAATAACGACAGGTAGGGGAGAAAACGAATCCAGCAAATTAACGCTGGGATGATTCTGCCAACTTCTTACGAATATGTTCACGTGCCTTCACTTTAAAGGATAAGCGACTTGTTGCCGTCCTGATGTCCAGAGGGAGCGCATTCCAAAGAAAAACCGCTTGGACGAAGAAAGAAGAGTGGATGAAACCAGAGCGGTGAGAAGGACATCGTAGAAGACGATTGTTGGTAGAACGAAGATTTTTACTATGGGCAGAGCATAAGTATTGAACATGGGAAGTCAGGTAAGAAGGAGAAGTGGGTTTGTCGAGTATAGAAAACAACATAGACAAAGCCCTTAACTCTCTGCGCTGACGAATGGGTAACCATTTCAAAAGCACTCGATGCGCTGACACATGGTCATATTTACGAAGATTGAAAACGAATCGAATGCAATTATTGAGAAGGCGATCTAGTTTATTCAGGAGATCTGCATTCAGGTCATAGTAACACACATCACCATAGTCAATTATGGGAAAGATTAGGGACTGTACAAGCATTGCCTTTATGTGCGATGGGAGAAGGTTTTTCAAACGATAGAGCGACCGCAACGTTCCAGTGACTTTCTTACTAACTGACATGACCTGCTTTCGCCAGTCAAGACAAGTGTCGACATGCAGACCAAGATCCTTTACATCCGAGCTAAATGGAATTACAGAGTTGTCGAAAATTACAGGCGGAACAGTTATGCCATTCAGCTTCCTCATGTTATAGGGGCTCCCTACTATGATGGCCTGACACTTGGTAGGGTTAACCGCCACCCCAAATCGATCAGACCAGTTTTTAACCGTATCTAAATCCCGGTTCAGCTCCTCGATGGCATCGGAAATGTTGTCAACGCTTGCCTGGCAGTAAACCTGCAAATCGTCAGCATAAAGATGATACGCAGTGGAAAGCACGGTGGTAATGAGATTAATAAAAATGGAGAACAAAAGAGGAGATAATATACCGCCTTGAGGGACACCAGCCGCAAGATCACACCAACTCGACGACGAGTCTCCAGCATGAACAGACTGCTGACGCCCCCGAAGATAAGAAGAAAACCATTCCAATACCTCCGGAGAGACCATAAGATAGGAAAGAATGGATAAAAGGACTTCGTGGCTGACGGTATTAAAAGCATTGGAGAAGTCAATTAACACTAAGACTGTAACTTTGGTGTCTTCCATTCCCCGCCTAATATCGTCAGTCACTTTAAGGAGAGCTGAAACGGTACTATGCCCGGGCCTGAAACCGGATTGAAAGGGACTGATGAGGGAGTTGTGGTGAATAAAGCGGGAGAATTGTTTATGGACACTGGCCTCGAGCACCTTAGACAGAAAGGGAAGGATGGAAATTGGGCGAAAGTGACTAGGAACTAAATATAATGCGGTCACAAACAGGCAATGTTTTTGAGGTGAAAAAACTTTTCTAAACTCACAATTGATGAGGTTAAATAGCTTGATCCGGGTCGTCGTGATAAGGCAAACCCGGTAGTTTTTCCATTAAATTATTTCTAAATTGACCTAAGCGACTCTTGTTTACAGGAACAAAACTCACAAGTTTTCTTTGAGCTCTGACTATTTTCTGAGGGAAAGTGACTAACTGGCCACAGTGATCAGAGTCCAATTCAATGGCTAGAAGGTCTTAAGTTCGTAAAAATATTGTCAATACAGGTAGCACTAGTGGCAGTTATTCTAGTCGGCTCAGAGAATGTATTGTATAAGTTATACGACTTTAATAGTGTTATAAACTTATTTACTGTAGCAGATTTTTCTAGTATATGGATATTGAAGTTTCCACAGACAACAACTGTTTTATTACTGTTAGAAGTCTTTAATAATACTTCTTCCATACATTTTTCAAAAATCAATACCTTCTTACGTTAAAGCATGTACTACTGACTAATATACAATTTTAAATAATATTTGGAATCTAAAACAACTCTGAACTATCGTTCTATACGAAAATATTTACGAGCACTATTGCTAAAGCGCCAAAGCGCTAAATAAAACAGAAACGACTTTTGCTAAACTGCCACACAAGTAATAATGTAGTTCAGGTAAAACTACTAATAAGGTATTTATACATGAAATAGAGAAACGCAAAAATGCTTAAACATTGTCAAACCTGAATGTACAGTGAGCACAATCACTAAAGCGACATAAACTTCAGAATCATCAAAAAAACGTCGCTTTAAACCATGACTACATGAAACAAGCAACAAAATTTGTGCTGCTAAAGCGCCAAAAAAGTGCTCAAATCGACGTGAAAGGTAGACTAATCGACGCAGAAAAAAAAAACCATTTCAGTGATATATATAACTCAATATCGACCAAAATGGCGCTTTAGCCATTTTACCTTTCCACCGTCGATATTATTAAAGTATAAATATTTATTATTACAATTTTTTGTTATATTATTAATAGAGCTGTATACATTTATCATTTAAATATTCATTTATGCTGTAATAACATTTACTTATTAATAGTTTTTTTTAATTTTTTTGTAAAATCAGCAATCTTTTTTACATTCCTTAGTGGCTCGGGTAATTTATTATAAATTTTTATTGACATTACTAGTGGGCCAGATGAATGCATTTTTAAACGAGATGTTGGTATGTTTAGACGTGTTTTGTGTCGGAGTGTGAATCTTGTTTGAATGTCTTCTCGTTTTGTGTAGAAGTCTTTGTGAGTGTGCGCAAATTTACTGATTTCCAATATGTAAATAGAAGGTAGCGTTAGTATATTTAGCTTTTTAAAATGAGGTTTGCAGCTATCGGTTTGTTCAATATTAACCAAAATACGAATTAACTTCGATTCGAGAACGAACGATTCCGTAGTGTCGTTCTTCCCGTTTCTGAATTAATAATATTCCAAGTGGTTTTAATTTTATTTCCAGAAGATTTTATTTTATTTTTAATGTGTATGGCTTTTGCTGAGGAACAGGCTCGTTTAAAAGTATTGGAATATTTTTAAACAAATTCTTTAAAAGCTTCATCATGGTTATATGTTTTTTCATGATATAATTCAAATAACCGTTGCCTACTCTTGTAAATACCCGTCGTAGCCCAATCACTAAATATAATGCGGTCACAAACAGGCAATGTTTTTGAGGTGAAAAAACTTTTCTAAACTCACAATTGATGAGGTTAAATAGCTTGATCCGGGTCGTCGTGATAAGGCAAACCCGGTAGTTTTTCCATTAAATTATTTCTAAATTGACCTAAGCGACTCTTGTTTACAGGAACAAAACTCACAAGTTTTCTTTGAGCTCTGACTATTTTCTGAGGGAAAGTGACTAACTGGCCACAGTGATCAGAGTCCAATTCAATGGCTAGAAGGTCTTAAGTTCGTAAAAATATTGTCAATACAGGTAGCACTAGTGGCAGTTATTCTAGTCGGCTCAGAGAATGTATTGTATAAGTTATACGACTTTAATAGTGTTATAAACTTATTTACTGTAGCAGATTTTTCTAGTATATGGATATTGAAGTTTCCACAGACAACAACTGTTTTATTACTGTTAGAAGTCTTTAATAATACTTCTTCCATACATTTTTCAAAAATATCATATGACCCATGATGCCCGCTACCGAGGCCTTACCAAGGCCTGGCCTACCGCCGCGAGCTACCTGCGGCCTAATTCCGCGATTTACCTGTAGACCTGTGCTGACAGGCCTCCTCGTCGGCCACGTGTCTCCAACCCGTGCCGGCCCTACTGTTCCCGCTGAGCCTGCGTTGGCAGGCCCCCTCCTACTACAACGGATGGCCAAGGACGGTACCCTTCTACCTACCTAAGTGTGCGAGTGCTCGGAAAGATCAGTGACCTTACCCGCGACCTAGCTGTGGATCTCCTACCTAATATATGTATTAAACTACCCAGCTGGTTTTACTCCTCTCTCTACACTACCTACCTACCTATCAGTTAACGGCCTGCGCAGCCTACCTGCAAAGCCCTAGCCGTTACAATAGTGCATAAATAATTTAATTCGTTGAATATTTAGTTATATAAGACAACAGATGAACATTGACAATTCCTTACCTACTAACTACTGAGCCTAAACAGATGAACATTGACAATTCTTTGCCTACGAACTACTGAGCCTAAACAGATGAACATTGACAATTCCTTACCTACGAACTACTGAGCCTAAACAGATGAACATTGACAATTCCTTGCCTACGAACTACTGAGCCTAAACAGATGAACATTGACAATTCCTTGCCTACGAACTACTGAGCCTAAACAGATGAACATTGACAATTCCTTGCCTACGAACTACTGAGCCTAAACAGATGAACATTTACAATTCCTAGCCTATGAACTACTGAGCCTAAACAGATGAACATTGACAATTCCTTGCCTACGAACTACTGAGCCTAAACAGATGAACATTGGCAATTCCTTACATTTTCAGTTGGAATGTATGGGAGAACATGTTTTTAAATTGTATAGTGTGTACGGTGTAAGTGTTAAGTTTGTTCTTGGGATCAATTCAACCCAACTACGGAACCCTTCATTGTGCGTGGTCCGACACGCACTTGGCCGGTTTTTATCTAATTGCAATTTCTACAAAAACCAGTCGGGAATACCCCACATTTAGGCTGTGTACACACTTGGCGACACGTTGGGCAATACTCGTATAGCAACAGCAATGACGTTGAGATCTTGTTTGAGAAAAGGACAGCTCCTTTCTATTTAGAAGCTTGTATGAAAAGTTCCATTTTTGTGCCTGATTGGATTTCCATACAAGGTTTCATTTCTTATTTAACCCATTTAAATGGATTAATTTTCAAAAATCCTTGCTTAATGCTCCTAAGGAACTAGTGTGCCAAAGACGCTTTTAGACCCAACGGTTTGGATCTGCGTTGTCTGTCATTATAATAATAATAATAATACGCACGCTTACCTCGTTTGCCCACGCATAACAAAAATAGGGCGCTGGTGGCGGCTCTGGATTCGCAGTTGTCAAGCTATTTTGACGACTGCGAAGACCTCACCGATACTCACTCGATTCTGTACTGTGCGGCTGTAGCGGCATGTCGTGTAGCTCACGTCGATAATGAATCTAGAGAATCTACACGACCTAAATCAGCCGTACCAGCTTGGCAGTGCAGAATTGAACGACGTATTGGTAGGGCCAGAGCGCTCATCGGCAAACTAATCTGCTTCAGGGAGGGCAATACTCGCCCTAGAGTGATGCGCTTTGTGAGACGGGCGTTCTCAGGCACTGATATCAGTCCTGAGGACTATATATCCCGTGTCGCAGAGCGCATAGACTTCCTGAAGCAGAAAGTGTATGCCTGGGCAAACCGTATTCGTAGGTATAAGCGGCGAGTAGACCGATACACTCAGAACCGCACCTTCCAGAGTGATGAAAGGTGGGTATATAGGACTTGGGAGCAACCGGACCAAGGTGTGGCTGACACGCGCTCGCCGGATGATGATGCCATGTGCTCTTTCTGGCGAAGTATCTGGTCGGTGCCTGTCCGTCACACTGAAGGGGACTGGACTCGGGAAGTCGAGCGAGCCTGCGATCCTATACCAGAAATGGGGGCTATTACCATCTGCCCCCAAGATGTAGCTCGTGCAGTCCGCCCGTTACCTAACTGGAAGTCTCCAGGGCCGGACGGGCTGCACAGCTTCTGGATAAAATGGTTCATAGGGTCGCACGCTCGCTTAGCGGCTCAGTACCAGACTGCATTGGACTCTGGTTTGCTACCCCAGTTCTTAACTACAGGAGTTACCCACCTGCTCCACAAATCCGGTAGCACCGCGGAACCCAAAAATTATAGGCCGATCACATGTTTACCGACGGTCTATAAAGTTCTTACATCCATTTTGAGAGTTAAAATTAACAAACATATCGACACGAACTCCATCATGTCTGCCTCTCAAAATGGATGTAGGAATTGTATAACCTCATTGATATGGCCATTAGCCAACAGGTTCGTCGTTCCCGAAAGGATCTGTCGACATGTTGGATAGATTATAAGAAGGCCTATGACTCGGTGCCACATACATGGCTCATGAGGGTGCTGGAGTTGTATAAAGTAGATGCATCTCTGCGCACCTTCCTGATGGCGTGTATGGGGCAATGGAGGACAGTCCTTCGCTATCCAGGATGTCGAAATATCCAGAGGAATAGTGAGCCGATAAGGATCGAGCGAGGCATATTTCAGGGCGATAGTCTGATTCCACTTTGGTTCTGCTTGGCCCCGAATCCTCTAAGCACACTGCTGGAGGACTCAGATCTAGGCTATCGGATGAGGAGAGGTGGACAGGTTATATCTCACCTCCTCTACATGGATGACCTCTTTGCCCCCAACAATTTACAATTGATGGAGCTACTAAAAGTAACTGAAACTTTCAGTAGAACCATCAGGATGGAATTTGGTGTGGACAAATGTGCGGTCATGCATGTAAAGCGAGGGGAGATTGTGGAATCCGTGGGCACCCAACTCGCGGATTCCATATACCTAAGAGCCCTCTCCGCATCCGAAACCTATAAGTATTTGGGTATGTCGGAAGCGTTAGGCATCAATGTTACTGACATGAAGCAATCGTTGGAGGAGCGCTTCTTTGGCCGCCTGAAAAAAGTATTTAATAGTCTTTTATCAGGCGGGAACAAGGTGCACGCCTTCAATGGTTGGGTCATGCCGGTTTTGATGTACTCCTTTGGTATACTCAAATGAACTCAGACCGAACTTGACGCCCTGGATAGGAGGGTCCGTACGCTGCTGACTGCATACCGAATGCATCACCCACGGTCATCGGTAATGAGACTGTATATCCCGCGAAAGTGTGGAGGTCGAGGCTTTTTAAATGCTAAGACCCTCCACAATCGGGATATATGCAGTCTCAGGGAATATTTCCTAGAAGCCGACGTGGGAATGCATCGAGATGTGGTCGCGGTGGATAAGGGCCTCACCCCGCTCTCCTTGGCGAAAGAGAACTGGCGCAAGCCTGTGCCTGACACTAACGATCGCAAGGAGGTATGGCAGAGTAAGGAGCTTCACGGACGCTTTTTCCGGGCCCTGCATGGACCCGATGTAGATTTACTAGCGTCCGTAGCCTGGCTGCGTTTCGGTGAACTCTTTGGGGAAACCGAAGGTTTTGTCTGTGCAATTATGGACGAAGTTATCATGACGAACAATTACCGGAGATTTATTGTGAAGGACGGCACGGTTGACATCTGTCGGGCATGCCACCGACCGGGAGAATCAATCCCTCACATTATCTCCGGATGTTCTCATCTAGCTAACGGAGAGTACTTGCATAGACACAACCTTGTAGCCAGGATTATCCATCAGCAACTTGCTCTGAAATACAGCCTAGTGGAATCAGAAGTGCCGTACTACAGGTACGTGCCCGACCCAGTTCTCGAAAATGGAAATATCACATTGTACTGGGATCGATCCATCATCACTGACAGGACTATTGTTGCCAATAAGCCTGATATAGTGGTGGTGGATCGAACAGAGCGGCGCGCAATGATCATTGACATAACGGTCCCGCATGACGGGAACCTCGTGAAGGCCGAGAAAGATAAACAAATCAAGTATCTTGACTTGGCTCACGAGGTTGTCGACATGTGGGATGTGGACTCTGCGATCATTGTGCCGATAGTCGTATCAGCCAATGGCTTAATTGCCAAGAGCCTCGACCAACACCTAAGGAGGCTCTCGTTGGGCAGCTGGATTAGGGGCTTGATTCAGAAGGCTATACTCCTGGACACGGCTCGCATCGTTAGGAGCTTCCTCTCTCTGGAGCCCTGACCGCCGGTAGCTTGGACCCTGTTCCCGATACCGGTGGGCTACTATTTTTTATATTTTTAAATGTTTTATATAATTTTTTATTCTAATATTTAAAAATATAATTTATAAGTATGAAAAATGTAATAAAGGAAAATAATAATAATAAATTCTTTATTGCCATGAAAAAAGTTTACAAAATTTGAGACCCTGGCTCCAGAGCTAGGTTAGAGTACCTGTATTTCAGGAACCAGTGACTTCTTCCATTTAGGTTACAATTAGCAATTAAATAACTTATGTTACTTAATTAAGTTTAAGTTTTAAAATAGAAAAGAAAAATGTAGTTGGAATGAAATAAAATACTCAAAGCAAGATTATTATAAATGTGGATTTAAACAAAAATTAGGTTAAAAATCTAGAACAAATTATTATTGTTCTAGATTTTTAACCTAATTTTTGTTATCATTAAAACAAACATTACAAAACATTATCATTAAAATAAAATAAAATTAGAACAAATTACAAATTAAAATTAAACAAATTTAAATAAAACATAGTACGTAGGTATGTGTATGTGTGTGTGTGTGTTTGATAGTGTATGTGTGCATGTGTACGTGTGTATATGTGTGCGTGAATACCAACGATTGTATATTTAGGTTGATTGCAGTAAGTTTTCCTTTGCGTTGTAGTCCCGTGTGAGTAGCCAGATCTTTACCTTCTTTTTTGTCTCACGAGTCGTAAGGGGATTTAGGTTCAAGGTTTTGTTCAGCTTATTATACAGAAAAGTGGCAAGATATACCCGTTGTCGCCTGGCGGACGCCGTATGACAACGCAAAGGTAAGCAAACATTTGCAATGGTGCGCTTCTTATTATTTTGTGCATTATAAGGTGTAATACTGTGCTGCCTGCTGACCACTTGCAGAATATAATTCTGTCTTACCGTAAGAACTTCATACTTCTCATATAAGACTCTAGTGGGAAATCTAAAGGGTCTGAAAGTCATGACTTTAAGTAGAGATCTTTGGGCCCGTTCCAGGTGAATCATAAAAGTCTTACAACCACCACCCCATACGGTAACACAATATCCCAAGACCGACTGCACGAGCGCATAGTACACAGTGCGTAGGAGTTCGAAGTCGGCCACGTGTCTTAGTTTTTTAAATGCCCAGATAAGCTTCCTTATTCGCGTTGTAGTGAGGTCTATATGCTGACGCCAGCCAAGCTTTTCATCTACAATCACACCAAGGTATTTCACATGCGAAGACTTAGTGATAGATGTGCATAAACATGTCGTTGAAGCAACGAAGTTACATACATGTAGTCTAATATCAAAAGGACCATGGGAAGAAACGTCCCCACCCACCAACACGCTTGAGACTAGTGTCATTCGAAGCGTCTGGTGGGTTCGATACTTTTTTACTATGGCGAAATTTTTCAAAAATGTGGGGTTTTCCTGGAATAATACTTTTTTTATTCAATATTAGCATTATTTTACATTTATATATTTTCATAGTTTGCACTTAAGAGGCATAGAATATAGCGACCTAAATATGGTTCTCATTCATGACAACCTTTCTTTTTATCAGGGACCATTTTTTTTTTCTCTGATACCTTTTTTTAAAGTTAGGTTCGGTTAGGTTATGTTTGGTAAGGATAGGTAATTATAGCTTAGGTTAGGTTAGCTAACCGAAAAGGTTAGGTTAGGTTACCTAACCGAAAAGTTTAGGTTAGGTTAGGTTAGCTTCTGCCCGCAGAGGGCGATGGCCGTCAGGTCTATCAGGGGGTATCGCACAGTCTCCTACGAGGCGGCTTGTGCACTGGCCGGGTCGCCACCCTGGCACCTAGAGGCGAGGGTCCTCGCGTCACTGTACCGGTGGCGTGAGGGAGTGCGGATGCGGGGCGGTGGACCGATGCAGCGAGAGATCGATCTGCGTCGGTCTCAGCTCCGCGAGGTCCTGGTGGCGGAGTGGCGGGAGAGGCTATTGCGCCCTTCCGCCGGCCTCGCTACCATCGAGGCGATCCGACCAGTGCTCGAGGAATGGCTCGAGAGGAGGCACGGCTCCCTGTCATTTAGGGCGACGCAGGTGTTCTCGGGGCATGGTTGTTTCGGGAAGTACCTGTGTCGCATAAACAGGGAGCCGGACGCTCGGTGTCATCACTGCGTCCATTGTCTGGAGGACACGGCGCGGCATACGTTGGTAGAGTGTGCCGCATGGGAGGAGCCGCGCCGTGCCCTCGTGACTGAAGTGGGAACCGACCTGTCGCTGCCGGCCGTCGCTCGCGCGATGGTGGGAAGCGCAGAGTCGTGGGATGCGGTGATCTCCTTCTGTGAAACGGTCATCTCACAGAAGGAGGCTGCGGAGAGGTTGAGGGAGGTCGAGACCACTCTCCCGACCCGCAGCAGACGTACCGGGCGTCGGCGGAGGGCGGACAACGCCCTCTTCCAGCCCCCCTAAACGGGTCCAGAGGGACGGTGGACTTGGGGACGTCCGCCGCCCCCCTGTATAACTGGACCCGAGGCGGTGGCGCGTAGTGTTCCACGCGCGCCCCCTATTGGCGTTGCGGAGGGAGTACACCTCACTCCCCCCGCAGACTTGAGGAGGCCCGCAGAGGCGGGCCGGCACTAGCCAAGGATCGTGGAAGGCACACTAGTTCCCATGATCCCCGGTGCAAGTGTGGGAAAGGAACACCGAGGTGGTTTTTAGTCAGTAAGAGTCTGACAGACCCCTCCGCCCGCCCCAGGGCGGAGGACATCCATGAGGATTTTCCACCCCGGCAACAAAAAAAAAAAAAAAATTTTAGGGTTAGCTTCTGGGCGCTGTCAACGCGGCTCTACGTGGGAATCGTGCGATCGATGGCCCTTTACGGGGCCCCGATCTGGGCGGCTGACCTGACGGCCGGTAGTATCGCAGTCCTGCGCAAGCCGCAGAGAGCGATGGCCGTCAGAGTCATCAGGGGGTATCGCACGATCTCCTACGATTCGGCTTGTGCACTGGCCGGATCCCCGCCCTGGGACCTCGAGGCGAAAGTACTCGCGTCATCGTATCGGTGGCGCGAGGAAGCGAGAGTGCGGGGTGAGCAACCGATGCAGCGACACATAGAGCTGCATCGGTCTCAGCTTCGCGAGGTCTTGGTGGCGGAATGGCGGGACAGGCTTTCACGCCCTACCGCCGGCCTCGACATCATCGAGGCAGTCCGGCCGGTGCTAGAGCGCTGGCTCGGGAGGAGGCACGGCTCCCTGTCGTTTCGGGTGACGCAGGTGCTCTCGGGGCATGGTTGCTTCGGGAAGTACCTGTGTCGCATAAACAGGGAGCCGAACGCTCGGTGTCACCACTACGTTGAATGCCAGGAGGACACGGCGCGGCCTACGCTGGCAGAGTGTCCCGCTTAGGAGGGGCCGCGCCGTGCCCTCATCTCAGAAGAAGGCAGTGACTTGTCGCTGCCGGCCGTTGTCGAGTCGATGGTCGGCAGCGAGGAGTCCTGGGACGCGGTGGTTTCCTTCCGTGAGACAGTCGTTTCGCAGAAGGTGGCTGCGGAAAGGGAGAGGGAGATCTCTTCCACTCACCCGGCCCGCAGCAGGCGCACCGGGCGTCGGCGGAGGGCGGTAAACGCCCTCTTCCAACCCCCCTAAATGGGTCCATCGACGACGGACTCGGGGACGTCCGTCGCCCCCTACACATCAGGACCCGAGGTGGCGGTGCGTAGTGTTCCTCGCGCGCCCCTCTTAGACGTCACGGGGGGAGTCAAACACCTCACTCCTCGGGTCACGGGGGGGCCCCTGACCCGAGGAGTCCCGCAATGGCGGGCCAGTCTGGGGTTGCGGAAGATTTTTACGTTCCCGTGAGCCCCGGCGAAGGTGTGAGCTGGAACACTGGGGTGGTTTTTAGTCAGTAAGAGTCTGACAGACCCCTCCGCCGGCCCCAGGGCAGAGGTCATCCATGAGGATTTAAAAAAAAATAGGTTAGGTTAGCCGTTTTTTTAAAAGTTTTTTGTACAATTATCCAATCATAAGAATACACAAATGCTGTTCATCATTGAGGAGTTCCATTTGACCTTCCAAGGGAGAATCTAGCTAGTTGTGCTTGAAAATTATCAAAGTTCTTATAAATACTGCGAATATTTTGTGTTATAATTTTCAAAGACTTCGCCGCAGATTCAAGTAACAAAGAGTTACAAGTTTCAGTGTCACAAAAGTAACTATTTGCCACTGAGATAGTATCTACATCGAATAAAATGTTATTAGAATTATTGGCCATTGAGAAAAGAATTAAAGATTAAGTTACATGAAATTGGTGTTTTATAAAATAAATATTTGTGATAAAGGAATGCCTGGGATAGGTCCAGAACGATCTTGCTACTTGACATATTTGCAATTCTATTTGTAAAATGCGATAATTGGTAAACGTGGTTGTGTATGTGGATGTGAAATGTATATTTGTGTTGCAGTGTACTCTGAAAATTTGTGTGTTTGGATTCAGTAGATAAAAAAATTAAATTAACTAAAAACATTAGGACAAACAGCAGTAGATAACATGAATCATTGAATGAATTTAAGATTTTTTAGGTAGTTATCTATTCCATGAGGAAATACAACGTACACAACTGACTGAGCTACTAACGCCACGCCATTACTACAATCCAGCCGCGCTTTATTTAGTCATTCATTTTGATTTAGGTCATAGGGTCTAATGACAAGAGGCATAACTATGACTGTAAGTAATTATGCCTTGTGAGGACACGTCCTTAGTTTACACCCTGCATGTACCTCGGCCGCCATCTTGTATTTATTCATATGTTTTGGTTCAATGACCCATGATGAGTGGGTCAGTGACAACTGTGCCCGTGTCAACTCAACTCGAATAATAATACCAGATTTTAATCCCGATTACGGTAATTTGTACTGGTGGTATGGTGTTGCCATACTATCGGTATGTGCCCGACCCAGTTCTCAAAAATAGAAATATCACATTGTACTGGAATCGATCCATCATCATAGACAGGACAGGACTATCGTTGCCAATAAGCCTCATATAGTGGTGTTGGATCGAACAGATCGGCGCGCAATGATCATTGACATAACGGTCCCGCATGACGGGAAAGATAAGCAAATCAAGTATCTTGACTTGGCTCACGAGGTTGTCGACATGTGGGATGTTTGTGCCGATAGTCGTATCAGCCAATGGCTTAATTGCCAAGAGCCTCGACCAACGCCTATGGAGGCTTTCGTTGGGCAGCTGGGTTAAAGGCCTGATTCAGAAAGCGGTATTCCTGGACACGGTCCGTATTATTAGGAGGTTCCTCTCTCTCATTTCAACCAACCTTGAAATCGCGTTCCAGCTGTTCCATACATTTGAAAATGTAGGGAACACCTGATTTTTTTTGACGATTTCAAGTTTGGTCCCATAGAAAAAGTTGTTCAAAATGATGAGTACAATGACCCCTTTTCGGGTTTAGCATAAACAAAAAATAATGTTGTATATTAAATTAGAATGACGCTTTACGCAGGAGGAGGTTCTACATATATTCGACATTACGTACGTTTGGGTTCCCTAGTCAACAGGGAACCGTAGTTACCATGAATGTACTTCGCAGGCACTTTCCGTCCACTGACCGCTATTTTTCCACACCGTACGTTATTATAATATTACTAACTACGCGTTCAATATCGAGAATCCTAAGATGAAAAGGTGAACGCCCAACATTCGTACGACCTAACGTCAATCAACGTTCTTGAAAGTCAGATTATAAATAAGCTATTTTCGCTGCAGGCGACATTGAAGTTAAATAACTATGTAATTCTATATTTAGCTTGTTGGGTTTATTTATAGTTTTTTTTTAATGTCAAGGAAGATAGTGCAGAACACTATAACTTTACTTTGCTAAGTAAATAAGATTTCCATTCGACTACCTATGAATCTTATTCATGCATATAATGTTTTTAATCGTATTCGTATAATACGAATGTAAGCAGGCGTTTATTAAAATTTTACCAACGTCCTACCGTCATGAAGGACACAGTGAACCCCGATCCAGCAGCCGTTGTCGCGCCATTTTGACATATCGAATCTTTCGGTCTTACCAGTACGGCCGTCATGAGAATCTTCTTTCACTAGTATTTGACATTAAGTTGTCAAAAAACGCTCTTTATTTGGATAGCTGTCACTGTGTGGACGTTCACCGCTTTACGAGTACGGTGGGCTTTGTAATTCCTTGTATATAGATGGCAGAACCCGTGAAGCAAAGCGTGCGCGGCTCCCGCTCCCGACCCGCTCGACGCCCGACTGGCGCACGCGTTTCGTATGATGACGTCCTTAAAATACAAGGAATTCCAATTGTTTACAAACCCGCGGTACTACAGTCCCGACCCGCGCCCGACACGCATCGAAGCTTTAGCCAAGTAAAGTCAAAATGCGAACTTACTATGAATGTTGCTCTTATTTTGGCATACAATAATATTCCGAGTCCGACAGTAATTCGAATGTAACGGGGTGCGCAGCTAAAGGCAATAAATATATGGAGTGCAATAAAGAATTGAGTAAAGCTCTCAACTCAATAGCGATTGAATCTGTCGTTCAAAGTTCATAAAAAATGTATAATTCTCAAACTCAAAATATTTATTTATATGAAACAAATAACAGGCACTTTTGAATTGTCAAGGGGTCGGTCTGTCAGAAATACGAAGCTAGTTGCCAATTTCAAAGCGTTACTACGCTTTGAAAACAAGATTTAAAAACTATTCAAAAAGATTAAGAATTATAATTAAAAAAACGCAAAAGGCTCAAAACAGTTATTATATTAATTCAGCTACAAACAAGGGAAAGGCAATGTGGAAGATCATAAATAATAATAAAACAGTAACTCCAAAAGAAAATATTGCACAAATAAAAGTAAAAGATCAACTAGTTACAAATCCTAAGGAAATAGCACAATTATTCAACAACTACTTCATTGATGAAATACAGTCTACTTCTACCTCTAGCGGCTCAGTTACAAAAACGTACAATACAAATTCAAATTCTATTTTTTTAAAGCCAACCAATCCACATGAAATAGATCAAATTATAAAAGGATTAAACAACACGAATAGCACAGGGTACGACAACATAAGTACGAACATTATAAAACGAGTGTCTAGTCACATAGCTCCAGTAATTAGTAACATTATAAATCAGTGTCTAGAACAAGGTGTTTTTCCTTCAAAATTGAAAATTACGATCGTAAATCCATTATTTAAAAAAGAAGATAGAGAGGATATGCGTTTTTACAGACCGATTGCGTTAATACCAGTGATGGCAAAAATTTTCGAAAAGGTTATATATAATAATTTATATAATTTCTTTGAACTTAATAACTTATTTACTAATGAACAATTTGGCTTTCGTAAAGGAAGATCCACCAGTGATGCTCTTTTTAATTTTCTTAAGAAAGTAATGACTGGACTGGATAGCAAGCAACAAATAACCGCTATTTTTATGGATATGACTAAGGCTTTTGACCATGTTGACCATAATATCCTTCTTAACAAATTAGAGAAATATGGGATAAGAGGGAATGCCTTGGAACTTATTAAGTCGTACTTAACTGATCGTTTTCAAATAACACGAATAACGAAAATAGAAATAGACACAAAATTCGAGCGCATCTATATGTCGGACCCTAAACTTGTAAAATTTGGCGTTCCCCAAGGAAGTATCCTTGGGCCTCTTTTATTCGTTATATATATTAATGACCTACCAAGGTCTATAGACCAGGACATTATATTGTTTACGGATGATACGGCCATTTTTGCAGATACCGGTCAAGAAAATTTTGAAGTTCAGGTTAATAAATCTCTCGAAGATATTATAAACTGGTTAATAATTAATAATTTAAAAATAAATATTGATAAAACAAACTATATGAAAACAAAACTTGACTGGAAAATGCATGTGGATGGTGTCTGCAAAAAAACTTAATCAGTATTCATATGCTCTCTATTTACTTCGAAAAATTGTAAATGAAAACGTATTACTCAATGTTTATCATGCATATGTGGGTTCTACTCTAAAATATGGTATACTGTGTTGGGGTAACTCTACTAACAGAGAATTTGCATTCAAAGCCCAAAAAAAATGTATCCGAAGTATATGTGGGCATAAACAGACCGATTCATGCAGAGCAGAATTCAGAAGACTAAAAATCTTAACCCTAGCGTCAATGTATACAGTATGTAACAAAAACCCTGTCGGATCCTTAAGGGTATTATTTGGTATAGTATTGTGTGCCCATATACGTAACCATTTCATGGTTTTGAGATTATTATTTTTCCCCAATGAAAATAATTAATTTAAAAAAATAAAAATAAACTTATCAAAGGCAACACTTATCCTCGATAAAGTTCATGTGTGTGTGTATTTGTTTTCATGTGTTCATGTTCTACAATTTGAAGCCGCCCGAGCGGGACGGTTTTTATGATTCTTTGACATGAGCCGCCCGCCTGCATTGTCGCTTGCCGCCAAACAAACTTATAGCTAAATAAACCTACGTTATGCCTACGCGTTGTTATCAGCTGATTTGAGCTGATATCGTTTAGGCATAGTGAACTTGACTTCAATTTCTGTTCATCAAGAAACAATTAATTGAAATAAATGTAGCCCAGAAAAGGGCTTTTTAAAAGTGTGCTTTTGGCACAGAAATGAAAACAGACACAAGTGAGCTAAGAAAAAGGTACTTACCGAATTTTGGTATTAGTTTATTAAAACAGTAACTTGTTGTTGTTGGATACCTCGGCGATCATGCTCCACATGTCTACCTCCAACACTGATACACATTCGACACCTTTTTATTAAATTGTCACGTACTCTTTGCAGCGCACTTGTGTCTGATTTAATTAAATTGAAAGCTGCTACAATCCGAGCTCTTACTTCGATTTCCGAATCACACTCTTTTTTAAAAACCATTTGTTTGACATGACCCCATAAATAGAAGTCCAGAGGCGTAAGATCGGGAGACCGTGCTGGCCACGAAACTGGTCCCCCCCGGCCAATCCATTGCCTCGGGAACTGAGCATCTAAATACTCGCGCACCGCACGCGAGAAATGTGGAGGCGCGCCGTCATGTTGAAACCACATTGAGCGATGGAAATTGAGGTCTATTAAAGGATCCAACTCTTCACTCAGCTCTACACTCAAGAAAGACAGGTAGTTTGAACCATTCATTGTGGGCCTCAAAAAGTATGGACCAATAATCTGGTCTCCGAGGATACCTACCAGCCCACACGTTAACACGCCAACGATGTTGGAAATTACTCGGTTTCATAGCTAGCGGGTTTTCGAGCGCCCACACGTGTTCGTTGTGGCAGTTGAATACACCTGTTCTTACAAACGAGCATTCATCGGAGAAAAGCACGCGATTCAAGAAACCTTCATGTTCTTCGACTTTTCTTAAGATCCAATTACAAAATTCCATTCTTGGTTCGTAATCAGTGGGAAGAAGGGATGTGACCTGGCCTGTGAAAACGCACCTCATAATCTCTACGCGCAGCTGCATAATTACAATCGGCCTTGCCTAAGCACATTAACATATTAAAATATTCCCGATTGGAATATGACATTACGGACGTCCGATCGAAAGGAATCTTCACGAAAGACTGACTAGCAACAAGCGTACAGACACGCGCCGCATCGCACGGTAGGCAACCAGTCGGCTACATCAGACAAGTCGGCGACTCGCTAGAGAGCACCGACAGCGCGCCCAGTGTAGGGCGGTATCCTTTGAAATAAAAATAGGTAAAATAAAAAGATTTCCCCGGTGAGTGGAATGTTGTCAATTTATGAAAATTTGCCGTATTTAGTGTGAATGTCGCATGGTTTATAAAAATAAAATAATCATTATCTTTTCATTTTTATGAGTTACATTTTTAAATATATTTTTTATAGTACGTATGTTAACCCAGGAATACGCCTTTAATGGATCGGACAGGGTTTTTGTTACATACTGTATATTGGAAGCAGCCTCAATGACAAAGCGAGATATCAGTAATTATGAGACAATGAGAAGTACAAGATATAAAAATGACCTTAAGGCAGCTAAGAGTAGAACAGTTAAGTTTAAATCAAGCATATTTGGTATGGGTGTGAAAATTTATAATAAATTGCCAGACTTTATTAAAACCACTGAAACATTAGCTGCTTTTAAATACAAACTTAAAAAACTACTGATACAGAAAGTATATTATACAATTAATGAATTCTTTAATGACAAATGTCTTGACTGAAATTTATTTAATGGTATTATGATAATGCATAATTATGAAAAGTGTTAGTTGTTGTTTAATTTATTTATCTGTAATGTAGTGGTAATGAATATTATATTGCCTTGACTATTTTGTATACTTGTTATGACGGTTTATATTATTATTTTTTTTCAATTAATTCAGTGACAAATGTTTTTGACTAAAATTTATTTAATAGGTATGACGTTAATGATGCAATATTTATGACATTGATATTTATACTTAATTTATTTTCTCAAATGGTTATTATGTTACTTGAATGATTTTATTTTGTTTTTCTTTTGACATGTAATTGTACATTTTAAAGATTGTACACCCCATGGGTATGTTACAGCGATACTTTGTTATAATACTAATTTTAAGAGCTGAATTTCCACCTGTGACAAACAATAAATAAATTTAATCTAATCTAATCTCAAATTAGCAACTAGTAAATCTAGGTTCCTAGGTCTAGGTTCCTATGGAGAAGAGCGGGCATGAAACTCCATGGACACTCTTTTGAATCGAATGTCTCCTGCCCTTATCAAAATACGTCCGCCGGTACGCATTTTGCACGTGTATAAATAAAATTAATAAATATCTAGTTTGCTGCCCTTTCAACTCAAATGATATCCATAAAAAACTAGTTGGTTTTGTTTAATATATACATAATATTATGTTTGTTCTAAGAGCCAAGGTTGAAGTTAGCAAATCGACATACGATATAATAGGCTTCCTCATTCGTTGAATACTTGTTGAATAACATTAATGACCATTAGTAATTTTATTAGGAAGTTATTCGGTCCTCGTACAAACAGGAAATGTTTATTTATTTTAAATAAAAATCTCTATTAGTTCGGCCGAGGTTGACAAATAACTAGGCCTATTCCCCTTTTTCTAGTTCTTGTCATAAGTTCACGACGTAATCCTCGAAAGGTTAGACAGGGGCCTATAGAACACCCACATTTCGCCAGTTATGACTGCCATCAACCGCACAAATACAGACTCCGGGTTGCCGCTGAGAAACTTTTAAGCCCAATAACACCTTGCCTGACCTGGGAATCGAAACCACTTGCGACCACTAACACCAACGAGACACGAAGCAGTACTAACCAACTTACTTAGCAGTGGTGGCTGAGTGATAAC
Organism: Lithophane semibrunnea; assembly: GCA_947363905.1. NCBI lineage: Eukaryota > Metazoa > Arthropoda > Insecta > Lepidoptera > Noctuidae > Lithophane > Lithophane semibrunnea. Next base: position 11,000,699 of record OX376213.1, on the reverse strand, counting down.
GACCCCGACTTACGGGTTGTAGGTCGTGGGTTCGAACCCAAGCAGCCGCTTTACTTTGAGGTAATAATTTCATCACCACTGCTCTCAAAACGGTGAAGGAAAACATCGTGAGGAAACCAGCATATACTAGAACCAAAACGAAGACATGTGACATCTACCAACCCGCACTGGGCTCGCGTAGTACATTACACCCCAGTCCCTCTCGAAGAGAGGAAGCCTGTGTCCCAGCAGTAGGAACCATTTGAGGCTGTGATAATGCAGCAAGTTTACTCGTCATCTTGGTGGTCACCCCTCAAAATCATTTTTTTTTATTTCACATAAACCTACAGCTGGTGCACGGTTCCAATTGGTCGTTTCCTATGGAGAAGAGCCGGCGAGAAACGCAACGGTTACTCTTTTAAAATAATTGGCTTTTACAATATTTCCAAATTACAGTATTAATATGCATGGTAGGACAGTGTAGCCCTTTCTAGCCATATTGTCGCTCACACAGTCCGTCCATCGTTTCTTTAGTCTTCCCCTACTCTTATAAATAGTCATTCACATTCATCTTCTACTTCCTTAATAACAGTTTTGCACACGTGCACGATATTCACGAGATTACTATTGGTAACATACGGTCTACTATTATAAACTGATTTGCAACATAATAATATCTGATTGTGAATAGTATCAGCCTGCACCTAAGGGATGGATTTTTGAGACGAAAAACGATTTTAGGTGCCCGTACTGCCCGTCCTCAACTTTTTTAAGACATTATGATAAAGGTACATTTACTGAAATACCTTTGTAAAAAATAATTTCCTTTCAAAAATTAATTTTGTGATTCCCATTTTCTGATGTACGGGAAAAGCCCATACATTTTGTAGGAAATGAAACTCCTTGGTTAAGGTTCATACTTAACAAAAGTGTGTACATAGTTTGCATGGATCTTTTTTACTTACAAAGAGTATTTACCTATAGAGTAACAAACAAACAGTTTTACTTCAACGTACGCGTGTAGATTCATAATTATTATTATAATCTTTATTTCACTTCACACATATAAATTATATTTTTAAATATTAGAATAAAAAAAATTATATAACATTTAAAAATATAAAAAATAGTAGCCCACCGGTATCGGGAACAGGGTCCAAGCTACCGGCGGTCAGGGCTCCAGAGAGAGGAACCTCCTAACAATGCGAGCCGTGTCCAGGAGTACAGCTTTCTGAATCAAGCCCTTAATCCAGCTGCCCAACGAGAGCCTCCTTAGGTGTTGGTCGAGGCTCTTGGCAATTAAGCCATTGGCTGATACGACTATCGGCACAATGATCGCAGAGTCCACATCCCACATGTCGACAACCTCGTGAGCCAAGTCAAGATACTTGATTTGTTTATCTTTCTCGGCCTTCACGAGGTTCCCGTCATGCGGGACCGTTATGTCAATGATCATTGCGCGCCGCTCTGTTCGATCCACCACCACTATATCAGCTTTATTGGCAACAATAGTCCTGTCAGTGATGATGGATCGATCCCAGTACAATGTGATATTTCCATTTTCGAGAACTGGGTCGGGCACGTACCTGTAGTACGATTCCAATAGGCTGTATTTCAGAGCAAGTTGCTGATGGATAATCCTGGCTACAAGGTTGTGTCTATGCAAGTACTCTCCGTTTGCTAGATGAGAACATCCAGAGATAATGTGACGGATTGATTCTCCCGGTCGGTGGCATGCCCGACAGATGTCAACCGTGCCGTCCTTATAAATCTCCGGTAATTGTTCGTCATGATAACTTCGTCCATAATTGCACAGACAAAACCTTCGGTTTCCCCAAAGAGGTCACCGAAACGCAGCCAGGCTACGGACGCTAGTAAATCTACATCGGGTCCATGCAGGGCCCGGAAAAAGCGTCCGTGATCGTGCGATCGTTAGTGTCAAGCACTACAGGCTTGCGCCAGTTCTCTTTCGCCAAGGAGTGCGGGGTGAGGCCCTTGTCCACCGCGACCACATCTCGATGTATTCCCACGTCGGCTTCTAGGAAATATTCCCTGAGACTGTATATCTCGCGATTGTGGAGGGTCTTAGCGTTTAAAAAGCCTCGACCTCCACACTTTCGCGGGATATACAGTCTCATTACCGATGACCGTGGGTGATGCATTCGGTATGCAGTCAGCAGCGTACGGACCCTCCTATCCAGGGCGTCAAGTTCGGTCTGAGTCCATTTGAGTATGCCGAAAGAGTACATCAGAACCGGCATGACCCAACCGTTGAAGGCGCGCACCTTGTTTCCGCCTGAAAGAAGACTAATTAATACTTTTTTCAGGCGACCAAAGAAGCGCTCCTTCAACGATTGCTTCATGTCAGCAACGTTGATGCCTAACGCTTCCGACATACCTAAATACTTATAGCTTTCGGATGAGGAGAGGGACCTGAGGTATATGGGATCCGAGAGTTGAATTCCCTATGATTCCATAATCTCCCCTCGCTTTACATGCATGACTGCACATTTGCCCACACCAAATTCCATCCTGATGGTGTTACTGAAGGTTTCAGTTACCTTCAGTAGCTCCATCAGTCGCAATTCGTTGGGGGCAAAGAGTTTCAGATCATCCATGTTGAGGAGGTGAGATATGACCTGACCACCTCTCCTCAACCGATAGCCTAGACCTGAATCCTCTAGCAGTGTGCTTAGAGGGTTCAGGGCCAAGCAGAACCAAAGCGGACTCAAACTGTCGCCCTGAAATATTCCCCGTTTAATCCGTACAGGTTCATCATTCCCTTGGATCTGACACCCCGGGTAGCGAAGAACTGTCCTCCATTGCCCCATACACGACTCAAGGAAGGTGCGTAGAGTTGCATCAATCTTGTCCAACTCCAGCACCCTCATGAGCCACGTATGTGGCACCGAGTCGTAGGCCTTCTTATAGTCTATCCAGCATGTCGAGAGGTCCTTACGGGATCGTCGAACCTGTTGGCTTATGGCCATGTCGATGAGGAGTAGCTCCTTAGTACCGCGGGACCCGTTCCTACATCCATTTTGAGAGGCGGACATTATTGAATTGTTGTCAATGTGTGTGTTTATTTTCACTCTCAAAATGGATGTAAGAAGTTTATAGACCGTCGACAAACATGTGATCGGTCTATAATTCTTCGGTTCCGCGGGACTACCTGACTTATGGAGCAGGTGGGTAACGCCTGTTGTTAGAAACTGCGGTAGCGACCCGGACTCTAAGGATGACTGGAATTGAGATGCCAGGCGAGCGTGTGAACTAATCAGCCATTTTAACCAGAAGTTGTGCAGTCCGTCCGGTCCCGGTGATTTCCAATTCGGTAACGGACGGACTGCTGTGGCTACGTCTTGTGGAGAGATTAATACAGCTTCCATTTCTGGTATAGTTTCATACACTCGCTCAACATCCTCAAGACGTAGCCACAGCAGTCCGTAGCAGCAGGCTGACTGGTCAGCCTCAGCGTGACAGACGGGCACCGACCATATACTGCCCTAGAATGCGCTCGTGGTGGCATCATCCGGGCGGCACACGTCCGCCACATTTTGTTCAGGTCGCTCCCAAGCTCTATATATCCACCTCTCATCGCTCTGGAACATGCAATTCTGCGTGTATCGGTCCACCCGCCGCTTATACCGCCGAATTCGGCTCGCCCATGCACAGACTTTTTGCTTCAGGAAGTCAATACGCTCTGTGACACGGGACATGTATTCTGGAGGACTGATTCCTGTCCCCGAGAATGCCCGTCTCACAAAGCGCATCACTCGTGGTCGTGTATTGCTCTCCCTGAAGCTGTATAGTTTGCCGATGAGTACCCTGGCTCCATCGATACGGCGCTCGATCCTGCATTGCCAGGCTGGTACGGCTGGTTTTGGTCGAGTAGCTTTGTCATAGTTTGGGAACTTGACGTTAGCTAAACGACATGCCGCAACAGCCGCGCAATACAGGATCGAGTGTGTATCAACGAGATCCTCGCTGCTCTCGAAAAAGTTTTTAAGCTGCGAGTCCAAGGCACACACCAGCGCCCTATTTTTCTTGTGCATAGGTAAGCGTGGTAGTCGGGGTCTAAGTTCGGTCGGGGTGTGCCTATAATCGCGAAACGCATCCTCCAGAGCGCTCCTCAATCGGGCGTTGCACGGGCTACTTACTGTGACAACCCTATCATTCTCTTCTTCAACATGATTGGACCGCGGCGGGATTGGGTCAGGAATTGACGGTTGTGCCGCGGTTTGTGCCGGAGTCGAGACGATACGGTTGCTCAGTGCCTCTGAGCGCAGCCTATCAAGTGCAGCAAAGTCCATCGGCCATCGTCCATCGGCCGCCTATGCTGTTAAAAAAATTAGACAGATAACCGCCGTAGATACAGCCAGAATTGTTTATTTTAGCTATTTTCATAGTCTTATGTCCTATGGGATTCTTCTCTGGGGAACCTGTGCGGACATCAATAATATCTTTGTTTTACAAAAAAGGGCTGTTCGAGCCATTTACAACCTAGGTCCAAGAGATTCCCTTAGAGAAAAATTCAAAGAAATAGATATTCTGACTGTAGCCTCACAATATATATTTGAAAACCTGTTGTATGTACACAAGGATATATCAAATTTTAAGAAAATGTCCGATATTCATAGTATAAATACTAGGAATAAACACAATCTTGCTGTACATCGCACTCGTCTCCACAGAGTAGGCAACTCGTTCATGGGTCAATGTATACGCTTTTACAACAAACTTCCCATTGATATTAGAAACTTACCCATTAAACGATTTAAAAGCAGTATTAAAACCAAACTATGTAAAAAAGGGTACTATAAAATTTCGGATTATTTAGAAGACAGAAATGCATGGGATTGAGCTGCTCGCTCTGCTAAGCCTTGAAAAAACCCTAGAACTTGACATTTTAATTTTAATTAGTATCTAAAATCATTAAATTATACCAGTTTTATATACCTACAAATTGACATTGTTGATTATTCTTTATACAACATGACATTATTACTTTGTAAAGTATTATTTTGTTTTGATTATTGTGAATGTGAGGACTATGTGGATCATTTTTTATTTTTTGCTCCTCTTTCCCTGTTTTAATGATGGTCTGGCAGTTTTGAGTACTTTCTGCGGCCTACCCAAATGTCCTTTTTTTGGTATTGTTCGTCGAGTCGTTGAGCTCCTTCAGCTCTGAGTTGAGCTCCTCGGTTACTGACAAATGCTTGCACTGACTGGACAGGTCCACTCAAATCTGTGTGGTTCTTTCCTCAAAAGACCATTTCAGACATTAATCTACATGGTCCTCATATGGCTTGACCAAGATTATGTCTGGACCTTAAAAGAGACTGCGACCTCTGAGTTTGTTTCGGCCTTTCTTCTCAGAGTAGTCAGATAGGAAACGCCGACCTCATCTAGCTTATTTTATTTTTTTAATAATATGACGTGTAAAAGTGATTGCGATATCCTATTTACAGAATAAACAATTTCATTTCATTTCATTTCCAACCTGTGGTTGGAAATGAAAGTGTGGACGACCCGCACCTGATCCGACAGTCGTTGGGCCGAGACGTTGACGGTTGGTTCTAGTTCCTGGAACAGAGACAGCATCCTATCGCGGTATGCAGTGAGGTTAGTTCCCCCCTCTGTAGACCCGTAGTATGCGCGCATAACGTTCTCGTTCATAGACTGAGTCCATCTCATGCGCTGCACACAACCACCGGCAGCGGGGACCCGGCTCGGGGCCGGTTGGCCCCTAAGTCCCAAGCTCCTCGGTGGCCGGCCTCTCCCCTGCCGACGTACGTTATTATAATTATTATTATAATTATTATTCTAATTTACTAGCTGATGCCCGCGGCTTCGCCCGCGTGGATGTCGGTTATTATATATTAAAACCTTCCTCGCGAACCACTCTGTACATTGGTGAAAACAGTATCAAAATCGGTGTAGTAGTTTTTGAGTTTATCACGAACAGACAGATAGACAGACGCAGCGGAGGACTTTGTTTTATAAATGTAGTGATTAAGTTCGTAATATATAGACTTAGAGGTACAGTCAACCGCACATCACACGTACAGCTCCTATTCTATTCTAAAACAGAAAATAACTAGCTAACGCGACAGACGCTGTCCTGTCAAAATTTCAACCTATAGAAATCAGTTTTTTCCTGAATTTTACAATTTTAATGGCAACTTTTAAAATTAAAAAATATAAATTGTCTATGTCAATCATTACAATATCAGTGGGTTGACTGTACAATAACCACGAAGTTTTTCCACTTTTAACTAATTATTAAATATAAGAGTAACTTTTCATACCGCTGTGGTTTTTAGTCTCGGCCAGTTATTATTTTATAAGTACATATCAACATTATCAATGACGTCAGTCCGTCTGTGGTTAAACCCATGCTTTGCCAAGCTTTTTGTTATTGTTTTTGATAATAAGTGGATCTTAATCATTATAAGGCCGAGATCTATAACCGTTACTTAGCTCGTGCTATGGCTTAGAGTGCTACAAGGATCTTTTGGCGACTGAATGACATTGACAAGGGCCCGTTTTTAGAAACACACATGTAGTTACATGAGAGAGAAGAAAGATATAACTCTCTCTGTCTCTCACACTAAATCTCTCATATTCTTTATTTTTTTCAATGATATAATTATTATATTGGTGGGGTCGTTAGTTCTGACTTTGGCCGCGTGCCAAAATAACCTTCTAGCATAATTGTAGATATACTCGTCTGGTAGAGTGTTCCCGTCTCTATCTTAGCATTTGTAGTTTGACAGACGTGCGATAGAGCCTAAGTACGTGCTAAGTAACGTTTATAGATCTCGAATGTTAACCTTATAACCACAAAACCGTGTTTAGGTATCAGTTGTTTAGCCTCAACACCTTTCAAACACGACATTTATGTATTTAAAGACTGGCGTAAAGACTGGCATTAGACACACGATGAACAAGTGTCTAAGTTTTTATAGTAAGACCAGCCTTTATTGCCTACTACGTACTAGCCATGGCCATATCAATCATATCATGGCCAATCATGGCCATATTCGTATAAAACGATTACTTTACTTAGCATTAAGTAAAGTTACACTGTGACCTGTGAATCTTGGTCTAACACGTTTTAATCCTGCGCTAACACTTCCTTGACATTATTATTAATTAAAATTAATTTATTTAAATAAACCCAACAAGCTAAATACAGACTTGATTAAGTACTTATTTATTTAACTTCAAATGACGCCTGCAGAGAAAATAATACACAAATAATTAGACTTTAGTCAAAGTGCGATCTGTGAATCTTGCCCTAATCATAGTCACGCCAGGTTTGCCTGACGTGACTATATTTTTTATCAAAACAATTAAGTATTCTATTTTTCGTATTCCTCAGTAGCCCCTGGGCCCCTGGGTTAGATTCCCAGGTCGGCCAAAGTGTTATTTGGATTTTCCATCAGATATTTTCTCAGTAGCAGCCCGAAGTCTAAATTTGGGCCCGGTTTATGGCAATAGGCTCGCCCCCTTACATGGCTCGTCCCTATTACATGGGACCAGTCACGGCACTTACAACATATCTGGCGAAATGTGGTTTTACTACACGCACATCTCTTCCTAAGCCTTCGGGGATGACAGGCGTGACCGCGTGATGTTATGTTAGGTAATCCTAATTTGATGTGTAGTACCGGACACTGTGAAGACGGACGCAGGACCTGGTGGAAGTACTTCCTATCACTGTCAAAGGTAGCTCGTACAGGGGGCTTAAAACAGTCACTTTGGCAGAATCATAATAAGAAACATCTACTACTAATAATCACTACTACGAATACTAAGAATCATCGTAAAATGTCACAAACTGACAATTTCATGATTATTACGAAATAATTCATTTGTTTGTCAGTTTTCTATGGAGATTCGTAAAATGGTCCACACATTATGAATTGCTTTTGTATCAGTTTAGAAGGAATTGATAATGACAGCTGGAAATTCAGGAAAATAAAATTGCTTTTAGAGGAATTGCTAATGTAACCGGCTTAGGCCCGCTGAAGTTTGCTCAGCCTAGTGTCAGAGAATAATATAACATTATAAATGTCTACATTTCTCGAAGCCTCTAACTTCGAAATAGATTATGTATTGTGTCGCATAGATAATTTGTTTTAAACTGGTTTTATAAGTACTTTTTAATATTGTTTGTATGTTTAATAATTATTTGTTTCACCTTTTGGTGGTTAAGATAAGGGTTTTAATGAACCATTATAGTAATATTACTAACAATTACGTCAGATGACGTCGGTAGGTAAACTTCCGTTTCTGTTAATCTAAGTTTAATCGTGGTTAATAAGACGGTTGTGTAAAAAACCTAGTTTCTCGTTATGCACTGAATATTTTTAGTCACGTTTAGTAAAAATTATTATATCCTTTCCCCAACCTTGTGATTGGTTACCTACTTGTAAAGTTGCAACAAATATTCGGCAACTACTTGTTTGGTATTCAGCCTACTCAGCCGATTGTTGACTATTCCTCCGAACACTGAGCCTAGGTATGACTATAAATCAGGTTAAATTGTGTATATGTTTGTAGCGCCTTACGGTTTTTATATAGCAAACAATATTTTAAACATTTCATACTTTTGATGATGTGAACAGTTTCTGAAGGCGTTTGTTTTTTTTTTTTCCTATGGAAAAGATTTATTATTATGTGATCGGATCCTGTGATCCTGTCCACAATGTAGTACGGTACCCACACGCTATTTGTATTACTTGAACTTCAAAAACCGCCCATACTGCCTCGAAATAAAGCCTTTATGAACAAAATCAAAAGAAGAACAAAAGAATTTACCGAAAATATTTAATAAATAATTCATTAATAACATGACAGAGGTCACATAACGTACATAATAAGGCCTTACTAACGTTTAAACCAAACCAAAAACATAAAAAACAACATACAGAATGAAACTGGAAACTTTATACAGCACGTAGACATACAAGGCAGCGACAACATAATGTAACTTATGTAACCAGTACTGTTTCTTCCTCGCGTACTCCGTATCCTTGATGCCATCCTTCATCAGATACTTCCGGAGGCCAACACACCACAAAGTAACATATTCCATGATGTTAATGTCAGTGGTGTCAAAGTTGAAGATGAGTCTGTCATCCGGTGACAGAGTTTGGTACAGATTGTCAGTGTTGTCATCTTTGAAGACCCAGCTGTGGGTTGTGAAGTAGGAGAGGGCCATGGAAGCTCTGTACACGCGGTTGTAGAGTTTTATGAACCTGGAAGTTGAGGAAAATTTGCTCTAAACCGAATCCTCTGCGGTTCGTTACACGTAACCTAGCTGTTGCCCGCGACTTCGTCTGCGTATATTTTATAGGTATTTCATCATTTCAATCTTTGTATCCAGGATGAAAAGTAGCATAATATGTACTTCTCCAGGTCTCAGGCTACCTATCTGTTAAATTGCTTATCAATCATTTCAGTGGTTTAAGCATGAAAAGATAATAGACAGACTGCATATCAAGAGCATTCTCACACGCTGAAGCGTTGTGAGGCGTGCAATAGGATTGAATTAATATCGAAAAATCAAGAGTGTTATTTCTAATTTTGCCCATGCGCCAACAGATCCTTGTACATGTATACTTACATCGGCGGCTTGCCCAGCAGCACACAGCCGGCGTCCAGTACGTAGCCGGGGATGTAGTGCAGCAGCCACGTGAGCAGCACGAACAGCGGCTTGTTGGCCGTGTTGACGATGAACATATACCAGACGGCCAGCGGGGTCGGCAGCACGTGTCCGATCTCGCAGATCTTTGTTGAGACGGAACCTGGGAAGACACGTTATCATCAGTTTGATGCATCTGAAAGTAAAGCTAAGCACAATTACACAGTATTTCGTGAACAGTTAGTGCCTGGCCTTATAAGTGGCTTATCATGTTTTAATAAAAGGTCGGTTTTGTGTTCGTAGAATTTGTGAATATAATAACCCATAAATAGTGGCGGCCATATTGCGCGATGACGCGCATCTATCATCATCATTATCAATAAAACAAAGATATCAAAAAGAAAAAATCAAAATATTTTATTACACATAAGCCTACATGGGCACTTATGAAACGTCAGAAGCTAGGTACACGGTTCCAATTGGTCGTTTCCTATGGAGAAGAGCCGGCAAGAAACTCCATGGTTACTCTTTTAAAAGATAATAAAATTGGCTTTTACAATATTTTCGAATTACAGTGTTAATAGTTATGGGAGGACAGTGTAGGTTTACTCGACAAAAGAGAAGCATAGTAAGAATGTTTTATTATATCATCAAAATATTAATCGCTTCTCTGGCAAAATTCTTGACGTGGAATTGTTAATAGATAAATATCAAATGGATATCTTATGTTTTTGTGAAACCTGGTTAAAAATAGATACAATGTTGTTTAATGTAAATAATTTTTCAGTTGCCAGTGCATACAACAGATCCTCAATAGGTGGTGGTACCTTGATATTATGTAATAGTTATTTTAGACATAAGGAAAGGAAGGATATCACTGCTTGCTCTGTTGATTGCTTATGTGAGGTAGCATGTGCAGAGGTTGAGGGCCATACTTTCTTATGTGTTTATAGACCACCAGCCGCAAACTTGTCATCATTTTTAATCATTATGGAAGATATACTAGGTAAACTTTTTAAAGATAATAAATTCGTTTTTGTTTCTGGTGACCTAAATATTGATCTATTAGTTAATTCACTGGATAAATGTAAGCTTATATCTTTGTTTAAATCGTTCAATTTAAAATGTGTTTTTAATGAAGCGACTAGAATAACGGCAACCTCAGCTTCATGCATTGACAATGTATTTACAAATTGTGAAATAAAAGACACATCTTTAATTAGTGGCGTCAGGTCTGACCATACTGGTCAACTAGTATCATTTGACTTAGATAAAAAGTTACACCTAGAAAAATCCATTAAGTTAAGACCACTTACTAAAAATAAATTGAAAAGATTTAATAATAATCTCCTTAGCAATCTTTCAACTGCTTGTTTTGATTCACAAGACCCCAATATAAATTATGGTACATTATTTTCTACAGTATGCCAAGAATTCAATAAAGCATGTCCTGTAAAAAATGTAACAATAAATTCTAAACCAAAATTTAGTGAATGGGCCACTACTGGTATTAGAAAAAGCAGAGATATTTTATATAATTTGTACAACGAGAAATCATTGACTTCTGATCAAGTCATTCATAATTATGTCAGAAACTATTCTAAGATATTCAAAAAAGAGTCTGCGCTCAAGCTAAATCTAAATTAATAAGTAACAAAATCAGTTCTTCCAATAATAAAATAAAACACAAAACAGCGAGATCAGAATGAATTTTCTTTAAAAATTGATAATGGAACCATTTCAGATAAGTTGAAAGTTGCTGAGACACTAGAAAACTTCTTTACCAACATTCCAATAGAGGTTACAAAATCGCTCCCCTCATCATCTATATTAGCTGAATCACTTCTAAAAGAAAACTTCAGTAAGGACATTCCAAGTTTCGAGTTCAAGCTTATTTCTGTTGTCACAATTAAAAAAGCATTTAAAAGTCTTAACATAAAAAACACTGAAGACTTATGGGGGATTTCCGTTAAGGTTCTTAGAGACATTATTGACACAATTGCCCCCCTCCTAACAGGCATATTTAATCAATGCTTAGATGGAGGTACGTTTTCTGATTTAATGAAACATAGTAAAGTAGTATAAATTTTCAAATCGGGTAGTAAGAGTGATCTAATTAAAGACCAATATCTGTGTTACCAGCATTAAGCAAACTATATGAAAAAATCATGCTAGACCAAATGTTGGCACATTTTAATTCAAATGGGATTTTACATAGTCATCAGTTTGGTTTCACGAAAGGTAGGTTGACGACTGACGCAGGAGTGAAACTCATCAGCCACATTTTGGAATCCTGGGAGCAGTCCCGGGATGCAATTGGCATGTTCTGTGACCTCTCAAAAGCGTTTGACTGCATTGACCACAATACACTGATCTGTAAATTACACCACTACGGAATTCGTGGACAAGCTGCTGATCTTGTTCTTTCCTATCTATCAAACAGGCAGCAAAAGGTAAATGTTAATGGGGCGACGTCCTCGGGGTCTCTTGTTAAGATGGGCGTGCCTCAAGGTTCGATTCTTGGCCCTTTCCTGTTTCTAGTTTATATTAATGACCTTCCTTACATGATGGCTAACTTATCGGATATAATTCTATTCGCAGATGACACTTCTCTTATTTTTTAAATAGATAGGAAAGATGCGGATGTCTTACATGTCAACGATAGTCTGGCAGTTCTTTCGAAATAGTTTGCAGCTAATAATCTTTCACTTAATGCGAACAAAACTAAATGTCTTAAGTTCTCATTACCTAATGTTCCTCAAGTAGGACTAAATTTAAAACTTGATGGCAAGAAATTAGATGCTATTACGGAAACTGTATTTCTAGGAATTACTCTAGATTCGAAATTGCAATGGGGCGCCCACATTAGAGCTCTTTCAGGCAGATAAAGTTCAGCTGCATATGCAGTAAGAAAAACAAGGCAGTTGTCTGATATAGCCACAGCTAGGTTACTATACTTTGCTTATTTTCACAGTATTATGTCTTATGGCGTTCTGCTATGGGGATCGGCAGCTGACGTAGATTCAATTTTCATTTTCCAAAAGAGGGCAGTTCGCGCGATCTATAAAATGAGTCCCCGTGAGTCCCTTAGAAATAAATTCAAAGAAATTGATATACTCACTCTGCTTTCTCTATACATCTTAGAAAGTATTTTGTATGTTCGGAAAAACTTAGGACTCTTCAAAAAAGAAGCGACTTCCATAATATAAATACACGTAGTAGACATGAAATTGTGATACCCAAATTTAGATTAGCTAAAACTAATAAGTCGTTTCTTATAAACAGTATCCGCTTTAATAATAAGTTGCCAAAGTCGGTTACAGAACTTAGCGATGGTAAGTTCAAAACCCACATCAAACGTGTCCTTATAGAAAAAGCATATTATAAGATTAAAGACTACGTTGAAGAAAAGGATGTTTGGCAATAATTCCTTCTGCACATGTGGCTTCCCTGGTACCCCATTAACGGCATAATTGTGTAAGATTCTATTAACCGCTCCCAAATTACCATGTTTATTTTTACATTCATCCCTGACATACATAATAATATTATTTGACATTTTATACCTACAATTCAATTTCAACTCTTTATTAGTGGCTTTTGCCGACGTTAATTATTCAGATTTGTTACAGTTGTAATGGCAATCATGTCATTTGGTTTAAATAGGTTTTTATTTGTAGTTTGATATTTATCTTATATAGATTCTTTTCTACCTTGTGAATGTGAGAACGTTGTAGGCTTAGTGGATTGTAGACTTTTTTTTACCGTCCTCCCATAACTATTAACACTGTAATTCAAAAATATTGTAAAAGCCAATTATATTTTAAAAGAGTAACCATGGAGTTTCTTGCCGGCTCTTATCCATAGGAAACGACCAATTGGAACCGTGCACCTAGCTTCTGACGTTTCATAAGTGCCCATGTAGGCTTATGTGAAATAAAATATTTTGATTTTTTCTTTTTGATATGGCCTTTCAAAAAGTTTCATGTAGGTAGTTAAAAAAAATAGAAAATGTAAAAAAAAGTCTACAGTCCACTAATCCTACAACATTCACAAGGTAGAAAAGAATCTATATAAGATAAATAAGATACTACAAATAATAACCTATTAAAACCAAATGACATGATTGCCATTACAACTGTAACAAATCTGAATAATTAACATGTCGGCAAAGGCCACAAATAAGGAGTTGTAGGAAAGCAGAAATTAAATTGTAGGTATATTATGTCAAATAATATTATGATTATGTATGTCAGGGATGAATGTAAAAAATAAACATGGTAATGAGGTACCAGGGAAGCCACATGTGCAGAAAGAATAATTGCCAATCTTCCTTTTTATTGCGTTGGAATTGTTATGAAATAAGCTAATTAAAAATGGATAAGTATAGTTTTGCCTTGTAATTAATTTTAATATTTTCCGAAAAAAAAAAATTTTTTGAGAAAAATATAAAAATAATTTTTTTAATGTTTTTATAATTATTATTAGCCCTGTCGCACAAACGACCTGTCGACCTAACAACTTGTCGAGCTGCAATGTCGCACCTAGGGCTGATTTTACCAAAGTCAGATATCTTTTATCCGTGGAATAAAAATGGCATCTGACAGTTTTTGTATGGAAAAACTGTCAAAAATTCAACATTTATTCGCGGGATAAGACTTATACTCGGTATAAAAGTTTGGTGAAATTCGCCCTTAATGACATACACTCGGCCCAATGCCACTTTAGCTTGCTTAGTTTGTACAGTCGGTTGACTATACAAAATTGTATTACCTATAATATACAACTTTTGACAACAATTCCCAGTAAATTGACACATCACATTAGATCTTTTTGTTTTATGCCGTACAAGTCAGTTAGTGGTGATACAGTTACGAGTTCGACTACAATCCTACAAGGATCTTTTGGCGCTTGAATGACGTTGACAGGGGAGCGATGTTCAAAACATTTGTAAAATAATGAGTTCAGGTAAATTATTTAAAAAAAATAGGATGGTAGCTAGTTCTGATTTTGGCCACGCGCCAAAAGATATTTGTACAGCTGTATATTTACATAGGCAATGTCGAGTACTATCATACTCACGCCAATGAAATAGATTCCTCGCGCTGGACACGGAGTAGATCTTGACATCCGTGTCACTTTTAGTGCCAGTGTGCCAGCCGGCCGCTAGGATGGCGTTGTTCACATAGTCCACCGGTACTAGGCTGTAGCGGGCGTTGGCGCCGGCGAACGTCGCGTGGATCAGGCCCGTGGCGGGACCTAGAATAAGCTGGAATTGAGAATATCGGGTGGTTAATTAAAGTGGATACGTTAGAGACAGATAAGGGCACAATAATTTCATAATAATGGGAACTGATAATCCTACTATGTGCTTTTTAGGGTTCCTTAGACAACAAGGAACCTTGCCTGTGTCCACCGGCTTAGCTCAGAGACTCTTAGTACTAGAAAGCTGTAATTTGGCATGGGTACATATTAATCACGTCGACAAAATGGTAAAATAACATCAAGATTTTTTTTTTTTTTATGATGTCCCTCCCCTGTCGTCAGTAGGGGATATTTTTTTTTCTCGTCTATCCTATGGTGGGTTATTCCACTAATCCCCATTGACAATCCCCATCGAGGTGTGGGGTGTGGTTAGAAAGTTTTTTCAATTCAATGATATTCTGTGTGTGAAAAACATTTTTGCATTCAACGATCCGTTTGCGAAATATTAAGTGCTCATTTTTGCTAGAGTCAATCCCCTACCAGCTAAATGGCTCAATGTGCATGGTCCGACACACACTTGGCCAGATTTTATAATTTTACGACCGAAATTAATAATTTATATTATTATCTCTGTCTGCTGCATTTAGTTCGATCTCCTATCCGCGGGTCCATAAATAAACTCGGCTATGTGAAAATTCAAATGTCAAAGCAAATAATGCGTAGACTGACTTTTTCGAAGTTTCGAACAGAATTGCTAGGTAACGCAGACTATGTATCGGAAGTCGGTCGGACTTCTAAAAAAAAACAATACTTACAAAATGAAGAATATTATTTTTAATTTCGGGTGTCGGTCTTTGGTTTTGAACGTTGTTTTTATTTGGAAGTTGTTTTTTTTTGTGAAAAGTATTTATTTTTCACTTTTTAGTTTGTGGTACCTACCCCACACAAATTCGAATACCACGATCTGCCATGTAAATAACAGTGACAGGAACTTATTATAACATCACCAACAAAATACGTAATATTGAAGCTAGCTCAAAAACACAGTTGATAAAATTCATATAGGACCACCTCTGAAGTATGACGTACCAAACAAAAAAAGAATCATCAAAACTAATTCATACTTGGCGCAGTAATTACTCAAACATACAAAAACATAAACATACAATCGAATTGAGAATCTACTCCTTTTTGAAATTGGTTAAAAATCAGGAATCGGGACCATTATAAGTTTTAGATGTTAGTTAAAAATACTCATGGTTTAACATAGTGCTACTAGATGTCGCTACATACCCCACTGGCACCGTACGCGCAGCTCGTGTCAGCCCAGCCAGGCATCGGTTCGCGGTACGAAGAAATCACTGAAATTAAATAAAATTAAGTCTTTCAAATGTCCCGTATGATATTCGCCGGTAAGCGTGATCAAGGTTTTCATCCGCTGACTGTACAGCTCAGTGTAGCATCTTTTGGTATTTATGTGGTAGCTTTGTAGCTTTATGTGGTAGCTTAGTAGCTGTAGAGCTCTTTGTAAGGGTGCTCTTCCGGAGAAATACTACCAACTAAGTCTACTACAATTGCTATTGCCAAGCAGTGTTGCTGTTTTCCGAAGGGCACGTCAGATTAGTCTCTGGGATGGCAACGCGTCTGCGATGTGTCAGATGACCTTGGGCGGGAGTGACCTTTTATTATTAAAACTCCTTATTTCTTACCAACTGCAGGTCTCACAATGCTGATGGGCATGTCGCCAGCTCTGCTCCTCACCACCTCCTCAGCGATTGCCTTCGCGAACGTGTATGTGTTGGGATACCCCTTGATGAGACTGAAATAAAAACATACTTTTCCTAATAATATTTTAATGAGAAACGTTGTTTGTTTAACGTTAATTTGTTTGTGTCGCTTCCACTCAGCAACGGAGTAACGGATCGACATGTTTATTTTTGCATTGTGTTATCGACATATTGTGATAACGTTACGTAACATTACAACCGAACGTTACGTCCGCCGCCGCACAGTGGATCGTCCCCATACAAGAGGTGTGACATAGCATCAAAAATTGAAAAAGTATTTAATTTAAAAAAAACAAAAATGCAGTTGCATTCCTCTATTAAAGAACAACAAAAATTGTTACTACGCTTTTTTTATTTGACCAGCACTTTCGGACCGATTCGATGAAAACTGTTATTTTTGTATGGAAACGAACACAAAAATGTCTGTATCTCGTGATTCCCTCCTTGTTTCGATTTGCGGTTTTCACTACTGTTATTTACCCATTTTATGCAATATTTTCTTCAAGGACACATGGTGCCCCCAGAGTGCCCCTTTCGAGATATTTTGCCTATAGTAGCTATCTTTGTTATTGTATTCCTGATGGAATTGAGGTACATTAAGTATACTTATTACTGGGAATAAGTCATCACTAAGTAGTTCCTTAAATAACAGGTGCATTTGTGAGTACTTTCATAACTTATGAACGCTTTTGTTGCAATATAACAAAAGCGTTAATGAGTCATTAAATAACGACTACCAGTAGTATTTGCTTAATTTATTTAGTTATTGTAATTACTGAGAATTACACAAAATTAAGAAGTTAAATGAAGAAAAGGCATTAGTGAGTTCTATATATTGAAAAAAATATCGGTAATGAGTTGTGACATCGCATTAACAATAACATTTTTTATGGTGAATAAGAAAATATGTATTAAGTAATATCTCCTATTTATATAATACTGTAAAACACTGTAAAATATCATTAAATCTTAAAGTAAATTACATTAAAACCTATAATAATTTATAAATAAAACAACTACTAATAACTTAATTAGGTATAAATACTAATTATAATAAAAAATAAATAAATTAATACTACCATTTAGTTACTAAAAATTATATTAGGTACTATAAGACTTAAACTATATTTTCTTCATCTTCATCATAATCATTATTGTCGTCATCTTCTTCAATGTCACTACATTCCGAAACTGCTCCAACTATTGTATCAGTTGAAATGTCAATAAGCTCCAAATCACTCCGATCATGTATGAGCAAATCGTCCAGTTCTCTAAATGAAGATTTTTTTACTTAATTGGTCATCTTCGGTCGTAGGCTCGTTAGAAGAGGATCGGAAGATAACAGAAGATTATGAAGGATATCTTCATTAGTGGCGATGCTACTATGCTTTCGTGTATGTAGAAGTAAAGCCTATATTTCTTCGGAAAGCTGCTTGAATAGCTTCTTTCCTATCTTTAACTATTTTTTTATTGTCGTCACCTTTTGCTTGCCATGATTTTATGTCCATTCTGTAGGCAGTGGCTGTTCTCCATAGAACGAATCCAAGCGTGCAACGAACTAAATCCATGCTTGTATAAATCTTCATTCACAGGTTTAGCTCTCACTTCTTCCAAGTTATTCATCTCACTTGGGCGAGCTTTGCACAAATCACACAGTGCTGCCGATGTTCCAGATATGATTGAATGCACCTTACCATCAATCATGGTTAACCACAGATTGTGCGTAATAGTAGCATTGCCGCAATCAGTTGGGTTCAGTGCACGAATCTCGGTCTCAAATATATCCATTTCAGCCTTTACATTTGCTTCCGTTTCTTTCATAAACGTAAATGAAATCGGGCGATAATATGTAATTGACGATGGCCGATCGTTCTGCCACACTGTGCTTCCACTAGAAGTCACTAACTTAAGAGGTACAAGACTTGCCATAAATACACTGGATAAATCTTGTTCACTTGTTGTTGTCCTTTGATGATAAATGCTTTGACTCGAAGCTCCATCAAAACCCCATTTACTGTGAAGCACAAATTGTTCACCAGCATCAAAATTCGATTCAAATGAATCGATCAGCCTCCTAACTGTGGGATCAAGGAGGGCTTACTTACTTACTTAGCCGTATCTTTGCTGAAGTATCAGTTACAGTTACCTCTTCTTTTGCCGGGTAACACATAAGTTTTTCTTTCACTAACATGTAATAGCTTGGGTATTTCGCATGACCTTCTTTAAAACTAAAGTCCCTAAGTGTGATGTAACGCCACTTGGATAACTGCATATAAACGTAAAGAGCAAGTGCTTTGTGAGTAGGAACTTCACGAAGCAAAGTATTCTCTTTAGTTTCCAGGGCATTCAAAACTGTTGAGACGTGTTCAGGATTTCCCAGCAAATGTTTCATTATTCTGGCCACATCATTTTTTCCGGCAGACTTAAGTGCACTTTCAACAGTATGTAAAAGCTCATCTGGACGACTGCAACTAGCAATATTTTCATCAACACGCCTTCTTTTCTGTCTACTCGATAAATCTTCAAAGCGTTTGCGAGGAGATTTATATGTTGAAGTTGATGCATCCGATTTTGATGGACTGATTACCTCTTCTGACTCATTTTCAGCTTCTTCAATGTGAACAATATTTTCCTTAAAGCAATCTGGCCAAATGATATCTGAACTTAACCACTCTCTGTTCTTGTCCATGAAATTGTCGACTGTCCTTCTTGATTGCACCCATTTGGAGTAAATCCGATAGCAAAATCGACGACACCAGTTCTTTAGATCTGACACATCATTTTCACTTAACTGGACGATACTATTTGACTTCAATGTGTTAAATAAATTTTCATAGTCACGAATATCTTTAAGACCAAAGATATAAAGATCTAGATAAGTAGAAAATCCAAGGAAAGCCATAATGACAACACTTGGTAGAAGTTATAATTACAACTGAATTATATTTGCAAAACACACTAAAATATATAGGGCAGCAAGTTTGCAACTAGCAATGAATTTGATATGCTAATGATGACATGAGCCAATCACAATGCAGAGTTTAAGGGCTGTTAACATAGTAATTACAATAACTAATTTGATTAAGCAGTAATGGTAATCGTTATTTAATGATTCATTAACGCTTTTGTTATTTTGCAACAAAAGCGTTCATAAGTCATTAAAGTACTCACAAATGCACCTGTTATTTAAGGAACTACTTAGTGATGACTTATTCCCAGTAATAAGTATACTTAATGTACCTCCATTCCATCAGGAATACAATAACAAAGATAGTTACTAAAGGCAAAATATCTCGGAAGGGGCACTCAAGGGGCACCATGTGTCCTTGAAGAAAATGTGGCATAAAATGGGTAAATAACAGTAGTGAAAACCGGAAATCGAAACAAGGAGAGAATCATGAGATACAGACATTTTTGTGTTCGTTTCCATACAAAAATAACAGTTTTCATCGAATCGCTCCGAAAGTGCTGGTCAAATAAAAAAAGCGTAGTAACAATTTTTGTTGTTCTTTAATAGAGGAATGCAACTGCATTTTTGTTTTTTTTAAATTAAATACTTTTTCAATTTTTGATGCTATGTCACACCTCTTGTATGGGGACGATCCACTGTGCGCCGCCGCGCCGCCCGCCTGACGGCGCGGGCCGATCAGCAAACTAGCGTTTAATAAAAGGCATTTCACGAACTGATCAAGCTCCAGTGTGCGTGCAGTTCTCAACGAAGCCATAATTTTGTCTAAAATAATCACCTACAGCACAAGAATAAAAAAACCGAGCAGAAGAAAAGCTTCCTTACAGAGTTCAAATTACCTGCTAGCATAGGGTGTCACTGGATTCTTAAAAATAAAATCAGAATGTGAGATTCAGAATGTGCACAGACGAACTATAAGGTTTCCTTCCTTGTTTTACTATTTTACGAACGTAAGTAGGTATCTAATAGAAAAGGTCAAACGGAATCTTGCTTAAGACTGCCTACAAACACACTTTGGTACCTACACTACGAAACAAATAGTTGACAAACAATAATACGCTAATCTAACGGTAAACCGAATAATAAAATATAAATCGGGAAAATCTTAGTTATTTTGGATATTACCTACCTCGTAACTAAATCATTCTGTAATGAGCATTAAAAATGTGTATATGTGTGTGGTATAAAGTGGTTTAAGAAAACGTGACAAGATCCTGCGGATATAAAACAAAATATATCCTTGGCTTTCCTCGAGATCGAGGTCAAGTAGACTACGATCTCGCCAGATGTAAAGCGACAGATGAGGTCTGTGATGGAACGAGCGAGCCCAGAAGATGCGTTCACTCTTGCTTTGAAGGCTGACGGGTTAAGCATGGAACAGACGCTGGCAGAGAGTTCCACACTGTGGCCTTGCGCATCATAAATGTGGAGGAGAAGCGACCTAGTGCGGATGGTACTCCGCAGTACGCCTGGTGGTCCGATAGTGAATGGGAGATGGTGGGATCAGGTCGTGGAGCTCTTGTGCAGACTCCAAGAAGTTTAGTCTGTAGAAGACCGACAGGCAAGCAACACTGCGCCAATGAGCCAGCCTGTGAAGCCTAGCCCCCAGCGCCTTGTCATCTATGAGCCTTTTTGCTCTGCGCTCAACCGAGTTAAGTGCAGCAAGCTGGTATTTTACTACAACACAACAACATTAGGTAGGTACCTTTTATGTTTCTCGAGGAGCTCGTGGCTAAGTAAAATAATAGCCGCACGGGTCGATTCATCAGGTTCAGCTACGTTTGCCGCAGTTGGTCCATGGATGGGTGACCATCATACCGAGACTCCTCCGTGCTCCATGGTTCGTAAAGCACGGTCATTCGTGGTCCCGGCCGCCATTCGTGGAACTTTGACAGTCGTTTGGTGTCGTCAAAAGCCCGAAAGTCTGACAACCACACCTACCAAGGGGTATCGTATTACCCAATTACTGGGTTGTGAAGATCAGATAGGCAGTCGTTCCATATAAAATACTTATATTCAGCTGTATCCGGATATGCTGGAAGCCGACCCCAAGATAGTTGGGAAAAGGCAGGCAGATAGATTGTACCTTTTATGTTTTGCATCTGTCTAGCCTTTTCCCAACAAGGTTGGGGTTTTAATTAACTAAAAATAAATAAATAATTAATGGATAAAGACTACGTCTAACGAACGTACTAAAGTGTCAACCACTAGTACTCACTTCTTGGCAATGGCATCAAATCTCCCCTGGTCGAAGGTTTCCACCATGTTGATCATGAGCTCGGGCGGCACCGGGCTCTCGTAGAACTTCTCCAGCACCTCCTTCTCAACGAAGCGATCCGTCGCGTTGGCGTACGTTGTTGACACGTATACGAATGATCTGGAACATTTACGTAATGTACAATAATGTACATGCCTGTAAACCTGAGAGGCATAGCCTAAGAACTGCTACCCAGCGTCTGTGTTTCTTACTATCATGATAGTACCTATCCATGATATATCAGCGGACCCAGGTTTTCACTTCCTTTCTAATAGCAAATGATCATCTTTCACAATACATTGTGAGTGGTTAGGAGCACCTAATCCGTCTACCGCTGTAGACGGCCAGAGGCTGATGATGATGATTAAGAAAGTATCATTTAATTTGTTAAACATTTCCTGAGATGGGTCATGCCAAAAGAAATTACATACTCAAAAATTATAATTTTTTTTCTTTCTTACAAGTATCACGCTGAGCACGTACACTCTTTTCCATACGTCTGAACCAATTGGAAAATACCTCTGACCACTCTTCTTTAGACACCTCAGCAATCTCGAAATTATAGGCAGTCGGTGCATTCTTTGCTTTCAAACCTTTTTCCCTTCTGGGCACGCTCGTTCCATCGTAGAGCTCACAAGAGCATAATAAAAACCGTGAATTAATTATTTTTTTTCAGATTCAGATTCATTTATTTGCGAAAACATGTGTAGATAATATACATGGTATGATGCACAATATAGGTGTTACAATGTTATTTTTTTTTGCTCAACATGTTTGACCATTGCTGGTGTACAAATTTAGTCGAAAGACTACGTTTTCAAAGTAAGAAATATAAAAATACAAAGAATAATAATTTAAATAAATCAGCAATTAACATCAATATTAAATTAAAAATTAGGTCAATAGTCATGCGATTCAAAATAGATAGAAAAGATTCAGTCAGTATCTTCAGAGCGATTTATCATTTAAAAATTCATTAACGTCATAATAGGTTTTTTCTGTCAGTATTTTTTTTAACGTTTTCTTAAACTGGTCTGTGTTTAATTTCTTAACACAGTTAGGGATATTATTATAAATTATTGGCGCTCTGCATACAACACTTTTATACAGTAGCGCTGTCTTAGCTGGCTGAACACGAATTTTACTATTATCCCGGCGATTTCGTATTATAATGTCCGATATTCGAGGAAACAAATTGGGGTTATTTTTGACAAATAAGGCTATTTCCAAAATATAAAGTGACGGAAGTGTGAGTATTTTATGCTTTGTAAAAAGTGGCCTACAGCTCTCCGTACTTTGGATACCGAACATGGCGCGTAGGCATCGTTTCTGCATTATAAATGCCATATCTTTATTTGGTGAGTTGCCCCAAAAGATAATGCCGTATCTGAGGACAGATTCAACAATTCCTTAGTAAGCCGAGAGTAGCACATCAGTGTTGATGGATGAAGCAAGTTGGTACAAAGCATAAGATTGACTACTGATTTTTTTACATAGTTTTTCAATGTGTTCTTTCCAATTTAGTTTACTGTCTATAATTAAACCGAGAAAACGGGCATTAGTTACTTCATTTAGCGTGTAATTATCATGAACCAAATTTACATTTAATGGATTATGCAATCTTTGTCCAAAGTGCATTATATTTGTTTTTGATATATTTATTTTTAAATTATTATTATCAAGCCAAGAAATTATAGATGTCAGTGAATTATTTATGTCAGATTTATAAGTATTAATGTCCTTACATGCAATTGAAACTGTACTGTCATCGGCAAATAATGTCATAGGTTGAATCGTTGCCTTTGGCAAGCCGTTGATATAAATAGTGAACAACGGCGGCCCTAGCACACTGCCTTGAGGAACACCGTATGTGACATATTTCCTCACGGAGCTGAATGTTTCTTCTTTTTTTGTTTTAGGATTCACTCTAGTTATTTCTGTTACCTGTTGTCGATTCGTTAAATAGGATCGAATTAAGTCTAAAACATTGCCTCTTATGCCGTATGCGTCAAGTTTACTGATTAGTATATTATGATCTACATAATCAAATGCCTGTGACATATCGCAATACATAGCACAAACTGGAACTGTTTTGTCAACGTGGCAGATAACATTTTGGATGAATTCATAAATGGCCATATTTGTAGTTTTATTTTGTCGAAAGCCCTTTTGTTCATTGCACAAAATTTTATTTTTTTCAAGATATGAATTAAGTTCACCATAAAGATATTTTTCGAAAATTTTTGAAAATATTGGTATAAGTGCAATAGGCACTAATTCTCCATTAACTGTTTACTTTCTTTTTTGAATAAAGGTTTTATAACTGATAGTTTAAGATCTTGTGGAAATATTCCAGTTGTTATCGACAAGTTCATAATGTGACACAGGTGATGGCATATATCCTCATTTACTGCTTTAATTATTTTAGTAGAGAAACCATCGTATCCTACACAATTTGTATTTTTTAGATTTTTTATAATTTTATTAATTTGGTAGGGTGAACTTGGTGCAAGAAACATTGAATTTAATTGGTGATTAATTAAAGACGTTACATTTTTCCCGGCACCCGGAAGGGGGTTGACTTTTTCAATAAAATAATTATTAAATGCGTTCGCAATTTCTGTTGGATTATTAAGGACGTTGTTTTCATCAATTTTTATGTTATCAATGGATTCTTTTGGGGTGTTAAGTCTCGTTTTGTTTATAATCCGCCACGCTGTTTTAGTCTTATTTTGAGACGTCATTATTTTATGGTTATTTTGCGCGCGTTTTGTTAATTTTATAATTTTTTTAAATAACTGACTATAATTTAAGTACTTTAATTTGTTCTCTTTTGTTGTGTTTAATCTAAATCTCCATAGCAAATCCTTTTTTTTTGCGACTGCAAAGTTTTACACCACGTGATACCCACTTTGGCTTATGAATGACTTTCATTAAAAATTGGGTTTGTGGGAAACAAAGGTCGTAAAAAAGTTTAAAATCAGCTATAAAGTGTTGGTAAGCCGTGTTTGGGTCATCAGTGAGGTAAATATCTGAGAAAGATAAGCTCTTAATACACAATTTAAAGGGAATCACCAGTTTCGGCTAAGCGTGGACAAGATGCCCGGTTAAAATTATTTTTACTAAACAATATTATTAATTCTGAAAGAAATATTTTTGCGCATCGCATAGTAGCCAGGTAAACGTGTAAAAAGTCTAAATAAAGAGTATTTACACTGTTTCCACCAGGTACCAAGCGTAGCCATTTTGTATGACGTATTGTTGCCAGCTCGGAAATAAAATATCAATTTCAGTCTGTAATCGATTAGAATCGTGTTATCAATTATGGTTACCAAAAAAAAAAGTGTTTGTCTGCACAACGAGTACCAACCAATACTATAAAAGAATATTATACTTATTTACATTGTTTTAAAACAAAACAAAACCGTTAGTGATTTTTAACATATGTATATTTTTTTAGTTTAGATTATCGATTCTAAAAATCGATTTTTGTCAAATTTTTTTTTTTTCCTGGCAAGTCCTACTGTACCGCTTCGCCAAGTGGAATGACATCTGAGCTTTGACATTCGCTTTGCTCTCGTGCACTGTGGATGTTATTTTGCTTACTCGCCGCTTCGAACTTTTATTTTTCTTATCATGGACTCCGATACCGCTCCTCACGATGACCCGGCCTTACCCTCGGACACTGAATCTGCACCTGACGTTGAACCTGGCGCTATGATGGACCTCGAACCGGCTTTAAATGACAACCACGGCACGAACTTGGACTCCTCTGCTACACGTACTTCGAGCGAGAATGAGGAATCAATGCGATGCGTTAATTGTGGCGTTGATGTAATGCATCGCAGAAGACACACGTTGCAGCTTATTGAAGTATTATCAATAATCCGGCAATGGACTGCTCCTCAAGTAGTAAGTACATTTTTCTAACTAGTGTTTAGTTTGGTTTCTGTCTCGTCGTTTGTTTATGTAAACTAAATAAAAATAATATTTTATTTACAGGTTACAATTCATAGCTTGGTCTGTCACTCATGCTGGACATTAGCAATAAATAACTTACCTAGACAGCAAAATGAACCAAGCACATCAAGCGGTCATCGAAGAGAATTATGTGTTAATTGTGGATGTTCTATACGGCGTACCAGATCTCATATTCTCAACACAAACTCAGAGAGAGAAGCACATATAAGAAATGTTATCAGCCAGTGGATAGCACCACAACAAGTAAGGACAGATTAACTTTTTATTTAGTTTATGTTAGAAAGTGAATTAGAATTATCCTACTAAAAATATGTTTACCGATCACTTCACTTACTTGTTTACCGAAAAGTTACTTGAACTCTCCGTGAAAGAGCAATATTTTATTTACTACGTAACAGAATAAAATATTAAATATAATCTCTGGATAGTAAAAACAATTCAAAATCAATTGTTACATACTCAATTGATTAGTGTTTTGAAATGGCACTAACTTAGAATTAAATTGTTTTAGATTCATGGCTCAGATCGCATTTGCCATCCATGTTGGCAACGAGCGGATAGAGTACCAGTTCCTGCTCCAGCTATCGCAGTTGTTCCACCTACAATTAACTTGCCGAATTTCACAAGAGCCCCTGACACACAAGTCAATTGTTTTTGTCCAGATTGTGAATCACCACAGCGACTTGTAGTCCCAACATGGCTAAGGGTGAAGTTGTTCACAGATTTTAATTTCTATGTCCCTAAAAACTGCAGAATATGCAGAATTCATTTGCTGCAAAATAACTGGGATGAACTCCTAACAAATTATTTACATCCTTGTCACTCGTTTACTGCAGAACATGTTGAAGATTTTGCATCATTTGTAAAAGAAAGAAATCAAACATTTGATTTTCAAAATATTGAAGGGATGACTGATGACCTAGTCCATTACTGGATAGGGCTGTCCAAAGACCAATTTATAAATCTGAAGGCACAGCTGCCTAGATTATCTGAGATGCGCAATGGTTCATTGGCACTCACAGCTTATTTAATAAAACTTAGAACTGGGGACAGCGATGAAAGGATTTCTACTTTACTGAACATTGCACGCTCAACTCTATCAAGATTAATGAGCAAAGCTCGGGATATACTTAATCAAGATTTTGTACCTGGTAACTTGGGTATAGGTCATATTACAAGGGAAGAAATAGCTGAGCGAAATCTAATGGTTTGTTTGGTGGAAATGGCAGGAATCCAATTATTATAATTGATGGTACATATTTATATGTTCAAAAGAGTTCAAACTATTTGTATCAAAAAAATACTTACTCGTTGCACAAGTATAGGAACCTCATGAAGCCATTCCTAATGGTATGTACCGATGGATACATTATAGATGTATTAGGCCCCTATCCAGCAACGACATCTGATGCTAATATTATGCAACATGAATTCAGCAATGAATCAAATACATTGCGGCAATACTTTCACGCAGGAGATGTCTTTATACTGGATAGGGGTTTTAGAGACTGTGTGCCTCTTTTACAATCATGCAATTACTCCACACATATGCCTGCATCTTTACAAGAAGGTGAAACTCAATTATCAACGTTGGCAGCAAATAAATCTAGGTCTGTGACAATATGTAGATGGGTGGTAGAATGTGTCAATGGTATATTTAAACATTCTTTTAAAATATTTAGACAGGAATTTTTTAACTTAGCATCTAAGCATGCAATAATAGATTTCAGGGTGGCTGCCGCATTGATAAATAAGTTTCACCAAAGATACAGTAATAGAGAAGATGCAGGCCAAATCTTAGAAATTGTGAATGAAAGAATGTACCTAAACAATGCTCTTGCTGATTATGTTATTGAAAATAATTTAAATAGAAGACGTGCACAGTTTTTAAACATAAATGTAAGCATAAATAATGTATCATTCCCAAGAATCACATACAGTGAATTAATATTATTTAGTTGTGGTACATACCAATTAAAACAAGCGAGATCATACTATGGAGAACATATAAGGAATGACGGTTCTTATACAATTGAAGTGTGCACGGAGAGAGACAGCAACCTACTGGAAGGACTACCCACGATAGGCAATTGCACTCTTTTAAGAGGAAAAATACAAAGCAGGCACATAAGCCGAAAAATATATTTCGTATATATATTATATAATAATGATCTGCAGGGCCGAGACGCTATAAAAGAATATTGTTGCAATTGCCTTGTCGGCCGAAGAACGGTGGGTTGCTGTGCTCACGTAATGACCATTGTTTGGTATTTAAGCTGGGCTAGGCACGAAAATAATGTAACACCGCCAGCCCAGTTTTTAGACACTATTTTAATAGTTTATGACTCTGAATAAAGTCAAAATAACAAATAAAAATTAATAGTTTTATTTTAACCACTTAATACAACCCTATATGTGTAAATAATCAGATTATATCAAAATACTATTGGCAAATAATATATTATAGAAAAGAATACGCATAATGCAAAGATTTTACCCGGCAAGATTTCAATTTTTCAGATGGCAGTTGAAGCATATTCTTGCATCTTGCTACAACTTTATTATAATATTTACTTTCCTATAGGTAAGTAGTTTTTATAATGCAAGTCTTTTAATAATAAAGATCTTGTCCACGCTTAGCCAGATCACCCTAACAAACTGAGCAATTTCCTTTCTGAATATTTTCTATGCTATAATCGCGTTTTAATGTACGCCAATAATGCAATGTCGGATTTTTTTTTACAGGAACTCTAATTAATTGTGCGGTGTGGTCCGACAGACCCAATTCTAAAATTTCAGATTTACAACCATTTTTAAAGTTATGCGCAAAATTATCAATACAAGTTTGACTGGCGAATCTGGTCGGTTCATGTAAAGCTAATTTTAAATTATAATTTAACAGTAAACATTCAAAATCCAATGTCACATTATTGCGTTTTAGAACATCTATATTAAAATCACCAGTAATTATAACATTTTTAGAATTAAATTTGGCAATATAAGTCAGAACTGTTGAGTATAGGGTTCTGGGTTTTATCCACAGGCTGGACAGTGTTACTGGGTTTTTCCTACAGTAATTTCTCAGTAAAGTAGCTTGTAGTCTGGATTCGTGCCCGGTTGATGGCAATAGGCTCGCCCTTATTACATATAACTTACACATAACTGGCGAAATGTGGGTGGACTATACACCTCTGTTTAGTAAAGAATACTAACTTGAGTTTCTGGCAAGCTTTGCCCAGCAGCACAGCCTCCCTGGTCCCCCGCACGTTGATCATGGTAGCAATGCGGAGCGCCTCGTCGAAGCGCGTCGTCGCAGCCATGTGGAATATTACGTCCACCTGCAATGTAGCGCGTGTGATCAGAGCGGTTACCATACACTCAATGTAGCGCGTGTAAGCAGAGCGGTTACCATACACTCAATGTAGCGTGTGTGATCAGAGGGGTTACCATACACTAAATGTAGCGCGTGTAAGCAGAGCGGTTACCATACACTCAATGTAGCGCGTGTGATCAGAGCGGTTACCATACACTCAATGTAGCGCGTGTGATCAGAGCGGTTACCATACACTTAATGTAGCGCGTGTGATCAGAGCGGTTACCATACACTTAGAGCGAGGCCCCATTAGTGCGTTGCGCTGCGTTGCGTCGTCGCTGCGTCGTTTTCCATACATTTTTTATGACATGCCCCATGTGCTAACCTCGCATTTAGCGATTAATATCACATTTTATAAGTTCCGGTCACTTCTTAACTTAAAACAAGCGCGCCGCAGACGCAGGTGTGGCATACAATGGGTTGATCCGTTGCGACGACGCAACGCAACGCACTAATGGGGCATCATCCTTAATGTAGCACGTGTGATCAGAGGGGTTACCATACACTAAATGTAGCGCGTGTAAGCAGAGCCGTTACCATACACTCAATGTAGCGCGTGTGATCAGAGCGGTTACCATACACTCAATGTAGCGCGTGTGATCAGAGGGGTTACCATACACTAAATGTAGCGCGTGTAAGCAGAGCGGTTACCATACACTCAATGTAGCGCGTGTGATCAGAGCGGTTACCATACACTTAATGTAGCGCGTGTGATCAGAGCGGTTACCATACACTTAGAGCGAGGCCCCATTAGTGCGTTGCGCTGCGTTGCGTCGTCGCTGCGTCGTTTTCATACATTTTTTATGACATGCCCCATGTGCTAACCTCGCATTTAGCGATTAATATCACATTTTATAAGTTCCGGTCACTTCTTAACTTAAAACAAGCGCGCCGCAGACGCAGGTGTGGCATACAATGGGTTGATCCGTTGCGACGACGCAACGCAACGCACTAATGGGGCATCATCCTTAATGTAGCACGTGTGATCAGAGGGGTTACCATACACTCAATGTAGCGCGTGTGATCAGAGCGGTTACCATACACTCAATGTAGCGCGTGTGATCAGAGGGGTTACCATACACTCAAGCAGATCAATATCAGACAGAAAGTGAAGTGTTACAGGATGTTGTTTCATGTGCGGTGCAACTGTTAACTGTCACCTTGACCTGCTGTATTATGTATGAACGTGGAACAAGTAAAGAGATTATGTAAAAATCTTAGCAGGTGGTAAAGTAGTTTCTGCCTACCCTCAAGGGAAAAACGCAAAAGTGTATAATTATGAAAAACGTTTTTAGTAAGAGTGATGATCAATGCACTGAGGCTGGAGTCACCTTGATATCCAGCGTCAGCATAACTTCAAAGATAGCACATCAGTACATTCTCATAGAAGCATAACGCAAGGCTGATATAATTATTCCATATTTACCTGCGTAGTGATGGTGGTCCAGTCCCGGTCACTTAGGCCGAGCCTTATTTCGGATACGTCGCCTTCCAAAGGCACTATTCTATCCGCGAAGTTCGGTTTCTTTCTTCTGACCATGCTGTACACCTGCAATTATAAATTATTATATTTATATACTAGCGAACAACGGGAGGAGCTCGTGGCTAACAGCCTCACGGGTAGGTCCATCAGGTGAAACTACGGTTGCCGCGGTTGGTTCATGGATGGGTGACCATCTTTACATACCGAGACTCCCCCGTGCCGCGGATAGCATGTTAAGCCGTTGGTCCCGGCTGTCGTTCCCGGTGTCGGATCTTTGACAGTCGTTACGGGTCGTCAGAAGCCCGAAAGTCTGACAACCATAGTCTTGCCAAGGGGTATCGTATTACCCAGTTACTGTGTTATGGAGGTCAGATAGGCAGTCGTTCCATGTAAAATACTGATATTCAGCTGTATCCGGATATGCTGGAAGCCGACCCCAAGATAGTTGGGAGAAGGCAGGCAGATGATGATGTACTAGAGGACTGCTTTTTTGGTCTAGTGGTCGCAAGCGTGACTGCTGAGCATGAGGTGAAACGAGCCACCTTTGTCTTCCCGTTCGCAGAATACAGGCGTGAGGTTATGTCATTAATTATTTACTTTAACATAAAACGGCAATCGGCCAATTACATTATTTTAGTTAAATATAAAATTAGAGAAACACTCAAATAACAGAGTTCCAAATATACTGACGTGAACATCTTTCATTCGTCCGCAAGCACAGGTTTAGTAGTTGCTGTACATTAAGCTACTGACCGGGTCCTGCAGCATGTCTACCACTCTCTCTTGTATCGTCATGCCTTTCTTCGGTCGTAACAGGATGTAGATCTTGTCAATATCGCAGGCTCTGAAAAGATAACATTTCATTATAACAAGAATCTGCTTTGCATGCGTAAGTTTAGGATCAACACTTTCAATTTCGAATGTTACCTGATGCCCTCCCTGCCGAGCAGGTAGTGGCTCTTTAGGTGACTTCTAACTCATTCGCTAGAGGACTCCCTCTGGACAGGTCGATCGTTATTCCTCACCTGAAGAGTTTCTCGATGAGCTGCTTGCCGAGGAAGCCGGAGCCGCCCGTCACGAGCACGGAAGCGCCGCAGTAGAACTGCTGCACGGCAGACTGCCCGCGCTCCGTCGCCTCGTTCATCGCCTTCTGTCGGGACAGCGCCTCTAACTCCACTGCTAACGCCGGGTCCATGCTGTTCTGCTCGTCCAGGGATTCCTGTGTCAGTAGAATTTAAAGATTCAGATGTCGAGTCTATGGCTGGAGGGATAAAACTGAACAGACACTTTTTCAGGTCCTCCGGTCTGTAGACTATGTCAGTTACCTGGGTTCTTTCACGCAGGGAACCTCGGAGCGTAGCCCTCTGCATTCCTTTGGGTGACTTGGAGTCTTTTTTAAACGTCCCTATTTCGAGCAACCACACAATAATCAAGTATTACTTTCTAATAAAAGTATCTAAACCTATTCACACATAAGTAAAACGTCCCTATAACGTACTGACAATACCAGTATTTCACTATAACTATTATTTACACTAAACCACGTACTTACGAGACACACAGTTAATCACTACAATATTTGTATCTTAGGACATGTCTGAGTGCATTCTTGTCCTTCGCTATAATTTACTGCCACAGATTGACAAGCAAATGGAATGCTAATGCTTGAGTCTCCTATAAATAAACTTCATCGGTCGAATACAGCGTATTCCCGTATGCCGCGTCAAGATCAATACTATGGAAATGTACGGACTGGTGCCAAATTCATTATTGCAATATCAACATTAATAAATTTTAATTATAATATCATTTCAAACCGTGTGTTCGATGGGATTTTCTGGCTTAGTGTTATGTTATAAGTATCACTTTGTAAACACTTACTTGTAAAGGGTGGTAGACCTACGCTCACGTGGTCACTCCAATTATAACCTACTCTGTGTCGTTTACTGATGCCATCAGAACCTTCTCCGTAATACCGAATATGCAAGCTAGCAGAATGTTTGTTTTATTTATATTATGTTTTTGACTGTTCAGCATTATTAAGGCTTCAATATCACGTGCAAGCATGTACTAAAATTCAAGCCATGTAGTACAGTTCGATCGATCTAAACGATCGATCGAACTGTACTACCGTATCTTCGATGTATATCTTTTATTTAAATTAATTTAAAAAAATTATACTTGTCTTGAGTGCCGCGGCGATGTAGTGGCCGCGAGCCCGACTGCTAACCCGACCTAGGAATCGATTTCAAGACCCCATGTCTTGAAATCGATTCCTAGGTCGGGCACGGGCAGTGTAATTAGGTGTCTCCACCAGGAATTTGCGAAACAGGACATCTAGTTAGACGTGGAGATGGCCGAAGGAGTAAAGTAATGACCAAAAATTGTGGCCAAGGTTAGGCCAGAGAAGCCAGGGCCGTCCAAAAGCACGTTCGGTTGGCGATATCGTTAAAGTCACGAGAAATACCTGGATGAGGGACGTGCGGAACCGGGGAATATGGCAGAAAAAAGGGGAGGCCTATACCCAGCTGTAGGTCAAAGTCAAAGTCAAAACGATTATTGCAAACTAAGTAATATTTGTGTTATGACAAGTTAGCACTTATGACTTAGCAGCCTATTACAAGCATTGTAATTCATCATCATCTGCCTAGCCTTTTCCGAACTATGTTGGGGTCGGCTTCCAGTCTAACCGGTTGCAGCTGAATACCAGTATTTTCCATGGAGCGACTGCCTATCTGGGCCTCAAGTCTGCTATTTTTATAAAATCCGTCATTCCAACACGATCCAATTGTCATTTTGGTAAAAGTTCGTAATCTGCTAATTCATAATGGTTGATCATTGGTCGGTCAATGGTCTCGTAATAGAATTGTGTTATAATGGTATTGTGGTATTGCCATTATTATAAAACCCGTTAGTAAAAATGATTTTCGAAAAATTACTACAAAATTTGAACATTTATTTGTGCCAGATTTCATTTTTAAATATTTTTACATATTTTTTATTCGTGTTTTATGCAATCTAAAGTAGTAGGAAGTTCGTAAATACCAAAAAACTCACAACTATTTTATCTGTTTAGCTGTCAAAGTCAAATGTGACATTACTGCTTACTGACATTTAGCGTTTAAAAATGTGTGGAATAAAATTCAAACCAACACCTCGACTTCAGTTGCAAAACAGTACTGTATTTTTTTATTTTCTTTTGCATTTATCTGGAAAATGGTGGGTCCTATTGTAAAAATAATGAAAATTTCGACCCCCTTAAGGAAACCCTTAAGCCCCTGACGCTCAACAGGTTGGTATAGGTGTTTTTTTAAATACAAAAATAGGTACGATAGGCAATGCATATTAGATTGTAATAATAATATTAAAAAATTATGGGACAAAATAAATTATTTATTAGGAAATGAAAAGCAATGTTTGGATAAAGTAATATTAAAAAATATGGGAGTTAACGAACCTATTAAAAATATATGTAATAACTTTGCTCGTATTTTTGCCGAAGATATAGAGAAAACTAAACATATTTGTAGTATTAAGTTGTTATCTAGAATCACCTACGTTGGACAGATGGACAGAAGTATGAGGTGGCAACCCGTAGATAGTAACTATGTTAAACGAATAATAACTCAAATGGATAAAAATAAGTCACCGGGTACCGATCTTGTGCGAATGTCCGACCTGAAAATGTTGGTAGATACAGTTAGCCCCGTGATCTCTAAACTAGTCAACTTGTCTGTGCAAAATGGTGTGTTTCCTAGTATGTTAAAAGAAGCCATTGTGCGACCAATATATAAAAAGGGCGATCATAAGAATTATAGTAACTATAGGCCTATATCAATATTATCCAGCGTAGATAAAGTTATTGAGAAATCTATCATCAACCGTTTGAATAATTATCTGCAGAAGAATAATGTAATAAATGAATGTCAACATGGTTTCCAAAAAGGTAAAAGTACAAATACTCTCCTTACTCGATATACTGACGAAATTAATACATATTTAAGTGAAAAAAAGTTTGTAGTCGCGGTATTCTTTGATTATAAAAAAGCCTTCGATACCCTCGAAACTGAGACCTTACTGAACGCCATGGAGGAGTGTGGTGTGGGAGAGCCGCTGAACAAATGGTTCCGCGACTATCTCACATCACGCTCCTACCGAGTAAAGATAGGTGATGAGTACAGTGACGAGAGGAAGGTGGGGTGCGGGGTGCCGCAGGGGTCTGGATGCGGGCCTGTGTGCTACTTATTGCACGTGAACAGCTTGTGCGGCGTACTGCGCCACTGCTCGGCGCACATGTTCGCGGACGACCTGTGTGCGCTGCGCGCCGGCACCGACCTCGCTGACACCTGTCGACTCGTACAGCAGGACGTAGACTCAGTGGTAAAGTGGTCACATGACAACGGTATCGTTCTTAATAGTGATAAAACTAAGCTGTTGATGATACATTCCCCTTATTTACATCTGAATAAAACATGCCCTTCTATTTTCGCCCATAGCTATGACTGTATGCATATTAATAATACAAACTGTAATTGTAAACCAATAGAACAAGTAGCAAGTGTCACCTATCTTGGAATGAAAGTTGATGAAAATTTCTCATGGTCTTCACATATTGACATCATTTGTTGTAAGCTTAGAATATTGCTAAGTAAATTCTATCACTTAAGCTTTAAAGTTCCCTCCAGCACCTTAAAATGTTTATATACGTCATTAGTTGACTCAATACTGAGTTATTCTCTTGATTCCTATGGTTTGACTTTCAAAAGTAATATTCAGAAATTAGAATCAATTCAAACTAGATTCCTAAAATTATTAGTTAACAAGAAAACAAAAAATAGCTGTAAAGGAGACTATAGTAGGTTATTCAAAATATGTAAAATTCTACCAGTTAGCCTTAAACACAAGTACCTATTATTAGTCAATAACCATGGCAGGCGAGATAGTGACTCACTGGTTTCTAACAGGTGTATTACCAGGTCGATGACAGCTGGTAAATATGATGTTCCCAGAGTCAGTAATTACTATGGCGACAGAACTTTAAAAAAACGCATTCCCTATTTATTGAACACTTTGCCTGCTGACATCAGACAAGAAGGAAATAAAGTTAAATTTGCACGTATTCTAAAAAAACATTTGTTGGATTCTATGTGAGTGTAGGTATTAAGTATATATTGATATAGGTCATAGATGTGCTGATATTATGTTTACTGTAAGAGAGACTCAATGATCTCACAGTTAAACTGCGTAAGCAGTTTTGTGGGGCAATGTACTTAGATTTAGAGATTATTATATGAATAAATAAATCTTTCATTCATTCATTCATTCATTCATATATTTTTTTTTTTGGATATTTTTCATACAAAATGTGAAAAATTACATAAAAAACACGTCGAAGGTGCTGTCCACCGGCTCTAAAAAAAATCACGGGGTCCCCGAGAGGCGAGAAAACAAATACCAAGTGAAGGGAGAACAAATAAAGGGGTCGTACTCATTCTCAACAAGCGACGGGCTCGACGACGTCTTGTGCATTCCGCCCATCTTCTTTCTCTTGCATCCACTGCGTTGGCTAGCTCAAGAATATTAGCTCGTAGTGAATACATTGTCTCCAACAAACACCACCACTACTGACTCGTAACGAATTAAAAGCAATGATTGCACAATGACGTTATAATGATAAGTCACTGATCAAAGGAACTGTCAAAATTTTAGCAGATTACCGCATAAGTCAGTCATTCATTTGTCATTATGTACGAGATTACCATTATAAACCATTTCTCTCAATGGAGTGTCAGTGGCTGACCATTGGAAAGTCATAATGACGCCACTCTATTAGTAGATTACCAAACTTGTCAAAATCAACAATTATGAAATCAATGATAGACCTTTCTGACACTATTGTAATAGCAGACTTGAGGCCCTGATCTCCACAATAATAAAACACGATAGCTGTTGGCACAAGACTAACTTTTTATTTTATTTAAAAGGAACACAGACAACCAAACAATTTACACTTAGTACTGCATAGGCAGATAGATGGCGTTAGTAGTATCTTAAGTATTTTGATATATTCTAACACCTCCACTTATCAAAATAATCTAGGTATTTAGAGAAAACAAAAAAAAAAAAAAAACATCTGAAGGAGTTATACAATGCTTCTAATCCCTAATTCTTTAGTAAACTTGTTATGCTTAATACTATTTAATCCTTTAGTTAAAAGGTCTGCTGGCATTTCAGAAGTTGACAGATAAATAACCTTTATAATTTTGTTTTCTACAACTTTTCTTATGAAGTGGTGGCGTATATCTATATGTTTTGTTCTCCTATGGAACAAAGGATTCTCTGTTAATTTCTGAGCACCTTGATTGTCATTGTACAGATTTATTGTGTAATTACAACCAGCAATTTCTGACAACAAGTTCTTCAAATAAATCGCTTCCTTACAGGCTTCTGATATTGCCATGTATTCACTTTCTGTACTAGATAGTGCCACTGTCTGCTGCTTTTTACACTCATATGATATCACAGCACCTGACAATTTATAACAATAACCAGTATAGGATTTCCTGTCAATGTTATTTGAGCCCCAACCAGCATCTACAAAACCTTCCAAGTTCTTATTGTCATTAGTATACATTAATCCATAGGACTTAGTCCTCTGTAAATACTTTAGTATTCTTTTAGCATGTCTCCAATGGACTGCTGTAAAACAATTATTGAACTGGCTTAAATAACTCACACTAAAACTAATGTCTGGGCGTGTTAGTATAGACAGATACATCAGGCTCCCTATCAGCTGTTGATAAGGGTATTGTTTGTCAACATGCTCAGATTTTTATAACTTTAAATTATTTTCAATTGGAGTATTCACACCATTACAATTTAACATACTAAATTTCATCAGAATATTGTTCACAACTGAACTGGCTTAAATAACTCACACTAAAACTAATGTCTGGGCGTGTTAGTATAGACAGATACATCAGGCTCCCTATCAGCTGTTGATAAGGGTATTGTTTGTCAACATGCTCAGATTTTTATAACTTTAAATTATTTTCAATTGGAGTATTCACACCATTACAATTTAACATACTAAATTTCATCAGAATATTGTTCACAAATTGCTCCTGGTCCAAAGATATACTGCCATTTTCAAAAAACCTGACCCTCATGCCCAAACATTTTTTTACTTGACCTAAATCTTTTATTTTGAAATTTGACATTAAGTCTTTCTTTAATTTATCTGTCATAGTAACACTATTAGAAAAAATGAAAAAATGATCAACAAAAACAGTAATAATAATCTGCTCCTTATTTACCTTTTTACTATACAAGCATGGTTCTAGTTTTGACTTCACATAACCTAATGTTAGCAAACAATCATCTAGGTACTCTCTTATTCCATACTCTGGCAGATTGTTTTAGCCCATATATTGCTCGTTTTAATTTAAGAACAGTATTACTTTTACATTCTAAGTTGGGTGGAACTTGCATGAAGACATTTTCATCGAGAAAGCCATTTAAGAATGCTGTAGTCACATCAAGATGAGTGATTTTAAAATTTAATTTTACACTTAAAGCAAATAACATTCTCAAAGTGGAATACCTAAGAACAGGCGAATAAGTTTCACTATAATCTACGCCCTCTTTCTGGGTGAAGCCCTTTGCTACTAAACGAGCTCTAAATCTCACTTTGTTATCACTTTCAAATTTCTTTCCTTGTCTTCCACCAATTCCCAAGCTTGGTTTTCTTCAAAAGCCTTAAGCTCCTCTTCCATTGCCTGTCTCCACATCTCTTTCTCTGGCCCGTTCATAGCCTTTTCATAAGTTATCTCCTCATCCCAAGACTCCAACTTGTCTACAGTACAAATATTGGAAATACCATACCTCTCTACTGGTTTTCTTACACGCTTGCTGTGTACAGTTGAGACTTCATCTACCTTAAGATCACTATCTTCTCCACATAATGTATGGTATGAATCATCTGAAGTCGAGCAGGAACTAGATGTCTCACAGACATAAATTGAATCATCTGGATCCAAAACAGTTGTTTCCTCTTCTGTTTCTTCCTCCACTGTCTGTAAATCCTCTTCATCATTCTTTTCCTTTACTACTATCTGAGCTTCATCTGTGATCTCTTTCTTTTCCATAATAGTCACATCCCTACTCGTAGTAACTTGCCTTGTTTCTAAGTTGTATAATCTGTACCCTTTTATATTATCTGGGTAACCAACTAAAATGTATTTGACAGCTTTCTTGTCCCATTTCAGCCTTCTATTTTTGGGCACATGGACCATCACAGGACTACCAAATACTCTGATGTGACTCAGATCAGGTTTTCTGCCTGTCCATTTCTCAAACGGTGTAATTTCTCCTAGACCTGAGGCTGGCGACCTATTTTTTAGGTATACTGCTGAATTCACTGCCTCTGCCCAAAAACTTTTATCTAATTTAGCCTCAAAAAGTAAGCATTTAGCACCTTCAACTATAGTCCTGTTGAAGCGCTCACAGAGACCATTTTGTTCAGGACTATACGGGTTTGTCTTCTGATGTATTATACCTTCTGTTTTTAAATAGCTTTCCATCTGCTGGGAACAAAATTCTCCTCCATTATCTGTTCTCAGAATTTTTATTTTATTTCCAGTTTGATTTTCTACCAAACTTTTATATTCCTTGAAATGCTGCAGCGCTTGATTCTTTTCTTTCAAAAAATATACAAACGACATACGACTGGCGTCATCAACAAAGAGAAGAAAATATCTGGCCTGACCAATGGATTTTGTCTCCATAGGGCCACACAAATCTGAGTGCACCACTTCTAGCAGGGTTTCGCTTCTGTGGTTTGCAAGTGGAAATGGTAAGCGAGACTGCTTACCTTCACAACATACTTCGCAATTGGATTTCTGGATGTTGGCCTTATCTTTGTAGGATACACCCTCCACTGCACCATTCTTCATTTTCTCCAAGTCACTACTGTTGATGTGCCCGAGTCTCCTATGCCACAGTCTTGCATCTGTTGTGTGTACTGCTGAAGCTGCCAACACCTTTGACTTTGCTGTGTTTAATTTGTATACTCCATTTTGCAAATTAGCTATTTTGTTGATTACGGATATTACAACAATCTTTTTCAAATGATACTGTGTTTCCATTTGCTATCAACTGGCTAACAGATAGCAAATTTGTTGTGAGGTTAGGAATACACAAAACATTTCTCACAGAAATGTCAAACTGATCATTGTTCACACATGTAGTTATCAGTGTATCGCCAGCACACATAACTGGCATAGACATTTTATTTGCAACAACTATTTCATTTATATCGTGTTTCCGAAATTGCAATAAACTTTCCTGGTTTGCTGTCATATGAACGCTTGCACCGGAGTCGACATACCAATCT
Source organism: Lithophane semibrunnea (assembly GCA_947363905.1). Lineage (NCBI taxonomy): Eukaryota > Metazoa > Arthropoda > Insecta > Lepidoptera > Noctuidae > Lithophane > Lithophane semibrunnea. Next base: position 10,960,617 of record OX376213.1, on the reverse strand, counting down.
TCTGTACTGTATTCTCCGTTAAGAAAAGCTATACTGAAGGCACCTGCTTCCTTTACTTTTGGTTCAGTACATTGGTTTTTATAGTGTCCAATCTTTTTGCATTTATAACACTTTATTTGTTTACTTCCGGATGCTAGCTGATTTGTCTGTGACTTTGACGTTTGTTTCGGTTTAGTATTTCCAGTGTTTCCAGTTTTTGTCCAACGATTTGTCCAAAACGCTGATTCCGCTCCACTGCTGCCAACCTCAGATGTCTTATCGAGCAATTTCGTTTTTATGATGTCAGCACTAATAGTCAAACCAGAATGTTCTATTGCCATTATCATTGGTGCGAATTTTTCTGGAAGGCCGGCTAAAAGTAATGATGCAATCCACTCTTCATTGATTTCAAAGCCCCTTTCAATCGCTGCGCCGTTTCGACAATTTGAGTCACGTAACTTGTTATGGATTCACAATTATCTAAACGTATAGATATCAATGTTCGTAGTAAACTGATTTTTCTTGAGAATCCTGTGTCATCAAATAATTGTCTCAACTTTTCCACAAGCTGTTAACTGTGTTTTCATTTTTGATGTGAACATATAATGAAGGATCGATTGTCATAACTAGCTTAGCTTTAGCCTTTACTTGTTCATTATCACTTAAATCCGGTGAAATATTGTCCAGATCGATGCCTTCTAGCACCATAAAGTTTTTAACTGCGAATGCCCAATCGTCGAAATTTTCGCGTCCTTTCAATTTGGGAACATTCACTAAATAACTTGATGTCGACATTATTGTATTCACAATTAAACACAGAAAACTTCTAGAAATTACTTGGAAAAATGGAACTGGCCCATAACCTAATAAAACACGATAGCTGTTGGCACAAGACTAACTTTTTTTTTTATTTAAAAGGAACACAGACAACCAAACAATTTACACTTAGTACTGCATAGGCAGATAGATGGCGTTAGTAGTATCTTAAGTATTTTGATATATTCTAACACACAACCCAGTAACTGGGTAATACCATACCTCCTGGTAAGACTCTGGTTGTCAGACACACACAAGCACAGTGCTTGTACAAGCACTGTATTGTGTTGTGTTGTTACAAGCATTGTAATTATCATCCTGAATTACTACTCTTTTATTTATTAATACAATCACCACTCTTGTACATGAGAGAAATCGTTATTTTAAGTTAGACTCTAAAATATTCTTTACTAACTGCGCCCCGCGGTTTCACCCGCGTAAGTCTGGAGATCCCGTGGAAATATCCCGTGGAAATATCGGGATAAAAAGTATCCTATGTGTTAATCCAGGTTATAAACTATCTGTTTGCCAAATTTCATCCAAATCCATTCAGCCGTTTTTACGTGAAAGAGCAACAAACATCCATCCATCCATCCATACTTATAAACTTTCGCGTTTATAATATTAGTTAGATTAGAAGTTTTAAGATTTTTTTTGGATTAGGAATAGTTTTAGCCTTTTTTTGAATATTGTTACTGATTTTTCAGTTTTAAACATGTTGGGCGGGTGATTCCGGTTTGAACTAATAATGATGATGCACAGCTTTGGACTCGCGCCCATCATCCCGACTGACGGGACTTCAGCATATCTGGTGAAATATGGATGTACTAGACACCTCTGCCTAAATGCGTGATGTGCATTTTATGTCATTGAAATTCCAACAAACAAGTGTCGCACTAGAGTGGGTTCCAATAGACACCCATGTACATATCCATGTTCAGAATGTATTAGAGGTTCCATGTTCAGAATGTATTAGGGGTTCCATGTTCAGAATGCGATTACGTACTTATGTTATGTACGTAACACGTATTCAGTAAACACAATTACTAGCTACAGCCACACACGGAAATGTAGATTTAGTAATAGGTAGGTTTTTTTCATTTTTTGTCCCGTACTTCATAGTAACATCAGGTTTTAATTACAAACCTTCTCCAGACAAAAAAAAACACAACCGACTTCAAAAAAATAACACTAAAAAAGTGAAAAATAAATTTAATTTCGGAAGTCGGTGTCTTTGCTTTTCAATTTTCGTTTTTTGCCACCGAATTCCGAAATTAAATTTATTTTTCACTTTTTTAGTGTTATTTTTTTGAAGTCGGTTGTTTTTTTTTTGTAAATAGTTTTTATTTTTCACTTTTTAGTTGTAGTACTTACCTCACACAAATTCGTATACCGTTATCTGCTATGTAAATAACAGTGACGGAGTGAAATCATTATATCGTCTACATAGCAAAGTGGCAAAATACGTAATTATTGAAGCTAACTCAAAAACTACGCAAGCAAAATTAATAAAATTTATATGGGACCACCTCTGAAGCATGACCTACCAAACAAAAAAAGAATCATCAAAATCGATTTATAATTGGCGGAGTAATGGCGTAACATAAATACAAAAAAAAAAAACATACAGACGAATTGAGAACCTCCTCCTTTTTGAAGAAGTCGGTTAAAAAGGAACAAGCAATGTGTACGCAGTAAATGATTATATTTCTTCGTTTCTTTTCATATCGCTGAGTACGCTCACGGTTACAAGTTGGCAATTTTACCCCTTGACCTTAATTGTAACTTGATTTATTAAAACTGACCTATAAGGCCATGTACCAGTAGGTATGTGGACGACCCGTACTTGACCGCATTTATCGACACTTTTTTGACGAATGCACGAAAAACAACAAATCAATTTAAAAAGAAGCTTGTAAGTTACAATAAAGTAACTATAGAGATTTTCATTTCGATTATTCAAGTTCAACTGACTTTTGCAGCCAGGTACTGACTACACGAAGCTTCTTTTAAAAACTTTTCTACGTCGGTTGCTGACAATAGTTAAGATTTCGTATTTTTTATATTATTTAACCACACAACGAAAACAATAACAAATACCATATTTATGGAAAATTGCGCGCGAACAGTGGAGCCCACAGACCTGCCCATGGGACTTTTTTTATCATAACTAAACACAGGGGTTCGTCAACGGTATTTGTGCATACTAATTCTGTACTGCCATGTCATTACTCCGATTAGTAAATAGTTATCTGTGGCGCACATTACCGCACTAATTCGGTCATATAAAGTAAAAAGCACGCGTGATTAATACATTGCATTATGAACCTAAAAGCGGTTCAATAAGAGCCACTTTACGAGCAAGTGTGTTGAAAAAACAATTACTTACTTACCTTAAAACTCTCTAATCCTTTGCATCCACTGGTAATCAAACCTATGTACACAATACAAACGTTCACTAAGCAACCAGATTTTATTTATAATACGATATATTTATATTATATCACTTTTGTTACCTATCGCCTCAACTGACGGTCACCTGCACTCGATGTGCAGTTTGACGACGAAATGCCTCGCCTTGACCGAATAAGCTGCTTTAAAGCTTTTTTGGTTGTTTACATACAAAGTGTTGCAGAAGTCTTTTTTTATTTTTTTATTTTAGCCTTTACTGTTCCTCTGCTTAGCAAAGGCCTCCCCCAAATTCATCCAAGTATCCTTTTCCAGAGGTTCTATAATGTCCTCTTCATATGTGTTGACGGAGGCGATCCGGGACACCGCCATTGGCGTAGGATCTCCATAGATACGGTATATATTGGATTCAGACGTGAGTATTTGAAGTTAATTACCCACCCTACCTACTTAATTTTGCCTTTCTGTCGGGTCTAAAACCTTTATTTGTTTCGGATTCAGCTATGAAAATGCCCGGTGCCGGCTGCGCCGCCGCGTCCCGGTGTCTCGACGGCGATGCAGGCAACCTGGTGTTGCTCCTGAGGCTGCGAGAGCGTCAGCCCGCGCTCGTGTTGCCCTGATGTTTGCAGCACGTCGGCTCGCCTCCGTCAGCTTCCGGTGCAGCCTACTTCGAACTGGTTTTTCTTTGCGTATTCTTACGGATTCATCTTAGTTTCTTAGCGAAATTACTATATATTACGTAGTGTGAATTGTTTCCCAAAGTTCTGATTCTTTTATAAAAAGAAAACAAAAAGGACGTCTTAGGTTCATCCTAAATATTTCGGTTCCTACGCGAATATCGACGCGGGCTTGGCGAGGCGATTGCAATCGAACCGAACTCTACCTGGAACGTCTTAAAACTAATGGAAAATTGAGGTAATAATAAGCTATAATGGACTATACATATAAGTATATTTCGTGAATAGCATTTTCCTTTTTACAAGTCAAGCAAGTCAAAAGTACAAAAACATATCGTAAACAGAATAATTTAAATCGGTGTCATGCGCAACATGCCAGTGCAATATACCGACGGCGTGCGACCTCTTCCAACACGCCCCCTTAATTTATTACACACTAGCTGACCCGACAGACGTTGTCCTGTAAATTTTCTAATTTTCCGCGCAATTTTCTTATTTTTTTTTTCATAAGAACCTTTTCCTGACACTAACAAACACAACTGAAAAAGAATTAGCGATATCGGTCTAGCCGTTCACGCGTGATGGCGTGACCAAGGGAAATAGGGATTAATTTTTATATTATTATATTATTCATTAAACAAAACAAGGCACTTAAAAAAAATATAAAATATCAAAACATCTAACACTAATCACACATCGCCCCCTTAATAATTTGCTTTTTTTTTTTAATTTCAACTTTGTTAGCCAGTACACATTCACGAATAAAATGATACTTGATATCAATATACTTTGTTCTGTTATGCATCATTTTGTTAGCTGCAATTTTATGCGCCGACTGATTATCATTATAAATTACTACCGGTTTACTATCCACAGTTGTCAAACTGTTCAGTAAACTACGTAAATAAAGAGCTTCCTTCGAATCTTGACTTAATCCTACGTACTCTGCCTCTGTGGAGGTCAAGGATACAGTCGCTTGCTTTCTACTCTCCCATGAGACTATATTTTTACCTATCTTGAAAATTAATCCTGTGAAAGACTTCCTATCAAGTGCCCCTTCCCAATCTGCATCAACGTAGCCTCGTAAGACTAAATCTCCCGACTTCCTAAAAGTGAGACAAAGGTTAGACGTACCCTACAAATACCTTAAGACCCGTTTAGCACATTTTACGTGTCTTTCGTCATAACACGAATTAAATTGTGAAAGTACACTCACCGCATGTGCTATTACAGGCGCGTATTACAGGCCAAATAGTTTAAAAACCCTATTATGCTTTGATATGGTAGATTGCAATGGGAATTTGTCGATCTTTGTAATTTCATACCGACTTCCATTAGGGTCGAACCTGGCTTAGCGTCTGTCATGTTAAAGTCATTCAAAATATCCGAAATGAACTGTTGCTGATCTAGATAAATAACATCTTTATCTCTTCTCAGCCTCATACCTAAAACATGCCTAGCCGCTCCTAAATCTTTCACTTTAAACTTATCGAGCAAATCAGTTTTTAATTTTTGCTTTTCTCGTTCACAATTTCCAAAAATAAAAAGGTCATCTACGTAAATAACGACAATTAACCTCTTATTGTTTTTAAACTGCTTTTGATACAAACACGGTTCTATTTTTGATTGTATAAAGCCTGAGTTCAACATCTCTTTGTCCAATTCCTTGAACCAAGCATTCGAAGCTTGTTTCAATCCATACAAAGAACGCTGCAGCTTACATACTTTGGTTTCTTGACCTTTGACTACTGCTCCTTTCGGTTGCAGCATGTAAATGTTCTCTTTAATCTTGCTATATAAAAAGGCAGTCGTGACATCCCACTGGTCAATAAACCAACCGTATTCAACAGCTAGTGAGAACAACAATCGCAAAGTAGACCTTCTAACAACAGGAGAATAAGTCTCAGTATAGTCTACATCACATATCTGTGTGAAGCCTTTTGCTACTAGTCTAGCCTTGTACTTCGTTACCTTGCCGTCGCTATCTCTCTTGATTTTGAATACCCATTTACATTGAATAGGCTTCTTATCAGCTGGAAGGTCCAAGTCTGGTTCTCCTTCAGTGACATAAGTTCATCATCTATCGCTTTTTGCCATAAATCACTATTAGGTCTCGCCAACGCTTCATTAATAGTCAATGGATCGCCATAAAGATTGCTCTCCTTGGCATACATAATATTGCATCCGTACCGATCGATTTGTCTGCGATCTCTTACAGGATACCTTCTTTCTGATTCAGGTATTATCACTTCCTCTTCAGTCAATTCGTCATCAGGTACTCGCTCTGGTACATACTACAGGTTCAGGTTCTATCTCCTCTACGTTCTCGTCTACAGCATCACGGTACACATCATCGTGAGCCTCCAAGGGTTCAGATCTGCTTGTAGATTCGTTGCGTAAACTGGAAGGAACAGAATCTGTATTCAGGTTTATGATAATTTCCGATTTTTCCACGTTTTCTTTTGGAGAAAGATGTCCAGAAATTTTACATCTCTCGCAGTCGTCACTTCAGCTGTCGCAGGATTCATCAGACGATAACCCTTCTGATTATCTGGATATCCAAAAAAATCGGTTCCGTCTTCATGTATAGTTTACGTGTCTTTTGTTTTGGTATCAATCTATACGCCAAACAACCAAAGATTTTAAGATGACTGACATCCACATTCTCTGGTACAGCATTGCTCAATGCTTTCGTAGGGCTTCTGTTCTTTAGGTATACAGCAGTATTAACAGCTTCGGCCCATTACTTCTTGCTTAGGTTCGATTCTGACAGTAATGTTCTTGCCTTTTCTATTATAGTCCGATTCGCTCTTTCTGCGACAGAATTTTGTTCCAGCGTGTATGGTACAGTCGTCTGGTGTTTTATACCTGCAGACTTCAGAAAAGAGTTAAATTTACCATTACAGTACTCTGCGCCATTGTCAGATCTCAGACATTTAATAGATTTACTCGTCTCGTTCTCAACTTCCGCCTTGTATTCACGGAACTTATCGAAAGTTTCACTTTTATTCTTCAAAAAATAAACATGAGTCTTCCGAGTATAGTCGTCGATAAATAGAAGAACATCCCTCGAACCACCGAACGACGGCTCCTCGATTGGTCCACAAACGTCGCTAAAAACCAACTGTAAGACCTCGTTCGCTCTCGTACCTTGGTTTTTAAAGGGAATTTTGCATGTCTTTCCATCAATACATGGAATACACGGCTCGCATAAATCGGTACTATTAAATTCCATACCGCTTACTAAAACTTTCATTTTATTCATATAAATTCTTCTTGATCAAATCGCTCACCGAAATTAGGTTCATAAATAAATCAGGAACATGTAAAACGTTTTCTAATATAAATTTTTCGTTTTCGCCGAGTCGTGGCTCAGCATTTTCTCGTCCTTTCACCAATAATTTCTCGCCGTTTGCTACTGCGATCTTCATGTTGCCCTTTTCAAAACAACAATTTGTTTTTATCGTGCGTCATATGATTTGAGCATCTACTGTCTACGTACCACATAACTTTGTTTATCGCCTCCTTCGTATTCAGGCAGATATTCGCGATTTTGATCCGCTCCTTGCATTTGGACGCGTTGTGTCCTCGCATATGGCACTTAAAACACTTGTAGATGAACTTCTGCTTACGATCGTTAGTTTTAATGTTGGATCTCGCATCGTTCTGTACTTTACGTGTCTACTTCCTTCTTGTAAATTTTTTATTTTAATTTGCTCTAACGTGATCTCTTGTCCACTATTATTATCTACAGCCATGATGAGGGGGCTGTGCTCAGCGGTCAATTCACCCAGCAAAATCGATATGATATGAAAATCCCAGATGATTGGCATCTGGGATTTTAGCATCGATATCGGACAATAATTGTTGTGTCAGGAACAAACATATTGTCGTTCGTGCCTCGGCCGGTCTACGTCAGCATTCACAGCATTCACATCTGTAGAAATTACTCCCCACCAGTTTTTATTTTCCAAGTAATTTCTCACCAAGAACTTCCAGTTCGGGTAGTCAGACGATCCTTTCAACTTCTTTATCCCACTTATGCCTACTTCAGCTCACATAATTGTCGTAAGTTTCACAGCCACACAATTACTATTTAAACCACTCAACTTACTGGTTATGCTATAGCACCCCTTTTTTTTTTTGAGTGTGGGAAATCATCCAATGACTTCTCCCGCTCTGGGCGGAGCGGAAGGGCGTGTCAGACTTTTACTGACTAAAACCCACCCGTGTTCCTTCACTTGCCTGTTGCCAAGGTCTCGGTATCCCTTTCGGACTAACCCGCAACCCTGGCAGGCATCGGTCCTAGCGGACCCCGCCAATTGTGCTGATATCTCTTTAAGGCGCGCGTGGAACACGACGCCCCATCGACCCGGGCCTGGTCCTAATTGGACGGCGAGCTACCCATTGCTCGCCGTCCGCAAGCCCGCGCCTATGGTGGCCGGGAATCCGCCTGGGATTCCCGAATGCTATAGCACCCCTGGGCCCATAACCTAATGGAAAATTGAGGTAATAATAAGCAGTGCACTATACAATATAAGTATATTTCGTGAATAGCATTTCCCTTTTTACAAGTCAAGCAAGTCTAGAATAATTAATTTAAATCGGTGTCATGCGCAACATGCCAGTGCATATACCGACGGCGTGCGACCTCTTCCAACAAAAACGAACTTACCTACATTCCATACGTTGATGGACCTGGCGCTTCCTACCTTTATTTATGCTCAAATTAAAATTAGATTAACAAATAATAAATCTATGACACAACGACGCGACGTGACAACTAACCGCTTTTTTAGAATCAAGAGAAACTAGAATTCGTCGATAAAACTGTTTTCCTAGGGATCACGCTCGACTCAAGGCTACAATGGGGTTCTCATTTAACATCTCTTGCAGGACGGCTAAGTTCAGCAGCATATGCTGTCAGAAAAATCCGTCAATTTACTGATGTAGATACCGCGAGGCTAGTCTATTTTAGTTACTTTCATAGCATCATGTCTTACGGTATTTTACTATGGGGACGGGCTGCAGACATCGAGTCTATCTTTATTCTGCAGAAAAGAGCGATTAGAGCCATTTATAATCTCCGCAGGCGCGATTCTTTACGGGAACTGTTTAAGGATATTAACATCATGACGGTAGCTTGCCAATATATCTATGAAAACATCATGCACGTAAGAAAAAAATTACATCTTTTTAGTAAAAGAGGTGATAGACATAACTATAGTACTAGAAATAGGGACCTATTAGTTCAACCAGGTTTCAGACTGGCTAAAGTAGACTCATCTTTCATGGGGTACTGTTTAAAATGTTACAATAAAATTCCTCCCCACATACTTCAACTGAACGAGACGAAATTCAAAACTTGTATAAAACGCACACTATGCAGGCAGGCATATTATAAGTTGGAGGATTACATTTCTGATAAAAATGCTTGGCTTAATGCTGGTCCTGCTCCACAACCACAACTAACTAATTAACATTCGAAAATAATGTTGGAGCTGCTGAAGATTGTAAGACCATCTTTGCATTGTATAAACTCAATTTCCTTTGTATTATATAACTGCATAGCACAGGTGTGAGTACTATGTACTATAGAGCCATTTACCGGGTAATTTGTCTTTAATTGACTTGATTGTGCCCTGGCGGCTGGGAATGTCATGCTCACTCAAATGTCTCGCTGATGGTGGCGCGTGTGTTGGATCATTTAGCTCCCTTCAAAATGGTTGAGCTGAATGGTGCTGATCCATGCGTCATGTTCGTGAACGGGCGCCGTCAGTTGTGACTGGTCATCTCTTAGCTGCCATGGCTTATTTTAATTTTTGATTTGTTTGTTATAATTGCGGACGCTTTTAACGTGCTTTCTACATTGTTCTCACAAGTATAATTTCAACATAAATGATGTAACCAATATTTTGTAACAATATTTTGATTTAAAAGAGTGTCCGTGGAGTTTCTTGCCCGTTCTTCTCCATAGGTACCTACTACGCTTTGGAATGGGCAACTAGCTTCATATTTCTGACTGACCGACTCCTTGACAATTCAAAAGTTCCTGTAAATGGTTTAATTGAAATAAATGCTTTGAGTTTGAGTTTGAGTTTGGAGAAGAATGGGCAAGAAACTCTACCGTTACTCTTTAAAAAAAAAATTTTTGTACAATATTTGGTATAAATCAATTATATAATTACATGTGAAGACGATGCACCGAGAATACAATTACTGTACCACAATAGGTAAAACAGAATTAAAAATGGAGCAATAACAAATAAATATTAGTATGGAAAGTGTATATGTAGTATCTATCTATAGTATACGATAGGCCGTAACAGCTTGACGAAAAAAAAACACAAGTAGGCAAATACTTGTTTTTTTAACAAATGGCCAACCTGTTGTTTTGTTTACAATTTATTTTGACTATCAAACTCAAACTCAACGATCAATAATCTCGAACGAATTTTGACAACGCCTCTGTCCTAATTCCCAACAGTGGGTGAACTCGGTCTGTGACGACAATTAGCCCAGCCAACGGGGCATATGTAACCCGAAAAATTCTCCCGTCTATGAAATTGCGCATGTGATGAAGTATAGATTAACAATAATCCAACAAATTTTGTTACAAGAAGTTACTTTTTTTACCAAAATATGAAAGTCGCTTATAACTCTCTGTGAATATTTCCTCAGACTGAAATTCTTTCTGTATACGTACGTATGTACTAGTTAGAATAAGTATGTAAAGGAATCCAATATTTTTTCGATTTCAGTGATACCACAAAGGATATTGACCAATTTGGACCAAATGCTGCCCAGCCATAGGAGTGCTTCCAAATGGTTCCTTGCATCAATTTATACATACAAAAATTAAAAAAAAAAAATCGGTCCCAGGGTTAAAAAGTTATTGCCTTTATACGGAGCCGGCTGGTATCCTTAGGAAGTCCTCAACCAAACAAGACAGCACCATCGAGTTTGGACTCGTTGAATATGCATTGACAAGTGCTTTTCACTAGGCAGTGTCCAGGGTCTGATGATGGAGCCGGAAGGTGGCTATAGGAACTCCTCAACCAAACAAGATAGCACAATCGTGTTTGAACTCGTTGGTTTTGTCTTGATAAGTACCTAGTATAGCCCAAGGTTGCATCCAGGGTCTGGTGATGGAGCCGGAAGGTACCGATAGGAACTCCTCAACCAAACAAGACAGCACCGTCGTGTTTGGACTCGTTTAATATGCATTGACAAGTGCGTTATACTAGGCAGTGTCCATGGTCTGATGATGGAGCTGGAAGGTGGCCATAGGAACTCCTCAACCAAACAATTAAGATAGCACCATCGTGTTTGGACTCATTGGTTTTGTCTTGACAAGTACTTAGTATAGTCCAAGGTAGTATCCAGAGTCTGGTGATGGAGCCAGAAAGTACCCATAGGAACTCCTCAACCAAACAAGACAGCACCATCGTGTTTGGACTCGTTGAATATGCATTGACAAGTGCTTTACACTACAATGTAAATGATATGCATAAAAATGGAATAAGAATGTGTTGTTTAACATAATTACTGTCATTATTTTTAATAAAATGCGCCATCGGTTGGTTGGTATTCATCAATAGAAAATACTCAACAAAAAATAGTTTTTCTCAAAACTCCTCGGATTGATTTTATTGAGCTTTGGTTTACTGACTAGTATAAGCCCTAGGTACGTAACGCACTATGTGTCCATTTTGGGCAGCACTTGACCCAACGGCCATAAATCGATGGTAAGTAAATATTATTTAAAATGAAAATAATATGCATAAAAATGAAATAAGAATGTGTTGTTTAACATAATTACTGCCATTATTTTAAATAAAATGCACCATCGGTTGGTTGATATTCATCAATAAAAAGTACTCAACAAAAAATAGTTTTTCTCTCAAAACTCCGCGGATAGATTTTATTGAGCTTTAGTGTACACACAAGTACAAGCCCAAGGATCATAATGCACTATGTGTCCATTCTGGGCAGCACTTGGCCCAGCTCCCATAAATGAATGGTCAGTAAAAAATATTTAACATGTAAATGATATGCATACAAATGAAATATTAATGTGTTGTTTAACATAATTACTGTCATTATTTTTAATAAAATGCGCCATCGGTTGGTTGGTATTCATCAATAGAAAATACTCAACAAAAAATAGTTTTTCTCAAAACTCCTCGGATTGATTTTATTGAGCTTTGGTTTACTGACTAGTATAAACCCTAGGTACTTAACGCACTATGTGTCCATTCTGGGCAGCACTTGACCCAGCTCCCATAAATAGATGGTCAGTAAAAAATATTTAACATGTAAATGATATGCATACAAATGAAATATTAATGTGTTGTTTAACATAATTACTGTCATTATTTTTAATAAAATGCGCCATCGGTTGGTTGGTATTCATCAATAGAAAATACTCAACAAAAAATAGTTTTTCTCAAAACTCCTCGGATTGATTTTATTGAGCTTTGGTTTACTGACTAGTATAAGCCCTAGGTACTTAACGCACTATGTGTCCATTCTGGGCAGCACTTGACCCAACTGCCATAAATCGATGGTCAGTAAATATTATTTAAAATGAAAATGATATGCATAAAAATTAAATAAAAATGTGTTGTTTAACATAATTACTGCCATTATTTTAAATAAAATGCACCATCGGTTGGTTGATATTCATCAATAAAAAATACTCAACAAAAAATAGTTTTTCTCAAAACTCCGCGGATAGATTTTATTGAGCTTTGGTGTACAGACTAGTACAAGCCCAAGGATCATAATGCACTATGTGTCCATTCTAGGCAGCACTTGGCCCAGCTCCCATAAATAGATGGTCAGTAAAAAATATTTAACATGTAAATGATATGCATAAAAATGAAATAAGAATGTGTTGTTTAACATAATTACTGCCATTATTTTTAATAAAATGCACCATCGGTTGGTTGATATTCATCAATAAAAAATACTCAACAAAAAATAGTTTTTCTCAAAACTCCTCGGATAGATTTTATTGAGCTTTGGTGTACAGACTAGTACAAGCCCAAGGAACATAATGCACTATGTGTCCATTCTGGGCAGCACTTGGCCCAGCTCCCATATATGGATGGTCAGTAAAAAATATTTAATATGTAAATAATATGCATAAAAATGAAATAATAATGTGTTTTTTAACATAATTACTGTCATTATTTAATCAAATGCGCCACCGGTTGGTTGGTGTTCATCAATAAAAAATGCTCAACAAAAATTCGTTTTTCTCGAAACTCCTCGGATAGATTTTATTGAGCTTTGGTGTACAGACTAGTATACGCCCAAGGAACATAATGCACTATGTGTCCATTCTGGGCAGCACTTGGTCCAACTCCCATATATGGATGGTCAATGTCCTTTATCTTTTAACATTTTGCATTATAATTTCTACGGAAAAATTGCTCTGCTAATTCTTATTTTATAATATGGTTCTATGTCCATAAATACACAGCTTTGTTTAGTTATCCAATAAATTTTCCTTTTTAAACATATTTTTTTGATTTTTGCTTAACTACGTAATGTGAAAAATTACTCTGTCAATTTTTATACCTATAATAGTCATACTATTTTATATTTAAACAGATTTATCAATAATCCAACAAATTTTCGAATGTTCATATATATTTTAGGATAAGTTCGCTGATTTATGCTACAGCGTAAGGTTGACCGACATTTGACAGCTCGGAGCTGCGCTGCCACACACTTTGAGTGTACGCGAGTTTGGTGGCCACCATCATTGCAAATATTTTTTTTATCTTAAGGTTACACCAGTCGGTCATTCTTCCATACAAACGTAGTATGGTGATTACTGTTTGACGGTGTACGTTCAAAACTAAAAATTATATTAAATTATATGTATTTATTTTGTCGTTGTTGGGTTTTAGTTTTATTTTTTTTCAGTTTATATTATACAGGGTGTTAGTGTAAACACCGTTATCCTTGAAACCAGTGGTTTGGTTTCATTTATAGAACGTAAAATCAATGGAAAAAACAAACTTTTTTTTTTTAAAGAAAATCTTCTTTTTTCCACAAGAATATTTCACCCTATACGCAAGGGCAACGAACTTGCGTCTCAACACGGCGGGCGGTGGTTGGCGGGGGCGGGCGGGTCGCGCGGGACGTTATCCCCTCTTCAGTCAGCTGTTTCGCAGCTCTCACGAGCGCGTATCCATGAGTATCGGGACAGTGAGGGATATTTACTTTTAAAAATATTTTAATGAAAATAAGGTTTTTTTTTATTGTTACTTAGTCATTTATTTTTATATTTAAGTCAACTACCCATGGTTTGAGTGACAACGGTGTTTACCCTTGCATACTGTATATACACACATCAAACACCGTCTAGGGATATTTCAGATTTTCTCAATTTACTCAAAATTGGTTATAGATAACATACAAAATGTTTATATTTTTACAAAGCCCATTTATCAGAGTAGACTTCAAAATAAACCAAAAATATTTATTTCGCGTAAATAAATTTTTATTCAGACGAAAAGTGAAATAATGGTAAAACTATCGATGAATGTGTTTTCAAGAAAAAGTAAAAAAATAAAGCGAAATTATTTAGTTTTTTGCCATTATACGAAAAATCAGTAATCAGTAAAACCGCCCATGACGTTAACAACGGTTCTGCAACGGTTTTTCATGCTTTGAATCAAGTTATCAAAGTCTTGCTGCGGGATATTGTCGGTCCTGCTAAGATGCCAAAAAAGTTGCTCTTCAGTCGCAATATTTGAAGGAAAATTCTTCAAAACCCTTCTTTGGAGCATGTTCCACGCGTGCTCTATGGGGTTTAGGTCTGGTGATTACGTGGGCCAGTCTAAGAGCAACACGTCGTGCTCCTGCAGCCAGGTGGTCACCACTCGCGCTGTGTGCAGACGGGCGTTGTCGTGCATGAGCGTGAATTCTTGGCCCATTTGTAGTCGATGGGGGTATACTATTAGTTCTAGCACCAGGTTACGGTATTTTCAGCGGTCATGGTGTTTCTGATCCAAACGAGGTCTCCTTCCACCAACACGAATTCCGGCCCAAACCATAATCGTCCTGCCGTGGTATGGACGGACTTCCTGAGGGTGTTGCAGACGGCTCTCACGACCAAGAACTCGCCATACGCGTACTCTTCGCGAATTGGGATAGAAACCGAATCGGGACTCATCGGCAACATCACTACAGACCACTGATTATTTTCTCAGACCAAATGTTCACGAGCCCACTGTAATCTCCGTCCGCGATTTCCTCGGCGTAGTGCTGGAGTACGAAGCGGTCTACGAACATAAAGGTTAGCTTCATGCAGTCTCCTCCTCCCAGTTTGGTCACTCATAAGCAACTGGTGCTCGGACTGGAGCCTTTGAACCAACTGCAAGGCCGTAACATTACTTTACTATGGAATTACAGTACTATGGAAGGTAAATTGAAACCTTCGAATTTCGTTAAAGTTATGCCGCGCAAATCACTTGTTTATAATTTATTTTTTTAAATTTAAATTTGGAATCATTCAAAAAGGCCTACAAAATGAGCTTTCATCAAAAGATTTTAAAACCTTAAAAATATTATTATTGTGACATAAAGATTTTAAAAATATTATTATTGTGACATCCTGCATGCTTAACTTGCATGTAAACGCATGTTTAGACAAATAAAATTATCTTTATCTTTATCTTTATCTTTATCTTTAAAACCGGCCAGTATTTTTTGAGTTTATGAACTTTATACAAAATATCCCTAGACGGTGTTGATGAGTGTATTTTTTAAATGTGCTTATTAAGCCCTTTCATATGATAACCAACATGGTCTCATAAAAAAAAAATGTTAATTACTTTGTCCTTTAGAGGGCGCCATATTCAATTTAATGTGACGTCATACAGCTTATAACCAGTGGATGATCAAGACGTTTCCAACGATACCTCATTTGCTAAATTCTGATAAGTAGTTTAGAAGATATGAGGGAACACAAATGAACATACATACATACTGGTCAAAATCATAACCCTCCTTTTCGTTTCGCCGTAGTCGGGTAATAAATAAATGGCGAAATGTGTGTGCATTATAGTTACACCTTTGCCTTTCCCTAAGGGAACACAGGGGTGATATTATGTTATATTACTTATGAATCCTTTATTTCATTTTCCATACTGGTATAAAGGCGTTTATTTCTGAAGTAATAAGTATTAACACCTAATTCAACTAACTTATTATGTTGTTTCTAAGAACTAACAAAGACTTATAATATCTATAATAATAATTATGTACAAGGGAAAATTATCAAAGGGCATCAAAAAATTCGTCCGCATCGCTGTCAACAGGAAAAGTGCCCAAAAGGCTGGCAGCATTGCCACGTTGTATGGCAATGCTGATTCTTTGCCCAAAAAATAGGCCAGCCCTCTGGTCACGTGAAGAGTCGACCAAGCGTTTGGCGATGTCTTGAAAAACCAAGTGGGCACTCGGACCCCATGGCCCTAGGGTTTCAACCCCAAACGGCTCGAACAAATACGTCCCGATAAGATTGGAGTATTTGCGCCGTTTGAGGTTTTCTGCACCTGCAGCAGCAGCTCCAGCACAGCCCGCCGTGCTGGGAAGATGGGATGGCGCAAGGGTGTCGACACACGTTGCATCCCACACCAAAGGCCTACCTACCTTCCAAGGCATTATGGTCATTCCGTCTGGTCTCTTCCCATCGTCGCGTGCCAAGCCATTGGGTTCTAGAACAGCTGGCACCCCGGCGGTGGCAAGAGCACGACGGATGATGTCATTGATGCTGGCGTGCCGTGCTATCCGACCTGCGCTTCTACTGCAGGATAGGCCATGGTGACCGAGGCAGTCGACACCTTCACCGCATTGGCAGCGATGCGGAGCCACGCAAGGAGCGCCCAGACGCAGACAGGTAGCGAGCCGGAAGGTGGTGTCACCCAGCATACCCACTTATAAATTATATTTTTAAATATTAGAATAAAAAAATTATATAAAACATTTAAAAATATAAAAAATAGTAGCCCACCGGTATCGGGAACAGGGTCCAAGCTACCGGCGGTCAGGGCTCCAGAGAGAGGAACCTCCTAACGATGCGAGCCGTGTCCAGGAGTACAGCTTTCTGAATCAAGCCCTTAATCCAGCTGCCCAACGAGAGCCTCCTTAGGTGTTGGTCGAGGCTCTTGGCAATTAAGCCATTGGCTGATACGACTATCGGCACAATGATCGCAGAGTCCACATCCCACATGTCGACAACCTCGTGAGCCAAGTCAAGATACTTGATTTGTTTATCTTTCTCGGCCTTCACGAGGTTCCCGTCATGCGGGACTGTTATGTCAATGATCATTGCGCGCCGCTCTGTTCGATCCACCACCACTATATCAGGCTTATTGGCAACAATAGTCCTGTCAGTGATGATGGATCGATCCCAGTACAATATGATATTTCCATTTTCGAGAACTGGGTCGGGCACGTACCTGTAGTACGGCACTTCCGATTCCACTAGGCTGTATTTCAGAGCAAGTTGCTGATGGATAATCCTGGCTACAAGGTTGTGTCTATGCAAGTACTCTCCGTTAGCTAGATGAGAACATCCGGAGATAATGTGACGGATTGATTCACCCGGTCGGTGGCATGCCCGACAGATGTCAACCGTGCCGTCCTTCACAATAAATCTCCGGTAATTGTTCGTCATGATAACTTCGTCCATAATTGCACAGACAAAACCTTCGGTTTCCCCAAAGAGGTCACCGAAACGCAGCCAGGCTACGGACGCTAGTAAATCTACATCGGGTCCATGCAGGGCCCGGAAAAAGCGTCCGTGAAGCTCCTTACTCTGCCATACCTCCTTGCGATCGTTAGTGTCAAGCACTACAGGCTTGCGCCAGTTCTCTTTCGCCAAGGAGAGCGGGGTGAGGCCCTTGTCCACCGCGACCACATCTCGATGCATTCCCACGTCGGCTTCTAGGAAATATTCCCTGAGACTGCATATCTCCCGATTGTGGAGGGTCTTAGCGTTTAAAAAGCCTCGACCTCCACACTTTCGCGGGATATACAGTCTCATTACCGATGACCGTGGGTGATGCATTCGGTATGCAGTCAGCAGCGTACGGACTCTCCTATCCAGGGCGTCAAGTTCGGTCTGAGTCCATTTGAGTATGCCGAAGGAGTACATCAAAACCGGCATGACCCAACCGTTGAAGGCGCGCACCTTGTTCCCGCCTGATAAAAGACTATTAAATAATTTCTTCAGGCGGCCAAAGAAGCGCTCCTTCAACGATTGCTTCATGTCAGTAACATTGATGCCTAACGCTTCCGACATACCCAAATACTTATAGGTTTCGGATGTGGAGAGGGCTCTTAGTTATATGGAATCCGAGAGTTGGGTGCCCACGGATTCCACAATCTCCCCTCGCTTTACATGCATGACCGCACATTTGTCCACACCAAATTCCATCCTGATGGGTCTACTGAAAGTTTCAGTTACTTTTAGTAGCTCCATCAGTTGTAAATTGTTGGGGGCAAAGAGTTTTAGGTCATCCATGTAGAGGAGGTGAGATATAACCTGTCCACCTCTCCTCAGCCGATAGCCTAGACCTGAGTCCTCCAGCAGTGTGCTTAGAGGATTCAGGGCCAAGCAGAACCAAAGTGGACTCAGACTATCGCCCTGAAATATGCCTCGCTCGATCCTTATCGGCTCACTATTCCTCTGGATATTTCGACATCCTGGATAGCGAAGGACTGTCCTCCATTGCCCCATACACGCCATCAGGAAGGTGCGCAGAGATGCATCTACTTTATACAACTCCAGCACCCTCATGAGTCATGTATGTGGCACCGAGTCATAGGCCTTCTTATAATCTATCCAACATGTCGACAGATCCTTTCGGGAACGACGAACCTGTTGGCTAATGGCCATATCAATGAGGAGTAGCTCCTTAGTACCGCGGGACCCATTCCTACATCCATTTTGAGAGGCAGACATGATGGAGTTCGTGTCGATATGTTTGTTAATTTTAACTCTCAAAATGGATGTAAGAACTTTATAGACCGTCGGTAAACATGTGAATATTATTATTGCATGTTGATGGCTTGCAGTCTGTCAATATAACAAAATAACTTAGTATTTCATAATCACATTGCATTTTTTATTTAATTTAAAAAGTAAATGTGATTATGAAATACTAAGTTGATTTTTAATGTTGATAGCCTTGTTATCCATCAACATGCAATAATAATATTCATAAGTAATATATAACATAACATCACCCCTGTATTCCCTTGATAAAAAAGGCAAAGGTGTACCTATAATGCACCCACATTTCGCCATTTATTTATTACCCGACTACGGCGAAGCAAAAAAAGTGTTATGATTTTGACCGGTATGTATTTATGTATGTATCGATTATTCATGTGATCCCTCATATCTTTTAAACTGCTTATCACAATTTGGCAAATGGGGTATCGTTGGTAACGTCTTGATTGTCCGCTGGTTATAAGCTATATGATGTCACATTAAATTGAATATGGCGCCCTCTAGAGGACAAAGTAATGAACATTTTTTATTTTTTATTAGACCTTGTTGTTAATCTGATGAAAGGGCTTAATAAGCACATTTAAAAAATATACTTATAACATAACCACAAAAAAAAAAAAAGTTATAAAACTAAAACTTTGTGTTTTAGTTTTATAACTTTTTTTTTTGTTGTAGCACGCATGTTTGGTGTTGATGTTTGAAATATAATAAAAACTTGAGAGTTTTTATTATATTTCGCTGATCTAGGCAGCACATCCAGCACAAGTCTGTATTGGTCACACCGACTTCGAGAGCTTTTTTCCTTTGCTGTTTTAAATAGTTCTTTGTGTTTTCGAACAAACATGCGTGCTTCATATATGTATATATATAATGAATTAATATATATATTTTTTTATCCTGGATCGCAGACAAAGTCGCGGGCAACAGCAAGCTAGTTATTTATAAAGCTAAGTAATGTCTTAAAGATACGAAATTTGACTAAAAACTCAACTGAGTTTAGTTTAATTGTTATTTAGTCCAATCACTCAGACTATGTGTGTACGTCTGTATAATAAATTACCAATTATGTTAAAAACATTACATTGTAAATTATGTAAAATCCAATTATATAAATGGCTGAATAGTAATAATTTCTATAGTATTAATGATTTTTTAAAGTGAATTTCAATGTAATGTATTTCAATGCCATAATGTACTTTTTGTTAGTAAGTTTGCATGCTTTAGTTTTAAGCAAAATATGTTTGATGTTTTATGCAAAAAAAAAAACCCTAGCCTATGTCCTTCTCCAGGGCAAGGTCTACCCCAGTGCCAAATTTCATCAAAATCCGTTCAGTCCTATTTTCGTGAAAAAAAAATACAAACAAAAATGGTCGCTGATACACTGCGGTGACTTAGATCCTAGTTACGTTCCCCTCCAAAAGAAACTTCTAAAATATTTCTTTAGATTTTTGTTTGTCAAGTGTGGACCGACCCGTGTATGGTATGTTATAACATCTGTCAAAAAGGCAAAAATAAAAACTGTTTTTTTTTTCCTAAAATAATTTATTAACTAAATTCTAAACAGCGAACATCATGGTGAGGGTCGAGTACACAAAGTACACGAGCCTCCAAATAAAGTACAAGTACACCGCTATGAACACCAAGTTCGCGTAGTACAGCCGGTTCCGTTTCTTGTAGGCGGCCTCACTGCCTTGCAGTCCGTCCTTCAATATGTACCTGAAACAATCAATCATTCATTCATTCACTCACTGACAGACAACGCACAGCCTGACCCGCCTAGTAGCATGAAGTTTGGCACGCAGTTTTGGTTATGTTATACTAGCAGCGCCACGCGGTTTTACCCGCATGTCTCGATCCCGTGGGAATATCGGGATTAAAAGTATCCTATGTGTTGACTATCTGCGTCCAAACATCCAAATCCGTTCAGTAGTTTTTGCGTGAAAGAGTAACAAACATCATCCATCCATCTCACAAACATCCATCCGTCCATCCATCTCAGAAACGCTATTATTAAGAAGGATGATGATGAACCAACCTTCGTATGCCAATACAGGACGCTTGGAGCAGCTCCTTGAGTTCAAGACGGCTGACATCGCAGTTGTAGATGGCTCTGTCGGCGGGAGACAGCCTGGCCGTCATGGCGACCAGGTTGTCGTCGCAGAAATTAAAGTAGTTCGATAGGAAGTAGCGGTACACCATCGTCAGCTTGTACACTTTGCTGTAGACCTTCACGAGCCTAACGAAAACAAAAAGTAATTACCGAAAAGGCTTACCGAAGCAAAGTACGGTCTTGCACTCAGAGTACTTAATTATTTTTTAAACTAGCTGTGCCCGCGACTTCGTTCGCATGGATGTCGGAAAACAATAATATGTCGCTTAGAAAAGTTGTACCTTCATTTAAAAAGGGGGAATCTTTCGACCAGGCCTGGTGATTTTTCCTAGTAAGAAACTGCCAAAAAACGTGTTTTTATTTAAGAAAATGCTTCTCTTTATAAAATATTAGCGGTGGAACCACCTGAAGCGTACACAAAAAAGTTGCTAGGGTTGCTCACACGCGAAAGAGCTACATAAAGTTGGCCGTGGGAGAAGCAACCAATACTAAGATCCACCCCCGCAACGGATAATGTCTGGCCCTGAGCTTTGTTAATGGTCATGGCGTAACACAGGCTGACGGGGAATTGCACACGCTTAAAACTAAACGGGAAATTATTGGGAATGAGAGGAATTCTTGGAATAAAAACAACATCTCCGGCGCCTCAACCTGTTAAGATTTCGGCTTTGATGACGTTTTGTTGGTGATTGGTGACTATGAGTCGAGTGCCGTTGCAAAGTTTGGGAGGACTTAAATTTCTGAGAAGAATTATTGGCACTCCGACTTTTAAACAAATTTTGTGTGCTGAAAGACCGGGTGTGTCTTCGATCAATATATTGATCGAAGGGGTGTGTTAAGGGATTCTAAGAACTCTACTGGATAGTGTGTGACATCTTCTTCTTCGGGAACCGTATTTATCGATGTATATTGTTGACTTTCCCCAGAAACGTGCCAATATTTGTGTACCTATTTATTGCTGTCCGATAGTCGAACAAATCAAATCAACCATAAGGCCTCTGCTTCGAATCTTACGGGCAGCGGGGCGGCGGCGGCAGGATCTTATGCGTAAAATCAAATGGACCGGTTCTCGAAAACAGCGGCGCGGCAGCGGCGAGGCGGCAGGCAGCGAGCGGTGCACTCCATTCAAGCGGTGACCGCCCGCACGTCTGCATTGCAGTGTTGTTGCCCACAATAAATTGAGCGTTAGGAATAAATTTGAATCAAAAAGATGTTGCCGCCATTGTTCAGACATTTCTTTCGCGAATAAAAACAAATATCTCGACGACAAAATCGTGAACACAACACTACGCGGCTATAGTGACGCGCGATCTGCCCGCTAGTTTCGAGAACGGGTCTTTGATGCCCGCCCCGCTCCCGCGCCGCCGCCGCCGCCACCCCGCTGCCCGCAAGATTCGAGGCCGAGGCCTTACACACGCCAACAACGATCGAATCGAATGAGCAGTGGTCACGAATCATACGAACTAATTACGAAGTATAGTACAGTTCGATTCAAACTTAATGGCGGCTCGGAACATGAGGCGAGTCGCTGCGCAGTAACAATTTCATGTGACAGCGGGGGTGAGGGGTGGGGTACTGCGCAGCTAAAAGCTAACTTCCGAGCCGCCATTAAGTTTGAATCGATCCGTAACGACTCGTTTCTTGACTTCTTAATTTGAACCTAATGAACGAAACCAACCAAAATAACAAATCAAAACCAATCAGATCAATTAGGAGTGAGGCGTATTTATCGTCACAGATAGAAATCACAGATATTATAAAATAGCAGATAGCAATTGCTCCTAACGATAAAAAATATCTGTTACTTAAAATCACAGATCCTCAAGACTGTTACTGTTAAAACTTCAGATACGATTTTCGACTTTAACGAAAAGAAATAAAGAAGATATCAATTGAGTCAATCACGCCAACAACGATCGAATCGAATGAGCGGTGGTCACGAATCATACGAACAAATTACGAAGTATAGTACAGTTCGATTCAAACTTAATGGCGGCTCGGAACATGAGGCGAGTCGCTGCGCAGTAACAATTTCATGTGACAGCGGGGGTGAGGGGTGGGGCGGGGTACTGCGCAGCTAAAAGTTAACTTCCGAGCCGCCATCCGCCCCGCTGCCCGCAAGATTCGAGGCCGAGGCCTTACACACGCCAACAACGATCGAATCGAATGAGCGGCGGTCACGAATCATACGAACAAATTACGAAGTATAGTACAGTTCGATTCAAACTTAATGGCGGCTCGGAACATGAGGCGAGTCGCTGCGCAGTAACAATTTCATGTGACAGCGGGGGTGAGGGGTGGGGTACTGCGCAGCTAAAAGCTAACTTCCGAGCCGCCATTAAGTTTGAATCGATCTGTAACGACTCGTTTCTTGACTTCTTAATTTGAACCTAATGAACGAAACCAACCAAAATAACAAATCAAAACCAATCAGATCATAGGAGTGAGGCGTATTTATCGTCACAGATAGAAATCACAGATATTATAAAATAGCAGATAGCAATTGCTCCTAACGATAAAAAATATCTGTTACTTAAAATCACAGATCCTCAAGACTGTTACTGTTAAAACTTCGGATACGATTTTCGACTTTAACGAAAAGAAATAAAGAAGATATTCAATTGAGTCAATACGTATTTATCGTCTGTACAAAAATCACAGGCTGTGATTTTATAACAGATAGATACGATTTTCGACTTTAAATCAAAAGAAATAAAGAAAGATGATATTCGATTGAGATACGTATTTATCAAAAATCACAGGCTGTGATTTAATAACAGATATTTGGATCTGTTATTTTTTTGTCACAGTCACAGTGATCACAGATATCGTGTTTCACCTGTTACAACCCATCTCTAATATCAAATTACTTTCAACTAATGACAGACAACCCAACCAACAATTTATTATTTATTTATTATTATTATATTATCGACAATAAAGAAGTCATAAACAAAGATACCTACACTAAAAATAATTTGGAATATCTGGGCGAAAGTCCTTCTTCGACGGACACTCTTAACACCGCGATTCAGAAAATGACATTAAACGAACAACGCCATCTATCGAGCACGAAATGATACTGTCAAAATATATGGGAAAACGTTCGAACACTCTGTAAGCTAAATAAACTATGTAGAAAATTGAAAAATTAAACAATAAATACCTATATTTTTTAAGAAATTAACATTTGTCACTATTCTTTCATGATTATCAAGATTTGAAAGATAGGTAGCGCCACCTATCGCACTAATACTAAACTAATAAATAAACAACGCATCTGGAAAATTTTAATTAATCTAACTTTAGAGTTATATTCTATACACAATGTATCGCGTTAAGTTTCCGCGCAAAGAAAATGACGGTCATATAACAACACACGATCTCACAAACCTAGTAATTAAGAAGTAAGTATCATTTCGCGTCAATAGATGTCGTTACGTGTATGTACATTACGTAATGAAAATTCCTTCTTGAACACTTTAAATTCATATATCTTTTGATATTTTGAAGCGATTGCGATGAAACAAAAACTAATTGAAACATCGAGTTACACACAATATTTGAGTATAAAAGTTAACCATATTGATTTCGTACTTTTTACGTGATAGTGGAACAATCAAACTAAAGAACAAACAAACAGACAGACAGACAAACAGACAAACAGACAAAAATTCCAAAAATGGTAGAAATGGAATCTGTTGGTTATTCTTGGACAAACCACCCTCTTTTTTTTTTTTTTTTTTTCATTGTACAGAAACGCCTCGTCTACAGATTTATTATATGTATAGATTAGGTATCATCATCTGCCTAGCCTTTTCCCAACTATGTTGGGGTCGGCTTCCAGGTATACAAATGCGAATAGAGTTTATTCTTATAGAGTCGTTATAAGTACTCATTATTATGAATAAGGATCACATTCGTATGAAACGCTTACTTTACAAATTAAAGTCAAAGTTCAGTCTGTTAGTCTTGCCCGGAGGTACGTGTTGACAGGTCTACTGCGGACAGACTGTGACCTAGAGTACATGGTGACAGGTCTACTCTGGACAGGGTACGTGATGACGGGTCTACTCCGGACAAACCGTGACCTAAGCTACGTGTTGACAGCTCTACTCCGGATAGGCCATACACGTTCACGGCGTTATCTGCTGCGCGGCGAGCACGGCCTTGTGACATGTCCATGTCACAGTAAGCCGTGCTTGCCCCGCAGCACACGATCAATCACAATCTAAATCGGTTTGAAACAAACTGCTAATCCATTGCTTCATAAGTTCGATAAAAATATCTGCTCATAAAAATCGTAAACAACGCAATTATGTTGTTGAACTGTCAAAATGAAAAAGATTAGTCTTAATCGGTTACGAAAATAAGTTACGCAATTACATAGCAGGTCTATGAACCCAAGTGTAACTGTTTCTGTGGACGGGTGCAATAATCATTGACTTTCCCTACAGCGGGATGCATTGTATCTGATATTCTATACAGTTGTTTTAGTTAGGATAAGATAACTATATAGATTTTTGTTTTAGTTAGGATAGTTACTGTTTTATTTACTACTAGCTGCCGCCAGCGGCTTCGCCCGCGTGTAATCTTTATAAATTATAGCCTATGTTACTCAGGGTGAATGGAGCTTTCTAATGGTGAAAGAATTTTTCAAATCGGTTCAGTAGTTTCGGAGCCTATTCAATGCAAACAAACAAACAATCAAATCTTTCCTCTTTATATTATTAGTATAGATATAGATATAGATTTCATTTCTTCATATTCATTCTAAAATATCATAATTATCAGGAGCTTGGGATGGTCAATACCGACCACAAGGGAACTTTATACGTCTGGTGCGTTTATCGGATCTTTAGGCTCGAGGGTTACCAGCAGGTAATAATCGCTGTGATAAGTGGGCTATGTAGACCTTGACCGATAGACCACCCATCAGACAAAGGCCTGCAGGCAAACTGTCAGTCACCTAGTAGAGCATTGGTAGAGAATACTCACGAAGGCACTCCTTTAGGCCTGACTCCGAGCAGTGAGACCACGGTGTCGAGGAAGTAGCCGGGAATATAGTGCAGGAACCAGGTGAGCAGCCAGTACACCACCTTGTTGTTGGTCTCGATCAAGTAACTGTACCACAGCATCTGCGGGGTGCTCAGCCGGTAGAACTCTTCTGTTCGCAGATGGTCGCCTATTGCTCCTGTGTAACCGATAATTAATTAAAATAAATATAGGGTATAAAAATATCCATCACAAAGTCACCATCTAAAGTTACATTGTACAAATAAAGGATGTAAGAAGACGCTGCACGAAACTGAGAGTGATTCTTGACGTTAATTACTTCCATAGTGGGAAGCAATTCAGAAAATTAATGATAACAAAATCGGGGGATTGGTCAGCGTCCCAACGATGGGGGACGCGAGGAGGGCGGAGCGCGGTTATGCATCGCTTGCAGTGACGGCGGCTGGCGAAGAGTTGAATGTTGCTGACTCGAAACTCAGCTGACACACTATTCGCAATACATTACACGATACAGTACATAACATTACACAAGTCTGGAAACGGCTTATGGGACATGTATAATAGCCTGCTAAACCCTTGTACGGTCTACTTAGTAATAGGAAAACTTTAACCATACTTAGAACCTTGTCATTATACAATTCAAATGGCGATGGTATGGAAATGGTTTGATTGAAATAAATGCTTTGAGTTTTGAGTACTCACCCCATTTTGTGTTATAAGGCGAGCTACTGACGGTGTACATTGGAATGCTGTCCCAGTGATGTCTGTTCTGCACGGAGTCCCATCCCGCTGCGATGATAGCGTTGTTCACGAAGTCCACGGGGGCGTACGACACGACTAGGTTCTTGTCCACCAGAAGTACATGCATCACACCCAGGCCAGTGCCTAGGAGAAACTGAAATCAGGTAATTACATCAACTGTCAAACTCAAAGTAATATTATTTTAATTATTCCAATTACAGGCACTTTTTTAATAGTCAAGGTGTCGGTCAGTCTGAAAGATGAAGCTAGTTGCCCATTCCAAAGCGTAGTAGGTTCGTATGGAGAGAAACGGACAAGAAACTCCGCGTTATAAATAATAAAATATTGTTACAAAGTATTGGGTTCTGTATTCTGCTATGTAAGCTTCTTATAAAAAACAATAGCGGTGGTTTAAGAATAAAGTCAAACCAATTATTTCAAGTAGGCCATTAAAAGGCACTTTTGAACGTCAAATATTACAAGGAAATGGAATTGATTCTAGTTGCCCCTTCCAAACGGTAGTTTCGAATGAAGAAGAATTGGAAAGAAACTCCAGTGTGAGACTCCTTTAAAATGTTTTACAATATTTTGTATTCAGTTAATAAATGTTAATTATAATATGTTTTCTATATGAGTTGTATTGCAATATGTGGTTAGGTAGCGTCCTCGACAATTGATCATATTATTCTTGCCTGAGCAACCGACAGCAGGCTCGTCAATACTCGTCATTCTCACTCAGATGTCACTGCTGCTGTAGCGTCGGGTCGCGTTGCCTCCTTCCCTCAAATATAGCGAAGGGGGTAATGGGTGATCTTTTTTAAGGTTCCGTAAATCCGTACCCAAAGGGTAAAACGGGACCCTATTTCTAAGACTCCGCTGTCCGTCCGTATGTCTGTCTGTCTGTCTGTCCGTCTGTCACCAGGCTGTATCTCATGACCCGTGATAGTTACACAGTTGAAATTTTCAGCATTTCTATTGCCCCTTAGTTTTGTAATAACTTTTTTGGGGTTTGAATAAATATTTTTGAAATGTGCTAATTAAGCCATATGATTTGATACCCAACATGGAATCATAAAAAAAAAATTTTTTTGTTCTAGATTGTCCTCTAGAGGGCGCCATATTCAATTTAATGTGAGATCACATAGCCTTTACCCAGCGGACAATGAAGACGCTTCCAACGATACCTCATTTCTGCCCCCGATAAAAAAGACGTATCCAACAAAAAGTAAAAACGGAGAAATAAATGTTTTAATGAATTAAACGGGAAATTGTTTGCTGTCTTCGAGTAAATTAAAATATTTACATACTAAAAGTTGAATATAATGCCCTCTATAATAGGCTTTAACTTGGTTTAATAAATAATATGAATTTATTAATAGGGAATATGCATGTGATTCAAATATGGGTCAAATATTATTTTTTATAAACTATATTACTTCAGAATTATGCCTCCATCAATATTTTTGAATAAAATTTCTTTTTGAGCGAGAAATTATTTTTTTTAAAGTCCCAAATAACTGTGGGTAATTCAAATACTTGAAAAGCTAAGAGCGGATGTGACGTAAGAATCCGGGATAGCAATCAAAATGTCAATGTCAAATCAATCAACAAGTGTCAAGTCAATGTCAAACGCTCCTACAAAAAGGAGTGTTTGACGTTGACTTGACAGTTGCTTGTTGGTTTTCACGGACTGTGACGTCACCACACCAAGCGCGCCTAATGGAGAGCGTTTAAATAGCCCGGATCGGTTGGATATTTAAAAAAAAAAATTTAAGTACTTTAAATTGCTTTTTTACCGTCGAATTTTTTTTAACTATTATTTGACGATGTAAACTATCGAATAAAAATATTAAAAAAATACATGCATATTCCCTATTGTTATACTAAAAATAACGAAAAAGCAGTTTTATCGTAGCCATTTACGTCTACCCAATCAATACTCAATACTCAATACGTTTATTGCATTCCACAATGAGAACTTAGGTGGTAGGTACATAAAGACATACATTCGTTTTGGAGCATTGTGGGCCCTGTCGGGCATAACAACATAAAAATTAGGAGGAGGGCTATTATAGATATTTGTTAACAATTTTAATATTAATCTACTCTTTCGTTTTGTGTAGGTAGGTAGGCTGATAACTAATTGTGTACATATTTACCACTCATATATTGGATTTAAACATTAATATTTATTTAAATTATACATATATTATTATTATCATTGGTAATTATAAATAAATTATTATTCAAGTACAGACTTAATTGAATTTACTTCTATTCAATCACGTATTATGTAATATTTTTCTTCATTTCAAACGTTTATATTACTAACTAAAAAAAAAATTTTAAACTATAAGGACATTATCTACATAAATGACTTTTTAATTAAGTTTCACATAGATCCGTCTTTTCATCTTCAATCGGGTGTAAAAAATGAACAGAAGCGCCCTATACTCGTATTGTTGTGCTAAAACCGCACTGGAGGAAGTTAGAAAAATATTAAAAATACAGGCAGATGCGCCTTTTTTTTCTGATTCTGGCATTGTATACTCGTATAACTCAAATCTGGAAAAACTGTTAGATGAGTTTTTTTTTCTATCGGAGGCAGATTTGTCAAATTAGGATGTGAAGTTTAGAAGTTATGAGGGAACACATCAACATACATACGTACCGGTCAAAATCATAACCCTCCCTTTTGCTTCACCGTAGTCGGGTACTAATACCACTTATCTTCTGCGTATTGGCCCAGTCTCCGTTAAGACCTTCGCGTGTTATGGCGACACTGTATTTGTTTTTGCCACTCACACGGTCTACAAATTGTGCCAGTTTTAAACAATATTGTTTTGCAAGTACGTACCCCTACTGGTGATGCCATAATTGTTTGTCTGTCTATCCAACCTGGTGAAGGCTCGAGGAAGGAATTAAGCACTGAAATAAACAAAGAAATCAGTTATTATAGGTAAAACGACACACCTTCACCGCCATGCAATCCTCTCAAAACTTATTGATTTTATGAATAATTGTGCCTTTAGAAACTTTATGATTCTATAAACATTATGCGTCTAATGACGTACGCGTTTTTTTATAATAATATGGTCTCTTTTTAATTTTTAGCTTTTTGTCAAAGTTGGTCGCAGTATTTATGGTAGGGCACCCCAAACAATTGAGTAAGGTTAGATTAGAAACGCGCGAGCCGAGCGAGCGTAGCGAGCGGTGCTGCGGCTGTGGTCGGCATGCGGTACATCCAAGTTGGTCGCAGTTAATTGGCTACAAAAAGGGAATTATTTGAGGCTTTCTTCTTCTTCCTCATGTTGGCACGACAGTTCAGTTGGTCCAAAACTTTGCCACTTCCACTGCGTAGGTATCGGTGGCAGCGCAGAGGTCACTTTGGCTGTAAATTTTGGGGCACAGAGGGCAGGATAAGAGGTAGAACATAGTTTGTGACACAGCTCCACATCCACACCCTGCTGCCGTTTTCGAAAACGGTTCTGAGTGGACCACGGATGGTAACGCCCTGCAGGAAGATGCTCGTTTGGTGCTAGATGGTGAGTGGGAGGAGGGGGAAGGTATCCTGCCACAGATTGCAACGGGCGTCGACAGGCTTACCTGAAAGAGACGCTTTCGATTTAAAAAAATGTAAAGCACATTTATTATACAGGGTTAGAGTAAACACCGTTATCCTTAAAACCAGTGGTTTGGTTTCATTTATAGAACGTAAAATCAATAGAGAAAAACAACTTTTTTTTTTTAAGACTACCTTTTACCACCAAAATATTTCCCCCTATACGCAAGCGCAACGAACTTGCGTCTCACACGGGCGGGGGGCGAGAGACGTGACGTGACCGGCTGCGCGCGCGACCTCCCCTCAGACAGTCAGCTGTTTCGTTAGCAAGCGAGCGCACGTAATGTAAAGCCGCGGGGCGGCGTCTCTTAGCGCCGCCCGCTCATTTCTCGTGCGTAAATAATAATTGTTCACCGTGCCGGCCCACGCTCAGGGTCGGGACAACCAGCAGCTGCCAGTTGGTCTTCAAGAACGAAACGAAAATCAAATTTACCTGTAGACTCGTCACAACACCTAAGGTACCCTTATACGAGTATATTTTTGCCTGTTCTAAGCCAGGAAAAGTATGAAGGGAAAGTTGCATCACAGGTTATGTGTATTTTATTCATGTGTTGTGTAGGTAGAAGGCGGGCGGCGACCGTCACAGTTATTACCTACTACGTCTCTCGGGCTCGTATCCATGAGTTTGCGGACGGTGTCGGATAGAAACTTTTTAAAATCTTTTAATGAAAATAAGGTTACGGGTTTTTGACGTGACAACGAAACGATGACTCACTGTCCCGTTACGCTCATTGTCCTGTTACGCTCAGGCACGATCGACGTTGTCACGTTAAACTATCGTCCGTAAACCGACAATTTTTTTTTGTTGTTACTGGGTCATTTTTATATTACCCTTGGTTTGAGACAATGGTGTTTACCCTTACATACTGTATTAGAGTGTACATTAATATTTTAGAGACGTCAAAATGAAAATTATTTGGGATACGATGAAATACATGACATTAATAAAGAAGGCAGAAGGATTACCTAAGGGTGGCTTGACTACACAGATGGGCAGGTCGCCGGCGTTGATTCGGACCAACTCCTCGGCTATCACCTTCGTGAACGTGTACGTGTTCGGCCAGTCTCTGATCAAACTGCGAAAAAAAAATTACATCTCAGGGTCAGCGCAGATCGATGCGGTGGTGGCGAAGAGGTAGAATGACAGGTCACTTCACCCAAGTTTTCACGGTGAGATTTTTACAGAATAGCACGAGTTTTGTTTTCAAAGTTTTTACTTACGCAGGCGTTATACTAGTGAGCCGGTCCTTGTCCATGCTATCCACCATATCCAGGAAGACGTCAGGAGGTATGGGGCATGGGTAGAATTGTTCCTTGAGGTCAGTGTCTATTCTCTTGTCGGTGGCGTGCGCGAAGGCCGTGGATATGTGGTTGAAGAGTCTGAGGACAAGTTTACATTCTATAGGATAATAGTTTGTCTTACCAAGGGGTATCGTGGTACACTAACTGCGGTGGGTGTGCAGGTCAGATAGGCAGTCGGTCTATGTAAAATACTGATATTCAGCTGCATCTGGTTAGACTGGAAGCCGACCCCAACGTAGTTGATAATAATTTAGTTACCTGTCTTCTTTAAGCTGCGTACACATTTGTGACATTTCAACGGAACTTTTCAGCCTGCCCAATTGAATTTAAGTTTGTTTTATTTTATTAACAGTCTTTTTCAATTTAATTACGTTTGTAACATTGACGATAGAATACTAGACTTAGTTATAAGCAATATGCACTATCTTTGTGTATCCTATACCTCAGACCTTCTAATTAGGCTTAATCCTAAACACCCTGCACTGTTCATTTCAATATCACAGGGAAATACAAAATGTTTGCGCCCAAAGAATAACATCCGCCTTAATTTCTATAAATGAGATTACGATAAAATCCTGTCAGACATACAAGCTATTGACTGGCATCTAGAATTTTCACACTCCGACGATATTAATGACCTAGTTTTCATTTTCTATGCAAAATTACACACACTCCAAGCACATACCGATACATAGTTGCAAACATTCAAAATATCCTTCCTGGTTTAGCAAAGCGCTCATAAAAATAATAGCTGAAAAAGAGAAATATCGTAGTAAATTGCGTAATTATAGTAATCCTCGTGACAAGTTGAGCTACGATATTCTTAGAAGCCGTTGTCATACAATGATCAACCAAAACTACAACGCGACGTGTTACCACACCGAGCGCTTGACTCTGCGTCCAGCGGTTGGTGTGGTAACACGTCGCGTTCTGGTTTGCAATTGGTCAATCGTCATCATGAAGATGCCTCGTTGAGAGGTGAAACACGTGTCGATTTCTAACAGGGTTTTTATGACTGTTGAAGAATAGTCAAGCGGAATAGGTTACTAAATATATCAGCGTCTATTGTATTTTATAATGGATTTCCGCAAAGTCACGCCTGAATCAATTAACTAGCTATATAATATTAATTTATTTTTTAAACAGAAAACAAAGATCCACTTACAAAAAATTCTTACAATTCTAGATGTTAGTAAACAATTTAACTTGTTTGCTATGTTAGTACTTAAATTCTACTACCGACAGCGATCTTTATAAATCAAATCAAAATATGGCGTGCAAATGTATTTACAATCAGCGATGTCAAATCAGTCTAACTTACAAATTACAGATTCTATTGATCTGTCTTCTAAATAGTCCTTAATTATATAATAACTTTTAAATAATAGAAGTTTTAAAAGTATTTTTTTTAAACATTGTCACATTGTGACATAAGATACCTCATTATGGGGCTTTCGTCAGGCCCGCCAGCAACAGCTTTCAGGAGGCTGTTGCTACTGTCCCGCAACCTTGTGAGAAGAGACGCATTCCTTTTCCGCACTACAGCTGAGAAGCTATCTACTGTGGCTTGAGCGAACATTGCAGAAGCACTGCAAAAACGTGGCAGACGCAACAGCGCCCTAAAAGTATTGTTGTATAACTGTTTTGTACTCACTTAAGGTTGGTGCACTGCTTGCCAAGTGCCAGCATCTCTCTGGTCCCTCGCACGTTGATGAGGCCCGCGACGTGCAGCGGCTCGTCAAAGTTCACTGTCGCTGCCATGTGGATTATTATGTTTACCTGGAGTTAAATCAAGAGTCACCGAGTGTAATTACATAATACAACATAACATCGTAACATCTCGCCTGCGTTCTCCGAAGGGACTAGGCAGAGGTATACCTACAATACACCCACATTTCGCAAGTTATTATGTTTATTGTCCTCAACTGGGTATAAATCCAGACTCTGTGCTGCGAGAGAAAGAAATAAACTTTTTGGTAAAACATAATCTTTAAAAGTTTAGGTAACGTATTTAATACCTAATTATTGATTGTGATCATTTATCTATTGACATTAAGTCATAGTGACATACAACTATAATAACATTTTCTATTATTAGGTACCTATTCCCGTAAAAAATTATTCTATTTTTTGTTTACGTATCCATTTCTCTTGCGATGAAAATCATTACTTACATAATTATACTTACCTAGGTACTTATTACATTTAATTATTTTGTGAAAATATAGTAAACATGGATAAATTGAGATTATCAAAACAGGCAAAGAAAATAATATTTTATGGTTTTCAG
Organism: Lithophane semibrunnea; assembly: GCA_947363905.1. Lineage (NCBI taxonomy): Eukaryota > Metazoa > Arthropoda > Insecta > Lepidoptera > Noctuidae > Lithophane > Lithophane semibrunnea. Next base: position 10,926,615 of record OX376213.1, on the reverse strand, counting down.
GTAAAGTTTCATAATGGTGCCGATTCTCTTGTCACAAAATTCTCTAAACTAAACTAAAAATCACTAATATTTAGTTCAGTCCTTTCAAACGACCAAACTTATTTTGAAATAGACTCCATCTGACACAACTTAACTATAATTTAGTTTGACAGCACTAAGATGGCACTAAGATAAGTGATATATTAGTGTAGTGAAAATGCTATTCTGAATTTGACGATTTAACCTAAAATTTTGTCCTATATCTAAAATACTCTAACTAAATCTGACTATTTTTAATCGCGATTAAAAATGTGTGGAATGAAATTAGATGTCATGAACTAAAATTGAAACCAACTTGAAACTGAAGTCGAGGTGTTGCCACACCTCGACTTCAGTTTCAAAACAATACAGTATCTTTTTTAATTTTCTTTTGCTTATATCTCGGAAATGGTGTGTCCTATCGCAAAAATAATGAAAATTTCGACCCCTTTAAAAGCAACCCAGAAACCCCTGAGACTCAACATGTTAGTAACTTTTTTTTTGCATATTTTCCGTAAAAAATGTGAAAAATTCCACAAAAAATCACGTCGAAGGAGCTGTACCTGCGCGCCTCCGGCTCTAAAAAAAATTCTCGGGGTAGGGAAAACAAATAGTGGAGGCGCGATTGTCAAATTCGATTTTAGTTGTGTCAAAATTCCTATTTCCTCTTAACCAGTTACTTACCTCATTTGTGATGTTGTTCCAATCTCTATCACTGAGGCCGACCCTAATGTCAGACACGTCTCCTTCCACGGCCACGATGCTGTCAGCAAAATTAGGTTTCTTCTTACGTAGAGTGTCGTATAACTGGAAGAAAGGAGAAATATATTATTATCTGTCACACACAAGCCGTGTGCCCGATGTCATTTTTAACTGACTTCAAAAAAACGAGGAGGTTATCAATTCATTTTCCGATTTTGATGATTCTTTTTTATTTGAAAGCTGGTGCTTCCGTCGTGTGGTCCCATATAAATGTTACTAACTTTGCTTGCGTAGTTTTTGAGTTAGCTTCAATAATTACGTATTTTTCCCACTTAGTCTATGTAGATGATATTTTATTTGACTCCGTCACTGTTATTTACATAGCAGGTACTGGTATTCAAATTTGTGTGGGGACCTACCCCACACAAATTTGAATACCACAACTAAAAAGTGAAAAATAAAAACTTTTTACAACAAAAAAAAACACTCGACTTCCCAAAAAAACATTAAAAAATTGAAAAATAACTTTAATTTCGGAAGTCGGTGGCAAAAAACGAAAATTGAAAAGCAAAGACACCAACTTCCAAAGTTAAAGTTATTTTTCACTGTGTTGTGTTTTTTTTGGAAGTCGGTTGTTTTTTTCATCGGCAAAATGTCGAACTTTCATACAAACTTTCGTCCCCTATTTATTACTTAACCCTTTTAGGGATTGTGTTTTTATTTTTTTTGTGTTATATAATCCTTCCTTAGTTGTCACCTTCGTTACAAGAGGAACTCTTGGACTGGACAACATTTTTTAAGATACATAATTAAACCCTGCGGTTGACGCTGCGCGTCTGTCTGTGGGTCAGTTAATGGTCTGAATTATTAAGTACCTAAAGTCAAAAGTCAAATAATTTATTTCAAATAGGCACATATATGGCACTTTTGAACGTCAAAACAAAGAAATAGAATTGATTCTAGTTGCCCCTTCCAAAAGATAGTTTTCGTATGGAGAAGAATGGGCAAGAAACTCCACCGTTACTCTTTTAAAAATGTTTTACAATATTTTGTATACATGAATTATATAATTATATGTGAAGACGATGCACCTACAATAAGATTACTGTACCACAAAAGGTAAAAAGTATTATAAATGGAGCAATAATGAATGAATTAATTACCAGATACATAGTGCTCACATATTTACAAAGATTGTAAAAGTATACGATATTACAATAGTCCTAACATTGTTACAAGTAGTACTAATAAGTCAGTGCGTGAGTTAAAGTAATGACAGAGTGTAAAAGTCTATGACATACAAATAATAACATAAAAAAACTAAATTAGCTATCAGTTTGATTTTGTCCAGACACTAAATCGTCCTATGGAGCAAGACCAGCATGTTTCCAAGCATTCTTATCTTGGATATAATCCTCTAATTTGTAATAAGCTTGTTTACAAAGTGTACTTTTTATATGGGTTTTAAATTTTCTTTCATTTAATTGCAATATATCACAAGGTATTTTGTTATAGCATTTAACGCAGTACCCCGTAAAAGATGTTTGTACTTTAGCTAATCTGAAAAATGGTTCATCTATTTTATCTTTATTTCTAGTATTAAAATTATGTCTATCACTTATTTTATTAAAAAGATTTAAGTTTTTTTCTTACATACATAATATTCTCAGTACCGTCGTGATATTAATCTTTTTAAATAGTTCCCTGAAAGATTCGCGGCGACATAGATTATAAATGGCTCTGACAGCTAAGTTGCAAAATATATGAGGTTCCCTAAACGTATGGAGCTCGTTGTAACATTACCTAGTCCTCTATAGTTCTATGTCGTAGTCTTTTCTTACAACATCTGTCAGACTTCAATTTTATTCCACGGATAAACGATATTTATCTGAACGCATTCCCGTGCTTGAACGTGCGCATTCATTATCTCAGTTTCAATGACTATGAACTTCGACAAACTTTACTACGATATTATGATTATACTTCGACATTATGGAACTCCGACACGTCTTTGTACGGATTTACAAAAAATCTATTATTCGCAAGAAAATACTACGACATAGAAATATAGAGGACTAGGTAATGTTACAAATATGAGCTTCATACGTATATGTACTTAATTATTTTGTTTGATAGCTACAGCTATCAAAATAATTAAGTACTTGTTTAGATATCTGTAATTTCTTCGGCTAACTCTAAAAATCGGGTTATTCCAATAATTTAATTTTTCTATAAATCGCGGCAACATAATTATGCTCTAGCAACACTCACCTAGCCGACATAATTATGCTCTAGCAACACTCACCTAGCCGTCATCTTCTTCCGCGCTTTAGTAGGCTCAAAAGGCTATGAGCGAGGGTTAGTGAGTAACGCGACATTTTTGTGAACGAGCGATATTTAATTCCATAGATTTTCGTTTTTGTGCACTGTTGAGTCTATAGGTTTAGGACATCCTCACTCATGGTTTTTGTCTTTTTTCGGATTAGTCGAATATGGTTATTCTGTATTATGAACCATTCGGATTTGGCCGATATTGATATTCCAAAGAATAGTCAGTGGTTCCCAATCTTTAAGTTTTTTTAAATAGGTTATTTGTTTTTACTAATTGGTATTTTGTTTTAGATACCCTCAGACCACCAAAAAAAGAAAGACGGAGCGCGCCGTACATCAAAAGTGAAGCCACAAAACCATGCTCCTGCAAGTAAACATACAGGCTCACGCACACACCTACACTAAAACCATGCTCATCGCTCGTAGTACATCACGAGTCGTCGTCTAGTAAACATCAATAAAAAAAATAGAATTATGCCTTCCTGTGTAGTAAAAACTTGTAAAAACAATAGCAAATCACATAAAAAGTCTATCGGAATCACTTTTCACTTGTACGTACTTGAAATAATATCGTTTTTTAATTTAATTAACTATGAATTTTAGGTTACTTGGAACAAAAAACCTCAACGAATGAATGAATGAAAGCAGTGACACAACGTAAGAGGGTTCCCATAATGTGATTTCTCAATTTTCCCATTCGATTAAACCGATTTAAATTATGATTTCTTATTTCGAGTAATTATATTCCGGTTTTCTTTTTTTATGTATTTATATTTTAGATTTCCAAGTAATACTGAATCTAAAAGTAAATGGATATTAGCTATACGAAATAGCGATGTAAAAATGTTATGGTTTTGTTTCGGAATGGAAGTCCTTCTTAACAATTGAGTTATAATACCAAACTCAGCAATATATTATTCGTACATTATTATCCTACCTATAAAATATTATTCCCCAAATTATAGGGAAAAACTTTAACAAATGACAACCCTTTTTACACACATATAGATAAAAAGGTGGCTTCCATAGGTGGCTTCACTTTTGATGTTCGCAGTGCTCCGACTTTCTTTTTTTGTTTGTCTGAGTAGATACCCCTATTCAATGAGTGTCCCTACACTAACTCTGACTAAGAGTTTGAAAACCATAGACAACTCCGAATAATTCCGGTAATTAAATCTGAACGGAAAAGGTATATTTTCCTTATGCTAAAACTAACTAAATCCCACTTTTTACATAACTGTCATTCAGAAGTACCCGAACATGCACTTGTACAAAGTAAAAATAATCTGATTTTTAAACACTTGTATCTTAATACCCGAGGTTATAATAAAAGTATTTGAAACAGAGCTTTATAGGTTGTATATTCAAGTAAATAAAGTGACCTAAATTAGTATCATCAGCTCTACCAATTCTGAGTGGTGACTGAAAATATGAACAAGCCCTCAACTCATCAAAAATCCTTTCGTAATTACCCGAATGCACCTTACAGATCTCCGGATAGGCGATTCTCTTTTTTTTTTGCAATTTTTGACTTTCAAAAGTCTTAGTAAAATAAATGATTTGACTTTAACTTTGACTTTAAAATAAACATTATTAAAAGAAGGAGTACATGTAATGAAGGAGTACACACAGGTATTAGTCCTACACCTACTTGCGTGCCATAATTATGTAATATGGGGCAATGCTGTTGTCATTATCAGACACGCATAAATCCAGACTCTGGGTTACTATTAAGAACTTCTTGACGGAAAACCCACGACCTGGCAGTGCCAGCTCACTCTAGCTTCACCTAAGTTTACACGGTGAGATTTTACAGAATAGATCGGCTGATCCTCACGCTCCCAGGTCGCGTGTGCGACCACTAGACCAACGAGGTACCAACAGTGACGTGAGGCCAGTGAGCGTGTATGAGTAAATGTGTAGAGACAGTAAATGTATGCGTGTGAGCGTGTATGCCCGGAGGCGTGAAGCCAATATCTGTATATGAGCCAACACTGGATGGTGCTGAATAGTACACAGACATTGTCCTGCACAATTTTTGAAACAATTATACAAATCTGTTTCGAGCCAGCACCTTAGTTGATTGGTTTTTACCACACAGAGTTGGCCCTCATGTTTGCAACAAATAAAAAGGACAATCATGTTCGTTCTCAATACTTTTCTAAAGCTACGCGTAATACCGCAACATGATTGTGCCAAAATAAAGTAAGGCGTCTAGGATTAAACATTCGGCATAAGCATTCGCCATAACAAACGAATGTAAACTATGATGCAATACACCTGTATTGCATCATAGTTTACATTCGTTTGTTATTATTTTGGCCAGTTTATAATCATTGTATTTGGCTTTTGTGGACAGGATTATAATTATTCAATTTGTTACAGTTGTAATAGCAATCACTTCAATTGGTTTAAATAGGTTTTTATTTGAATTCTAATTTTATTATCATTAGTCTTTTAGATAGATTATTTTCTATTTGTGAATGTGAGAACGTTGTAGGCTTATTGGACTGTAGATTTATTGAACATCTTCTATTTTTGTTAAGTACCTGGTACTTACTTGTTGAAAGGCCTACATTGTCCTCCCATGCCTACCAACACTGTAATTTGAAAGTATTGTAAAAGCCAATTATTTTTAAAAGAGTAACCATGGAGTTTCTTGCCGGCTCTTCTCCATAGGAAACGACCAATTGGAACCGTGCACCTAGCTTCTGACGTTTCATAAGTGCCCATGTAGGTTTATGTGAAATAAAATATTTTGATTTTGATTTTGAGTTGAACTATGACATTGACCTCGGCGCGTATTGATTCAATTACTTCGTGTTAAACTATAGTACCTAATAACAGTGATTGTTTCAGTTATTACGAGAAAAAAATATGAAATTGACAGAAGATAATGACTTAAAAACTTTTTAAGAGATTCTGATATCAACTAAGTACTAACTTTATTTCCTTGGTATTTTTTTATATTTTAATAAATGTTTCTAACGTTCATGATTCTAGTTTCTTTTTGTGTCTGTTTAAACATATATCAGAAAAGAAATGTTGTTATACACATGCCGAAACTCTTTAAATAATATGATCAGTAACCATGAGTTAATTCGTAACATCTTTGTCCATTAGAAAATTCATATCATCTTTAATAAGCCAGTATCGCCAGCTGTGGGAAGGCTCATTAGGCTGCAGTTACCTGATCTACCTATATTTCAATTTAATTGTAATTTTAATTTATTTTCAATTATTGGTTTCAATTTTATTCTAATTTTAATTAATATTTATTTCGGCATAACTAACAGAAGTTTTAAGATAATGTACCTATTACTAACAAAATATGGACACATTATTAGTCTGAAATAAACAATTTTATTTTTATAAGTAGTTTTTTTATTTTTCATACAGTTAATTCTTAACTGTTTTTTTCCATTAGAAAATTCATAACGTCTTTAAAAACTGGGACGCATAATGTTGCGACTCAACGCTTAGAGCGCTGGTTCATACACATGGCTTCACGCTGCCCGGAGCCAACGGAGCGAAGGTGTAGTTTTGCCATGCTTCACTGCATTGTTCGCAGCGCTCTGGCTTGGTTTTTTTATTTGGTCTGAGGTTGTGGGATGGGTACTTACTTCTTATTGTATCAACTTTATTTGAATAGATTAAAATTAAAATACATTGTAGGTACGTTGTGTTAACTAGGTATAGCTAACTTATTTACTTACCGGTTCTTTAAGAATATTGGTTAATCTCTGTTGAATGGTTTTGCCTTTCTTTGGTCTTAGTAACATGTACAGTTTCTTGATTTCACATGATCTGAAACAGATAATAGAACCTTAAAACTTTGGTCTCACATTGACAATAAAATGGTCCTCCGAGGCAAGTTAATAACAGATGACCGTATACTTACATTATTTATAGTTAATGTAGGTACAACGCAAGCCTATCAAAATATGCTTTACTTGATAAAACAGTCGATGTGTGTCGTGCTCGTGAGACACCCGGTTGGAACGAAGTTCCTTTCGCTTTAGCACAATCGGCGAGCGAGAGCTAGACTAGAAAAAATTTTACTAAAAAAAAATAACCGATTTCCGAAAAAAAAACACTAAAAAGTGAAAAATACCTTCCAATTTCGGAAGTTGGTTCTAGTCTAGTCTTTGGTTTTTCAATTTTCGTTTTTTGCCACCGACTTCCGAAATTAAAGTTATTTTTCACTTATTTTTTACTTTACTTACCTAGTGCTTATTTTTTGGAGGTGGTTGTATTATTTTCTAAAAAGTGTTTCTTTATTCACTCTTTAGTTGTGGTACCTACCCCACACAAATTCGTATACCTACCACTACCTGCTAAGTAAATACCAGTGACGGGAACTTATAACATCATCCGTATAGGCTAAGTGGGAAAAATAAATATTATTGAAGCTAACTCAAAAACTGGAACCTCTGAAGCATGAACTACCAAACAAAAAAAGAATCATCAAATCATAATTGGCGGAGTAATCGCGTAACAAACGCAAAAAAAAAACATAAGGTCGAGCCGCTATTTCGACTCTGGGGTAATTTTAACTACTGAGAATAATACAAATACTTATGTATCAATACAGTAGAATTATTCTCATTAGTTGGAATTACCCCACAGTCGAAATAGCCCCCGCGCGACGGACGTTACCTACATTCGAATTGAGAAGTGTGGTTCAAAATGTTCTGTTGCTCAGCAAAACGTCGAGCGGTGTGCGAGACAGAGCCCGCGAGGTGTAGTTCGGCATCGTGACTGTGGCTTCAGATAATAATGTGAGACGAGCGATAGGGAATGTCGTTCCAAAAAAGAGCAGCAAAAACATTCATGACCAAATCACGCCACGCAAAGCCAAGGTAAGTGTGAAGCGACTGCTGGAAGTGAGTTTGATGCGCTCATTCAAATTGCTCGCAGAACACATTGCCGATGATGGGGCCGACAGGTCCTGAAGTAGCGACCGGGTGCCGAGAGACGCCACCTGGGTAGGCCTCGCTCAAGGTGCCTCTGTCCGGTGGGTCAATGACTTGTCGCGATATTTGGAGGGTGGCTCATGTCCAGCAGTGGGGCTTTTGGTTGAATGATGATGATTCCTCACCTGAAGAGTTTCTCGATGAGCTGTTTGCCGAGGAAGCCGGAGCCACCCGTCAGGAACACGGCGGCGCCGCGGTAGAACTGCTGGACGGCAGAGTCCCCGCGATCTATCACGGCGTTCATCGGCTCCTGCTTCTCTAGGATAGCTAGCTCTGTCTGCTGTGCGATGTCCATTGCTGTAGGACATAGACTTATGTTAAACTTGCTGAATTAATAATCCCTACTGACACAAATGCGAAAGTAACCGTCTGTCTGTCTAATATACGGGTTTCGTTGTTTGGCTAGCAAGTAGACCATGACGTGGAAACGTTGTTGTAGAAAAAGTAAAGTTTGTCAGAAATTCGGACATAGTATGCTTATCGGTAGTGCGTGGCCCCGGCCGTGCGACCTCTATCTATATCTACTCCACGGCTCCACGCGGGCAAGAACTAGGTAGTGTTTTCATAACATAATATTACGCCCGTAGCAGGATATATCACAGGTTTTTAAATTAGCATCTCTGTTTCTAGTGATTGTTAATTTGACAGTTGGCGGTATACAGGATGTAAGGGTAAACACTCTTTTTATTCAAACCATGGGTAGTTGACTTAAATATAAAAATAAATGACCAAACACAACAAAAAAAAACGTTATTTTCATTAAAAGTTTCTATCCGACACCGTGCTCTCTAGCGAAACAGCTGACTGACTGAGGGAGGGATCGCGCTTGCGGCCGATCAGGTCACATCCCGCACCCCCCGCCCGTGTTGAGACGCAAGTTCGTTGCCCTAGCGCATAGGGCAACGAACTTGCGTCTCTTGTGGTAAAATGAAGATTAAAAAAAAAGAAAAAAAAAGTTGTAATTTTCCATTGATTTTACAGCAATGATATTAAATTTAATAATTATCATTGTTTTACAGTCTCTAAATTAAACCAAACCACTGGTTTCAAGGATAACGGTGTTTACCCTAACACCCTGTATTTGTGTTCGGTACGTTTTGCCATTTCACAATGCTCTTGCAAATTGTAAAAATTTAACATTAACATAACAAAATTAACATTCGAAGAGCGCATAATTTCGCATAATGGACCTGTGAGCTGGCATCCACGATCGTGTGATGTCACACCTATGGATTACTTTCTTTGGGGACATGTGAAGTCACACGTCTACAGATAAACCAGAGACGTTGAACCACTTGGAAGCCAACATTTGCCACATTATTGCCGATATACGGCCCCAGTTGCTCGAAAAGTGGTCGAAAATTGGACTTCCCGATTACGCTTCATTCAGCCAGCCGCGGCGCCCATATGACCGAAATCATTTTAAGCACTAATGGCGTAACAATATCTTTTAAATAAAACCAATACCATGGTAATGACATTTATTTTTAGGTGTTTTATTTCATTTCGAATTTGTATAAGTACCTCTAAAAAAAAATGCACCCTTTATTAAAACCCCAAAAAAATTAAATAAAAATTAAAGTTATAAAACTAAAACATAGGGTTTTAGTTTTATAAGTTTAATTTTTATTTATACGACAAAAAAGTCAACTCCGATTGAGATTTTTGATTTCCGATTGAGTACATAGACTTAGTTCTCGATGTTTTTTGGTTGGTGTATTGGCATGTGCTGGCCAACATCCTAATCCTAACTAATCCATACTAATATTATAAATCTGTCTGTCTGTCTGTATATTACCTTTTCACGCCTAAACAACTGAACGGATTTCGATAAAATTTGGCAAGGAGATAGATGTCATCCTGGGAAAGGAGATAGGGTACTTTTCATCGACACACCACGCAGGCGAAGCCGCGGGCGGAAGCTAGTATTATAAATGCGAAACTTAGTTTGTTACGCTTTCACGCTAAAACGGCTGAACGGATTTGGATGAAATTTGGTACATGGGTAGACCATGACCTGGAATAGGACATAGGATACTTTTTATCCCGGTAGTACGTTCCCGTGGGAAAATTCTCGACCTCCACGCGGGCAAAAGCTAGTATGGCTAATAATTTAATTTCTGTTTGGTGTTGCGTAATGATTTTGCATTTTGATTTTGTATTGTACAGAATCATTTTTTCTAACCGAACAGACAGCTTTGCTGCCGGGGAGTTTGTTGCGCCACTTCTTCTTCCCCGAAGCACGAGGCAGTGGTGAAGGGCGGGCGTTTTGGGGCCTGTCTTATGTAATTTGGACGTTCGAAAAGTGCTGATTCTCAGCCTAGTTTCATTATACCTAATTTTGACTTTTGATTGTGATTTTTGATCATATGTGATGGTATATCCTCCAGGTCAGGTACGAACTAGCTTTTGCCTGCGACTTCACCCGCCGCGTGGAGGTCGGACATTATCTCACGGAAACGTAATATCAGCATAAAAACTATCATGTCTGACTCAGGGCATAGCGGCATAGTCTGTGTGCCAAATTTCATCAAAATCCGTTCAGCCGTTAAAACTTGAAAAATTACAACAATAATCATTTTAATTTAAGAAATATTTAAAAATGTAATTACTTAAGAAAGGAAATAAATAAACACATTATTAGGTACTTAGAATAAAAATAATACGGAAATAAGCACTGGAATAGTATCTTTAGTGGAAATAAGTACAGATTTATGAATATGTAAAAACAAAAGGACATATATTATGTAAAAATAATGTTTTTATGTAAACATGAATAAGTACGATAACAGGTAAGTACGATGCATGAGTAATGAACTGATTTCTACAAATACCTATTTCGGAAGTCGGTAGCAACAAACAAAAATTGTAAACCAAAGACACCGACTTCGGAAACTAATTTTAGTTTCACTATATTTTAGTGTTTTTTTTGGAAGTCAGTTGTTTTTTTTTTAATATTTTTTTTTTTCACTTTTTGTTTGTGGTAAGTAACTTCCCCACACAAATTCGAATACTATCACCTGCTATATAAATAAAAGTGACCAAGTAACTTAAAACATCGTACATAAAGTGGGGGTGGGAAAAATACATATTTTTGAATCTAACTCCAAAACTACGCAAGCAAAGTAAATCCACCTCTGAAGCATGACCTACCAAACAAAAAAAGAATCACTATAATCAATTTATAATTGACGGAGGAATCGGGTAAATCCAAAAAAAAAAACTGTCGACGTGAGAACTTCCTCTTTCTACTCGGTTAAAAATCAAATCTGCCTAGCTCTTTCCTAAATATTTTATGGTCGACTTCCAGTCTAACTGGATGCTGCTGAATACGTGTACTCGATGTGGAGCGACTGCTTATCTGACCGGTGGTAAACCATCTCGGTCTGACTGGTGTAAACAACATCAAAGATCTGACAGCCGCGAACAATGTCTTACCGTGGTGTCCGAGACACGGAGGGGTCTCGATATGTACCTAATGGATGGTCATCGGGAACCGACCGCGGCTAGCGATCGACCCGTGCGGTTACTTATGTTATAATAATAGAATAGATTACTTATAATTTTTAATTACGACAGCGACATGCGCACTTTGTCTACGTAGGTACTTAATTCAAGGTTGGTTCGCTTGCATAAACAAAGATAGTTAATTGATTCTGGCGTGACTTTGCGGAAATCCATTGTAAAATACAATAGACGTAGATATAATAATATTTAGTAACATATTCCGCTCAAGAGTCATATAAAACCGGCCAAGTGCGTGTCGATTTGTCGAACCACGCGGTTTACTGATGTTTGCCATAATTTAAAATGCCATAATTTTATACACCAGAATTTCATATGCCATACTTTCATTAGAAATAACGCTTTAGTTGCCATAATGACATAAAATCATTTTCACTAATTTCATTTGTCATCGATCAAGTGTTAATCCATATTCAATAATGTCGTTTTCCATAACATTTATTCACCATAATATTAATTTGCCCATATTAACACAACAATGCTAGTTCAGTACAAGCGCCTGCAATTTTGATGATAAGTTAAAATGAATAATTTAGCTATTAACATATTCACAGTTAGAAAGAAAGAAAAATGGTTTATGCTGCACGAACAAAAGGCACATACTTAAAAACAAAATTCAGCAGGCTTGGTTTCTGTCACGGCTCCGTCGCTACGCGCCTTCGCGATTTTAAATTACACTCTAGGGATAGGGCATACAAGACTGCGTGGTGTCGGATTTACAGCGATGCGTTTCTGTCACTAAAACCTCATTTTTAGCAAATGTTTAAGGACTAACTCGCCTCTCGTTCGGGCCCTTTCCATGCTCAATGCTCTTCTGAGTTCAACACCGGAATGTGACTTGTTTGCTGGGAAATCGATAGATGTGTGTCGTGAATGTTTAATGTTTTGTGAGAAGATGGATGAAAGATGATTATAAGTTTATTTTTTTTCTTTTGGTTGCAATTATATAAGTGTTATTATGTTTTGCTAATTTTGTTATTTCTCGTGTTTATATTTTATGTTTTTGATTTGTATTTTGGGTAAAATAACCTACCTATGTGAGTCACTTTATAATTTGTATTTTGTTCTGTGCAACGCCTTAGGATTTCATTCTGTAATGTTGTGCAAGAAAACTTTAATTAATAAATAAAACATGCACTTGGCCGGTTTTTATTTTAGCGTCATTTGATGTTATCTGGATGTTAACTGGGTAAAAAAATAATCTATTTAGTCCGCCAGTCTGAAAATAAAACAATATTTGACAGGAATTTTTGCTTTATTATATTTGTATCGTCACAAAATTATAATCTATGCAACGTGCTGCTACAACGGCGACAATAATTTAACACACGTACCTATACGATTTCCCGTATTCGTTTTATGAAACATTAAACGTTATTATTATTGTATTATTTTCAATTTTCTAAATTAATACCATACTGGAGCAACCTGTACTTAAAAAACTGTAGCGAAGAGGTAATTTGCCGGGGTCATGGATCATAATGTAGGCGAATAGAAAGAAAGCCGCGCAATTTCTTAGAAATTATGCCGACAAAGGATCATACCGATAGAACGTAAGCCAGCTGGAAAGTAGCTTCATGACTGAATCTTTTACACAGAGTGATCCCAATGTTGGTTATGTTTTTATTATTTAGTTTGTTTGAAAATTTAAATTTTTCATTTTACGAATTAGTTTATTTTATCACAATGTATATGACAACTAGCCCTACCCGTATGTTAAATTAATAGGTGTAGGCCCCGCTCGCCCCTTGAATCTTGCCCCTTAGATTAAAATGTCCCACTCGCCCCATTTTTTATTATTTTTGTGTACCGACTCGCCCCTTACGAAGGGGCGAGTGGAAAATTGTCATTTAAATAATTATTTTGATGTACCTACTCGCCCCTTGCGGCATTTCCTTTGAAATTTAACCAAAAAAGGTATACTCAGACAGAAAAATGCACACGTTATGAATAACGCTATATTTGATTACTTTAATAACTCTATCTGTAATCTCACCAACTCGTGACACTTGTGATAGTTTTTGCTACCTGGCGTACCTATTAGAACAAAGGGAAACTTTTCATGGGTCCAATAAACAAAAGGTTTGTTAAAATATGTTACCCGTTGAGAGAGTCGTATATATAATGCTTTCTTTTTCTATGTTCGCATTATAATGTGGAAGGAATGCGATTTGCGCTATTTGCTAATTAGTTTAGTACATATCTCCAAGTATAAGTAAACGTGAACCACCGTGCCCAAAAGGCTGGCAGCATTGCCACGTTGAATGAAAATGCTGATTCTTTGGGCTAAAAATAAGCCAGCCCTCTGGTCACGTGAAGAGTCGACCAATCGCTTAGTGATGTCCCGAAATACTCGATGAGCACTCGGAGCCCACGGCCCTAGTGTTTCAACCCCAAACGGCTCAAACATATAGCTCCCAATAAGGTTATTATATTTGCGCCGTTTAGGGTTTTATATATTATCTTGAATTCATGCAAGCCTAGTACTTTTTGTTAGTTATAAACTATTTATGTCCCTTTCATCAAAATCTTAATATTGGGATAATACAAATGATTGTAATACTATCTTGAACTCATGCAAGCCTAGTACTTTTTGTTAGATTTTGATTGAAGTTTTAAGAAAAAATAAATAATATTTAAAAACTTAAGAGTGCTGACTGTACTTATAACCTACTAACAATCGGGGACGACTGGGGCCATCTAATATTCGAAGGGGCGAGTGGGTGGGTACACTTAGGTAATTAGGGGCAAGATCCAAGGGGCGAGCGGGGCCTACACCAATTAATGGTGGTCGCCATATTGACTGACTGATCTATCAACGCACAGCTCAAACCACTGAACGGATTGGGCTGAAATTTGGCACACAGATAGTGATTATGACGTAGGCGCGCACTAAGAACGGGTTTTTGGAAATTCGACCTTTAAGGGGGTGAAAAGGGGGGATTTCGTTTGTATGTAAAATCTTATTCCATGAGTTAGTAGATTTGATACTTGGCACGAATATTTATCTTAGTGGATGATATAGTATGTCACTTTTAGTTTTTCTAAATTACCCCTTTATCGGGGATTGGGGGTGTCAAAGTTTGTATAGAAGAATTTTAACGCGCGGTCCGATTAGATCGAAACTCAGTTTTAATACTTAAAACCAAAAATAAAGAAAAATGTGTGTGAGAGTTTTTCAAAAATTTACCCCTAATTGGGTGAAAAAGGGTAATCTATAGCACAGCTCAAACCACTGAACGGATTGGGCTGAAATTTGGCATACAGATTGTTATTAGGACGTAGGCATCCATCAAGAAAGGGTTTTTAGAAATTCTACCTTTTAAGGGGTAAAAGGGGGGGAAAAATCTTATTCCTTGAGTTAATAAACTTGAAAATTGGCACGAATACTTATCTAAGTAAATGATAATGTTTGTCATTTTAAGCTTTTCTAAACTACCCCCTAAACGGGGATTGGGGGTGTCAAAGTTTGTATAGAAGAATTTTAAACCGCGGTCCGATTAATTAGCAACTTTGTATTTATACTACCGACCAAAAATAAATAATAATGTGAATCAGGGTTTCTCATAAATCTACCCCAAAAGGGGTAGTTAATTTTACAGGGGAGGATTTTATTGCGTGGTTTGATTTACTCAAAAATTGGTATAAATAATCTTTGAGTCAAATTATGTAAACATCTCAATCGATTTATCAAAGTTCCTCCCTACAACGGCGACAATAATTTAACACACGTACCTATACGATTTCCCGTATTCGTTTTATGAAACATTAAACGTTATTATTATTGTATTATTTTCAATTTTCTAAATTAATACCATACTGGAGCAACCTGTACTTAAAAAACTGTAGCGAAGAGGTAATTTGCCGGGGTCATGGATCATAATGTAGGCGAATAGAAAGAAAGCCGCGCAATTTCTTAGAAATTATGCCGACAAAGGATCATACTGATAGAACGTAAGCCAGCTGGAAAGTAGCTTCATGACTGAATCTTTTACACAGAGTGATCCCAATGTTGGTTATGTTTTTATTATTTAGTTTGTTTGAAAATTTAAATTTTTCATTTTACGAATTAGTTTATTTTATCACAATGTATATGACAACTAGCCCTACCCGTATGTTAAATTAATAGGTGTAGGCCCCGCTCGCCCCTTGAATCTTGCCCCTTAGATTAAAATGTCCCACTCGCCCCATTTTTTATTATTTTTGTGTACCGACTCGCCCCTTACGAAGGGGCGAGTGGAAAATTGTCATTTAAATAATTATTTTGATGTACCTACTCGCCCCTTGCGGCATTTCCTTTGAAATTTAACCAAAAAAGGTATACTCAGACAGAAAAATGCACACGTTATGAATAACGCTATATTTGATTACTTTAATAACTCTATCTGTAATCTCACCAACTCGTGACACTTGTGATAGTTTTTGCTACCTGGCGTACCTATTAGAACAAAGGGAAACTTTTCATGGGTCCAATAAACAAAAGGTTTGTTAAAATATGTTACCCGTTGAGAGAGTCGTATATATAATGCTTTCTTTTTCTATGTTCGCATTATAATGTGGAAGGAATGCGATTTGCGCTATTTGCTAATTAGTTTAGTACATATCTCCAAGTATAAGTAAACGTGAACCACCGTGCCCAAAAGGCTGGCAGCATTGCCACGTTGAATGAAAATGCTGATTCTTTGGGCTAAAAATAAGCCAGCCCTCTGGTCACGTGAAGAGTCGACCAATCGCTTAGTGATGTCCCGAAATACTCGATGAGCACTCGGAGCCCACGGCCCTAGTGTTTCAACCCCAAACGGCTCAAACATATAGCTCCCAATAAGGTTATTATATTTGCGCCGTTTAGGGTTTTATATATTATCTTGAATTCATGCAAGCCTAGTACTTTTTGTTAGTTATAAACTATTTATGTCCCTTTCATCAAAATCTTAATATTGGGATAATACAAATGATTGTAATACTATCTTGAACTCATGCAAGCCTAGTACTTTTTGTTAGATTTTGATTGAAGTTTTAAGAAAAAATAAATAATATTTAAAAACTTAAGAGTGCTGACTGTACTTATAACCTACTAACAATCGGGGACGACTGGGGCCATCTAATATTCGAAGGGGCGAGTGGGTGGGTACACTTAGGTAATTAGGGGCAAGATCCAAGGGGCGAGCGGGGCCTACACCAATTAATGGTGGTCGCCATATTGACTGACTGATCTATCAACGCACAGCTCAAACCACTGAACGGATTGGGCTGAAATTTGGCACACAGATAGTGATTATGACGTAGGCGCGCACTAAGAACGGGTTTTTGGAAATTCGACCTTTAAGGGGGTGAAAAGGGGGGATTTCGTTTGTATGTAAAATCTTATTCCATGAGTTAGTAGATTTGATACTTGGCACGAATATTTATCTTAGTGGATGATATAGTATGTCACTTTTAGTTTTTCTAAATTACCCCTTTATCGGGGATTGGGGGTGTCAAAGTTTGTATAGAAGAATTTTAACGCGCGGTCCGATTAGATCGAAACTCAGTTTTAATACTTAAAACCAAAAATAAAGAAAAATGTGTGTGAGAGTTTTTCAAAAATTTACCCCTAATTGGGTGAAAAAGGGTAATCTATAGCACAGCTCAAACCACTGAACGGATTGGGCTGAAATTTGGCATACAGATTGTTATTAGGACGTAGGCATCCATCAAGAAAGGGTTTTTAGAAATTCTACCTTTTAAGGGGTAAAAGGGGGGGAAAAATCTTATTCCTTGAGTTAATAAACTTGAAAATTGGCACGAATACTTATCTAAGTAAATGATAATGTTTGTCATTTTAAGCTTTTCTAAACTACCCCCTAAACGGGGATTGGGGGTGTCAAAGTTTGTATAGAAGAATTTTAAACCGCGGTCCGATTAATTAGCAACTTTGTATTTATACTACCGACCAAAAATAAATAATAATGTGAATCAGGGTTTCTCATAAATCTACCCCAAAAGGGGTAGTTAATTTTACAGGGGAGGATTTTATTGCGTGGTTTGATTTACTCAAAAATTGGTATAAATAATCTTTGAGTCAAATTATGTAAACATCTCAATCGATTTATCAAAGTTCCTCCCCTGTGGGGGTAAAAAGAAAGGATACAGTGTATATGAAAAATCTTCTTCCTTTGGTAAATATACTTGAAACTTGACAATACTTGCTACTTAGTAAATAATAAAGATTGTCACTTTTAGTTTTTAATCGACCCCTCACATAGAGGGATCACAGGGTGTCAAAGTAAATAAAAAATTTAACGCGCTGTTCGAATAACTTGAAACTTGGTACGGTACTAATACTTAAAACAAAAAATTAAAAAGTACGTGTTTCGGGGTTTTTCTAAAATCAGCCACTAAAGGGGTGTAAAGGGGTAACAAAGTTGTAAATATGAATTTTCGAAAACTATCTTTCAAAGGGGGTGGAGGGGTTGCTGAAGTTTTTAGAGGAAAGTACGAAATCCACGCGGACGAAGTCGCGGGCATAGTGCTAGTAGTAGATAAAATGTAGCATGGCGTCACTGTTCGGTAGGTTTACCGAACAGTGCCGCCATGCCCCATTTTAACTCAATGTATTTTCCCGTAATCTTTTTATTACGTAAAAAAAGAAAAAATACGTGTCCAATATTTTTTAATAATAATAACACACCAGGGGGCCAAGTCTACTAATGTACAAACGTGTCAGTGGTCTCACAATGATCAGTTTTTGACAGATGCCATAAAAAGTCTGTCAAAAACTCATCATTGTGAGACCACTGATACGTTTTTATGTAGGTACAGTAGACCGCACGTCTGTGGTATCACTTTGACCTTGAGCTGGCCTAGCGTAGTACACAGTAGTACGGAGTTTCAATATAACGCGAGGTCAGCTATATAACTGCGTAACTTATTTTCGTACTTAACCGATTATGACTAATTTGTTTAATTTTGACAGTTCAACAACATTATTTTATTGCGATATTTACGTTGATTTTTTTTTCGATGATTACGATATTTACGATGATGATTCTTTTGAAGCAATAGATTAGACAATTGTTTCAAACCGATTCCAATTATGATTAATCGTGTATTACGCAATTAGGGTGCAGCGTATACTGGTGTTGTTACCACTGACGTGTGGCCTACCATGCACTACGACTGACGTGTGGCCTACCGTGCACTACGACTGACGTGTGGCCTACCCTGCACTACGACTGACGTGTGGCCTACCGTGCAATACGTACGACTGACTTGTGGCCTACCGTGCACTACGACTGACGTGTGGCCTACCGTGCACTACGACTGACGTGTGGCCTACCGTGCACTAGGACTGACTTGTGGCCTACCGTGCACTACGACTGACGTGTGGCCTACCGTGCACTACGACTGACTTGTGGCCTACCGTGCACTACGACTGACTTGTGGCCTACCGTGCACTATGACTGACTTGTGGCCTACCGTGCACTACGACTGACGTGTGGCCTACCGTGC
Organism: Lithophane semibrunnea; assembly: GCA_947363905.1. Classification (NCBI taxonomy): domain Eukaryota; kingdom Metazoa; phylum Arthropoda; class Insecta; order Lepidoptera; family Noctuidae; genus Lithophane; species Lithophane semibrunnea. Next base: position 10,907,572 of record OX376213.1, on the reverse strand, counting down.
ACTACGACTGACTTATGGCCTACCGTGCACTACGACTGACTTGTGGCCTACCGTGCACTACGGACCACCTCCTATTCAATTTTTGGTCTAAATCACAATTTAGACCAAAAATTGAATAGGAGGTGGTCCGTAGTGCAGTCCGTAGTCCGTAGTGCCAAAGGCAGTCATACAATACATCGCTTTATGCAATTTAATGCTGAACAAAGACGAATGTGTTTTGTAGTGTTTGTTTTTTTTCCTTTCGTTATATATTTTTGTGGTGTACAATAAAGTATATATAAATAAATAAGTATATATAATGCGCTTGCGGAATGTGAGACAAAGACGAGCTGAGCAGACAGGAGCGAAGGAGTGTGAGTCAGAGACAAGTAGAGCGGACAAGAGCGAAGGAGTGTGAGACAGAGACGAACTGACTGGACAGGAGCGAAGGAGTGTGAGACAGAGACAAGCAGAGCGGACAGGAGCGAAGGAGTGTGAGACAGAGACGAGCTGACCGGACAGGAGCGAAGGAGTGTGAGTCAGAGACGAGCTGAGTGGACAGGTGCGAAGGAGTGTGAGTCAGAGACAAGCAGAGCGGACAGGAGCGAAGGAGTGTGAGACAGAGACAAGCTGAGCGGACAGGAGCAAAGGAGCGTGAGACAGAGACGAGCTGACCGGTCAGGAGCGAAGGAGTGTGAGACAGAGACAAGCAGAGCGGACAGGAGCGAAGGAGTGTGAGACAGAGACGAACTGACCGGACAGGAGCGAAGGAGTGTGAGACAGAGACAAGCAGAGCGGACAGGAGCGAAGGAGTGTGAGACAGAGACGAGCTGACCGGACAGGAGCGAAGGAGTGTGAGTCAGAGACGAGCTGAGTGGACAGGAGCGAAGGAGTGTGAGTCAGAGACAAGCAGAGCGGACAGGAGCGAAGGAGTGTGAGACAGAGACAAGCTGAGCGGACAGGAGCAAAGGAGCGTGAGACAGAGACGAGCTGACCGGTCAGGAGCGAAGGAGTGTGAGACAGAGACAAGCAAAGCGGACAGGAGCGAAGGAGTATGAGACAGAGACGAGCTGAGCGGGCAAGAGCGAAGGAGTGTGAGTCAGAGACAAGCAGAGCGGACAGGAGCGAAGGAGTGTGTTTTCGTGTATTTGTTCTTTCTGAGAGTTGTTTCGTCATGTTTACCGACTGTTTACCTGACGGCGCTGGCACCAACAAAGCAATTTTACGGTTTTAGATATTTATTTTCTCATAAGATTATTTATTATCAGTTGTAGTAAGAGGGTAGCTGTACCATATAAAAATGTCTGCACGACGTCGTATGCGTATCGCAATTGCGGGTAGGTGTGTATAATTTGAAGGATACAATATTATGTTTATTTAAGGTCCATGACACAGCGATTATTTCACTGCGTTTAAAGTATTTAGTTGTTATTGTTATGTTCATAACTATATATTTCTATTTTTAGCTTATTTTTGTTATGTTATGTATTATCATACAATTTAATTTATTTATTATGATTACTTGAGTTTAAGTGTACCTACTGTACAGTTTTTTAGTATATAATATAGTAGTTAGTATGTAGTGGTAAATACGTATGGTAAAATATTTAAATTATTGTGATTAAAATATAGTGTACCTATGTATGTATGTATATATTTTGTTTATTTGTAATTTGGGAACCATGAATCGTTTTTGGTAAATTCATCATCACAGAAGTCAGATAAGCAGTCACTCCATGAAAAATAATAAGTATTCAGCTGCATCCGGTTAGACTGGAAGCCGATTCCTACAGAGTTGGGAAAAAGACAGGCAAATGATGATAAGATACGATCCTTATCATAACCCTTCATTCATAGTATTCCTACCCATCGGAATCAGGTTGACGACATTGCCTAAATGCCTGAATACCATTCCCGGGTAACTAACACGATACCCCTTGGTAAGACTGGTTGCCAGACTTACGGGCTTCTGACGACCCGTCACGACTGCGAGGTAAGGTAGCTAACTAAATACTAAAACTAAATACTTACAAGAAAAATGTAGGTACTTACTTTCTGACTCCACGATAATCTTCAAGAATTTAATAACGAACTTTTTGCCAATTTTTAAATATTACACTATTTACTAACTTTACCCTAGGATAAACACACTAAAATTTAAAATGAAGGTACCCGATCACTAGCAGCTACGTTTGGGCATCACTTGCCAAGAACAGATGTCGGGAGGAGCAGGATTTAGTACGGGAAGACCAATCTTTTATTCAGGTTTTAAACTAAAATAGTAAAATAAGACGGAAAACAAAAAAATCCGACTAATTAATCTTGAAATATATGCGAAATGATAACTACAAGACTTCAGATTAACATTAGCTCAGATTTCGACCGAAGCCTCTACTGAGCAATGGACAACGATAGACTGAGTGTGCATTACACTTAACAAAGTATTAATAATTTACTTTCTTTGGACAATACGTTAGCTCTAACAAAGTTCAACTTAATACCTACATTTACATAATTAACTACGTACATTACATAACATTACGCCAGTAGTCCCTGAACGGCTAGGCAGGGTTACATAACATCACGCCAGTAGTCCCTGAAGGGACAGGGTTACATAACATCACGCCAGTAGTCCCTGAAGGGGTCCCTGCCTAACCCTGCCTTTACATAACATAAATTCAATAAAATTGTAATTGACCATGCAAACATATTTTGTTTTCCTTGATTACGTCATATTATTTTTATTTTTTTACTAGCTGTGCCCGCGACTTCGTTCGCATGGATGTCGGAAAACAATAATAATGTCGCTTAGAAAAGTTGTACCGTCATTTAAAAAGGGGGAATCTTTCGACCAGGCCTGGTGATTTTTCCTAGTAAGAAACTGCCAAAAAACTTGTGTTTTTATTTAGGAAAATGCTTCTCTATATACAATATTAGCGGTGGAACCACCTGGAGCGTACACAAAAAAGTTGCTAGGGTTGCTCACACGCGAAAGAGCTACATAAAGTTGGCCGTGGGAAAAGCAACCAATACTAAGATCCACCCCCGCAACGGATAATGTCTGGCCCTGAGCTTTGTTAATGGTCATGGCGTAACATAGGCTGACGGGGAATTGCACACGCTTAAAACTAAACGGGAAATTATTGGGAATGATAGGAATTCTTGGAATAAAAACAACATCACCGGCGCCGCAACCTGTTAAGATTTCGGCTTCGATGACGTTTTGTTGGAGATTGGTGACTATGAGCCGAGTGCCGTTGCAAAGTTTGGGAGGACTTAAATTTCTGAGAAGAATTATTGGCACTCCGACTTTTAAACAAATTTTGTGTGCTGAAAGACCGGGTGTGTTAAGGGATTCTTGGAACTCTACTGGATAGTGTGTGGCATCGTCTTCTTCGGTAACCGTATTTATCGATGTATATTGTTGACTTTCCCCAGAAACATGTGCCAATATTTGTGTATTTATTGCTGTCCACTAGTCGAACGAATCAAATCAACTATAACACACGCCAACAACGATCGAATCGAATGAGCGGCGGTCACGAATCATACGAACAAATTACGAAGTAAAGTACAGTTCGATTCAAACTTAATCGCGGCTCGGAACATGAGTCGAGTCGCTGCGCAGTAACAACCTCATGTGACAGCGGGGTGAGTGGTGGGGTACTGCGCAGCTAAAAGCTAACTTCCAAGCCGCCATTAAGTTTGAATCGATCTGTAACGACTCGTTTCTTGACTTCTTAATTTGAACTTAGTGTTGGGTGACTCGGCACACGTGCTAGCACAGTTGTAGCTACGCACTAGGTTGAAAAGAGTCACTCACTCATTTTATTTTGATGTGCTAGCACACACCACACTGGCACAGATTAGCTACACACAGAACATTTGTACTGTTTTGAACGAAATGAGTCAGTCGATCCAGTCACTCACTCTTTTTTTGTATTTTGATCATTGATATCTTCGTTCACGGTTGCTAGCACAAACATACACCACAGAACTCACCGCGCGTGTGCCTACTCTACTACGTATGTGTGCCGTGTCGCGTTGTCGTCACTACTCATTATATACACCACACACGCGACTCGGTGAGTCGGCGAGTCACGCAACTCACTGACTCACTCACAGCACGTTCGTGCTCACAAGCCACTGCAGCCTCGCCTCAATCAAAGTTTGGTAGCACAGTGTGCTACCACACTTTGTAAAAAGAGTGCCTCCCACGATCCTCATTTTAAAAAGGTGAGCTACCCCTATTTGAACCAAATGAACGAAACCAATCAAAATACCAAATCAAAACCAATCCGAACAATACTTTCAACGAATGACAACCCAACCAACAATTTATTATTTATTATTATTATCAACATTATAGAAGTTAAAAACAAAGATACCTGCTCTAAAATTTTTTTGGAATTTCTGGGTGAAGGTCATTCTTCGACGGAGACTCTTAACACCGCGATTCAGAAAATGACAATAAATGAACAACGCCATCTATCGAGCACGAAGTGATACTGTCAAAATATATGGGAAAACGTTCGAACACTCTGTAAGCTAAATAAGCTATGTATGTAGAAAAGTGTAAAATTAAAGATTAAATACCTATATTTTTTAAGAAATTAACATTTGTCACTATTCTTTCATGATTATCATGATTTGAAAGATAGGTACGCCACCTATCGCACTAATACTAAACTAATAAATAAACAACGCATCTGGAAAATTTTAATTAACCTAACTTTAGAGTTATATTCTATACACAATGTATCGCGTTAAGTTTCCGCGCAAAGAAAATGACGATCATATATTATTATATCACACGATTTCACAAACCTAGTAATTAAGTAGTAAGTATCATTTCGCGTCAATAGATGTCGTTACGTGTATGTACATTACGTAATGAAAATTCGTTCTTGAACACTTTAAATTCATATATCTTTTGATATTTTGAAGCGATTGCGATGAAACAAAAACTAAATGAAACATCGAGTTACACACAATATTTGAGTGTAAAAGTTAACCATATTGATTTCGTACTTTTTACGTGATAGTGGAACAATCAAACTAAAGAACATACAAACAGACAGACAAAAAATGATAGAAATGGAATCTGTTGGTTATTCTTGGACACCCCACCAACTTTTTTTTTTTTTTTTCACTGTACAGAAACGCCTCGTCTACAGATTTATTATATGTATAGAATAGATATAGATAGAAGATATGGGCGAACAAGTATGTGAAACACAACAAAAACAACATTCCCGAAGAATAACCGATAAACCATGCATGAGGAGCTCGTGGCAAAGTAATAAGAGCCGCACAGGTCAATCCATCACGTTAAGCTACGCTTGCCGGAGTTGGTCCGTGGATGGGTGACCATCTTTACAAACTTCGACTCCTGCGTGTCTCGGAAAGCACATTAAGCCGTTGGTCCCGGCTGTCATTCGTGGATCATTGACAGTCGTTATGGGTCGTCAGAAGCCCGAAAGTCTGACAACCAGTCTTACCAAGGGGTATCGTATTTACCCAGTTACGGGTTGTGGAGGTCAGATAGGCAGTCGCTCCATTGAAAATACTGGTATTCAGCTGAATCCGGTTAGACTGGAAGCCGACCCTAACATAGTTGGGAAAAGGCTAGGCAGATTGAATCGATAAACCATGCATTTAGTATCAAAACACGCAAGAATCCTCCTTGCTGTGTAGTACATGACAGATCGCTTCAGACTCAGAATAGCGCTCTCTGTTGAGATTCCTACTTTGAACCCGAAATGGGCATCGTGCAACTCAACCTAGGCCGTGAGGCGACTATTCAGCAGACTGTCAACACCTTAGGTACTATGGTAGCAAGCTCACGCCTTCTTCCCAGGGGGGCAGGCAGGAACTGCAGAACGCCACCTGCAATGATCCTTACACAGGTACTTCTTTTGCTTCGTTTACGCACGTGGTCACACACGCCGCCGCCGCGTGCGAGTACTACGCACCCGGCCTTTCTGAAGAACATCACCAATAAGGTCATTTTACGTCCTTCTAACGTAACGTAAGTCTTAAGCCGGCGCCAGACATAGTCACATATTTGATCAAACATCTTTGATAGACTTTGCTCACACATTTCACCACAGGCTAGGGGTGAGGCGTATATATATCGTAAGACGTACTAGATAAAAATAACAGCTAAGTATTAAAAAATAACAAATATCAATTAGTTCCTAACAATATAAAATACCCGTTACTTAAAATAACAGACTCTCAAGACTGTTACCGCGACTGTTAGGTATTGTTAATACATTATAACAGTCCCCACACAAAGGAAGGAATATAGCAATTTCTCTCTCTTTCTCATAAAAAAATGGAAGATATGCAATTGAAATTTAAATACGTATTTATAGTCCGTACAAAAATAACAGGCTGTTATTTAATAACAGATATTTAGAACTGTTATTTTTTGTAACAGTGTTTATCCTGTTACAACCCATCTTTACCACTGGCGACATGCTTTCAGTGTCGCCAACTGCTATCTTCAGTTAGTAGCTAAACAGTCTGCTAAATGTAGCTAGATTGTCAGATTGTACACACGGCTACAAATCAAGCTATACATTTCCAGTTTATGCTGATCTCGCATTGTATATAATTTCCTTACAATGCGAGGTCAGCTTATGCTGGAAATGTATAGCTTGATGTGTGTACCCAATAAAGTAGCTAAATGCTACTTCTACTTCGTTTTTGATTCCCAGATAATAATTTCAAATTTCAAATCTTTGTTGTTTGTTTTTTTAATATGATGTTTGACATTTGCACCTGTCAAATTACTCTATCTACTTCTTTTCATATGTAATTCCATTTTCCGCGAGCATGAATTAAATTGATAACACAACACAATAAAAATGTTGTTAGAGTTTACCAGTGGAGCCAACATTACGGCAAAGGAACTATTTGATGAAACTACAGATATATCATTTCATACTTCCAGACGCACTATACCATAGACCTAATAAAAAATATCGAAAGTATTTACGTCATGTGTAAAGTAGCTAGAAAAAGTAGCTGAAAAATCTAACTACAAGTTTGATTAATTTTTTTATTTAATTGCCTGATACTGAAAAATAGCTAGATCTAGCTACAAAGATGTTTGATCAAATATGTGACTATGTCTGGCGCCGGCTTTAGGAATATAATTCTGTGCCTCCTGTGATAACTGATACAACTAAAAAATCAACACTTTACAGGAGAACAAAAGCAAGATTTAAAAAATTCTGGTTCGTGAACTAAGTGGGCTTTTTTTTTTTTTTTTTTTTGAGGGTGGGAAATCATCCAATGACTTCTCCCGCTCTGGGTGGAGCGGAAGGGCGTGTCAGACTTTTACTGACTAAAACCCACCCGTGTTCCTTCAGTTGCCTGTTGCCAAGGTCCCGGTATCCCTTTCGGACTAACCCGCAACCCTGGCAGGCATCGGTCCTAGCGGACCCCGCCAATTGTGCTGACATCTCTTTGAGGCGCGCGTGGAACACGACGCGCCATCGACCCGGGCCTGGTCCTGATCGGACGGCAAGCTACCCATTGCTCGCCGTCCGCAAGCCCGCGCCTATGGTGGCCGGGAATCCGCCTGGACGCCCCGACGCCCCGGGCGTCTCCAGCGGCGGCGGCGGTTAGGGGCGTGAGGGCGCAAATTTTGCCTCTCCCTCACGCGTTCCGCCTCCTCCTTCGCGAGCATTACTGCTTCGCAGAAGGAGGTGACTGCTTCCCATGCCCTCTCGCTCCGTACCATGGCCTGGACCAGAGCCGGACGCGAGAGGTCACCGCCGCCAATCGCCTCCAAGAGGACACGGCGGGGCTCCGCCCAAGCGGGGCAGACCTCCACCGTATGCTCCACCGTGTCCTCCGGGCGATCCACACAGTGGTGACACCCGGGCGTTTCCTCCCGCCTTATACGAAACAGGAACCTCCCGAAGCAACCGTGTCCGGTGAGGACCTGTGTCAGGCGGAAGGTGAGGACGCCGTGGCGCCTCTCTAGCCACTCCTCAAAGAGGGGACTTATCGCCGCAATTGTGGCGTGCCCAGCACTGGGTTGCGACAATCGCACTCTCCATGCCGCCATGAGATCCTGCCGGAGCTCTGTCCGCTGAGCCGCGATTTCTCGCGGCAGCGGAGTTATGCCCCGGCGCTTCATCTCCTCGCGCCACTCCCAGATGTGCGCGAGGACCTTCGCCTCCAGATCCCATGGCGGTAATCCGGCCAGGAGGCTCGCCGCCTCGCGGGAGACCGTGCGGTATCCCCGGGCCAGCCGAATGGCCATGACCCTTTGGGACGCGTTCAACCGGCGGGCTGGCCGCAGCCTAGAACTAAGTGGGCTAGGTTACACATAACTACCTTCTTTTGAAGTTATAAACATTCACTTTCAATGCGCATTTTAATTTGTATGGTAAATAAAATATTTTTAAAGTGTGATGATGAATAATGCATGAATAATGAAAAACCTGTAAGATGTACCTTTTTATTTCCAATATTTGTGTTAAAATGACGTGATACAATGATACAAGTACAGTTAAATTATGTTGCACCTATAAGTTGTATTTGTGTAAACTGATATACTTACAAGAAGTAAAAAATCTAATAACTCATTAGAATATTATGTTCCTTTTACCTGAATTATCAGTTTGTTAGTGTGCTGTGTGATATAACTTTAGTTATATCAATATCCACGATAAACATACTGAAAAATAAAAATGTGAAAAGTAATATAATCACTCTTATACCACAAAGCACGAAAAACAATGTGTGGAGCAATTACTTTAAGGGGTTACAACTTAACTGAACACGGGGTTACAACTTAAAAGGACGGTAGATGGCGCTGCGTCTAGCCTAACGTAAAATCAAACGCTGTGTTATAAAATATCTTTTAAAAATACTATTAGTGCGTATAAGTAATCAAAACTAAGTGCACCAGTTAAAACAACAACTAATAACTTCGTGACAGTGTTATCTACGAGTCTTATAAACAAACTGTGAAATTAAAACAAAAACAAAACTCTTAATCCACAAACCACCAACAACATCAGTGACAATACGCAAAAAAACCAATCAACAATAACCGAGGATTGTAGTGCAGAGAAACCACCTGCATGTTCATTGTTTATGTGGCAATAAACAACATTAAAATCCAAGTGAGTTAATTAATTAATTGATAGTTAATCAAATGAATAGTGAATAAAAAATATAAAAAATTGGGACGGTTGTTGTACTATTTAAAAAACCCGATTACCCACCGTACCCTAAATCCATAAACTCTACCAATACGAAACCACACCTAATTTTCGCTTACAGTGTTCAAGACCAACTGACCCAATGGTTGTATGACGTGATTGAGATTTCAATGTCCCGAGTTCGAACCACGGTCAGACATAATAAAGATTTTTTGAGTTTGTTTCTCCGAAATCTTGCTGTTCTAAAAGTAATAATCACCGAGCTAAGTTGAACGTCACATTATTTACGAAAAAAATTACTTAAGATAAATTGAAAATAAACGACGATACAAAATGAATTGCGAAGCATGTAAACAACAAATAGCACGCGGTGAATTACTACGTTGTTTCATTTGTAAACATGTTTACCACTATCGATGCGTAAACATAACGACATCTTTTTATATGGAAAACAAACACAAATTAACAATGTCCTGGAGCTGCCCGTCATGTGCAAACTTAAAAAAACAGATTAGAAATGATGATACTCCCGTCCGTAGCCAACCGATGCCTACGCTGAACGACACTACAATGTCTATTGACGAACATATTGAAGACGATCACAGTATACTAGGCCATACCAGGAGGAGTATCTCTCCTACGAGTCCAACAAACGCACATTTGAGCTCACAAGCAACAAACTCTATTACTTTACTACAAATAAGCCAACTGTTAGATGAAAAGCTTGAAAATAATAAAACAGCAATATTAAACGAAATAAAAGGCACAGTACAGAGTGAAATAAATATAGCAATCCACAAACTACAGTCAAAAGTTACCCAAACAACAGAAGCCTTACACTTGGAACAGACCTCAATAAATACTAGCATAGTAAACGTAAACGAAAAGATACGGAAACTGGAAATTGAAAACGACAAACTCAAGAAAGAAATAGAAAAACTGCAAAACCAAGGTACGCGAAAAGACGACAACACAAAAAGATTTGTTATCTACGGCCTAAATGAGTACTATCGGGAAACTGAAAGAGATCTTGAGGATAGAATAATTTACGCATTCCAGGATACGCTGAGCATTGACCTAACTGGTTATGTTGAAGAATTACACCGCATAGGAAGAAATGGGCTAAAACGTCCAATACAAATAGAGCTCGTCAGTAAAAGAATGACAAAGTATATCATAGCACAGGCAAAATTTTTGAAAGAGCAAGGACTCCATGTTTCAGAATATCTCGATTTGGATGAACTAAAAGAAAGAAGAAAATATAGAGAAGAACGAAATCTGTCGCGAAGAAGCAATGTAAATCCATCTGAAAACACATTCATGAGCCACACCCTGACTGCACCACAAACCACAAACGTTACAACCACATCCGCTACCCCAACGCGTAGAGTCAGCCACGGTGATGTAAGTCACAAACAACCCGAAGACCATACTTTTCGACTTTAAAATATATATACAAAACGTGCAAAGTCTCAAAAACAAGACTCATATTCTTGAGAGTATATTAGACAATGAACCTTATAATGTAGTCTGCCTTACCGAGACGTGGATTAGAAATCATCAAAAAGAATTGATTACAGTCAGTGGATATGAGTTCAGTTCGGCCTTCTGTCGACAAAACCACCGGGGCGGTGGAGCCGCCATTCTGACGCGAACAGGATTGAACTGCAAAGAACTACCCGACATTATCAATCTATCCGTTGAATATGTTGTTGAATGCTGTGCCATAGAAATTAAGTCACCAAAACTAATTATTATTCTTGTATACAGGCCAGATCGAAATATAGAACAGTTCTTTAACTTTTTAAATAAACTTCTGAAGCTCATTGCACTAAAGTTTAAAAACAAACGCCTCATAATTACCGGAGATTTTAACTTAGATTATTTTAAGAAAGCAAAGGAATACCAGAAACTTAACAATATCATGACAGAACTAAATCTACATCAAATCATCAAAACTCCCACAAGAGTCACTAAATCAACATCGACTTGTATAGATCTTTTATTTACAAATAATAGTAGCACAGAATTTCAAATAACTGTTAACAATAATGGTATCTCAGATCACAATAGCTTAATATACAGCCTTAGGAACAAGGAAACGCAAAACCTTAAAACGCCCTACGTTACTAAAAGAGTCTTTAACAATATTAATTTAGCAAATTTCCAATCAGCATTAAATAAAATAAACTGGAAAGACATTTTTTATCAAAACTTTGACATAAATAAAACTTATAATAAATTTCATGACATTTTACAATCCAATTTGAATAAATACATACCAAAAAAACGGATGAAAAGAATGCTTAATAAACCTAACAATTATCTTACAAAGGGACTAAAAAAATCATGCAAAAATAAAAGATTAACTAGAATTATCGCAAATCACCTCAATAGCGCCATATTTAAAAAACACTACAAAGTATACTCGAAAATGTTAAAAAGATGCATTAAAACTTCAAAAAAACTTAATTACATAAAAGAGATGAATGCCTCAAAAAATAAAACTAAAACTATGTGGTCATTAATCAATAACATTACTAAACCTAATAAAACTAAATCAAATCTTAAAAACATTACCTTAAGATTGAATAACTTAAAAATAAAATCACCGCAACAAGTTTGTACCGCATTTAATGATTATTTCGTATCGGTAGGTGTAGATAACAGAAGTACGAGAGCAGTGGCGCCAGCGCCGTGCGGGCCATCGTTACATTCGGTGCATACGCCCGCAATAAACTCCATGTACATAGAACCGGTAACCGAGCGAGAGGTCTTTAAAATTATACACGGTATGCAAAATAAACGCAGCTTTGGAGTGGACGATATACCGCCGCTATTAGTTAAAAAATGCGCTAAGGAGCTAACATCGCCTCTCACTAAACTAATAAATATTTCTTTTGAGGAGGGACGATTCCCAGAAAAACTTAAAATTGCGAAGATACGCCCAATTGCGAAAAAAGGAGGAAATTCAGAAAATCCTAGTAATTATAGGCCTATTGCTCTGTTACCCACTATCTCAAAATTTTTCGAAAAAGCAATGGCAAATCGTGTCAATAAATTTTTGGAAAAATATGACATTTTAGATAAAAATCAATTCGGTTTTAGGAAAAAATGTTCAACTACATTAGCGGTATATAACTATGTACAGGAAATTTACAGTTGCATTAACGAACGAAAGTACGCTATTGGACTATTCCTAGACATGACCAAGGCGTATGACAAGGTGTCACATAAAATTTTATTACAAAAACTTTACGGATCGGGTATTAGAGGGCAAGCTTTTAATTGGTTTAAATCTTATCTACAAGACAGGGTACAATTCGTAGAATTAGAATATTTCGATAGCATTCACCACGAAACGTACAGCATACGATCAGATATGGCTACCTTTAATACTTCAATACCCCAAGGAAGTGTTTTAGGATGTACCTTATTTATATTGTATATAAATGACTTGCCAAAAAAGATAAGTTCGTCGTGTATTTTGTTCGCTGATGATGTCTCTCTATTATTTAAAACGCCCGCAACCGTTGATCATCTAGCAATTATAAAAACTTTCACAGAAACTGAGCAATGGTTAAAAGAACATAACTTAGAAATAAACTTAACTAAAACTAAAATATGCCAATTCAGAACTTACCAAAGAACCCCACTAAATCTAAATACACTAACCCAACAAACAAAATTAGAAGAAATAAACGAATTTACACTTTTAGGCCTAACACTGGACACAAATCTAAATTGGAAGAAACATATAGAAACCACAAGAGCAAAATTGTCCCAATTTATATATGCACTAAGCATATTGAAATGCAACACAGACTATAAAACCGCCTTATCTGCCTATTATGCGTACGCCTACTCCTGGCTAAATTATGGTATTATTCTTTGGGGAGAAAGTACTGACTTTTTGGATCTGTTCATCCAGCAAAAGAAATGTATCAGAATACTAATGAACATAGACCAACGAGAGAGTTGTAGGACACACTTTATCAAGCAACAAATTCTTACACTACCAGCAATATACATACTGCAAAGTTGTATATTTGTTAGGAAAAATAGGCACCTCTTCAAATCTAATATCGAGCTAAATGAAAACTATAACCGACGGAACAAGAATAGATTAATACTACCCATCACAAACTTAAAAGTTATCGGGAAAAGTCCATACTCAAGACTAGCTAATATATTTAATAAACTTCCGGAAAGTTTAAAATCCCTACCAAAAGACTCAATTTTCTCGAAACAGTTGAAATCTCTGTTAATAAAGAAAGGCTACTATACTGTTGAGGAATTTAAAACTGACAAATTGTGAATCGCCTGACCGTGTATCAATATCAATATGCTTGACGTACCTATATGTGAAATAATAAATGACTTTATACTCCACAATAATTATGCTTAGGCCTATATGACTAAAAAGAGAGAAAGAAGTACTTATAATGATTTATTTGAAATAAAATGTAATAATTAATTAATTAATGTTTAGTTTAACGTTTAATTGTAATAATTAGAATCAATATTATGTAATTTAATCATTTGCAGTGCCCTTACAGGGTGCATGTCTTAATACTGTGAAATGAAATTTTAATGCATGCCTACTAACCAGTGTTTTACATGTTAGCAAATAAATAAATAAATAACATATATCTATAATCACGATTTTTTGCAAAAATCCTGGCAGATATATCACTTTGCACCAAAATATTTCCGAAACTATAGCAGATAGAAGAACGTGAGTTAGACCAAAAAAAACGTTTTTTTTTCTGATAATTTATATGTAAAAGTCACAAAAAGGGTACAACTCGACTTAAATCACTGATCACAGGAGGCACAGAATTTACATTTAAGCAAAACTGTACAAATTTTTATGCCTTGTAATTTTTTGATTTTCCATCACTTTTGGTGCTTTTTTTCATAATATGACGTACGTAGTCTACATAAATCATAATTAAATAACTAATGCAAAAAATACAATTTTCAAGGTCGTGGCGTTGTTCTGGGTTGATAGGTTTTGTTAATTAATTAATTAATTAAAATCAAGGTAGTAGCAATACCAAAGTGTTGCCAGCTAAGTATTGTGGTGGTGGAGTCCGCTACGTGTCGTAGTTGCCAGCTCAGTATTGTGGTGCTGGAGTCCGCTACGTGTCGTAGTTGCTAGCTAAGTATTGTGGTGCTGGAGTCCGCTACGTGTCGTAGTTGCCAGCTCAGTATTGTGGTGCTGGAGTCCGCTACGTGTCGTAGTTGCCGGCTAAGTATTGTGGTGCTGGAGTCCGCTACGTGTCGTAGTTGCTAGCTAAGTATTGTGGTGCTGAGTCCGCTACGTGTCGTAGTTGCCAGCTAAGTTTTGTGGTGGTGGAGTTCGCTACGTGTAGTAGTTGCTAGCTAAGTATTGTGGTGCTGGAGTCCTCTACGTGTCGTAGTATCCAGCTAAGTATTGTGGTGCTGGAGTCCGCTACGTGTCGTAATTGCCAGCTAAGTATTGTGGTGCTGGAGTCCGCTACGTGTCGTAGTTGCCAGATAAGTTTTGTGGTGGTGGAGTTCGCTACGTGTAGTAGTTGCTAGCTAAGTATTGTGGTGGTGGAGTCCGCTACGTGTCGTAGTTGCCAGCTAAGTTTTGTGGTGGTGGAGTTCGCTACGTGTAGTAGTTGCTAGCTAAGTATTGTGGTGCTGGAGTCCGCTACGTGTCGTAGTTGCCAGCTAAGTATTGTGGTGGTGGAGTCCGCTACGTGTCGTAGTGGCCAGCTAAGTATTGTGGTGGTGGAGTCCGCTACGTGTAGTATTTGCTAGCTAAGTATTGAGGTGCTGGAGTCCTCTACGTGTCGTAGTATCCAGCTAAGTATTGTGGTGGTGGAGTCCGCTACGTGTAGTAGTTGCTAGCTAAGTATTGTGGTGCTGGAGTCCGCTACGTGTCGTAGTTGCCAGCTAAGTATTGTGGTGCTGGAGTCCGCTACGTGTCGTAGTTGCCAGCTAAGTATTGTGGTGGTGGAGTCCGCTACGTGTAGTAGTTGCTAGCTAAGTATTGTGATGGTGGAGTCCGCTACGTGTCGTAGTTGCCAGCTAAGTATTGTGGTAGTGGAGTCCGCTACGTGTAGTAGTTGCCAGCTAAGTATTGTGGTGGTGGAGTCCGCTACGTGTCGTAGTTGCCAGCTAAGTATTGTGGTGCTGGAGTCCGCTACGTGTCGTAGTTGCCAGGTAAGTATTGTGGTGGTGGAGTCCGCTACGTGTCGTAGTTGCCAGCTAAGTATTGTGGTGGTGGAGTCCGCTACGTGTCGTAGTTGCCAGCTAAGTATTGTGGTGGTAGAATCCGCTACGTGTCCTCGAAATATGCTACGCCGACTAATGCAGCGCCGAGAGTTTGCAATAACGAATAATTTAATGAAGGCCCAGCGGAAATGGCCACGAACTTCCGTGTTGCAGGTTGTATGTTCGAAAATTTCGAACTCACGCAGACTCTTTAATAAACTTATGATAACATCACGCCTTGTTTCCAATTCCAGAAATTCCAGAAAGCAAAACCCAACAATACTTCGCCCAATGGGGAATCGAAACCAGGACCTTATGCCCACTACAGACAGAACACTACTATATGTGTACTACAAAGTAAATATATACAAAGTTTGTATATAAGAATTTTAACGCGCGGTCAGATTAGATCGAAACTCAGTATTTATAAAACCAAAAATAAAGAATAATGTCTGTCAGGGTTTTTCAAAAATCTACCCCTAACGGGGTGAAAAGGGGTAGTCTATATCACAGCTCAAACCACTGAACGGATTGGGCTGAAAAATCGTATTCCTTTTGGTTATGGCAATACTTGCCTTCGTAAATAATAAAGATTGTCACTTTTAGTGACAATCTTTATTATACTAAAAACAAAAAATTAACAAGTACGTGTTCCAGGGCTTTTTTTAAAATCAGCTGCTAACGGTGTTTAAAAGGGTAATAAAGTTTAAGGGGTACAGATCGTAAGTAAATACATTTTAAAGATGACTGATGATGATGATTTTTTAAAGGGGGTGGAGGGGTTGTTGAAGTTTTAAGAGGAAAGTACGAAATCCACGCGGACGGAGCGCTAGTCCTAACTAATATAATAAATGCGAATTTGTTCGTTCGTTACGCCTTCACGCTAAAACGGCTGAACGGCTTTGAATGAAATTTGACACAGGGGTAAACCAGTAAGGTAGTTGGGGTGGATTTTCTTAATGTTTATTAAAGTATTTACAATTGTGATAATTGTACTTGCTTGTTACTTTCTTACATATTTTATTTGTATCTTATTATTATTAAACAGGACATGTAGTAAAACTTAATAAATATTGTGATTTTTTTACGAAATTGAAGGATTGTAACGTATAAACAGCCATCCCATAATGTACATACTTTCTTCATAAATATGGTTTTGATTAATTGTTTGCTGAAAAAATGTGAAACGTACGGAACTCTGACTACGCGAACCAGACATGCAGTTGGCCTGTTTTTTTATCTAATTTAATTAGATAAATGTGTTTAACTTAACCGTGACGAATGAGTGTGCCTTATTATCATGAGTTATGTTATTACTTATAAGGATGATTTTAATATAAAATATATTTGACAATACTTCTGAAAATCCAAATCAAAATATTTTATTTCACAAAAACCTACATGGGCACTTATGAAACGTCAGAAGCTAGGTGCACGGGTCTTATTGGTTGTTTCCTATGGAGAAGAGCCGGCAAGAAACTCCACGGTTACTCTTTTAAAAATAATTCGCTTTTACAATATTTCCGAATTACAGTGTTAATAGTTATGTGAGGACAGAGTAGACCTTTCAACAAGTATCAGATAAGTAATTAAAAAAATTGAAAAAGTAAAAAAAAATCTATATCCACTAAGCCTACAATGTTCTCACATTCACAAGATAGAAAATAATCTATAAAAAAGATAAATAAGATACTAAAAATAAAAACCTATTTAAACGAAATGACATGATTGCCATTACAACTGTAACAAATCTGAATTATTATCATGGAAACTTCCTTGTGTTCAACGTTGTCTTTAATCTTATAATATTATGCTTTTTTTGATAAGGACACGTTTGATGTGGGTTCTGAACTTTCCATCGCTAAGTTCTGTACTTAACCGACTTTGGCAACTTGTTATAAAAGCAGATACTTACTGTTTATAAGAAATGACATCACTAAAATTCCTTACTTTTGACTATGAAAATCTTAACGCTATTCTGACAAAAAAATCTCTTAAAAATTATTTTTTACTAAAATCGAATTTGACAATAGCGCCACCACTTCGCACTTGGTTTTCCCTACCCCGTGAATTTTAGAGCCGGAGGCGCACAGGGATAGCAGCTTCGACGTGTTTTTTTAAGGAATTTTTCACTTTTTTAATGGAAAATACGGAAAAAAAAGTTGAGTCTCAGGGATTTACGGGTTTTTTATAGGGGGTCGAAATTTTCAAATTTTCATTTTCCCGATAGGACACACAATTTTCGAGAAATAAGCTAAAGAAAATTTAAAAAATATACAGTACTTTTTTGCAACTGAAGTCGCGGTGTTGTTTTTTTTTTTTTAAATTTAGTTCATGACATCTAATTTTATTCCACACATTTTTAATCGCTATTAAAAATAGTCGGATTTAGTTGGAGGATTTTAGATATAGGACAAAATTTTAGGTTAAATCGTCAAATTCAGAATAATATTTTCACTAAACTAATTATAACTAATATAACTAAATTATAGATAAGTTGTGTCAACATAGTCTATTTCATAATGAGTTTAGTCGTTTGACACCTTTTTTTGTTGGTCTGAGGTTTGACAGGACTAAACTAAATAGTGATTTTTAGACAGTTTAGAGAATTTTGTGACAAGAGAATCGGCACCAATTTCATATTACCTATTTTATTTTATTTTACTTTATTTGGGAAAACAAACGGTTACACATTACAATATGGTTAAGAACTTAAAACTAAAATGGTAATATAAATGTATAACCAACAACATTTTCCACATAATATAAAAAAGTTAAACTAACATGAACATCGTGCGATGTAAAGTACATAGACTTGAAAGTATGAATAAATGTTAAAATAAAACTAAACTGAAAGTTATACAGGCTAAAAAAAAAAAAAAAAAATAGAAAGAATTGAACTATGGTTTTAAATTGCTATGTACTTAATTCTGCTATGGTATTAAGAGCAATACTTCTAAATTTCCCAGCCGAAACAGCAAAGAACTCAATATCCTGGAAAATTTTATTGAACTGAGTGGTAAGACGTCGTAGGGGTGCTCGCGCGCGCACACCTCGACATTTAGTTGTTCTAGGTACTACATAACTTATTCTATTGTTGTATCTTACCTATGTTTACTACGCGATCGCGTGTGTATTTATAATTATGGAAATCGCTTCTTATTTTGAAAAGTCCTAAGTTTTTGCGAACATACAAAACTTTCTAAGAAATATCGATAAAAATACTTTAAAATAAAATACTTTCTAAGATAGATCGTCGCGCGAATAAGCGATCGGTCGCGCGCTCACATTTTGTTCGGGAAACCGAAAAGCGCGCTCTGTCGGCGCGACCACGCGTTCTGTCGGCGCGACCACGCGTTTTGTCGGCGTGACCACGCGTAACACGCGTTTCAGTTCACCGAACAAAAATTTAATCGTGTATTCGACAATAAGGGTAGTATGATGCGTTGATATTAAAAAGCTAGGTATTGCGGTAAAAAGTTAGACACACAAATGGACGGCCTTGGCTCAGTAATAGGATCCCATAAACCCTTTTTGGTATAAAAATCTTAAATAAGGTTCAAGATTGGCGCAGCAGAACTACTATGCGTCGATACTAAACTTATTATTTAGCATAATCAGCCTATAATGTGCCCACTGTTGGGAAACAGGCCTCCTCTCTGTGAGAGGGATTGGGCCGTAACCCACCAAGCGGGCCAAGTGCAGGTCTGCAGCTGTCACACCTGAGTCTTCGAAATTTTGGTTCTAGGACATGTCAGTTTCCTCATGATGTTTTCCTTCGCCGGCACCACACCGCATTAAGAGCAGTCGTGATGAAATACACTAATGCTGGAGCTACACTTCGCGTTATTGCGAACTTTTCTTCGTGCGCTCTCTCTCGCACACCCCTCGATGTCTCGCTGAGCAACAGAGAGCGCACGAATAAAAGTTCGAGATAGCGCGAAGTGTAGCCCCAGCATAACCGTGCGTTTGCACTGGCGAAGTCAAAGTCAAAGTCAAATAATTTATTTCAAGTAGGCACATTAAAGGCACTTTTGAACGTCAAATACATAGAAACAGAACTGATTCTAGTTGCCCCTTCCAAAAGGTAGTTTTCATATGGAGAAGAATGGGCAAGAAACTCCACCGTTACTCTTTTAAAAAAATGTTTTACAATATTTGGTGTACATCAATTATATAATTACATGTGAAGACGATGCACCGAGAATACAATTACAATAGGTAAAAAGAATTAAAAATTAAAAATGGAGCAATGACAAATAAATAAATTAAGTATGTGATAGATACATGGTGCTCACATATTTACAAACATTAAAGTATACGATATCACAATATTCCTACAAACTTGCAAGTAATACTAATAGGACAGTGTGTGAGATTAATTATCATAAAATGTAAAAAAATCGATGATATAAAAATAATAAATTTTACAACTAGATTAGCAACCAGTTTGATTTTGTCCAGCCTCGAATTTGTCCTATGGAGCAAGACCAGCATGTTTCCAAGCATTCTTATCTTGGATATAATCCTCTAATTTGTAATATGCTTGTTTACAAAGTGTACTTTCAATATGAGTTTTAAATTTTCTTTCATTTAATTGCAATATATCACTAGGTATTTTATTATAGCATTTAACGCAGTACCCCATAAAAGATGTTTGTACTTTAGCTAATCTGAAAAATGGTTGATCTATTTTATCTTTATTTCTAGTGTTAAAATTATGTCTATCACTTATTTTATTAAAAAGATTTAGATTTTTTCTTACATACATAATATTCTCATAAATGAATTGGCAAGGTACCGTCATAATATTAATCCTTTTAAATAGTTCCCTGAGAGATTCGCGGCGACATAGATTATAAATGGCTCTGACAGCTCTCTTTTGCAAAACAAAGATGGATTCAATATCAGCAGCCCGACCCCACAGTAAAATGCCATACGACATAATGCTGTGGAAGTAACTGAAATAGACCAAACGAGCGGTTTCTACATATGTTA
The DNA here is from genome assembly GCA_947363905.1 of Lithophane semibrunnea. Classification (NCBI taxonomy): domain Eukaryota; kingdom Metazoa; phylum Arthropoda; class Insecta; order Lepidoptera; family Noctuidae; genus Lithophane; species Lithophane semibrunnea. The sequence goes on along the minus strand of OX376213.1, from coordinate 10,887,155 downwards.
ACTGTCTTATCTTTCTAACAGCATAAGCGGCCGAGCTTAGCCGTCCCGCAAGAGATGTTATATGGGGTCCCCATTGTAATTTCTCGTCTAGCGTGATTCCCAGGAAAACTGTTTGATTAATAAATTCCAGTTTTTCTCCATTCAATATGATGTCACATTCGCTACTTCTAACATTAGGTAATGTAAATCGAATGCATTTGGTTTTTTTTTAATTAAGTACCAAATTATTTACCGTAAACCAATCTTGGACCTGAAGAATAGCGCTATTCACGTCGTCAAGATTTTGCGACCGTCGGTTTATTTAAAAAATCAATGATGTGTCATCTGCAAATAACACCATCTTCGGTTGATTTAGTAGTAATTGGGGTAAATCATTAATGTAAACTAAAAAGAGGAATGGACCCAATATCGAACCTTGAGGAACGCCCATTGCCATTTCAGACCCCAATGAGTTTACGCCGTTTACTTGAACTTTAACTTTTCTATCTTTCAGATATGATCTTAGTAAATCAAGAGCTGTATTCCTAATCCCATAGTGCTCTAGTTTCAGCAGAAGTGTCTCATGGTCGACGCAATCGAACGCCTTCGAGAGGTCGCAAAATATTCCAATGGCATCTTGTGCTTCTTCCCAGGCGTTAAAAATGTTCTTTATTAGGGAGACACCGACGTCAGTGGTACAACGCCCTTTGGTGAAACAGTACTTTGTTCATGAAAGATGGAATTTTTATTAAAGTGACGTAACATTTGATTAAGCATCAACTTTTCAAACACTTTGCTGAGAACTGGCAGAATTGACACAGGCCTATAATTTTTGAGTTCCTTACTATCACCGGATTTGAACAAAGGAACTACTTTACTGTGTTTCATGAGATCCGGAAAGACTCCTTGGTCTACTGGTGTTAAATAAGAAAGCTAAATAAGGCGCAATGGTTTCGATGATAGACCTACAGACTTTTACAGACATTCCCCATAGATCTTCTGTTGATTTAATTTTAAGATCTTTAAAAGCTTTTATAACTGCCTGGGGGTTTGTATGCTGAAACCTAAACTCCAAAGGGCATGCCTTTACATTCTTTTTAAGTAAGGCAGCAGAAAGCGCGGGTGAAGAATTTAAAGCTTCAGTAGTTTTAACAGGAATATTACCAAAAAAGTTTTCAAATTCCTGAGCTATTTCTACATCTGAGTTGATGAGGCCATTTTCAGTCTCTAAATTGAATTCAGTACCACGCCGTTTCCTCCTACCTGTTTCATTATTTATTATTTGCCAGGTAGTTTTTATTTTATCATCAGCAGATTTTATTTTATTGCTAATGTAAAGAGCTTTAGCTATTTTGCAAACATTTTTAAAAGTTTTAGAATATTTTGCAACATACTGATGAAAGGATGTATTATTCATATGTTGCTTTAGGCCAAGATTTTCCCTGCTTTTACGACCAATCACTAAATAGGAACTTTGTGTAAATAGTTTTAGTTTTTAGTGGAAAAGTGTCATTAAATTGCTTATTTATTAATGAAAAGAAATCGGCATAGACCTCATTTGGGTCACAGACATTATTAAAACTCTGAACACATAATTTACTGGCCAAAGAACTATTTAAATTCTCTAAGTTTTTACATGTAATTGGCCTAAACCTAATTAGAATTTTTTGTAAAGGCATGTAGGCGCAAAATGTTATTGTTTGACCACTGTGATCAGATGGCAACTTATTTACAATTTCTTTATGTAAGTAATCACAATTACAAAAAATATTATCTATACAAGTGGCAGAAGAAGCTGTCACTCGGGTTGGTTCAACAAAAACATTTGACAAATCAAATGACCTAAAAAGACTTAATAATCTCACAGTATTCGAGTTATTTTCTAATAAGTTAATATTAAAATCACCACATTTATGATTATTGACTTACTATTAGCACTAAGTTTCTTTAGCACCTCTTCCATTACAGAATCAAACATAGATAGATTCTGGTAGCTTGGCGATCTGTATACACATACTATAACATGCTTATCAAGCTCAACACAGGACAATTCAATGGTCTGCCAGGGTTACGGGTTAGTCCGAAAGGGATACCGGGACCTTGGCAACAGGCAACTGAAGGAACACGGGTGGGTTTTAGTCAGTATAAGTCTGACACGCCCTTCCGCTCCACCCAGAGCGGGCGAAGTCATTGGATGATTTCCCACGCTCAAAAAAAAAAAAAAAAGGACAATTAAATGGTGTGTTCAACAGACAGTCCAATGATGTCTTTCCGTTCTTTTGATTTAATATAATTTTTTACTAATATTAATGAACCGCCATGTATCATACGTTTTCGACTGAAATGGCTAACTACACAATAATTTTCATAATTAATTGACATTACCTCTGTCTGTATAATTTTAACGTATGTTGCCCCCCCTTTGGTTGTTTATTTTTATGTATAATATTGCCAGAAGATACCTTTTTATTATTCTCTAATAATAATAATTGTTTATTTGAAGGGGTAACTTCTGTTGTCTTACTTACTAGTTTAACCTCTCTGCTCGACAAGACTTTGACACGTGACACATCGGCTAACTCGACAGGATGTTGCGAATTCCGTCATGAAAATCAGGAATTTACATGAACTTTCAGCATTTGAATTTATTAATAAAAGTATGTTACCGCATCTATTTTATACAATAAGTTTGTGGCAAATATCATAAATTATATATCGAGGTCGGTCAAACCGCGTCAGTCGACTGCGTAAGTTGTTTAAAATAGGTATAAATACACCTATTCAAAAGGTAGGCAACTCAGATTCCCTGAAAATATGTACATAAACAATCTTCTCTCTTGCTGAAAATATGCAAAAGGACCAAATAAAGATATTATTATTCTTTCTACATTCTTACTTTTACCATTATTCATACTTAAATTAGATAAAAAACACGATCAAATATGAACAAAAATTAACAAAAATTGTGGTGCGACGTAACACTTCTTAGTGCTTACCGTCACCCAATTTTTCGATTTCGATTCAAATGTTGCACTCAGCCTAATCGATATTCGATATAATCAAACTTGATTAAAAATTGTAGAAACTGAATAAAAACTCTTTGGTATATTTTTCATTAATTATTTTATTTTGAAAATTAATTTTAGTAATAAGTACATACACATAGGTACACTGTGGATAGTGGTGTAACGTTTTAGGGTTCCGTACGACCGAATGAAAAACTGAACCCATATAGGATCACTTGTGTCACACGAGTCTTGTGTCTGTTCTGCATTGCTGCAATTTGCTTCGAATCTACTGGACCGATTAGGTTGATATTTGGTACACATATACATTTTGGTGACCCAAACATGGAAATGTAACGTAAATAAATGAATTTAGCAAATAGTCACTTTTGGGGGGCCAAACCAGAAAATTGAAAAAAAAAGTTTTCGAAAAAGCGTTCATACCCGCAACGGTCTTCTTCTTATTTGATAGCAAGAGAGAAAGAGAGGGAAAGTGGGAATTTAGTCAAAATGAAAATCCAAGATGGTGGGTTCAATTTTTTTTTAATTTTTCCTCTTATCTTTCGTTTTCATAGTTTGCGATAATGCTAAAGTCAATAGTGAGGTCAAAATTTAAATCCAAGATGGCGGCTGCGACAAGTTTTTGTCATGTGTGTCGTGTGGTTTTCGGGTGATAGTGTCGATACCCAATAAGATGAAATTATAATTATATTGTAAATAAATTATCATAGACATCAGTCGCTGTCGATTGTAAACTTGATAGTTTGGCTATCAAGTTTACAATCGACAGTTTACAAGCGACTGATGTAAAAAAAGGACCTCTTAATTATTTCGTCACGTCCGTTCGTCCATTGGTTCGGATGTCATACAGGCATTTTACTCGGACACCTATTTATACTATACCTACCGTTGAAAATTTGGAAGAAGGTGTATTCTTTACACCGCCAAAAATCGTATAATAAAATTACCATAAACATAATTAGGGTGTCATTCCCCATACATGCAATCGAGGGATGAAAAAAAGATGTATGTAAAGATGTATGACTCATAAGCAAGCATGTAGCATTGTTGGATCTTATAATTAAAATGATAAGATGCTTCTAAGTGACTGCTTTTTGAAGTGAATAACCAATTGTAACCGAAAATAACCCGTATTTCAACAATGAGTTACGGGTTATTTTCGGTTACAACTGCAGAATTAACTTTGTTTTTCGTAGTTTTTTCTAGAAATACAAACTTATTTTTGCAGTCGAAGAATTAATGCTGTGCAATGTGCATGCGTATATGTTCATCCCAACTACGGAACCCTTTTGTGAGTGGTCCGACAAAGACTTGGTCAGTTTCTTAAATTTCGTTGGGAAACTACCACAAAAAAAAACAATTTCTAGTACCTACTTAAGTAACCTAATAAAAACAAAAACTAGCAAGCTCATACAACTAACAAAACATATTGACGTTATGTAAAATTAAGTTCTCACCATTATCAAACAAAATTTTGTTACGCCTACCTAAAAAGTATACTGGGCATTCTGTAGCAAACTATCAGAAAAGTTTAAAAAATAAAATCCACATTAAAATAATTTTGTCCAATATATTAAAATAATTTAGAACAGCGAGCGCTTTCCATTTTTAAATTCAATTATAGAATCATTTCGGCGCGAAATTCAAAAGATGAGGTACCTAGCCCGGCCATAAGGTCCTGTCTATTGAGTTAATAGAATGTATAGATTTCAATATAATGTCCGAAAAACGATTAAAATAACATTAGAAAAGTATAAATTATTAATGTATCCAGTGCTTAATGTATTTATTGTATAAAACAATTTTATTTCAATTTCCAAGTATCGATTTCATATATTCGACATATTAATTAATCGAGAAGAACGAAATTTAAAAAATAATCGTTTGGCATAATCGTTTTCGGACATCATTACAATAAAAAAAAGTATAATGGACGGCGATTTTGAAAACAAATTCAGTAGTGGTAATGAATAATACGTGTTATTGGACCCGTGTTCGTATATTATGTTAAGATTTGGACATTTTCTAGTTGTATATAATATTTTGAATAATATTTGTCACATTTTAAATCGTATCTACATGTGTATGAGTGATATTCGTGATAAGTAAAAATGAAAACACGCACGATTGGCGCGAAACTTCGTCTTTGGATAACACAAAACTTCATTACCACTATTTATTTAACTTGAACAATGGATGAATTCGTCAAATAATTAAATGATGTATTATTCACTGCCCCTGTGGTGGGGTTTGGATGTTCAAAATCACAATTTTTTATGTTTTTTAGCCTCGACCACCACTGTTATAAAAATGGCGATTATGGTATTTACAGTCTTGAATTTTATATAGGTGAATTAATTAACTTGCGCGCTGAATATGAAAGATTTAATGGCGTAAACATAATGAGTTTTTATCAAACTCTCATAATTAACGCACATTCATAAGATTTGATGGGTAGCATATTAAATATTTCCATAATCGAGACAGGGTGTCGTATGTGGTAATTCTGGGGTCCAATTGGATCCGCTACCGAGCCGGCGGAGGTTTTTGTGTTCGGGTCCAATTGGGGGCGCTTCCGAACTATACGGTTAAAACGTTATCCGGAGTGACCTCCACAACTACAACTGAAGAGTCCAGAATACCCGTCGCAGTTCCAGCAGGAAGAGAATACCCTATCTGACTGGTTGTGGCCTCCAAAGATGTTGGTATTATAGGTGGATCCTCCTTCGTACAACATGATGATTTATAATTATTACTCACTATGCTGTTAGTATAACTAGACAACACAGACTCGTCACTAATACTACCATTTGTTATATTAGCTATAACCCTATTTATATTATATGCTATCAACATAGCAGGGACGACGCTTGCATAGAAGCCGATTCCTATCGGCTTCCCTTCTGAACTTCGGAACAAAACCACTCTATCCTCATTGAAAACTAACACAGTCAGTAGTGTTTAAAATGCCTGATCAATAATCACAATAGAGGTATTTAATACACCATAAAACTAAAACTATACAAAACGCCCACATTCAATGTTTTGTCATTGTTATCTCCCGACCGCAAAAATTTTTTCTCTTAAATAACTCGGCGGTGCGGGCGGCTTGTCGTTGATTCAAAAATCAAGGCGTCATGACGTCACTTCGGTCACGTGACACCCCGGTTTCATACGGCTCCAGTAACCCGGCCGACAGCGAGTTATGTGGTACCTACAAACAGTGATCGAAGCGTTGCGCGTGAACGAGATGAAGAGATATCGGTTCGGTAGTTTTCGTTGATTTTCGTAATGCGTTCGGCTCGGAGTTCGGACAGGAGATAGGACACGACGACACTATTAGACGCTAGACATTGTGTGATTGCATGGTTGTGTTTGACGTAATCGCATTATTCATCATTTTATTTTGTTTACACTTGCAGTTAATTCACATTTTGTTGGTATTATTCATTGAAATCATTAGTTTATCAGTACGAGAATCGTAGTAGTAGTATTAGTTTGTTGGTATAAAACAGTGATTAAAGTGTTTTGACTTTAGTGAAAGTGTACGTTGTAATTATGTATTTGGGGTAAGTAGATAGTTAATAAGTTGAAATTTCTTAATAGATTTGAAAAGTTATTAGTACGATCAGTAGGATTAGGATGGCGGCAATAATTCGTCAAGGACTTTCTAATTAACTACAATGTCTTTTGCCCCGCGTGCGGGCCGTCTGGTAGCTTAGTGGTAGCCTATAAATTGTTGTTTAGGATTATTTTCTTTGTGAGGAAACATGCTTTCCAAGGTTAAGTTTTGAAAATAAGAAACACATAATTACGTTAGGCCGTGCTTGCTCAGATGTAAGTATAAATTACAAACGACGTGATGGTTTTTTCAAACATTCTAATGTTTCCCTTTACGATAAATATGAATGGCTGACTGGCAGTTGTAAATAAAATAAAATGTATTTTTTCCCTTGTTTACTTTTCTCAGATTCTAGTAGTTCATGTAATAAAGGGGTTTTTACATTCATAATCTGACGATTTTTCGCTAATTCGTTTGAAGCTCTACACCCGCGCGGCCAATTCCCTCTAGTGGCCGTGAGCGAAAACTCTGAATTGTAAAATGCCACTCCCTAAAAATTTCTCGTTAAACGCGCCCTCTGTTTTATTATTTTGTGAATTTTTTTAATGGAGATATCTCGTTCTTGTACTGCCAAAATGCATTGCATTTCTGATATTTTCGTTAGATAGCGTTGCGCTATTAGGAGCGTAGGAGCTTAGTAAAATGTTTGAGCGTGCGTGGTTTGTGAAAGCGGGCTTTTTGAATGTGAGTTTATAAATAAGTTTGAGAAAAGTAGATCGAAATAGGAATTTAATTAAACGGTTTATTGACACCGTTCTTTTATTAGATAAACAAACAAGAAGTAGCTTTTCGCGGCCACAAGGTCCGAAGTGACATCATAACAAGTATTATTATATTATTAACCGGGTTTTTCAAAAAGGAGGAGGTTCTCAATTCGTCAGTATATATATATGTCGGAGATAACATCATGTGGGCAGAAGGTGGGTTTCGTGCAATGAAAACACACTGGGCGCAATACACGGCGTTTATTAGAATTACAATTAATCACAATAACTTAAAACCAAACGAAACGTAGGACAGTTCCTAAACTAGACTGGAGGTTCTGTTCTCCAGGACGGTCAGCAGGCAGGAGAGCTCGCCCTGGCGCCCCTCCAACAGCTAGGCTCCGTCGTAGCACGAAGTTAGCCGCGTGTCAGTGTTGCCACCACTCGCGTCACGTGCCGCGCTTCGTTTAGCGACCGTACTGATGACCGTCTCCGACACGGCCATCCTGCGATACACACGTCCTCGTGTGTTTGCCCGTTAAAACAAACGCTTGTTTGTTTGAGGATGGGAAATCATCAAATGACTTCTCCCGCTTTGGGCGGAGCGGGAGGGCGTGTCAGACTTTTACTGACTAAAACCCACCCTTGTTCCTTCAGTTGCCTGTTGCCAAGGACTCCGTATCCCTTTACTTTCCCGCAGCTCTGGCAGATGCTTGTTTGTCCTGGTGAGTCTCTCGTTCAGAAAGAAGCGACGTGGGAGTGCGAGGAGTCCAAGATCCTCGTTAGTGGCACCGCGTCGTACGCGCACGCTCTGCAGCAGGTCGTCGCGCAGTGCGCGCCGCATCAGGCGCACCAGGATGCGCTGCCCGCGCGCTGCCGCTGCCACTTCTTCCACTGTACTCGTTCCGCTGGCTTGAATCGCGCCGCCCGCAGAGGTCCTCCGTACCTCTCGCTCAGCTCGCAGGCCCAACCGTTGCGTGAACACTATAAAGAAACAAACTCGCAAAGTATCACATACTTCGGTCACTCCTGACCAACAAGTATCACATAGGTCGGTCACTCCTGACCCAAACCGTAAAATCAGTTTGTGAACGTCTGATTTATCAGAATTTAATAAAATCGAATTTTAACAGAACTCTTTAGTTTCATTTTGAACAGAACTAGGGTACCTTTTTACTAACACCAATAACAAATTATAAGACAGTTAACATCTTATCAATAATCAGGAAATTCAAAGTAAAACTGACTACACATTTTCATCGCGCATCTCGCGAAAGACAATCAAACCAAATAATTCAAAAAATTTAAGCTCTGCATGTGATCTCTGGCTACGCATAGCCCAGTAACCTCCAGTTACTATCTTCACTTTATGCGAACCCCAACGGGAACGCCAATCGTCTAATCATTATGCAAACTTAAATACTCTCCTCATTGTTACAACTACTACTTTGCTCTACCTCAGTTTCGTCAGGTATACTTTGATTTATCATAACAAAAATCATCAACCAGAGTCATGTACCATTATTTTCCACATTAACAATTTTTCACAAAGAGCCTTAGACACTTGGAAACCCACACACGAGTAAACCACTCTAACACCACGGCTCTCCAGCCGACTAGCAATCGCATTGCTCTCACACATCCAGCGCATGGATCAAAACTTCGGTATGCATATCCATCAAGTGGATCGTCCGTGTGCATCACCCACTGACTACACACTACGGTCTCTCCAGACCACGACCTCCGCCAGAGATAAACGCCCATCGCGCACCCACGGACTACTTGAGTTGCCTCAAGAGACACCGATTTCTACTGGGCTACGACTACGTATTAACTACCGGTACGGTCGAACACAATACGGCCGATAGAGAACCCTACTCGCGTGGCTTCCCTAACTTACACTTGCTCATTACCACTATGATCACCATCTACTTTGACTGGTACGTGACCTAGGTACTGGCATCTTTCTTAAGCTATCGTAAACGTATTTGTAAGTACGGTTAAAATTTAAACCTTTTTTACGTATAGCATTCACCACCCAAAACTTCCGCTACCTTAAACAAACGTCTGAACTTCCGATCTAACTTAGGCTGATGTGATAATTAAGAGGGACTCGACTCTTAAAAATCTGTTTTAATTTTCCAGCAATTTGCAACTATTCATTTGAAATTGAAAACTAGGCTAACCTACGAATTTAAACTGTATAGCTTCGAGATTACCGAGATCAAGCTGGCCGGGTCTAATTATTTTAGCTTCCAACAATTCGTTAACTTTATCGCGCATAATTCGACGTTCGTCCGGAGACAGTCTGTAAGGACGTCTTTGCACTGTACGATTAGGGTCGATCAATCTTAACTCCAATATGTTTGGTGAGAAACGTTAGAGTCCAAGTCCAATATCAATTCTAGAACGCAGTACTCCACACATCAATCTCAACCAAATGCCTCCATCTGGCAAATAAGTGGGACCTCCATCCGGTACCCAACTTACACAACACTTCACATTGCCTCCATCCGGCATCATCAGCGACTGCCTACATCTCCATGCCAAACGCACGCCACACACCATTGTGGCCGCACTGAGACGGGAAATTAGACCGGGTTTTACACCTACGCCTACGAATGGCCAGGAGATGCATGCGGTCTGAGCCACTTGCGTACCAAACTTAACACCACACAAAATTCAAAGTCAAATTTACAGTCGTCAGCAAACACGTCACATAAGTATCTGAACTAATCGAATCTTTTTAAATCTTAATTTAATCGATGACATATGAACTGCTCAGCCCACCGCTAAAATTTCTCGTCATATCATAATTTCGTAGCGCAAGTAAGAATCAGGTAAAACGTGCAAAAGAACTTCAAAAATAATTTCATCAACTTCAATAGTAGTCAAAATCTGTACAGTCTACCTGACAGAAGTTTCTCCGATTCCAGTCAACGCAACAACGTTATTAACTCATTTGCCACTTAATTTGGCTGCACAACTCTCGTTTACTAACGAGCATTCAGCACCAGAATCGTAAACAAAACAATACAGCTCACCTTTATGTTCTAACGTGCCTGAGGGTAGTTCGACAATGCAAAAGTCGACTCGATTCCCGGCCGGTACAGCGTGTGGCCCGGCGTGCCGCACTTGAAGCTCACCAGTGAGCTGCTGCTGGCTCGTTGTCACTGCCCGGCACACGTAACAGCCGGCACAGGCAACGGTTTCTTGACGTCGTTCATATTTTTGCGATAATCCGCTTCGCTTGGTTTTTAGAGTTTGTATCGGCGCGTTGACCAACAAATGCACGCATTGTTTCGCATTTCAAAAAGTAACCGCCACTGATTGTTATTTTCGAGTTCCCGCGTGTGATCTCATTAGCACGATTTTATCCCAATTCTGATGTCGGAGATAACATCATGTGGGCAGAAGGTGGGTTTCGTGCAATGAAAACACACTGGGCGCAATACACGGCGTTTATTAGAATTACAATTAATCACAATAACTTAAAACCAAACGAAATGTAGGACAGTTCCTAGACTAGACTGGAGGTTCTGTTCTCCAGGACGGTCAGCAGGCAAGAGAGCTCGCCCTGGCGCCCCTCCAACAGCTAGGCTCCGTCGTAGCACGAAGTTAGCCGCGTGTCAGTGTTGCCACCACTCGCGTCACGTGTCGCGCTTCGTTTAGCGACCGTACTGATGACCGTCTCCGACATATATATTTATATATATTCTTAGGGACCAGAAGCGGTATTTATTAAAAAGAAAACAAATCACTGAATAATCTAAAAGTTATATTTCTCGCAAACTGTTTTTAATTAACAATACGCACATAGGTAACTAATAAGTAAGCACATAAGAATTATATAAAGCACGACCCTATTCAACACTATAACGTCCTTAGAATACGTCCGTTGCGTCCGACAAACAAGCCGATAATGAATCCGTTCACAGCGCGCTATGCCTTTTTATACACGTTCACTCGCCGGGTAGATTGGAAGGGGAACTATCTAAGACGGCCGTTCCTGATAGCGTGACGTCCTCGGCCGCAGCATTATTCCCATCATTCGCATCAAATCCATCTCTTACAACTTGGCCATCGTCATTAATTTGATCATCATCATTATCTGAAAATACATAAGAGAACACGAGTATTTAAATAACATGACCACTATGGTTTGAAGCTTATTCAACCAGAAGTAACTTAGAGTTCACGAATTTGACCAGTGTTCCAGGCACAAGCGTGCACTCAAGCGCCAGCAACAAAGACCACCAATAGTCACTCTTAAAGTTGAAACAGATTCAAACCCAAGAGATTCAATGCATCGCTAATGATAGAATCCGGATTTCCATCACTCGCCATACACTGTTATCGACAGAGGCCCAAATGTTCGCTTGTCGTTTTCACGAATACATAGTAGAGGCCCAATGGTTATGCTTACTATGAATTAGTGACACATCGCGTCATTGAGACAGAGGCCCAAAAGTTCTGCATATCTCCACTATGACCGCGGAACAGAGCAGAGGCCCAAACGTTAGCATACTCATAACAAATAACTCGCCACTTTCAAAGAAAGCTGAGCACGTCTCCGGCGTCCACTCGCCATGCCATAACATCATATGTTCGGCAGCTGCTTGAGTCTTTTTGCCATAAGACCCAGCTAGTAACTCTAGCTCATAACGGTGGTGTGGCAGCACTCGGACAACCTTATATGGGCCGCGCATGCCGGAGTCTAGTTTTCCAGTGGTTTGAGCAACTTTGCTTACAAACACGAAGTTACCAACAGTAAACGTTCGTGGCTGCCTTCGATCTTCATTTACATAAGCATCCTGATAATGCTGATTGGCCGTGAGAAGTTCAGAAGCTCGTTGTCGTCTTAGAGTTAACAAGGCTTCTCTATTGGGATGCGAGTTTTCGAGTGCAACATCTCGCACCAATGATCTGATGACGGGGGTAGCCGCGTCTATGCCCACCAGCAGCTGTAGTGGTGAAGTCTGGGTAGTGGCTTGTCGGCAGATGTTGAGGGTGAGCTGCACCTTCCACAGCACATCGGACCATTGCGAGCCTTTACTGCCGACCTCGATCCGCAGCATGTTAAGAACTGTTCGGCAGTATCTTTCCACTTGGCCGTTTTCGCGATGCATACCCGGCGTAATGAAGTGTATCGAAGATCCCAAGTCAGTGACCCAGTTTTGAAAAGCTCTACTGTCGAACATCCTACCACGGTCACATACTATCATAGATGGGGTACCAAACAGCGATACTGCGTTAGAAAATACACGCTTTAACTCATCAGCGTCTTGCCTATATAACGAGTAAAGTAAACAATACTTAGAAAAGGCATCTATTAAAATTAAAACGTATTTAAAACTATTTGATTCTGGAAGTGGTCCAAGAACATCGGTATGTACAACAGCAAAAGGAATTTCTGGCTTAGACCACGACTGGATTGGCTGAGAGGGAGCCCTAGGAACCCTTTTATGTGCCAGACATATAAGGCAATGACTTATATACTTCCTCACGAATTGCCGTAGGCTCGGAAACCAAAAATGTCGTAAAATCAGGTCAGTAGCTCTGCCTGTACCAATATGATCATGATCGTCGTGAAAAACCCTTAACAGACTGAGCCTATGACCCTTCGGGATGAAGCACAAAAGTCGCGGTTCTTCCCCAGTAGGTATAAATTTGTAGTACAATAAATCATTTTTGATTATGTACCTCGTTTGGTCTAATTGTCCTTCCCTCAATTTAGACATCAATTCCTGAGTCTCCGCGTCAGCGGTTTGAGCAATCTTCGCCCAGTTGTTAGGATTTCGGATATGAGAGACATTATCGGTAAGAGGAGGAGGGTTACGGCTTAAAAAATCCGCGTGTTCCATTAATGAACCCTTCCTATAATCGAGAGTGAATGTAAAATCCTGCAAGTAAACCCACCAGCGCGCGACCCGGGGCAACAAGTCTTTCTTTCGCTCCGTTAACTTTAAAGAATTGCAATCCGTCACTATCCTAAAGTGAATACCAATTAGATAGTGGCGAAAATGCTGGAGCGCACGTACAACTGCCAACGTTTCCAATTCGTAACTATGGTACCGCGATTCCGCGCCCTGAGTGGACTTACTAAAATACCCAACAACCCTCTTTCTCCCATCGCTATGCTCTTGGAGTAAAATAGCTCCAAATCCAACAGCACTAGCGTCTGTGTGAAGTTCCGTAAGCAACTGGGGGTCAAATATCGCTAAAACCGGTTCATTAGTTAGGCAATTTATAATATAGTCGCGAGCAGCGTCCTGCTCAGAACCCCACGAAAAAGGTATACCCTTCCTCAGCAGCTTTGCTATGCTTGCCTTCTTAGAGGCATAGCCAGCAATATAACGGCGAAAATACCCTGCGAGACCCAGAAACTGGCGAACCTCTCTCACATTTGTGGGTTTTCGAGAACGTACAAGTGCATCTACTTTACCTGGACTCGGCCGTACCTGACCATGTCCAATCAGTCGCCCTAGGTACTCAATCTGTACGTCTAGAAAGGTACATTTTTTTAAGTTTATGGAAAATCCCGCGGCTTTAAGTATCTGTAAAACTTCCCTTAACGTCTTAAGACCCTCATCTACCGAGTTGGACAAGATCAGTACGTCATCGATGTAGGTTAGGACCCTACCAGTGTCAATGAGAGGTTTTAATGTTTTAGATATTATCCTCTGATAGACGATCGGAGCATTGGCCAGGCCATATGGCATTTTTAAATACTCATACTGGCCTTCAGGCGTTACGAAGGCAGTTTTGCTTATGGGATCATCATCCTTCATAGGCACCTGGTGGAAACCGGTAGCCATATCAATACTAGTGAAGATTTTGAAGCTACCAAGTCTATCGATATGGTCATCGATCAGTGGCAAGGGAAATCTCTCTTTGATGGTAATAGCATTAAGTGCTCGATTGTCGATGCACATCCTATCACTCCCGTCCTTCTTTTTGACGAGGATGATAGATAGGACTCGCGTAATCAGACTGTGATTCACGAATTATTCCCTTGCTGAGCAGATCGCCGACAATATTGCGAACCCTATTTTTTTCATCCACTGAAAGCTTATACGGACGGTGAAATATCGGAGTGTTAGATGATAGTTTGATCTCCATACTACCTGTGTTCACAGTGGAGGTTGCCGTACCGGAAATAAACAAATCAGAGAACTCTTTAATCATTTCTAGTAACCGATCTCTATCGGCACCCACTAAAGGAGTTTTGATACACTCATCATCAACAGTGTTCACAAGCTGCACAGTTAACTGAATGTCTGACCTGCTAAGCCGCTGCTCAGTACTGGTACGAGTGTAAATCAACCCTTTTCGATTCAGGACATCAGTTCCAATTAGAATAGGCGCATTGATGCATTCAGCAGGGACAACATATAAATCAATTTCCAATGATACTTCTGGGAACTCTACGACTGTCGTGATAACAGAGGTTGATTCAATTACCTGACTTCCTATCCCGCGCATCAAGCGATAAGCTGGCATACGATTAAAATTAAAATGATTTAGCACTTTTTCCGAAATTAAAGAAATATCAGAGCCGCTGTCAATTAAAACATCAACAGGCACCTTCTGTACAACAGCTGAAATTACGTTATTTTGTCTGGGGTCGATTCGGAGCAAAAATTTACCTCATTCGTTTTCTTATCATTACTCTCAGAACGCTGTTTTTGGAAACACGAATCGATAGTATGCCCACTTCGTTTGCAAAAAGTACATCGTTGAACGGGTTTATTGGGTTTATCGCTTGATGTCAGTGGATCTGACTTAGAAGTACTGGGAGCCTGAACTGAATTTTTAGACTTTTTGGGACAATACCATTTCTTATGACCCGTTTTGCCGCAAATGTAACAAGTGACATTGCTATTGTCTGACTTAGGTGCCTCACGTTTACGTTGGTTCGATGACTTATTAGAGGAGGCACGATCACGAGCAGTATTGTCATGTTTGGGTTTGACATAAACTGATAAAAATTGTACGAGATCTTTACATGCTAACTTAGCGTTGGTTGCCGCTGCCTTGACTTGGGGATCGCTGATACCTCGAACTACAATGGCCGATTTTAACTCATCGGATAAACCTTGAACTATATTGAGACGCAGCAAGGATTTATGTGCGTACTCTGCATAAGTTGGGTACTTGTTTGAGTTTGTACACATAACCTCATAAAGTATGGATGCACAATCGATGTTACGGGGACAAAGAGATCTAAATTCAACCTTGAAGTTGCTCCAGGATCTGTCACTTGTCACCCAGTCCTTTAACCACGATCGCGCATCACCACGCAAACAAGAACCAATCCGTCCCAGGCATTCGCGATCATCCCAATTATTTATTAGTCGGCCACGGTCAACCTCAGCGCACCAGACATCGAAATCTTGGACACTTGGATCAAATGGTGATATGTAGAAGTTATGAGACTTTGTTTTTAATAACGCGCTTAAGGCACCAACAATACTATTCAAAACGTCTCTATCCTCGCTATGAATATCTGTTGCACGCGAATTATTTTCTGCGGTAACCTCGTTAGTTATTGTCTCGGTTATGCCCGAATCTCGCTTACTAGCAGGGATTGGTTCAGCCGGAAAGGAGGACAATAACCGGCTTTCGCTAGTTGGATGCAACGGACTATCATTGCTAGATGCTGTTGGTAATCTACGCTCAATTACTTCTAACCTCGTAAGAATTCGATCAAGGGCTACATCTCGCGAGTTGTCGCGGCGATCATACGAGTCTTCGCGATATCTACGACAACGAGAGCGACTATCTGGGCTATGCAAGACACTACGACGTCTCGATGGCCTATCTCTACGGTCTAATGGACTGTTTCGACGGCGGTGTGCGACAATAGGCGGCGTATCACGATCATTCGAATCATCGCGACGATTTTTGCGAGTACCGCCACTAGATTGTCGCTCACGAGAGTGTCTACGTCCTCTAGACCGAGACGAACGCCCTGACATTTTGTAAGAAATATAACTTACAGTTGAGAAGTTTGCACACAATAATCACAACACTTCACTTTAACACCGACACTGAGTATTCAAACAGATAGCAAAACGGTTTAGAACGCGTGGCGATCCCACTTCTGATCTTAGGGACCAGAAGCGGTATTTATTAAAAAGAAAACAAATCACTGAATAATCTAAAAGTTATATTTCTCGCAAACTGTTTTTAATTAACAATACGCACATAGGTAACTAATAAGTAAGCACATAAGAATTATATAAAGCACGACCCTATTCAACACTATAACGTCCTTAGAATACGTCCGTTGCGTCCGACAAACAAGCCGATAATGAATCCGTTCACAGCG
Source organism: Lithophane semibrunnea (assembly GCA_947363905.1). Taxonomy (NCBI): domain Eukaryota; kingdom Metazoa; phylum Arthropoda; class Insecta; order Lepidoptera; family Noctuidae; genus Lithophane; species Lithophane semibrunnea. The sequence goes on along the minus strand of OX376213.1, from coordinate 10,870,490 downwards.
CGCTATGCCTTTTTATACACGTTCACTCGCCGGGTAGATTGGAAGGGGAACTATCTAAGAATATATTTTTTTTTTTTGTTCATTTTGTTTGCTCCGGGTTCTCACCCCCGAGAAATCACCCTTCGCTACTGCAACATAGCAATCAAATGTCTACATTCCCAAGACAGAGATATAGTTCTCTGAGTTAACTTAAAACCACTAACAAACTTGCTAGTGTCAAAATACAATAATTTGTCACTATGACAACATGTCAATCTGCGAATAGTACTAATCAATTTAAAAATATAGTTATTTTCATCATACGATAAAGTATCAGAATAAGGAAAAGCGCACAACATCAGCTTTCCTACATTTAATTTTAATAAGGTATCCACACCATCCACTATGTCCTTTCTGGTAATACCAGTACTATTACCTAATAATAAAACCATTGTTGAATAATTATTTAGGTTTGTGTTTGCTATTCTTGTAATCATTTGTTTAAAACTTATGTTATGATAGCTATGATTGGTAAAACTATGGCTAAGGTAATTGAGTAAAATTTTCCCAAAGCCAGAACCTAATTCGACACAAAAAAATATTGATTTATTTTTCTGTAAATTAGCAAAGGTCTCTATTGGAAGAGCCAACACCGGAGGGGTCAAGGTTAGGTTAGGCTGAGGCTGCGGAGGTAGTGGTTGGTTGGCACAGCTGCATGAGAGGTTATTAGTCAGAGACTCATACATATCAGCATTGCACTTCTCCAAATCCAGTAGTTCCCCAGCCTCAAGCAAGCGGTCACTTAGCTGCTGTTGTGAAGTCTCATATTTTTCAAAAATATCCTTCAACAAGAGCTCCTTGTGTAGTATATCATTATAGAGGAGCTGGATATCAGTATCATATTTTTCCCTACATTTATCTAACTCAATAGTACAATTATTTAAACTTTTTGATAAGACAACACGTTCCTTTCTAAGAGAAAGATTTAATTTTAAGAGATTTTGTTTTTTGATTGCTCTCTGTGACCGTTTAATTAATTTCTTGATTTTAATGTATTTTTTTAATTTATTGTGACTCACAACAATAGGACATAATGGTATGGTGTCATCACCAGTCAAATCTATAATTGCAGCTGGCTCACACACTGATTTTAACTTACTACCTACTAACTCATTAAAAAGATTACTGGTGCTAGCAACCTGTTTGCTGACCTTGATACACTCTGAGAGAGATAGCGCCTTTTGAGCTTCACATAATTTTTGTTCCAGTTCCGTAATTCGATTTAAAGCCAGTTCGTGGGTGTCACTGCACTCATGAAATGTTGACACTAGATGTTTTAGTTCATTGTGCTGGTCGGTTAAGTCCATGTGTTGTGTGTGTAGCTGAGACAGTTCATTTTTGAGGGAGGTGTTTTTTAAATTAATGTGTTCCACTTCCACTTCGCTGTCTTCTCTTTCCTGGAGCAGCTGTTTGCATGTAGCTTTCGAAACCTCAAGCTCCGTCAAGGTAGCTCTTAGTTTTGCTTCCATGTCCCTAATTGTAGCACTGCGGGTCATCATTTTCTTTGAAATGTCAGTCACCTGGAATGTGTAAAGTTATGCAGCTAAATAATAGTGTAACAAAAGATGTTCGTATGTTTAGATTAGTAGAAGGTAGAAAAGAAAAAATAAAATAAAATTAAGAATAGGTAATGAATTGGGTAGGACTTTACTTTAACATCCATCGATTTAAGGGGTGGGAGTGGGGGGGAGGGAGGGGGGTGTACAACCCCCCCTGTGAAGGAAAAGTTGCGGAGCCCCCCCCTTTTTGAGATATGATTTTTTTAATATTCTAACCTAACTTTCGAATTTTCTTGTATTGACATCGATTTAAAGGTCGGAATAGGTAAGAGGTGACTAATAAAATGAAAGGGGAAGTAGCAGCCCCTCCCCCAGCCCCCTCCCCCTCCATTAAATACGATTTAAAGAATTTTTAAGATTTAAATAAAAATAACAACCTAAACTTACCATGTCGGATTCACCCCAAAAGGAGTTTCAAGGGAAGCACTGTACTATATGGCGTAGTCGACGGGGCTCCTATTTCTGGGTGGTTTATAAAAAAAATAACCACGGAGAGGATGGCGGGGTCTCTCAGACCCCGCCATCCTCTTCTAACCTAACCTGTTCGAGTCGGGGTGCCCCAAGTCCCGACACACCTCGACTTATTAAAAAAGGCAATAAGAACTTATGATGCAAGAGCAAATCTGTTCGCTGGCTTCGCTCGCTCACTAGACCCCGCCATCCCCATCTAGAACCTAACCTGTCCGAGCCGGGGTGCCCCAAGTCTAACTACAAAAAAACTGTCAAAGAACAGCCTTCTAACCTAACCAACTATATCAGATCCACCCTAGAAGGATAAAGGATAATATATTTATATTATACCCAATCATACAATTTTGAAGAAGTCTTAGGTAACAACTGAAGCCTGGGCGCCTGCGCCTGAGTGGCTATGTGAAATGACAATACTGACTTTACTGACAATGACAACACAAAATGGTTTCGTTTTACGTTTGGTTTCACATATCGCCAATAGTCGGTAAATTATTATAAGTGTTAATTTAATAACACTCATCTAAATCAGTGAAATAAATATCATATAATGAAATATGCATCAAAAGTATCTAAATCACTAATTATACGTATTTATTTCATAATTAATATGAAGTAAAACATTTTAATGCGTTGACCTTCCATGAAACGAAATGTTCAAGGCGAGACAAAATGTCAAAAGTGTCAAAATATTGCTCTAATTTTTACGATTTTGTTTTATTTTTTTCTCGTAAACTATTTATCTCCGCAACTTAAAACTTTACCTGGAGGCTTCTAATAACATGGTCTTTCTGTAAAAAAAATATGGACTTCCAACTCGATGGATGTTAAAGTAAAGCTTAGCCGTGTTTATTGTCTGAGCGAATGTTTTCGTCGTCGATTTTGCTTCCACCAGTTGTCAAGCAAAAGGAGACATAAACCGTGCCAGTGTGTGATGGACGTAGCTCAGAAACCTGAGCAATATTTTGTGATGTTTTGTGGTCTGTAAATATTATGTACTTAGAATAATATAAAACAAAATACTCCCCGGGATTGATGATAATTTGAAATCCGTCACCGTTGGGTTGGTTGAGTTGACTGCCGGTTTATTATCCTTTATACGAAGTTCACGCGACAAAAAACACTGTATAATTACTGATTAAACTACTTAAGAACTAGGTACGACTATATTACTCTAATTTCACTTAAATAAACACTTTATAGTAATTTTCTAAAATAATTAACCTACGGACTGTTTTTTTGACGACCGCATGTTGCCAGCCTAAAAAAACGAAGACTGGCGAAACATTCACGACGAAACATGCTTAAAATCTCTAGTGTTAGGTTTCAATTTATTAATAGATAATAGTTGGATATTGCACTGGCAACACCGAAAGATTCGATATGGTAAGATGGCGCGACAACGGTCTTCTGGGTCGGGCGCTCATGTCGGTAGGACGTGTTAGTGGCTGTGTCGGTTTAAAATATGGATTGGCATAGAATGGTTGGAGATCTACTGTCAATTAAGGTAACCTGTTAGTTTTATCTTAAATATTGGAATATTAAATAAATAGTGATATTATGTGGGGAATACGAGATGTGATGGTATGGGGTAGAATATTGAATTTGATGTTGGCAAAGAAATATAAATGACTGACGAAATATCTTGGTGTTTCATCTTATTTCCCTAATCCTTGAAATACTGTAAATATGTGGTAATAATAGACAGTTAGAGATTATGATATTGGGGTAACGACTTGAGATCCATTTGGAAATTAGTTATGGGTGGTGTTTATTACACTAGTAAATGTCAATGTTCCATACAATTTTTGACAGTAACTATATAGAGATTTAAACATGTTTTGTCTTAGATGTTTCGCCAGTGCAAACGCACGGTAAGTAAAGTGCCTGCTTGGGACCGCACCCACGAGGCCACGACCTACAACTCGTAAGTCACGTCCGGTACCTATTAATATTACTTACTTACCTATTACTCTCTCAAAGGGTGATATACAGAAATGTTATAGGTATTATCAACACTAAAAATGATGTTCCTTCAATAAAAATACACAATTAAAACCTTATAATGAATATTTTATTTAATGACCTGCACGCTTCATGTTAATGCATTAAATAATCACCTGCACGCTTCGTGTTAATGAATTAATAATTGGAAACAGTAAAAACAGTCCTTTTCCTTGGTCGTCGTGCAATGATGGTACAGTATGTAAGTAGATATTTTTTCAAAAATGAAATGAAATTGTTTACTTATTCTGTAAATAGGTTATCGGAATTACTTTTACACGTCGTATTACTTATTTTAAAAAATCTAGATGGTGTCGACATTTACTATCTGACTAAGTACGTAACGTACCCTGAGAAGAAATGGCGGAACAAACTCACGGATTAAAGTCTCTTTTAAAGTCGAGACATAATCTTGGTCAGGCCACATGAGGACCATGTAGATTAATTTCAGAAATGGTCTTTTGAGGAACGAACCACACAGATTTGAGTGGACCTGTTCATTCAGTACAAGCATTTGTCAGTAATCGCGGAGCTCACGAATCGACCAACAATAACCAAGAAAGGACAGGTTGTAAAGTACTCTATCTGTCTGACTATCATTAAAACTAACTAAGAAAGAAAAAACCGGCAAAGTGCGAGTCAGACTCGCCCACGAAGGGTTCCGTACCATCTATACAACCTTATTTTTTGTTTATGCTAAACCCGAAAAGGGGTCATTGTACTCATAATTTTGAACAACTTTTTCTATGGGAGCAACTTTGAAATCGCGAAAAAAAATCAGCTGTTCCATACATTTTGTAAAAATGAATCCCTATTTCCCTTGGTCACGGCATCACGCGTGAACGGCTAGACCGATTTCGCTTATTTTTTTTCTGTTGTGTTTGTTATTGGCAGGAGAAGGTTCTTATGAAAGAAAAAATTAAGAAAATTGCGCGGAAAATTAGAAAAATTAAGACAGGACGTCTGCCGGGTCAGCTAGTTATCTATAAAAACGGCAAAAAAATCACGTTTGTTGTATGGGAGCCCCCCTTAAATATTTGTTTTATTTTAATTAAATTATTTATTTTTAAAGTGAATATGTAACTAAATATTCTGTGAATATTTCAAGCGTCTACCTGTTGTCATTTACAATATCGGGCAAAAACGGGCAAAAGAATCAAGTTTGTTGTATGGGAGCCCCCTTAAATATTTATTTTATTCTGTTTTTTAGCATTTGCTGTTTTAGCGGCAACAGATATACATCATCTGTGAAAATTTCAACTGTCTAGCTATCACGGTTCATGAGATACAGCCTGGTGACAGACGGACAGACAGACAGACAGACACATAGACAGACATACAGTCAGACAGACAGCGGTGCCTTAGTAATAGGGTCCCGTTTTACCTTTTGGGTACGGAACCCTAAAAATACCCATTTTGTAACTAAAATATTGCTATTACTTATTTATTTGTAACGAAACCTCCGGAATTAAAACTGATTTAGTCAAGAGTCAAGACACTCAATCGTTTGTTGTCCTAACACTTCCCGTCGTTGATCAATCGTTTGTTGACCTAACACTTCCGGTCGTTGATCAATCGTTTGTTGACCTAACACTTCCCGTCGTTGATCAATCGTTTGTTGACCTAACACTTCCGGTCGTTGATCAATCGTTTGTTGACCTAACACTTCCGGTCGTTGATCAATCGTTTGTTGTCCTAACACTTCCGGTCGTTGATCAATCGTTTGTTGTCCTAACACTTCCGGTCGTTGATCAATCGTTTGTTGTCCTAACACTTCCGGTCGTTGATCAATCGTTTGTTGTCCTAACACTTCCGGTCGTTGATCAATCGTTTGTTGTCCTAACACTTCCGGTCGTTGATCAATCGTTTGTTGTCCTAACACTTCCGGTCGTTGATCAATCGTTTGTTGTCCTAACACTTCCGGTCGTTGATCAATCGTTTGTTGTCCTAACACTTCCGGTCGTTGATCAATCGTTTGTTGTCCTAACACTTCCGGTCGTTGATCAATCGTTTGTTGTCCTAACACTTCCGGTCGTTGATCAATCGTTTGTTGTCCTAACACTTCCGGTCGTTGATCAATCGTTTGTTGTCCTAACACTTCCGGTCGTTGATCAATCGTTTGTTGTCCTAACACTTCCGGTCGTTGATCAATCGTTTGTTGTCCTAACACTTCCGGTCGTTGATCAATCCTGTCGAAGTAGGGATTGCAACTTTTACTGATAAAAATCTTCACACTAAAGCCGATTACCAAAGATTGATTTAAGTATTTTTTTTATTTTTATTATGGCGTTGTTACGCCGTTATTACGCCTTTTAGAGACAAAAAAACAGTCCATACTTCTAGTATTTTTTATTACATACTTTTCGAAAAATCTATGTCTTATCGCATCCCTACGTGACTAACTTGATAATGAACGGAAACTCAGAAAGTAAGTAGGTACATGACACCATTAGGGTTCAGTACCCAAAGGGTAAAACGGGACCCTATTACTAAGGCTCCGCTGTCTGTCTGTCTGTCTGTGTCTGTCTGTCCGTCTGTCACCAGGCTGTATCTCATGAACCGTGATAGCTAAACAGTTGAAATTTTCACAGGTGAGGTATATCTGTTGCCGCTATAACAACAAATACTAAAAACCAGAATAAAATAAATATACAACAAACGTAATTTTTTTGCTCGATATTGCAAACGACATCAGGTAGACGCTTGAAATATTCACAGAATATTTAGTTACATATTCACTTTAAAAATAAATAATTAAATTAAATTTAAAGGGGGCTCCCATACAAAAACGTGATTTTTGTAGATAATGGTACGGAACGGAACCCTTCGTGCGCGAGTCCGACTCGCACTTGGCCGGTTTTTTTATTATTGTGATGAGTGAGATGTCACGCATGTTACATGTTATTGTCAAGTAAGCGGTACGTTCTTGCGCGGACGCTTTGGTGTAGGTATTGATTTAGATTATAAAAATTTTCAACTTTAGTTTATTTAAATGTTTTTATTGATAAACCAGAGCCTGTACCCCGCGATTTCACCCGCATACGTCTCGACCGCGTGGGAATATCGGCATAAAAAGTATATTTTGTCCTAATCCAAGTCATGGCCTACCCATGTGCCAAATTTCATCCAAATCTGTTAAGCCGTTTTAGCAAATTTACAAAAAAACTCACTTTTGCATTTATAAAATGTATTATAGTTATGATTGCGCTAGCTAACATAATATAAGACAAATCATGTTTCTTTGTTTTGTAATGTTACATTGCTTTGCATTCTATTGTATAGAACCAAGTTCTTTGATGTTAACACACTTGCTTGTGCAGCTGCTGGAGAGTTTCTCACGCCACATCTTCTCCCTACAGGTAGTGATGAAGAGTGGGCGTTTTGAGGCGAGCGGTCTTATGTTATGTTTACGTACAAAAAAAGTGCTGATTCTCAGACTAATTTGAATAAATGACGTCGGTTTTGTCATGCACAGACGTGTTCCATCGCCATGCTACTGATGTCGGCTGCGTTAGCGGCGGTCGGGCTGCAACGCACCGGCTGGCTGGACCGCGCGGTGCAGTACCAGAAGGAGAAACTCTTCAAGGAGATCAGGGAACTGGCTCCCATCAATATTAAAGGTACGACTGGTTTATTTTATTAAAAAAGTATTTTATTAGAAAAACATTCATCATTGTCTTACATTTATTTGGGAAAATAAATACATTATTGTATCACAAATTAAATCATTATGTAAGAATACTAACTCAATATTAGGGAAAACAACAGTAGTATTGTTGAAGATATATCACCTCAACGCGCATATAATTTTGTACGGTGCTCCTTTTTGTACACTCTTACATTTATACCTTCATAATAATATGCTTTATAATATTTTCTGTGGTTTCGCTCTGCAAACCTCCCCAACAAGTATATTAAAAAAAAACGACCTACATGTAACATAATAATAATATGTATACTATATCTACTTCCCACTTGTACTGTGGACGGACGTGATCGCTGGACGCGAAGGTCGAGGAGGTTGTATACCTATCCAGGTTTATCCCGGATTTAGGTTATATAGGTCTCTCCTGTTCCAGGCGAAGCTGGCGTCCTGCACCTATAAGTTCCGGGTATCCCTCCATACTCACTGTTACTCACCTCGCGGCTATGTTCGGGGTGTCCCTCCATACTCACTGTTACTCACCTCGCGGCTATGTTCTGGGTGTCCCTCCATACTCACTGTTACTCACCTCGCGGCTATGTTCTGGGTGTCCCTCCATACTCACTGTTACTCACCTCGCGGCTATGTTCTGGGTATCCCTCCATACTCACTGTTACTCACCTCGCGGCTATGTTCCGGGTATCCCTCCATATTGAAATCGCGAAAAAAAAATCAGCTGTACTCTACATTTTGTCGATTTAAGTGAACACAAATGTATGGAACAGCAGATTTTTTTTTCGCGATTTCAAGTTTGGTCCCATAGAAAAAGTATATGTCGGAGCCGGTCAATAGTACGGACACGAAACGAATCGCAAGCGCGCCACTGGCGGCATCGCGTGATCTGAGGCATCACGTGATCTACCCACACCACAAGCGCGTTTTACAGAGTCGTGATGTTTTAAGTCCACGGCCAGGCGGACAGTCAGTGTCTGATTGCATCGGAGATAAGACGTCGCGGAACTGTACTCGATTCGTTGTGCTCAGTTTTGTGATTAATTGTAGTTCGTGGCTATAGTGTTAATTTCTGATTTTAATAACGCTGTGTATCGCACCCAGTGTGTTTTCATTGCACGAAACCCACCTTCTGCCCACATGATGCTTTCTGATGGTTCTAATGGAATAAATCCTGACGTATCTCCGACATATATATATTTGAAATGTGCTAAAGCCCTTTCAATTGATACCCAACATGGCAACATAGAAAAATATTTTTTTTTAGGTCATGACTTTGTGTCCTCTAGAGGGCGCCGTAATCAATTTAATATGACTTCCCAAAGCCGTTGACTAGCGGACGATCAAGACGCTTCCAAAGATACCTCATTTGTTAAATTATCATAAGTAGTTTAAAAGTTATGAGGGAACATAATGAACATACATACATACATACCTGTAAAAACCATAACCTTATTGCTTCGCCGTAGTCGGGCAAATAATAATATTCTTCGTTTAGTATTTTCATTTATAATGTACGGTGGTACGGAACCCTTCGTGTGCGAGTCCGTCTCGCAATTGGCCGGTTTTTTGGAATACATTCTTCCCAACTACTTACGGAACCCTTCATTGTCCGTGGTTCGACATGCACTTGCCGGTTTTTAATTATGAATCAACCAAAACAGCGGTTGCAATGTAGTTTTCAAACATGTAAACAAATAGTATTTTTGAATATGTACCTACATAACTTTAAAACCTACACATAACGTTCAGTTTGCGGTACAACTCCAATTTCATAAGACTTTTTCAATAACTTTATTAGATCAGTAGGGTAGTCTCTAGGTTTAAAAAGCATCACTTTAAGAACCGCTCGTTGTGCACGTTCTACGGGGACCATTGCGGTTTTGAAAGTACCGCCCCACACCGGGATGCAGTACATAATGATAGACTGACAAAGGCTGAGGTACACAATAGTCAGAGTCTCAAAATTGGCGGAGTGCCTGAGTTCTTTAAAAATATGTATTTGTCCACTGATTCTAGTGCAGAGTGCCTCTATATGCGCGTGCTAGTTAAGTTTTTCGTCAATTATCACACCCAGGTATTTAACATTGGGGACTGTGCTGAGGGCAAGGCAGTTACAACCTACTGACTGATGAGGGAGACAAGTGTGCGCTTTAATTTTGTGAGAGAAAGAGGATGGGGTTAATGATTGCTGGCGGTAGAACCTGATTAGTTTAGTCTTATCTAAATTTAACGTCAGCAAGTTAGCTGACAGCCATTCCATAACTAACCGAAGCGAGTATTCTGCTCTATCTCTTGCCTGCTCCGAGGTTTGGTTAAAACGTCAAATTCAGAATAGCATTTTCACTAAATTAAAACTCAGTGCCATCTTAGTGATGCCAAACTAAATTATAGTTAAGTTGTGTCACTTTAGTCTATTTTCAGAATGGGAAATCGTCGTTTGACAGGAATAAACTAAATTTTAGTGATTTTTAGTTTAGTTTAGAGAATTTGTGACAAGAGAATCGGCGCCGCTAAGTTTAATTTTGCCCAAATTGTGTTAAACATAGATTCGGAATCAGCTCAATGAGCTGTACAATTTGGTCCGACTGCCATTTTAATAATCATCTTAATTAATTTTCAATACGGACAGTAACTCGATGAATAATTTCATAATTACTGCGATTATATTGAGCAATCTATTCTTCTATATCTATACATATAATAAATCTGTAGACGAGGCGTTTCTGTAGGTAAATTAAAAAAAAAAGTGGGTGGAGTGTCCAAGAATAACTAACAGATGCCATTTCATTTTTTTTTTTCTTTTCATTTGGAATTTTCGTCTGTTTGTCTGTTTATCTGTTTGTATGTTCTTTCGTTTTGATTGTTCCAGTATCACGTAAAAAATACAAAATGAATACCTATGGTTAACCTTTACACTCAAATATTGTGTGTAACTCGAGGTTTCATTTAGTTTTTGTTTTATCACAATCGTTTCAAAACATCAAAAGATATAATAATATGAATTTAAAGTTTTCAAGAAGGAATTTTCTCGTTATGTATTGTACATACACATAACGACATCTATTAACGAATTCACACCAAAAAATATTCCTCGGCACCAATAGTGACCCCCCAAAATCTTGGGATGCGACCGAGTCTGGTTTTAAGATGACTATTTATTTTCATATACTTCGCGCAGAAAAATAACGCGGTACATTATGAATAGAATATAACTCCCAATGACCCAATCTAAATTTAGGTTAATTCAAGTTTTCCAAATCCGTTGTTAAGTATTAGTGCGATAGGTGGCGCTACCTATCTTTTAAATGATGATACAAATTAATTGTTTAATTGAAAAAATGGTGATCTATACTAATAAATGGTGATAAATGTTAACATGATACAGACCTGCAAATTGCAAAAAACGTAAGAAAATTTGAATTTCGCGGGCTATCCAAGCGCATCCGCCTTAAGGCCACGATATTCGAGCGCAGTAGGCATTTAGCGCTACCTCAATCCCTGCGAGCCAGTCGCGCGAACACGTAGTTCAAATGAACTCGCTAACCCCGCTGTGCAAAAATTTTGCGTCACAGTATAAAATTGTTACAGTAAGTACAATTAACTTTGTTTTACGGAATTCATGTTAATGTTTCGGGTGTTTCGTTTTTAGGGAAATATAAGCAACACAATTCATTTTATTTTATTACCTACCTACCATTGTTTTTTTTTAATGTCACTAACACTGTGAAACGTCTTGATCGTCTGCTTATAAATCAAAATCCGGAGTCACACGTAATCTCTTTGATTTATGCCCTAACACGTGTCACACGTGTGACTCCGGATTTTGAAATTGTCTGTCTGTGATGTCTTGTTTATACCCAATGATATTATATTAAACAGATATGTTGTGAGCGCGCAATTGGGAAGACTCGAAAACACCTCAATTGTAACATATTGACTTTAGTCTGCGACACGTATGGCGCGAGTAATACGCTTAGTTGAAGCAGCTAAAAATTCAAAAAATGCCATCGTGTGTATTTAGAATGTGTACCAATTATGATACCAAAGTTAATAAAACACAAGGGATCTCGTATCATATGTAGGTACGCAATATACTTCGATTTATTATTAAATTTCAATTATTTTCCTAATATTCTGATATTTGGAGGTTAGAAAAAAGAAAGAAGTGGAAATACATTTGTTTGTCGTGAGGACGACAAGGACGCATTCACTCCGGACATAGAATAAAACGTAGGCAGTAAAGTCATCGTTACCCCACAGTTCTGTTTTCCTTTTTTCTAACCTTGTACTAGTTAATCATTTTGTCTTATGAAATGATTGATATACTTAAATAGAAATTAAACATTTCATGTGCAGGAAAAGAAAATATAGATATCTTACCATTACCATAATGTATCACGGAGAATAATAAAGTAAAGCTATTTCTATTTTTTATCACTACATTTAGGCTACCAGCCCACAGCTGATAATCGGTGGCCGTTTTTTAGTAGGAGCCAAATGAAACAGTAGAGATCAAACGTTGTAGGTACAAACCGCGTGCACAAATTTAGTACGCGCGGTTTTTACCTTCTGTCTCGTTAAATTTGTTAGTCTGTGATGCCAACATTCGGTGATTGGTGGCCAGAATAATGTTTGTTTACATTCACGCGCAACTGACAACACTAGCTGTCTCTTTTTTTCTTGTTGTTTTTATCAAGCCATCTCTTTTCTATCATTATTTACTTGTAGTGAAATGTAAAATAAATGAAATGTGGGTATGTGAGAGCCGCTGCTGCACGGAACACTTTTTTCTGTTGTTTTGTAAGTGTATAACATATCTGTTAATATAATATCATTGTTTATACCTCTTTAGTTGACTTTTTTGCCGTAGTTGGGTTTTAGTTTTTTAACTTTTATTTTTGTGACTAAGGACTGATATCATCAAAGTCAGATATCTTTTATCCGTGGAACAAAATTGTTGTCTGACAGTTTTTCTTTGGAATCACTGTCAAATATTCGCAGGATAAGACTTATAATCTGTATAAAAGTTTGGTGAAATTCGCCCTAAGTAAACGTTCTTCGCAGCCGAGATCCGACCAAAACCAGAAGGTTACGAAGACTCAACCCATTGGGACTACGACTCAGTCCTACGCCTTCTGACTCTCATAAGAGGGAGCGAGACAGCGAAGCCTGTTCACAAGGCGTTGAGAAGAATGCTCCAACCCACCAGGCGTATTATGATGTCCATGAAAGAGAGTATGCACAGGTTTCCAAGCATTAAGGTAAGAAAGAATCTTAACTATTGTAGGAAAAAAACAAAAGCCAAATACAGCCAATACAGGATCGTCAAGGGGTAATACCATTGAGAGTCGCTTGCACTCGTCAAAGGGGTAATACCATTGAGAGTCTTTTGCACTCGTCAAAGAGGTAATACCATTAAGAGTCTTTTGCACTCGTCAAAGGGGTAATACCATTGAGAGTCTTTTGCACTCGTCAAAGGGGTAATACCATTGAGTCTCTTGCACTCGTCAAAGGGGTAATACCATTGAGAGTCGCTTGCACTCGTCAAAGGGGTAATACCATTGAGAGTCTTTTGCACTCGTCAAAGGGGTAATACCATTGAGAGTCTTTTGCACTCGTCAAAGGGGTAATACCATTGAGTCTCTTGCACTCGTCAAAGGGGTAATACCATTGAGAGTCGCTTGCACTAGTCAAAGGGGTAATACCATTTTGAGACCCTTCCACTCGACAAGGGGGTAATACCATTGAGAGTCGCTTGCACTCGTCAAGGGGGTGATACCATTGAGAGTCGCTTGCACTAGTCAAAGGGGTAATACCATTTTGAGACTCTTCCACTCGACAAGGGGGTAATACCATTGAGAGTCGCTTGCACTCGTCAAGGGGGTGATACCATTGAGAGTCTCTTGCACTCGTCAAGGGGGTAATACCATTAAGAGTCTCTTGCACTCGTCAAGGGGGTAATACCATGGAGGGTAATAAGTACCCGTCCTTTAATCACTTTTCCTAAGAAATTCATATACGATTCTAAAAAGGAAATTCTTTTCACATGTATCGTCTGCCTACTGTTGTAAAGGAATTTATTTTTTTGTCACATCAGATATGAGTTTCATCTGCCAGGGTTGCGGGAAAGGCCCGGGGATACCGTACGGTCTCCCGTGAGGCGGCGAGCCTCCTTGCCGGATTATCGCCATGGGATCTGGAGGCGAAAGTCCTCGCGCACATATGGGAGTGGCGCGAGGAGATGAAGTGCCGGGGCATAACTCCGCTGCCGCGAGAAATCGCGGCACAGCGGACAGAGCTCCGGCAGGATCTCATCTCGACTAGGGATACTGTGTATCTGCCCATTAGTTTTAGACGTCAAATAGCTAGGCTATTAGCTTTTAATATTAACCCAGACATAATTAGTATGTCGAAGTCATGTAGCACCACAATTAGTAATAGTACTAATGATAAGGTGGTTCAAATTAGTACTTTAAACTAGTTTGTAAGACAACAGAAGGTACCAATAACAGTATAGTTACACTTAATAAAAAAAAGGTATTTTCTAGCACTAACAAAGTTAACTGCACAAAAGGGGCTAAGCAGAAATCCTTGAAATTATTTCATCAAAATATTCAAGGTTTTTCTACCAAACAATTGGAAATTGAATTGTTTTTAGAAAAAACAATGTTTGACATTATTTGTTTAACTGAGCATTGGTTAAAAGACTATGAAATGTTAATTAATTTTGAGAATTACAGTGTGGCCAGTTGTTTTAACCGAAAATCAATGCTGCGTGGTGGTTCACTAATCTTAATTAAAAGTTGTATTAAATCAAAAACCCGTAAAGACATAGTTGAACTATCGGTTGAACATAGCATTGAGCTGTCTTGTGTTGAGCTAGATAAGCATGTCATAGTGTGCGTTTACAGACCCCCAAATTATCAAAACTACTCTATATTTGAGTCAGTAATGGAAGATGTTTTGTCAAAACTTGCAACTGGGAATAAATCGGTAATTATGTGCGGGGACTTTAATATTAACATTTTAGAAAATAATTCTAATACCAGTAGATTATTAAATTTGTTTAAATCCTTCAATTTGTCAAATGTGTTTGTAGAGCCAACCCGAATAACTACGACTACTGCTACATGTATTGATAATGTGTTTTGTTGCTGCGACTATTTAGATAAAGCCATCGTTAATTATCTCCCTTCTGATCACAGTGGGCAAACCGTAACTTTTGAGTCCAACTTACCAATACAAAAAGTGCAGATTCAATTCAGACCAGTAACAGCTGTTAATTTAAATAAATTTAATAGCACTTTAGTTTGTAAATTAAGTAATCAGGACCTTTCAATAAACAATGCCAATATTTTGTATAAAGAATTCTTTTCGGTAGTCCAAACCGAGTTCAATAATACTTTTAAGAAAAACACTAAAACTATCAGCTCTAAGTTTTTATTTAGTGATTGGGCAACTAAAGGACTCAGGAAAAGTAGGGAAAGACTTTTCGAGCTGTATGGCCTTAAGCCTTATATTAACACAGAAACTTTTAATAAGTATGTTGCTACTTATTCTAGAACTTTTAAGAGCACTTGTAGGGCAGCTAAAGCCTTATACATTAGCAACAAAGTTAAATCAGCAGACAATAAAATACAGACGGTTTGGAAAATTATCAATAATGAAACGAATAGGAACAAAAAGCATAATTCCGATTACACACTGGAGACGTCAGGTGGCGGTCTCATTTGCGACAGCAAAGAAGTTGCTCAAGAATTTGTACATTTCTTTACCAGTATCCCACTTAAAACTACTGAAACCTTAAACTCCTCGCCATCGCTCTCTTTTGATTTAGTAAGGGCGAACGTTTCAGCCTGCCCGATTGAATTTAACTTTAAGCATATTAACCCCGTAACAGTAATAAAAGCTTTTAAGCAAATCAAGATCAAACTAACCGAGGATCTTTGGGGAATGTCCATTAAAGTCTGCACCTCCATAATTGAAACCATAGCGCCTTACTTAGCCTTAATATTTAATTTGTGTGTGGATCAAGGAGTCTTCCCGGATTTAATGAAATACAGTAAGGTAATACCACTTTTCAAATCCGGGGACAGTAAAGACACTAATAATTATAGACCCGTATCCGTGCTGCCGGTTTTCAGCAAGGTGTTTGAAAAGGTAATGCTGAATCAAATGCTCAATCATTTTAACACAAATAAAATCCTTCACGACCAACAGTATGGTTTCACCAAAGGACGTTGTACGACCGACGCCGGTGTAACCTTATTAAGACACATTTTTAACGCGTGGGAAGAGGCCCAAGACGCCATAGGAATCTTTTGTGACCTCTCCAAGGCATTTGATTGCGTCGATCACGAAACCTTACTCTTGAAACTTGAGCATTACGGACTTGGAAAACTTGCGCTCAGTTTAGTAAAATCTTATTTAAATGATAGACAACAGCAAGTTCAAATAAACGGTATCAACTCACTAGGTTTAAAAGTAAAAATGGGTGTTCCGCAAGGCTCGATTTTGGGTCCTTTCCTCTTTTTAGTGTACATTAATGATCTACTACATTTATTAAAAAATCAGCCACACATGGTGTTATTTGCTGACGATACTTCCTTAATTTTTAAGGTAGATAGACGTGCTACAAATTTTAACGAAGTAAATAACGCCCTACTGCAGGTCCAAAATTGGTTCACTGCTAATAATTTAGTATTAAATGGAAAAAAAACTAAGTGCATAAAATTTTCTTTACCAAATGTCAAAAGTAGGGATTGTGTGATTATATTGAATCAAGAGAAACTAGAATTCGTCGATAAAACTGTTTTCCTAGGGATCACGCTCGACTCAAAGCTACAATGGGGTTCTCATTTAACATCTCTTGCAGGACGGCTAAGTTCAGCAGCATATGCTGTCAGAAAAATCCGTCAATTTACTGATGTAGATACCGCGAGGCTAGTCTATTTTAGTTACTTTCATAGCATCATGTCTTACGGTATTTTACTATGGGGACGGGCTGCAGACATCGAGTCTATCTTTATTCTGCAGAAAAGAGCGATTAGAGCCATTTATAATCTCCGCAGGCGCGATTCTTTACGGGAACTGTTTAAGGATATTAACATCATGACGGTAGCTTGCCAATATATCTATGAAAACATCATGCACGTAAGAAAAAAATTACATCTTTTTAGTAAAAGAGGTGATAGACATAACTATAGTACTAGAAATAGGGACCTATTAGTTCAACCAGGTTTCAGACTGGCTAAAGTAGACTCATCTTTCATGGGGTACTGTTTAAAATGTTACAATAAAATTCCTCCCCACATACTTCAACTGAACGAGACGAAATTCAAAACTTGTATAAAACGCACACTATGCAGGCAGGCATATTATAAGTTGGAGGATTACATTTCTGATAAAAATGCTTGGCTTAATGCTGGTCCTGCTCCACAACCACAACTAACTAATTAACATTCGAAAATAATGTTGGAGCTGCTGAAGATTGTAAGACCATCTTTGCATTGTATAAACTCAATTTCCTTTGTATTATATAACTGCATAGCACAGGTGTGAGTACTATGTACTATAGAGCCATTTACCGGGTAATTTGTCTTTAATTGACTTGAATGTGCCCTGGCGGCTGGGAATGTCATGCTCACTCAAATGTCTCGCTGATGGTGGCGCGTGTGTTGGATCATTTAGCTCCCTTCAAAATGGTTGAGCTGAATGGTGCTGATCCATGCGTCATGTTCGTGAACGGGCGCCGTCAGTTGTGACTGGTCATCTCTTAGCTGCCATGGCTTATTTTAATTTTTGATTTGTTTGTTATAATTGCGGACGCTTTTAACGTGCTTTCTACATTGTTCTCACATGTATAATTTCAACATAAATGATGTAACAAATATTTTGTAACAATATTTTGATTTAAAAGAGTGTCCGTGGAGTTTCTTGCCCGTTCTTCTCCATAGGTACCTACTACGCTTTGGAATGGGCAACTAGCTTCATATTTCTGACTGACCGACTCCTTGACAATTCAAAAGTGCCTGTAAATGGTTTAATTGAAATAAATGCTTTGAGTTTGAGTTTGAGTTTGAGTTCATGGCGGCTTGGAGAGTGCGATTGTCGCAACCTAGTGCTGGGCACGCCACAATTGCGGCGATAAGTCCCCTCTTTGAGGAGTGGCTAGAGAGGCGCCACGGCGTCCTCACCTTCCGCCTGACACAGGTCCTCACCGGACACGGTTGCTTCGGGAGGTTCCTGTTTCGTATAAGGCGGGAGGAAACGCCCGGGTGTCACCACTGTGTGGATCGCCCGGAGGACACGGTGGAGCATACGGTGGAGGTCTGCCCCGCTTGGGCGGAGCCCCGCCGTGTCCTCTTGGAGGCGATTGGCGGCGGTGACCTCTCGCGTCCGGCTCTGGTCCAGGCCATGGTACGGAGCGAGAGGGCATGGGAAGCAGTCACCTCCTTCTGCGAAGCAGTAATGCTCGCGAAGGAGGAGGCGGAACGCGTGAGGGAGAGGCAAAGTTTGCGCCCTCACGCCCCTAACCGCCGCCGCCACTGGAGACGCCCTGGGCGTCGGGAATCCCAGGCGGATTCCCGGCCACCATAGGCGCGGGCTTGCGGACGGCGAGCAATGGGTACCTCGCCGTCTGATCAGGACCAGGCCCGGGTCGATGGCGCGTCGTGTTCCACGCGCGCCTCAAAGAGATTTCAGCACAATTGGCGGGGTCCGCTAGGACCGATGCCTGCCAGGGTTGCGGGTTAGTCCGAAAGGGATACCGGGACCTTGGCAACAGGCAACTGAAGGAACACGGGTGGGTTTTAGTCAGTAAAAGTCTGACACGCCCTTCCGCTCCACCCAGAGCGGGAGAAGTCATTGGATGATTTCCCACGCTCAAAAAAAAAAAAAAAGGTTTGCGGGAATGTCAGAAAGGGATATGGCAACAGGCAACTGAAGGAACACGGGTGGGTTTTAGTCAGCAAAAGTCTGACATGACCTCACGCTACGCGCAGAGCGGGAGAACTCATTCGATGATTTCACACAATAAAAAAAAATTAAAAAAAACAGTTTCATAGCGAAAGTAGGTATATAGTTTATAAATTCCGGGTAGTTTTTACAGTCTCAGTGTTCTCCTACTGTGAGCTGGTGACCAATGTTGTTACGCTTGACATTTAGGCAGAACAGCAGTGTTGAACTTATGACTTTAGATCACAGTCGTTTTGTCTCTGACTAGCACTAGTAGTTTGTGAACTTTCTTTTTTTAATTATAAAAAGGTAAAGGTTTCGAGTGGCTAGTTACCTGGAAGAGTTTGGGAAAGGCCTTTATCAGCAGTGGAACTGGGACGACATACAAAATAAGCATTAGGTGCTCTTTTACTGTTGCTTATAATTTTTTTTTTACCTTTCGTTTTTCCTCAGTTCTGCCTACCTGTTTGAGAACCTCATTCAGTCCATGTCATTATTACAGAAAGACGATAACGCCTTCTATTACGACGTGGACTACAGCTCGGAGGAGGACAACCTGCCCGCGCCGCCTCCCGTACTAGAAGACCAGGTGGTGCTGGTCGTCAGTAACCCGGTGGAAGCGCGCCTGCCCAGTGCCAGGATCAGCGTCAAGCTGCTAAGGTGAGCGTCAAGCTGCTCAGATTACTGTCAAGTTGTTCAGGTGAGCGTCAAGCTGCTCAGGTTACCGTCAAGCTGTTCAGGTGAGCGTCAAGCTGCTCAGGTGACCGTCAAGCTGTTCAGCTGAGCGTCAAGCTGCTCAGGTTGCCGTCAAGCTGTTCAGGTGAGCGTCAAGCTGCTCAGGTTACCGTCAAGCTGTTCAGGTGAGCGTCAAGCTGCTCAGGTTGCCGTCAAGCTGCTCAGGTTGCCGTCAACCTAATCAGGTTGCCGTCAATCTGCTCAGATGAGGGTATACTGCCCAGGTTACCGTCAAGCTGCTCAGATGGGGGTATGCTGCTCAGGTTACCGTCAAGCTGTTCAGGTGAGCGTCAAGCTGTTCAGGTGAGCGTCAAGCTGCTCAGGTTGCCGTCATGCTGCTCAGATGAGGTTATGCTGCTCAGGTTACCGTCAAGCTGTTCAGGTGAGCGTCAAGCTGCTCAGGTTACCGTCAAGCTGCTCAGATGGGGGTATACTGCTCAGGTTACCATCAAGCTGCTCAGGTTAGCGTCAAACTGCTCAGGTTAGCTAAGTTCTGCGACATGGACTAGACAACCTGCCCAGCCTGCTCCTCCACACGAGCCTGAAGAGCAGGTGGGGCGGGTCATCAGTAAGCTCGCCTGCCGAGTGCCAGCATGAAGCTACTCAGGTTAGCTACGTTCTACTGCGACGTGCTATGAAAGGGCTAACCTACATGGAAGCGTTGTGTCGTCGCATCGTAAAAATCAACGACGAAAACCGAAAGGTTTTTTATGGAAGTGCCCGATGTTTTCCACCACATCTGTAACCGATCGGAGTCCATTGTTGCCTGTAAAAAAGGCTGTTAGATGTTATAATTAATTATGTCACGTCATAATTTGCAGAGAGATCCTGGAAGCAAGAGCGCGAGCTGCGAGACAAATGCCAAGCACAACACATATCATGTAAGGTCATCATCATCGTCTGCCCAGTTTTGTCCCAACTATATTGGGGTCGGCCAGTCTAACCGGTTGCAGCTACAGTATAACCGGATACAGCGGAGAAAAAAAGACAAACCTTGTCACTTTCATAGTACTTAATCCATAGTAACTATCTTATTGCTAATCCTAACTTAAACTTTCACGCTAAAACTGCTGATCGGATTTGGATGAAAGTAGGATGCTACAAAAATACCCAGAGTCGATTAAAATAATTCATGCACGGTGAGGTAGGGCAACCATAGTACGTCACCCATAAGCTTTTTTTTTTCGCTAAATCTATCCCCAAGGTACAGATCTCGGAGTTCTAGAATCACATTCACATCTACGTAACGTGTATTAAATCATGAAGAGCGTTGGTATATAATAAAATATTTTCAAACGCTAAGACACGAATTTGTATGATTAAAAGACAAGCCTCAAGCTTTATCTTTGAGGAGCTCGTGGCTACGTAATAACAGCCGCACGGGTCGATCCATCAGGTTAAGCTACGCTTGCCGGGGTTGCTCCGTGGGTGGGTGACATCTGTACATACCGAGACTCCTCCGTGCCTCGGAAAGCACGTTAAGCCGTAGGTCCCGGCTTTCATTTGTGGATCTTTGACAGTCGTTACGGGTCGTCAGAAACCCGAAAGTCTGACAATCAGTCTTACCAAGGGGTATCGTATTACCCAGTTACTAGGTTGTGGAGGTCAGATAGGCAGTCGCTCCATGTAAAATACTGTTATTCAGCTGCATCCGGTTAGACTGGAAGCCGACCCCAACTACTATCACCTTCACAAATCCAACGACCTCAACACTACGTACGGGGCTATCTTGTAAGATCGACCTTTGGCTATAGTTTTTGTCAAGACAAAACAAACGACCCCAAACACAAGGAGGCTATCTTGTTTGGTTCAGTAAATCATATGGCGAGCTTCCAGCTCCATCATCAGATCCTGGACTACACTTTGGGTTACCGTACCTCTCTGGATGTCAAAACAAATCCCAATGGTCGAAACAAAACAGGGCTATCTTTTTTTATTGAGGAGTTTCTATTACTAACTTCTGGCTCCATCTTGAGACCCTATACACCACCTAGTGTCAAAGCACATGTTAATACATAAGTAATGAAGCCACAAACACGATGGTGGTATATTATTTGATTGAGAAGTTCCTATGGCTCACTTCTGGATCCATCATCAGACCAGCTCTATGGTATCATTATTTCAAAATTGTTTTTGAAAAGTTTCAGCTCAATCGGATGCCAGGAAGTGCTTGAAAAATGCATGACAATTCGAGTAACCGGAAACACGAACAGAGCAAGCTATTATAAAGCTTGTAAGAAGTAATAAGACAATAAGTGATAAGTATTAACTAATTTCGTGATTGCAGACCTTGGGTAGAATTTATTAAGAAAAGGACGTCTGCAACGACAGCATCGACCGGCCCGTCTGCAACGACAGCATCGACCAAGCCGACGACAGCATCGACGACGCCTGCCACGCATCACACCGGCAGCTATGTTACTTCTTATTCTTGGTCAACTGAATCGTCAACTGATTCGTCAACTGATTCGTCAACTGATTCGTCAACTGATTCGTCAACAGATTCGTCAACTGGTTCGTCAGCTGATTCGTCAACTGACTCGTCAAATGACTTGTCAACTGATTTGTCAACTGATTCGTCAACTCAATCGGCAGCTCAATCGACAACTAATTCGGCAACTGGTTTGCCACCTGATTCTCCAACCACTCCGACTACATCCAAACCCGAGGATTAAGGAAATATAATTGCGAACTAAAGATAAGTTCAGATAAACATAAAAAAAAAAAATTAAAAAAATATATATTTACGTCTACTTATTTTTATATCTACATTTCATTTAATAATAATTTATCAAACAATTAATACATTTTGCATTGTTCACGAATAACATAGTTATTTATTTATTATTTCTTGGGTCGTATCGCTATTTACAAAATGTGTCAACTTAATTAAATGTACCAACTGACTAGCGACACAACACTAAACAATTCATGTTGGTTTTACCCTTTGGGTAAAGCCGGCGCCACACATAGTCACATATTTGATCAAACATCTTCGATAGACTTTGCACACACATATGAACACTTGTTTGCAGAGACCGGCCAGACATAGTCATTTGATCAAACACTTTGATAGACTTTGCTCACACATTTCACCACAGGCTAGGGGTGAGGCGTATATATATCGTAAGACGTACCAGATAAAAATAACAGATATTAAAAAATAACAACTATCAATTTGTTCCTAACAATATAAAATACCCGTTACTAATTAATTAATAACAGACTCTCAAGACTGTTACCGCGGCTGTTACTGTTAAACATTATAACAATCCCCACACAAACTGTTACCACGGCTGTTACATACACACTGACACAAAGGAAGGAATATAGCAAGGTTATCAATTTCTCTCTCTTTCTCATTAAAGAATGGAAGATATTCAACTGAGATTTAAATACGTATTTATCGTCCGTACAAAAATAACAGGCTGTTATTTAATAACAGATATTTGGAACTATTTTTTTTGTAACAGTAACAGTGACACTGATAACAGATATCGTGTTTAACCTGTTACAAAGAGTATTAAACCACTTGAGAGCTGATAGACCGATTTCGTCTAGGCACACGACTCACCACTGCGGGCCGGGGGACGAAGACATTACAGTAGGAGTGAGGCGTATTTATCGTCACAGATAGAAATCACAGATATTAAAAAATAGCAGATAGC
Source organism: Lithophane semibrunnea (assembly GCA_947363905.1). Taxonomy (NCBI): domain Eukaryota; kingdom Metazoa; phylum Arthropoda; class Insecta; order Lepidoptera; family Noctuidae; genus Lithophane; species Lithophane semibrunnea. The sequence goes on along the minus strand of OX376213.1, from coordinate 10,847,403 downwards.
TACTTAAAATCACAGATCCTCAAGACTGTTACTGTTAAAACTTCGGTTACGATTTTCGACTTTAACGAAAAGAAATAAAGAAGATATTCAATTGAGTTAATACGTATTTATCATCCGTACAAAAATAACAGGCTGTTATTTTATAACAGATAGATACGATTTTCGACTTTAAATCAAAAGAAATGAAGATGATATTCGATTGAGATACGTATTTATCGTCCATACAAAAATCACAGGCTGTGATTTAATAACAGATATTTGGATCTGTTATTTTTTTGTCACAGTCACTGATTACGCAGTTTCTAGTGGGCCACTCCACTTAATGAAACGCCGGTTCCTGTAGATTATGCAGTTTAATGCAGGTACAATATACAGTTACATTGTGGAACTTTGACGACAAAATTATTAAAAAGTTTCATGTCACTAGTGCAGTCGCTGTCGACCACAGACTACTTAGAGAACTAACGCTGTCAACGCAATGGCGCGCTACCGCGCCCCTCTCCCCGCACTCGTCGTAGACATTATTAGTGTCGTTCGGAAATGGCTTCAACATCCTCCCCCCCCTCGAACGCTTCAGGGTCTCGAGGTGCTGCTAATGAAGCCGGTTCAGGTAAAGGACAAAGGTTGTGCACTGCACGACGGAAGGTGCCCTTTGAAGCTTCTAATAAGTGTATCAACTGCATCTATAAAATAATTTCAAATTACTCTAATTTCATAAAGTCACCTATATTTTTATACGTTAGCATTAAGTAATTGGTTGCTAAAAAGTGTAGCTGCAACAGAAATGATTCCTTTACCAAATAAACAAAGTGCAGCAGCTTAAGAATTATTGCTAACTTGTATAGTAGTTACCAACTAGGTATTATCATTAAATATACAGGGTGTAAGGGTAAACACCGTTGTCACTCAAACCATGGGTAGTTGACTTAAATATAAAAATAAATGACCGAGCCACAACAAAAAAATACATTATTTTCATTAGTTAAAAGATTTTAAAAAGTTTATACCCAACACCGTTCGCAAATTCACGAATATGACCCCGAGGTCGCTGCCCGTCCTACCTACCTACACAACACATGAATAAATACACAATAGGGGTCGTGCTCGCGGCCGGTCAGGTCACGTCCCGCGCCCCTCGCCCGTATTGAGACGTAAGTTCGTTGCCCTAGCGCGTATGGTGAAATACACTTGTGGTAAAAGGAAGATTTTCTTTAAACAAAAAAATTTGTAATTTTCTATTGATTTTACGTTCTTTATATGAAACTAAGCCACTGGTTTCAAGGATAACGGTGTTAACCGGTGGATGCCTAGACTGGCCTCGCCATACATTTTTCAGGGGTTGTAATCTCCGTAAATAAACGGTTTCTGCAGAATAAAAGCAAGTATAATGAGACTTTATAATGTATTATGTTCGCCTATCGCCAAAATTTTATAAAAAAAACAGTATTTCTAGGAGAATTGGACCCAATAAAAAACGAAAAATCTTTACATGTATGAGTGACCTGAATCGCGCCATCTAACAGAAAATGAAAAAACCACCGAGAAAGAGTTATTTGCTGTTGTGTTACGAGTTTACGTTCGGTAAACATTTATAATAGATGGCGCTGTTCGAACAAGCGCCAAGGTTACACGTCGAGTGACGCGGCGATGCTGCGCGCGACGTTGCCATTCATGCACCCCGCGTTGTTGCCAAATTGCTCCAGTCAATCCATGTCTTGACAACTTGCGAATCGTTTCTAAAATTGTGCTTCTAGAAAGTTAGCGCCGGCGCGCGGGTTTGCCCGCGGGTTTTACATTTTATGATTGATAAAATGTTTTTTATTAGGGAATGAGAAACAATGCTAGAAAGTGAAAAAAAACATCTGCGATCTGCATTTGGTTCACACAGATACAATACTAATGTAATTATTGTAATATCTACTTTAAATATAAAGTACCTAAAGATTTAAAAATCTTTCTACTGTATGTAAGTAGGTACTGATAATACATTTTCTGACACGGTTAGGTACTAATTCATTGGTTTGGGTTGAATAAAATCAGAGAATAGAAGTTCATGTAAACTTAGGGTATACCTAAATTAGGCGATCAGCGTAGGCAAATTTACCTATTTTTTTTCTAATTACCTACCTACGCAATGGTGACACGTAGGTACTACTTACATCTATTGATTGAATCATATTTAATTTATGTGAAACCATCAAGATAAGTGAATACACAGACAAACCACATTGATTTTTCATAACAATTGCACATTTTAGTATTATTAGCACACGTCAAAGTGCGTCGAGATAAATTGGTCTTGCCATCTAAGAAGTTTACCAAGAAAAAGGGGAAATAAAACATAGGGCAGTATTTTAGTAGTAAGTTGTAGGATGTTCTGATATTTAAAACGATGAATGATATAGGTACAGCAGTACACCACTGCGCACCACGGTACACCACTGCTGTACATCATTCATTTATGGTTTCGGGGTTTTTAACTGTCAGCGAAATGACGTTCTCAAAATGGTAGCCGTAGTTCCAATTTCGCTCGTCTGAACAGCTAAGTAAGTAGTAAGCACCATTCAGGTTTAGAATTGGTGACTGGGGCTACTACTGAGAACCATTCATACGAGTGCCATCCGTGAAAGAGTTTTTATTTAAAAGTGAAGTGTTTTTGTGTTTTATTGACGGTAAGTGTTATTTTTATATACAAAGGATGCTTTTCTGCTTGAAGGTGATACAGAGTTATATTATAATAGTAATTACCCTTAAAACTTAAAAAAGTGTAAGATTTAGAAGAGGAAATACAAAATCAAACGTTAGCAACACTTGTTGATTGTCATCACATCACATACCTACCTACACTAAATTTCAAATATTTCCACCTAATAGGGACGACAATTCTCTCTAAAAACTCACTTTGCCTGTCCCAGAGGGACGAAAGGAACCAAATAAAAACTCTCTGAAAAAGATCCGTTACTGAATTGATTCGAAAGGAAATATGAAAAATCGATTCACAAAATAAAGAAATGATTTTCCAAAAATCAATCATTCATTTTCGATCAAATTCGCAATGTAGGGGTTTACGGGTGTACGTTACCCTAGCAAGAAAGTGTCTCCTATAGTTATATGAGTGGAACGTATAGTTGGTGCCTAATCTGCTGTAAATGTGCCCCTACATAAAAAATTGGTGCCCCTTGTCGTGTGCAAATCGCACTGGATATGCTTCGTAATTTTCCCGCCACCACAATTCTTAACAATTCAAACTAACAAAAAACTGATGTTCTAGGGTGAAATATCGATTCCCTGTATCGATTCAGTACTAGATATCGATTTGAAAAAAACGTTTTTATTTGTTCCAAAAAATCGATTCTTTGCTCAATCGATCTCAGATTGACATCTCTATTTGGTCTGTTCTCTTACTACCTACCTACATAAAACCTACCCTACATAAAAAATTGGTGCCCCTTGTCGTTTTGAAAAAAAAACCGAAAAAACGATTCCTGGTAGGGTAACGTACACGTTTACGAGGGCGAAAAAACGATCGATGAGCGAAAAGAATTTAACTAGTCTCATATCTGGAAAAAATCCGTATTTTTACGCAAAAGGATTTGCACTGGATATGCTTCGTAATTTTCCCGCCACCACAATTCTTAACAATTCAAACAAACAAAAAACTGATGTTCTAGGGTGAAATATCGATTCCCTGTATCGATTCAGTACTAGATATCGATTTGAAAAAAAACGTTTTTTATTTGTTCCAAAAAATCGATTCTTTGCTCAATCGATCTCAGATTGACATCTCTATTTGGTATGTTCTATGTTCTCATGTTCTGTCCGTTGTTTTGCATTGAATTGCAACTCTGCCTAAGATGAATCCGACTAATAAACTTGCCTATAAACGACATATGTATTCAGGGCCGCGAAAATCACGGAAAAAAGTGCAAGCAACATTGAAAAGACATCATGGAAATTCTTCTAATAACCTAACTAACCTCCAGGAGATTTATGGCAATTGTTTATCTATTGTGTCTCGTCGATAACAGTCGGAAAAAAAGAAACGGCTAGCTCGATAAGGTTAGTTTCAAGTAGTGTATTGAGCAAGTTTTATCAAATTGCAGACGGCTGGAAGCATGGCGTAACAAGAAAAAAAAAGTAGTGGAAGAAACCGCGGACTGCCCTGTTGTGTTTAGGTAGGTACAGACATATCAATATTTTTCTGTCTCTCAACATTGTTTTTAATAACTGTACCTATTTCATTTATTTATTTTTTATTTCAGTCCAAATACAACTCAAGATCATGATCAGCTATCCAACCCTTCCACAGCTCAAGATACGCCCAAAACGTATTCACGTGGTATACCACAAATACGTTACGAAGCCATAGCCTGCAGCTCTAGCTCTAATAGAGTTGAATCTGTTACAGAGCAAGTAGAGACTTGATTTTGATTGGCCGCAACCCGATCCACAGACTGAAGCTTATCAACTAACTGTGGAAAGAACATCAAGTGACAACTTATCAGGTTTGGTAGGGTACCGTATTGTTGACTTGAAACATGTGATCCAATGGGCATTTCAAATGGAAAAACATCGTCAGTCTTGTGAGTCATCTCAAATTGAGTATATTAGTGAACACCGGAAAGGATTTCACAGTTTGTTAACATTTAAATGTAGCATGTGTAATAAAATATGGCAGCAAAGCACAGAGAAGAAGCAGAAAATTAACACTGCATTTGTATGGGCAACTGTGACTGCTGGAAGTTACTACACGCAAGCAGCACACATCACTAGTCTAATGGATATACCTACCAACAATGACCGGACAAACGTTCCGTTCAATTGAAAAACAATTGGGCAATGTATGGCATGAACATTTGACCGAAGAAATAAAGAAAGCTGGTGAGCAAGAAAGGTCTATTGCTATTGATAAAGGAAATGTTTCTACAGATGGTATTCAATACATTACTGTATATGTAGATGGCGGATGGTTGAAAAGGTCATATGGTCACAACTTTGATTCTTCATCTGGAATGGTAAGTCCCAACTTGATACCATATTTTTGTGTTCATTTCATTAGTACTCTTTTGCTTGTCAACATATTTTACACAATGTTCAATGTTTTGATTTATGATTTCTTACAATATTTGAACTAAGAACTTTTATTTTAGGCCTGCATTATTGGAAAGGAAACCAAGAAATGTCTTTTTCTTGGTGTCAGGAACAAATATTGTTATACATGCCAGTATTATGAGCGAACAGGTTCAGACACTAAAAGTCATGGTTGCTGCAAAAACTTTACAGGGCCATCTACTGCGATGGAATCTGATATAATAGGGAATATGCATGTGATTCAAATATGGGTCAAATTTTTTTTTTTATAAACTATATTACTTCAGAATTATGCCTCCATCAATATTTTTGAATAAAATTTCTTTTTGAGCGAAAAATTAATTTTTAAAAAGTCCCAAAAAACTGTTGCTAATTCAAATTCTTGAAAAGCTAAGAGCGGATGTGACGTAACAATCCGGGAAAACAATCAAAATGTCAATGTCAAGTCAATCAAAAAGTGTCAAGTCAATGTCAAACGCTCCTACAAAAAGGAGTGTTTGACGTTGACTTGACAGTTGCTTGTTTGTTTTCACGGACGGTGACGTCACCACACCAAGCGCGCCAAATGGAGGGCGTTTAAATAGCCCGGATCGGTTGGATATTTTTAATTTTTTTTTAAAGTACTTTAAATTGCTTTTTTGCCGTCGAATTTTTTTTTACTATTAATTGACGATGTAAACTATCGAATAAAAAAATAAAAAAAATACATGCATATTCCCTATTGTTGAAGGATTTCAACAGAGTGAGAATATGCATAATCTTCAGTACCTAAGTTTTGTAGGAGATGGGGATTCTTCAGTGTTTGCTAATTTGAAAGAAAAGGTGTATAATGGAAACCTAATAAAGAAAATTGAATGCAAGAATCATGTTATAAAAAACTACACGAGTTCACTTTACAAGGTATACAACCACTTCTTAGTGTTTTAATAATTATTTTACACTAGCTTTTACTTGCGGCTCTGCCCGCGTTAAAATGTTTACCTGGATAAAAAGTATAGTAGTAACAAAGTAACAAAGATCATTATTTCTTGGTTCATGTATGTATAAATATAATGTATTTCTTGGATTGTTTCTCAGCTATTATTATTTTGATTCTAGGTCCAGGGTCAATTGCGAATTACCAAAATGAGTAAATGTTACTTCATTTGCTTTATATCTGTCACCCAACCATTGACTGTCATAGAAGTTAACCGGGATGAGGAATTTATCAACACTATGATGCCGAAGTTGGTAACATTTTTCAAAACATGTGTACTGCCGGAAATAATTTTGAGACGAGTTGAGAAAAATGCTAAATGTCTAGACATCAAGGAATTAAAAGGTATGAAAAATATAAGTCTTACTCATTTCCTAACTTATTCCTCAGGTTTCTGAGGTGTGGGTTCAGTAAGAATACTCTAACAAAACTGTAAATTCATTTGTTGCAGCGAAAACTGTGTCTCCCAGCAATTGATTCAGATCGCACGGAAATGATATAAATGGAAGTAAAAAGTGACAAGCAGAAGATTGATACTGCGCGGCGACGGCGGCGAAGCAAAAAGTAGCGTGTAGAAGAGAAGATATTTTATTATAGTATTTTTTATGTATCTTTGTATAGTGGTACGAGTCGATGGTTCGAATCCAAGCCGACACTTTGCTTTGTGTAAATTATTTCATCACCACTGTTCAGAGGAGGCCTGAGTCTCAGCAGTGGGAACATTATAGACTAATTATTATGCTATTTTTGTACGTAGCGATGTATAGTTTATGTTATTTGTTAGTTTATAAGATTTTTCTGTGTACATATGTTTCACTCATGTATTTAGGTACCAGCCAAACAATTCAATTGTAAAAGAATATTTATTGTTCAAAGTTGTATAATAAGTGGGTATTCTTGAAACATAAATGTTATGGTTAGCTAGCAACCACTTGTGTGTTGTTGTGTAAGATACTTACACTTACGTGTGATGTTACATAAATTGTAATATACGTACATAATTCTTTCTAATACTAAATTCAGAATCATAATTGTAAATATCAAAATATTGAAAAAAGTATGTTATCTTTGTGTGGTGGTACGAGTCGATGGTTCGAATCCAACCAGAAAATATTTAGGTAAATGCAGTGAGAGTAAATAAAACGATATTTGTATGAAAATATTAACCATAGATAAATATTATTAATTTATAGTAAGATACAATAAAACGCTTTACAATTGAATACATAATCTTTTATTTATTTAGTACAGGTCACAATTTATTTACACGTTAGGTACTATTTAGGTTCAGTCACATTACAACAACCTATATAGGTACAATATACCTTTATTACCCAAAATAATTTATCTGAATAATTTGTTATGGTGAAAAGGTATTTGATATCGAGCCTAGAAACAAAAGTATGCATATCCCAATAATTATATTATTAAGAAATAGATTGGAACATAACAATCCTCTAGTAATTTAAAGTATGCTTAATTAGTAAATTAATATTTGTTTTCAGTTTTAATAAATAATTTGGTTCTCTTTCTTTAAATTAACGCCATCTGGACATTTTAATTTCCAACCATGTTTGAATAAAACGACATCTAGTGAAGTCGGAAGTTACTACTATTTACTTTGCATGTGTGTGTAAAGAGTAAATTCATGCGGCTAAATCATTATTTTGTTCTAATCTTTGTATGATACCAGTTAACAAGCACAGTGATGATCTAAAAAAATCAAGTTAATGCTCTAGGTTTCGCTAAGAATAAAGTTGTTTATTAAAAATTTCTATGTTAGGTGTAAAAATTGAAAATGTTCGAAATTGTGGATGTGTCGCCATCTAGCGACAAAAGCGGCTGTGAGATAATTAGGCATTCGCCTTATAGTTTACCTCTCCAAATTATATTACCGCTCCAATTATTCGAGTAGGTAAATTAAACAACAATACCCTGTACAACAGCAGAGGTCACACACACGTCGCAACCGTTCGGGCGCCAGCAAACAAGTGACCAGTACTGACCACAACTCGGATTAGGAGTGAGGCGTATTTATCATCACAGATAGAAATCACAGATATTAAAAAATAGCAGATAGCAGTTGCTCCTAACGATAAAAAATATCTGTTACTTAAAATCACAGATCCTCAAGACTGTTACTGTTAAAACTTCGGTTACGATTTTCGACTTTAATGAAAAGAAATAAAGAAGATATTCAATTGAGTTAATACGTATTTATCATCCGTAGAAAAATAACAGGCTGTTATTTTATAACAGATAGATACGATTTTCGACCTTAAACCAAAAGAAATAAAGATGATATTCGATTGAGATACGTATTTATCGTCCATACAAAAATCACAGGCTGTGATTTAATAACAGATATTTGGATCTGTTATTTTTTTGTCAGTCACTGATTACGCAGTTTCTAGTGGGCCACTCCACTTAATGAAACGCCGGTTCGTGTAGATTATGCAGTTTAATGCAGGTACAATATACAGTTACATTGTGGAATTTTGACGACAAAATTATTAAAAAGTTTCATGTCACTAGTGCAGTGGCTGTCGACCACAGACTACTTAGAGAACTAACGCTGTCAACGCAATGGCGAGCTACCGCGCCCCTCTCCCCGCACTCGTCGTAGACATTATTAGTGTCGTTCGGAAATGGGTTCAACATCCTCCCCCCCTCGAACGCTTCAGGGTCTGGAGGTGCTGCTAATGAAGCCGGTTCAGGTAAAGGACAAAGGTTGTGCACTGCACGACGGAAGGTGCCCTTTGAAGTGTGGACATCCGCTACTCGTGCATCATTTCCGGATACAGCTTGCCGATCCGCGCTATGCGCCATTTTAATGGTGGAACGTTTGGCTCTTTGATGATTAATAAAATAATAACTAAATCGCCTTCGTGAAGTCCTTCCTTTGCGGTCCTCCACTTGTATTTTTGCTGCAATTCAGTGATGTATTCATTTCTCCACCTTTCCCAAAAATGTTGCCGTATTTGTTCCAGACTTCGGTATCTGTCAAGTCTGTTAGTATTTGCATTAATTAAGGCTTCCAATGGAAATGAAGATAACGGCCTGCCGATCAGGAAGTGCGCGGGTGTCAATGGATTCAGGTCATTAGGGTCAGATGATAGGGGGCTTAACGGACGTTAATTTAAGATTGCCTCAATCTGCACAAACAACGTTGATAACTCCTCAAACGTTAAGTGTTTATCGCCTAAAATCCTAGTCGTGTGGTATTTAGCAGACTTAACGCCTGCCTCCCAAAGCCCACCAAAGTGGGGAAAGTAAGCTGGCGAAAATTTAAACGTAATGCCTTCGTCGGCAGCGAAACCGGTAACGCATTCATTGCTTGACTTTAAAAACTTTGCTAATTCATTGTTTGCACCGACAAAATTTGTTCCGTTATCGCAGTACAATTCTAAGGGCTTTCCTCTGCGGGCTATAAAACGCCTCAAGCACAAAATGAAAACATCGGAAGTGAGGTCGCTTGCTACTTCTAAGTGCACAGCCTTTGTGCTGAAGCAGACGAATAGACACATATAACATTTTGTGATTTTACACCCACGACCTTTGCGATCGGTGATGAAGAAAGGCCCGGCAAAATCAACACCGCTTACCTGGAATGGAAGACTAGGAGTGACTCTTGAAGCAGGTAAGTTTCCCATTAGAGGGTTAACGCTTTTAGCTTTTATTATTCTACACAACTTACAATTGTTGACAGTTCTTCTGGCCAATATTCTACCTTTCAAGGGCCAATATTTATTTCTTAAATCGTTGAGCAACAATTGAGGACCGCAATGCAAAAGTTTTTTATGGTAATGATTGAATAATAATTTCGTAAAGTTGTGGTTAGTATCTAATAATATCGGATGTTTTTTATTGCAGGTTTCATTTGAATTTTGGATGCGGCCGCCCACACAGAGTATGTATGCCATCATTATTCAGGAATGGACTGAGAGACAACAAATGAATGGATTTTGAAGGTAAGTCACGCTTATTTTGAATTAAATTAATTTCGTTACGAAAACATTAATTTTGATGTTGTTTGATTATAACATTTACTGCAGCATCCAATTCGCCTGGTGTGAATGGACCAGTTTGTACCTTGTCTTGTTTGTATCGCTTGTAATTTATGTAACGTAGGACATAGCTACAGATCTCTGCAGAGAAGCGAAACTAGAAATTCTTTCAAAATCAATCAGCTTAGGACGAGCTTCTGTAGACTGCAACGTAATTGTTGTTACCCTTTTATTAGTTTTAATTTCAGGCAAATCAGGAATACCTTTGCTATTAATAGTCTGAGGCCACTTACTCGAGTCCTCAGATAAAAACAATGGACCTTCCCACCAAAGTTTAGCTAAATAAATTGACTTAGGATTTAACCCTCTCGACGCTAGATCTGCAGGATTTGTATCGCCAGGAACATGTCTCCAAGTGCCTGACTTGGTTAATTCTTGTATTTCACTAACACGATTCGACACAAAGGGGGAGGGCGACACTTCATATTACAAGCCTGGGCAGACAACCAACCCAAAACCACTGTTGAATCCGTCCAGTGAAAGACTGAGTCAATTTTACAACGTAGCGCTTTTAAAACCTTATTACTCAGGCGTGCGGAAAGTAAGGCACCACACAGCTCGAGTCTAGGTATAGTTGCAGACTTTACTGGTGCAACCTTAGTTTTGGCGCAAAATAATCGGACGAGTACCTGCCCGGAACTGTCCACCGAGCGGAGATAAATAGCAGAAGCGTAGGCAACTTGGGAAGCATCAGAGAATGAGTGAAGCTCTATGGTAATAGGTTTGTTAATGAAAACACATCTCGGAATTTCAATTTTGGAGATAGTTTCCAAATTATTTAGAAAACTTGTCCATTCTCTTTGTAAGGAAGTATCTACAGCTTCATACCAACCTAAATTGGACAGCCATAGCCTTTGCAAAATTATTTTTGGAATAATGATACATAATCCAAGTCAACCCAATGGGTCGAATAACTTGGCCGAGTTGGACAAGATGGAGCGTTTAGTTGCGACTTTGTCACGTTGTATATCGACTGAAAAGCGGAAAATGTCTTGTGCCGGGTCCCACTTCAACCCTAACACAGTAGAGGTTTGAGAGCTTAAACTTTTTATTGGTGACGAGTTTGAATCGTCATGTCTTGCGGATGGTGAGTTGGTACGCCATTTGCGTAGAGGAAGACAAGCTGAATTAAGAACTGCAGTTACTAACTCTATAATATTCTGTAACTCTCTTTCAGTTTCAGCTCCTGAAAGAAAATTGTCGACATAGAAGTCGTTTTTTATGATATTAGATATTTTATCGTCCTTGCATTCCTTGGCGAGCTGTACCAAACACCTCGTACTTAAAAATGGAGCCGAAGCTGTTCCGTATGTCACGGTATTTAATTGGAAAATCTTAATCGGTTCAGACGGATCTTCGCGCCATAAATTCTGTTGCAAAATTCGCTGACTTGGGTCCACCAAAATTTGGCGGTACATTTTTTCCACATCTGCAGAGACCACATATTGATATTGTCTGTACCTCAACAGGATTGAAAAGAGGTCATCCTGCACTACTGGTCCGACATGTTGTATGTCGTTGAACGATACTCCGGTAGATGTTTTGGCTGAGGCGTCGAAAACAACACGTAGTTTGGTAGTCTCACTTGTTTCACGTATTACTGCATGATGTGGAAAATAACAACCAAATACAGGTTTCCTACTTAATTCAGTCATATGAACTAAGCTTTCATACTCGCGAATAAAATCACAATATTGTTGTTTCAAAGTTGGTTTGTTTTTAAATTTCCTCTCAAGTTGAAACAACCTTTTTTCGGCCATGCTGTACGAATCACCTAACACGTCTATAGAATCCTTAAGCGGAATTTTAATACAAAATCTGCCATCACTAAGGCGAAATGTAGTGTCGTTAAACAACTTCTCACAATCGTTACTATCGTGGTCCATGTTCGAAGGAATCTCTTCCAGTTCCCAGAACTTAGCTAATTGATCTTTGATTCCTTGCGAAAAATGACAATGTAACTTTTGATTGCTACTAATGTAGAAGCCTCCCCCTGTGGGACCAGCTACTATCCACCCGAGGTGAGTTTTTTGTATTGGCCTTTGTGAACCCAAAGTAACTCTTGGTGTTTGAATAAGCTCCCAAAATAATTATATCGGCGCCTAACAATAAATCTACTTCGGCTGGTAAATAAAACTTAGGGTCAGCAAGTTGAATGTTACTAGGAATGTTTAATTCTTCTACACAAACTGCAGTATGGGGCAATCTATCAGTAATTTGAGGTAAAACAAAACATTTGACAGGCCTGCTGAACGATTTGTGCATAGAATGTATTTCTATGTTGCAATGCTCTGTAACGTTTAATACTGTATTGCCCAAACCAGAGACACAATGATAATAGCTTTTTTCCTTACAGATACCAATCGTTTTCTGAGCCTTCTCACTGATGAAAGATGTCTGACTGCCACAGTCCAATAAAGCCCTCAAAATAAATAATTTGCCATCAACTGTCACCTTGACCAACGCAGTGGACAGAAGAGCTTGATTGGTGGAGATAGCAGACATCGAAATGGAAGTGGAGGGATCAGATGGCGCAGCAGAGGCAATATAAACTACAGGTAAGTTATTTTCATTTTTTTTGGAATTATTATCACCAGTAGATGTAGTATTAGATGTAGAAGTAGATGTAGTATTAGATGTAGAAGTAGATACTGGTTGTTCAGTCTGTTGTGTATTCTGTGAAGGAAGTTGTCTGTGTAGGAGAGTGTTGTGCCTTCTCCGGCATATCCTACAGCCACTTAGCCCACACTGGAATGCCTTATGACCTCCCTGGAAACAGTTACTGCATACCTTTAACAATGCAATTTGTGAGATTCGTTCCTCAACAGGAAGAGATTTAAGTTTAGTACACTCATACAACTTATGATCTTGTTTACAGAGAAGACACTGTTTTTTACTGGAAGAGGAGTCCGGAGCAGATGAAATAAATGATTTTGTTTTGATCGAATTGTGACGTTTTTCATTTTTAACAATCCTACCAACATTATGTCTCCATAACAGTAGCTCGTTTACGGAGGAAACAATAAAATTGTTCTAAAGTTGGCGAGTCCTTATCACTCCTAAATTCCTCCCATTTTCTGGCAGTTATGCAGTCTAATTTTGTGGAAGCCAAATAAATAATAAGTGTATCCCACTTGTCAGTGGGCTCCCCTAGTAAATTCAACGCACTTAAATTTTTAGATAAAGAATCAATCAAATTGTGTATGCCGACATCAGATTCCTTTTGTAAGGCTTCAATTGAGAACAAACACTTAATGTGTTCATTTATTAAAAGACGTTTGTTATCATAACGCTGGCAAAGTAAATCCCAAGCTATTGAATAGTTGTTTGATGATATAGATACAGAGCTTATGACTGAAGAAGCAGCGCCCTCTAGGTAAGATTTAAGATAGTGAAACTTAGTCACATCATCAATATTTTCATTGTTATGAATTAGCGATAAGTATATATCCCTAAAGGAAAGCCACTTAGTTGATTCACCATTGAATGTAGCAATTTTGATCGGTGGTAGTTTTAAACCGTGGGATATTTTGGATATTGAGTTGGACGAGGACTCAAATTTGCCATGATCTTTCTCAATGTATCTAACATGGACTGACCCTTGGCAATCAACTTGAAGAATATACTTTCTGTAATATCACGCTCATTAATTTGCTTATCCGAGTCTTCATCCAACATTTCAATTTGCGATTGAATGTCATCAAAGGTGCAAGACAGATCTCGTAGCTTATTTAGTCTTAGAGGTAATTCTTTAATTAAAATATCCATTTGACGTTTCATGTTTGGGTCTCGATTACGTGACGTCAATCGTTTTCATCGAACTTGCTTGATTCGATATACTTTTCAAATAATGTTAAACGAGCTCTAATGTTGCCTCTTTGTTTAATTAAATCCTTTAAATCCAACATGATGCCGGCGCAAACACGTAAACACAACTATTATACTCCATGCTTAGTCCTCGATAATTATCCTGATTTACTATGTAGTCTCACTACACTCCCATCGTGTGCACGCGAATATTCAGAGAATAAATCCTGCAAGAAAAAACTTTTACGCTGGCAACTATAACCAGCTAATGTCATTCATTATTTTCGCGTCGTGTAGCGCACATCATTTTAAGAAAATTATTGAATTTTCTTTTATAAACTTATTACTTTTGATTATTATCAACAACAAATAATACCAATCAACAAAATGTGGCGAAAATTGGAAAGAAACCGCTTAGGCGAGCTCAAGGGCGACTTCGGCGTCCCGTTTTTTGGAGTCAGTAATACAGGCCGATCGGCAAAAGACAATTATTTTTGTAAACGAAGAAGAAAACACAGGTATGTTTGTGTGGTATAATGAAAAATTTCAGGGATTACGATTAATTTGGATTGCAAAGCAGCAGAGGATTATAATTATCCGTCATACTGCCAGTGCTCGGTCCGTCCGTTCTTGTACAACGTAACATGAAGTTCGTGTTACACAAGACAGTATAGTGCTATGTGCAACAGGAGGTCCTGTTGACTCCCGTCGAGACTTGTTCTCGAACCTCAAGTTGGGGAAAAACGCACAAAATATAATGTATAAGTACCTAGAAGTTCTATGGTATGCACTGCCTATGCACAAAATGTTGTTTTTCTCTCGTGAGAAATTATTATTATTACAATAAGGCAGGAGCCTAGCTCTCGCAGCCTCAAGTTGAGGCAAAAAGCTCAAAATATAAATGTACTTATATCTAGAAGTTCTATGATATGTACTCAATATTGTTTTCTCGTGAGAAATTATTATTACAATAAGGCAGGAGCCTAGCTCTCGCAGCCTCAAGTTGAGGCAAAAAGCTCAAAATATAAATGTATATCTAGAAGTTCTATGATATGTATTCAATATTGTTCTCTCGTGAGAAATTATTATCACAATATTGATTGATAAAGAATCAGTTCTGCACATTAAGCATCATCAGACTTAGTTAGTCTATTGTGTGCTTTGTAGATCATATCCAAGATCTAAAGGATGGTTCTATGAGGTTGTATGAAGCAATGATAATGGCCTTGGGAAACCCGTCCAGTTCCAAGAAAACCTAAATGTTTTTACTTTCTTAAAATCATCTAAAATGACTAAGATTTAAAAATGATCAAGAAAGAAGAATTACCTACATAATGTAAACTGCATGTAATACTAGTACTGTTGAATTTACTATTGCTGGATGCTTCAAAATTGAACATGGATTTAAACGGCTGAGTCACCCAATCAAGGAAAACAACCAGAGGGTGGAAGACCACCACAGTAATTTGGAATTGCATTACCGCAGTGTAAACAGTATCTATATTTTGATATAAAACAATTGGAACACAACAAATATTAAAATTCTCACCGATGTTTTCACGATTATTAAGCAACTTACTTTGATGATACCAGTTAAACTAGATAAAAATCAAGATTAAAACAACAAATATATCGAAACGGGACAGTTTCCTGTTTGGTGAAAAGTTCATTATTGAACATGTCAAGTCTGGGTAATTAAGAAGGCAGCTACAACTACAATGTTAAGTAATTGTAAGGAAAACTCCAATGCCCCTTCACGTTTGATTCAAGCAGGGGGGGGGCAAGTACCAATCTAGGACCATTGGGAAGTACCAACAGCAGAGGATTTCATCAGGCAAGACGTACTGATACAAACCTGTATGTCAATTATAGAGGTAACGACAATTGCATGTCGCCTTAAATATTTTACTCTTGCTGGCGGTGATCTTTTTCACACAAGATAAAGTTATCTGGTCATGTTTGAAGAGATATAGAATTCCATTTAAGGACATTCCTACACAACATAATACCTATAAAATTGTGCATTTTCAGAGTCTGAATATGTATTTAATACAACAAAAGAAATTGGTAAGTTGTTAGATTTGAGTGTACAGTGTGCACCTATCAGTGGACAGTTTTTTAATCAAAAATATTTATTGTACACAAACTAAATGGAGGTTCCAGTAAATCCAAAATGTCTGAATATAATTTATCCATACACAACAGTTTTAAAATGAAAGACATACCTAAGGAGGTTATGTAAAATAAAATGATCATTTGGGCACAATTGATTTATAAGATGTCTATTTTTTAATATCATTGAACACTTATGATAAAACACATTTGAGGGTTTATTGTAAAAACAATTAATTCAATTGTTTGTGCTTTGGCTTGTGTACTGCCCCACACCAGTAATATCTATTTATACTTTAGTGGGTGATAAAAATCTGTGTTTTTATCTTGAGGATTTAACTTGTATTGGAGAACATTATTAAGAATTTTTTTGAAAATTTTAGTAAAACTATAGGCTTTTGGAGTGCCTTGCATGTTACATAAATAAGGTTAAAACTAATCCCAAACTCAATTAAGTTGCTGAGTACTTAGGATTTGTGATTGATACAAAGTATATTATGACATTGTCATTGACAGATATAAAGAGATATTCATCTATTACTTTACACCTTATCCTATCGGCTTGTTGTCCAGTTGTGAGTTTTGGATTTCTATGCTTAAGTACCTACACTAGAATTTGGAAAAATCCAAGATGTGTAGAGTTAGTTTACCACAGTGACTTTGATTTACATAATCAGCCTATAATGTTCCCACTGCTGGGACACAGGCCTCCTCTCTATGAGAGGGAGTTTGATTTAATTATGATAAATATGGGAAATATTTGTTTTGACAGTCAGATAGCAAATAGGGTTTGGAAAGTCAAGAAAAATCATTTAAGTTTTTTGAAATTTTTTGATGCTTTTCTTGGTATAGAATATTTTACCGAATACTTAAATGTATACCAAATTTTATGTTAAACAATACTACAACCTTAGATTATAATGTGTGGTAGTCAATTTAATAATCTTAATTGCCTGGCTAGGCATAATATGGCAGTGGTGTGAAGCCCTAACAATGGGGATATCTGCATTTTATGTATAATCTAAAGACAGCATAGAAGCTGATCTTGAGTCTAGAAATAAAAACATTGATTGTGTGTCTGGCTCCTGCAGCATTTCAGGACATAGTGAGATCTTTTGGAAATCTTTTCCATTGATCTACATATTTGCTACTAGAGCTAATACTAAGTGTGATAGATATGAGATATCTGGCCTGGCACTTGTAGAAAATATAGATGCATTTACAGTAATTTGGAATTATTACCCATTATTTTATGCATTTCCACTATTTGGATTAATTTCACAAACTATTAAATTGATCAGGTTTTTGGCATCTTACTTTCTCCTATGAGACTATCACGACCTTGGTACCCATTTTTTAATTTCATGGTGAAATCACAGATTACAGTATATAGTTTGAACCAACAAACCAATTTTTGCTGTCACCTTCCAGAATGCTGCATCCTTTGCACTGCAGCTTTTTTCCCTGGGGGCCTGCATATTGGCAGAGAACCGTTTAAGAAGCAAATGATACCACATGCCACCATTAAGGTCATGATATCTTCATTGTCAGATAACAGTGTCAGGCAGTATTCAGTAGCACACTACATAAGTGGTGGACTTTCTGTAATGGTAAAAATATTCACGATATTTCTATCACTAAAATATTAAAGTTTCTTACACAACAATTCAACAATGGCAGTTCATATACGTTCAGCACTAATAGATCTGCATTGTCATTGATCATAAATGCTGATGTAGGTACCGATCCTGTAATTAAGAGGTTCTTTAAAGGTATCTTCAAATTACAACAAAGTTGCACTAACTACAATGATATATAATATAATATAATTCATTTATTTAACAGATCATACAATCCAACTTGTTAGACAATTAATCATAATACACACACATCTTACACACTAGTGTTAGTAAATTATATTTGGCAAATTCCGTAAACTAATTAATAACAATGTCAAAATGGATGTATGGGATCCATCAATGTTATTGAATTTTATAGAATGATGGTACCCATTACAACAATTATCACTTGACAAAGTAGCCAAAAAGTATGTAAGAATTATTTCAAGTCTTAAAGAATATAACTTATCTGTAATTGAGACTTCATAACATCCAAATTATTAATTCAAGTGTTAACATAAAAATCACTGATTGGTAAAAACATCTAAGACATGAAAACGGCTAACAATTATTATGTTATCCTACTTTTCATATGGAACCTGACATTTGTCATGTGATTACATTACAATATTATATAAATTATACACACAAATGGTGTAATTCAGAGATAGGTAATACAGAAAAATTATTAATGCCTCATAATTATGTTAGTTAGCCAAACAATTAGTTACTTATTGGATTAAACAAACAATGTTGGACAGTGGCATAGATATCAAAATATTTACTCCTCATTCCACAAGTCATGCTTCAATAGCGACTAGAGGTGTGTCAGAAGATAATCAGTATTTTTAAAACGGTTGTTTGGTCATAAGTTTTGCAAAATTTTTGCCAAGTTTGTTGGTAATGTTGACCTTGAGACTGATGTGATTTTTTTTTCATAAATTAAGTTTTGAGCCAAAAGAGTAGGCATACTAAATAGGTACATGCTTGGTTGTTCTATAATTAGAATAGAAGCATTATTAAAAGAGAATTAATTGAAAATGTGGTAAAGTTTTTCCACTTGCAATAAAAGGTTGATTTTATGTTATTTGAATGTTTTAGTGTGAAACAAATGTTTGTAATTTCCAACTTCATCTCTCTAAACATCTACATAGTAAATCAGGATAATTATCGAGGACTAAGCATGGAGTATAATTACTAAATTAAACGAACTTACCTAAGTGAAGTTCTATTGTAATTATACGAAATGCTTAGTCCTCGATACTATGTTCCCTCCCAAGCCCTGAACAAGACCATAGTTTGTTTTTTGACCCTGGGATTGAAGTTGGGGAATTACTGTCTGTTAATTTTAATTCTCTCATTGCAGATTACTCTAAATAGAATGACATTAGCTGGTTATAGTTGCCAGCGTAAAAGTTTTTTCTTGCAGGATTTATTCTCTGAATATTCGCGTGCACACGATGGGAGTGTAGTGAGACTACATAGTAAATCAGGATAATTATCGAGGACTAAGCATTTCGTATAATTACAATAGAACTTCACTTAGGTAAGTTCGTTTAATTTAGTAATTATAAAGTTACTGATACAATCATAGAAATAAACAATGAATGGGTACGTTACGATACTCCTTTGCGAAGATAGCAAACCGGTTTCACAGCCGACGTTGGGTGTCGGCGAGATTCAATCGCGCGCAGTCGCACGTTGATCGACACGGTCACAGATATTATAATACTACACGGTGCTTGTTTAGGAATTAAACAAACTAATATTTTGTAGTTACAACTTGGTATAATAGTAAAATCTTTACAGTAAGTATTTACGGTTGCACTGAGTATTTTGAGAGAGTTTTTGTCTCGGTCGTCGTGCTATCGTGGTTTGCGGAGCAGTGGCGGCGTGGCGCGGCGGTCGGCTGCGCTGGCGATACCGCCCCTCGTCCCTCTTTCCCCTTGATCGCCTGCTTGGCGCGTGGCGCGCGTGTGTATTAAGCGGGTGCGTGTGTGTGTAGTGCGGGGCATCCTCCCGGGCCTTGAAAGTGTGGCTTTCAATGATATGGCATGCTGGCTGTATTACCGCTGAGATGAGCTTAGAATATTCGCTCCGTCATTTTCGGCGACATCTTTTGCATTATTTTCGGCGATATCCTTTGTGGCCGGTAGTATACACATTTTGTTGATAGCCCTCCTTAGTGTGCCCTTTGAAGTAAGAACGTCGGCAACTCTGCTGATTCCATCTTTCCCAGGATATAGATGGGTGATGCGCCCAAGTTTCCATTGTAGTGGGGGAAGATTTTCTTCTTTGAGGATCACTAGAGCGCCCACACGAAGCTCATATTGCCTCGTTTTCCACTTGGTGCGTTCTTGAAGTTCAGCAACAAACTCCCGGCGCCATCTCTGCCAGAATTGTTGTCTCAGCTGCTCAATGTACTGATATCTATTGGGGTACTTGCAGGTGATAGGCAACGATGGAACCGAGGTGAGGGGTCGCCCTATGAGAAAGTGCCCCGGGGTTAAGGGAGAGGGATCAGTTGGATCGGATGACAGAGGAGTGAGGGGACGAGAATTTAAAATAGCTTCTATTTGTGCGAATAGTGTAGCGAGCTCCTCGAATGTCAGGGAAGCATTACCTGCTACACGCTTAAAATGGTGCTTCGCGGATTTAACGCCCGCTTCCCATATACCTCCAAAGTGAGGTGAGTATGCGGGACTAAACTTGAACTCAATGCCTTCACTTAATGCGTAATTAACAACTCTCTCACGACTGGACCTGAGTATTTTACTTATTTCATTGTTCGCGCCCCTGAAATTGGTGCCATTATCGCAATATATAACATTAGGTTTACCTCTCCTAGAGACGAACCTTCGCAAAGACAAAATGAAAGCATCAGTGCTCATATCGCTGACTAACTCTAAATGAATCGCTTTGGACGAGAGGCATACAAACAAACATAGGTAGCATTTCGAAATACGATTGCCTTTACCCTTACGGCTAGAGATCATAAACGGACCAGCAAAATCAACACCATACGAGTAGAAAGGAAACATAGAATAGCTTCTTTCGGCAGGTAAGTTTCCCATTAAAGGTTGTATTGTCTTCCCACGCAGGCGAATACAAACGATACACTGCTTTGTCGTGCTACGTGCTAAGTGTCTGCCACCTAAAGGCCAAAATCGTTCTCTTATTGAGGCTAGAAGATGTTGAGGACCAGCGTGAAATAAGCGTTCATGTTCGTTCCTTAATATTAATTTAGTTAAATGATGCTTAGCATCTAAAATAATGGGGTGCTTTTTATCATAGGCGAAATCACAGTTTTGAATTCGACCCCCAACTCTTAATATGCCATCTGAATCAATAAAGGGATTCAGCGGCAATAATTTAGACTTACGATTAAGAGTTTTATTATTTCTAATCAATTTAATTTCCTCAGCATAACTTTCTAACTGACTAAACCTAACTAACATTATTAAAGAATCATCTAATTCTTTAATATCTAATGGTCCATTAATTTTAGCATCTTTATTTTTACAGTAATTTAGGAAACGTTGTACATAGACATAAATTCTCTTTAATTTATTTAAATTAGAATATTTCTCAAATTGAATTATTTTGTTTGTTACACTGACATGACATTCAATGGTGTGTGCTTGTTTAACTTCAGGCAAGATGTGAGGGATTTGTGTGTGTGTTTGTGTAGGCCAACAAGATGGGTCACTAGCGAGGAACGAAGGCCCTTCCCACCAGAGGGGACAGGACTGCAAATGTTTAGGAGACACACCTCTAGACGCAATGTCTGCAGGGTTTTGATCTGTGGGAACATAACAGAAGGTGAATCCAATTGCAAGTTGATTGATTTCATTCACTCGGTTACACACAAATATTTTAAAATCCCTGGGCGGGGTATTCACCCACCCTAGCACAATCATGGAATCAGTCCATATAAATTTACGACTAATATTACAATTTAATGACTCTAACACTTTTGCACATAAACGTGCACCTAACAAGAAGCCACATAACTCCAGTCGAGGTATAGTGGTTGGGTTCATAGGTGCGACTCGAGCCTTAGCACACAACAACCTGACTGTAACTTTCTTATTATGATTCACAGAACGCAGGTAAATACAAGCTGCATAGGCTTGTTGAGAGGCATCCACAAAACAATGTAATTCTATATTACTAGGTGTATCACACAGAACTCGTCTTGTAATACGAATATTAGTTAAATTTGAAAATTCCTTTAATAGGTTAGCCCAGTTTTTACAAAACTCAGCTGGCACTGGATCATCCCAGTCTAGCTTTGAGGACCATAACTGTTGAAGTAAAATCTTAGCTACTATTACACAGGGACACAATAATCCCAAGGGATCAAAAACCTTGGCAGTAGTAGAAATTATTGACCTTTTAGTAATTTGAGTAGAAGGCTCTAAATCTGTAGAGAATTGCAGCGTATCAGCCTTGGGACACCAATTGAGTCCTAATACACTGGATTCTTTATTTAAATCTATAGGTTTTGATGAATCACATTCATCATCAAATAATTGAGGGCAATTTGTACGAAATTTCCTTAGAGGAAGGCATGCAGAATTAAGTGTTTTTACAACTTCGTGATAGATGTGTTTTAGCCCTTCTATAGTTTCAGACCCTGTATTTAGGTCATCTGCATAAAAATCATTTTGGATTACACAAGCAATAGACTCATCCCTACACTCATTTGCCAATCGTAAGAGGCATCGAGTACTTAGAAATGGTGCAGAGGCAGTGCCGTATGTAACTGTATTGAGTTGTAAAACATCTAATGATTTCGACTTATCATCACGCCACAGAATAAGCTGCAGATGGCGCTGCTTTTGCCCGACTTCAATTTGCCGGTACATTTTCTCGATGTCGGCTGTGAGAATGAATTTATGCCTGCGAAATCGCAATAAAATAGAGATTAAATCACTCTGTACTACTGGACCAATCAATTGAATTTGATTAAGTGATTTGCCAGAGCTAGTTTTAGAAGAAGCATTGAATACTACGCGGAGCTTTGTAGTTTCGCTCTTTTCACGAATTACTGCGTGATGGGGCATGTAGTATCCAAATTTTGGTTTATTAATTTTAGTTAAATGCCCTAAATTTGCATATTCATCTATAAAAGCCTTGTAGTTGTCCTTTAAATCAGGATATTTTATAAACTTTCTTTCCAAACTCTCAAAACACCTTTTAGCGACATAATAAGAGTCCCCAAGAGCCTTTTCATGCGACTCTTTCATTGGCATCAACACAGAAAATCTGCCATTTGATAAGCGAGATACGTTTTCTACAAAATGATCCTCACAAAGTTGCTCTTCTATGGAATATGTTTTTGTGGCAGGTAAGTCATCAATTTTCCAAAATTTTTCTAACGAGTCCTTTATCTCCTGAGTAAAATTACAATAAACCCTTAAAGAGGACTGACTACCTCGTATAGGGCCACTTATTAGCCATCCGAGCATAGACTCCTGTAGAACCGGTTTATTATTGCCCAACTTAATTAAATTAGAGCCAACTATGTCCCAATACACATCTGCTCCTAAGAGGATGTCAACCTCAGAAGGGGAAAAATAGCTAACTAGAATCAGTTCTATTTCTATGTATTTGAAGTTCAAAAGTGCCTTTAATGTGCCTACTTGAAATAAATTATTTGACTTTGACTTTGACTTTGAGTTAGGATCAGCTAAAGTGATATTTTTAGGTAATTTTAAATATTCAGTATTAATTGCAGAGTTTGGTAAGATTCCTGTAATTCGAGATACTACTAGACACTTAACATTTAATTCGAATGGAATACATCTAGATTTGATTTTAATGTAACAAGTTTCAGTGATGTTGCAAGTAGCATTATTAATCCCACAAACATTTACTGAATCACCGGGGTTTATTTTTAACCCTATCTTCCTCCTTAATCTATCAGTGATGAACGACGATTGACTGCCTGTGTCTAGCAATGCGCGGGCTGTGTGTTTTATTATTAATTAAAATTTGCACTAGCGCCGTACATAATAGAACTTGGTCACTTGATACCACAGACAGTGACACAGGTAAAGAGGAAGATGAAGTAGAGGGTTGGTCAGTAGATGTAGGGTTGCCTTTTGTTATCTGTATTAAAGTGTTGTGTTTCTTTTTGCATTCACGACATACAGCTCTCAGCTGACATTTAAAAGCATTGTGACCACTATGCAAGCAATTTTTACATAATTTTAATTTATTGACTTCACTTAATCGCTCATCTACATTCATACTTTTAAATTTCAAACATTCATGCAAATGATGATTTTCATTGCATAAAACACAACCATTTTTGTTTTCTTTCTTATCAACAGATACAGTCAGACTTTTAGATTGGGTGGTTACCCTAGGTTTACAATCAACCTGCTTGTCAGAACGACTATTATTAAAATAGGCAGTCTCGAGTATGTCAGCTCGACTTCGCAAGAAAGAATAAAACTCACTAAGTCAGGGTAAACTTGCAAGATTGCACTTGTATTCTTCCCACTTTCTACTTGTGTGAATATCTAATTTTGCTGAGACCATAAATATTATAAGCACATCCCACATGTTAGTAGGCTGGCCAAGAGTGTCAAGAGCCCTCAAGTGTTTTGACACATGGTCAATGATAAACCGCAATGCGAGAACAAAGGATCGAGAGAATTGGTAGGTAGGAAAAGGTTAGGAACGGGCTTACTCTCCTTGGGCTAGACCTCCGGTTCACGATGTCCCCAAAGGCTCCCGAAGCAGCAACAGCCAATCCTTTTCTTCACTCGACCGGTGGCTCGCTGGGTAGATATTGGTAAATGGCGGCTGCCACGTGTGACGCCCGCAAACTCGACGCATTCTTGATATTGTACGATATTATATATGTTCGTCACTGGTCGCCACTTTTGTTTAGAAATTAAACAAACTAATATTTTGTAGTTACAACTTGGTATAATAGTAAAATCTTTACAGTAAGTATTTACGGTTGCACTGAGTATTTTGAGAGAGTTTTTGACTCGGTCGTCGTGCTATCGTGGTTTGCGGAGCAGTGGCGGCGTGGCGCGTAGGAGTGAGGCGTATTTATCGTCACAGATAGAAATCACAGATATTATAAAATAGCAGATAGCAATTGCTCCTAACGATAAAAAATATCTGTTACTTAAAATCACAGATCCTCAAGACTGTTACTGTTAAAACTTCGGATACGATTTTCGACTTTAACGAAAAGAAATAAAGAAGATATTCAATTGAGTCAATACGTATTTATCGTCTGTACAAAAATCACAGGCTGTGATTTTATAACAGATAGATACGATTTTCGACTTTAAATCAAAAGAAATAAAGATGATATTCGATTGAGATACGTATTTATCAAAAATCACAGGCTGTGATTTAATAACAGATATTTGGATCTGTTATTTTTTTGTCACAGTCACAGTGATCACAGATATCGTGTTTCACCTGTTACAACCCATCTCTAGTGGCGCGGCGGTCGGCTGCGCTGGCGATATCGCCCCTCGTCCCTCTTTCCCCTTGATCGCCTGCTTGGCGCGTGGCGCGCGTGTGTATTAAGTGGGTGCGTGTGTGTGTAGTGCGGGGCGCGTACAGTGCTAGTTGGAATGCACGGATCGACTTTTAATTTTATTCTTAAAAAATCTCGCAAGCCTACTCCCAGAGTGCATCTGAAATCATCGGTAACTTTGTGTAAGAATGTGTTATTGTATAGTACAGGACGTGACAGGGAACTTGTGACCTTGGAATAGGATGAATAATGTGGGAGCGAAACTCGACAATATAAACACTTGTTTGGATTCTATTTTTATGGATTGCAACAAACACAAATCTTATGACAATCGTTAAAATGGGTTATTAATTGAATAACTCAATTAAGAACAGCAAAATTAATACTATTCTATAGACTTTATGTGGTTAAGCCGCAATTTGCAAAGTTTCATACCTAAGTGGATACCTATTTCAAATTGCGGTAACCTACTTTTGTTATAGTCATCGGAATTACCAACGATGCCTACACAAATTAAAGCACATAGGATGTAGATACCTTGTAGGTACTTAGATCAAAGGATAGAAAATGGAACGATGGATGCACTTCCCTCGGAAATGATGGCTGCAGCTGCTGGCTGGCGAGTTTCTCGAGGTTTGTTCGTTCCTTTGTACTTCGAAGCTCGAATGACCGACCGTTTCGACGAAGACTTTTGTAGGTAGGTACTTTTCTTCGGTCGGATCACATCTCGTCCGGGTCACCAAATGATTACGCAGTTTCTAGTGGGCCACTCCACTTAATGAAACGCCGGTTCGTGTAGATTATGCAGTTTAATGCAGGTACAATATACAGTTACATTGTGGAACTTTGACGACAAAATTATTAAAAAGTTTCATGTCACTAGTGCAGTGGCTGTCAACCACAGACTACTTAGAGAACTAACGCTGTCAACGCAATGGCGCGCTCCCGCGCGCCCCTCTCCCCGCACTCTTCGTAGACATTATTATTGTCGTTCGGAAATGGCTTCAACAGTCACAGTGATCACAGATATCGTGTTTCACCTGTTACAGCCCATCTCTAACTCGGATATCGCAACGCTCCGTCGAGCGGCGTCGGGGCTTCGCCCCTTGCCCACGGAAGCCCCTCAATTTGTGTTTTAACGCGTCTGCGTAACTTGTTGCAATGAGTATTTCTGTAGGCGCGCCACGACGCTAAATCCTATAGCGCAGTGGCGTATTTATCCTAGGGCCAAAAGGGCCATAGCCCGGGGCGATGGGCTACGAGGGGCGGCACAAGCCGCACCTCGCGCTCAGCTTTGTTAGCCTTTCATTTTGAAGAAAATTAAAATAAGCCTACTTATCTCATTTGGTTGTAAGTTTGATAGACGCGGGACTATCGTACACACACAAGGCGGGTGCGTGTCGGGAGCGGGTCGGGCGCGGGAATACGGTGGGTATAATATTAAATCAAGGAATTATATGGATGCCAACTCACAGAACGCGTACGCGTGTCGGGCGCGGAGCGGGACGGGAGCGAGAGCCGCGCCCGCCCCCTGCCACCACAGACAGCGCGGGATGGGAGCGGGTCGGGTGCGGGAGTATGACGGGAATAATAAATAACAATTCAAGGAATTATAATAAAATAAAACAGCTTCCGCTCGCGGCTTTGCCCGCGGGTATGATAACAGAAAGGAGCTTATGTCCTTTCTCAGGCTCCCAGACTATCTGTGTACCAAATTTCATTTAAATCGGTTCAGTAGTTTTGGCGTGAAAGCGCGACAAGCAGACAGACAGACAGAGTTACTTTCGCATTTATAATTAGTTAGGATGGATGTCAACACACAGAACGCGGGCGCGGGTCGTGTGCGGAGCGTATCGTATTTGTTTGCCGTGAACACGATGACAGCGCGGCTCCCGCGAAGAAAACTACCCGACCCGCTCCCGACACGCACCCGCCATGTGCGTGTTTTGAGCTATACTGACCGGCGCGACGGTGGGGCGGCGCGGCGGCGGCGCGGCTTGTTGGTCAGTCCGACTCCGTCTCGACTCGGGGCTGTTCGTTGTTTTTTTTTTTTCCTTTCATTTATGGGGCGGCAAACCTTACAGGCCCAGGGCGCTGAATCTTAAAATACGCCTCTGCTATAGCGCCGCTTTCTTCACGTCAATATCTCGGTCAGTCACCGCCAGGTGAGACTCCCAGTTGCTTGGGAGAAGCCCAGCGGGTGTCGACCAACGACAGAGATGCCGACTCAACTCTCTTACAGGTCAAGTATGTAGTTTCCCCTCAGCCCGATCACAGATCTAGCTGTTCACAGATTGAGGGAAAAACTGTCGTATGTGTGTGGCTCGTGTTGGAATGTAACACCGCTCGGTGTCAACACGCGTCGCGCCGCACGTGTGTGTATAGGCGTCTGAGTAGTGGGTGTCTTTTTCAATAGTCAGATATTCAGTATCTGACGAATAAAGCTCAGTAACTCAGGAATAAAGTTGAATTTAGAATTTTCAGTTCCTGGTTTACTCAAACATTTTTTTATAGTTTGCACTGTTCTCTGAGCCATCCCATTTGACTGTGGGTGGTAGGGAGGAGCTTTCACTGCTTCACAACCATTTACTTTAAAAAAAACACAAAGAATTAAATGGAGGATTATCACTTGCTAATGTAGCAGGTATACCAATAATAGCAAAAATTTTACACAACTTTTGCACTACCTGGGGAGCAGTTGTACTCTGCATAATGTGCACATCTAACCATTTTGGTCGTGAATCAACAATCAACAAACTTTTGATATAAAACTCTACTACCTCATAATAAACATTTCTGTTCAACACACAATTCAACCATGTTTGTCGGTTTTGTAGTGATTAATCATAGCATAACTACGTAGTTGAAAGAAAAGTAAAACGGCCATACAAAAACATAAGGAACGCTTTTATTGCAAAAATTATAGCTAAAGCTTCCTTTTCCACTTGTAAGTAATAGGGAATATGCATGTGTTTCAAATATGGGTCAAATATTTTTTTTTGTAAACTATTTTACTTCAGAATTATGCCTCCATCAATATTTTTGAATAAAATTTCATTTTGAGCGAGAAATTAATTTTTAAAAAGTCCCAAATAACTGTGGGTAATTCAAATACTTGAAAAGGCTAAGAGCGGATGTGACGTAACAATCCGGAATAACAATCAAAATGTCAATGTCAAGTCAATCAACAAGTGTCAAGTCAATGTCAAACGCTCATAGAAAAAGGAGTGTTTGACGTTGACTTGACAGTTGCTTGTCTGTTTTCACAGACGGTGACGTCACCACACCAAGCGCGCCAAATGGAGGGCGTTTAAATAGCCCGGATCGGTTGGATATTTTTAAACATTTTTTTAACAACTTTAAATTGCTTTTCTGCCGTCGATTTTTTTAAAACTATTATTTGACGATGTAAACTATCAAATAAAAAGATTAAAAAAATACATGCATATTCCCTATTGCTTTGTGCACTGTTTCAAGTTCCAGACGCAACACATATGGGCTCTTCATCTATGTTGTGACTAAGGACTGCTCCAACTCCATACTCAATAGCATCTTCATCTATGTTGTGACTAAGGACTGCTCCAACTCCATACTCAATAGCATCTGTTGTTAAATACAGTTCTTTATTCACATCATAATGGACTAACAGCTGATTTTCAATCAATAATTGCTTACTATCTTTAAATGCCTTTTCACATTCCTCCGACCACATAACTAGAGTGTTGTTTTGTAATATAATAATGCAGGGCTGATGTGGTTTCTGACAAGCTCGGCAAACATTTATAAGTCCCAAGGTAAGCTTGCTTGAGTATTTATACTGTTTTAGGAGCTGGAGCTAATATGATGGCTACCACCTTCAGACAAGGGTTTAATTAATTCCTGTTTTATCAATTTGATTAATGAAAAATTTAATTTTAATACTTTAAGCACACAAATACAACTGCCTACTGACTTATAAAAATTATCAAAGGGTATCAAAAAATTCGTCTGCATCGCTGTCAACAGGAAAAGTGCCCAAAAAGCTGGCACGTTGTATAGCAATGCTGATTCTTTGGCCAGAAAATAGGCCAGCCCTCTGGTCACGTGAAGAGTCGACCAACAGCTTGGCGATGTCTTGAAAAACCAAGTGGGCACTCGGACCCCATGGCCCTAGGGTTTCAACCCCAAACGGCTCGAACATATACGTATACGTCCCGATAAGATTGGAATATTTGCGCCGTTTGAAGTTTTCTGCACCTGCAGCTCCAGCACAGCCCGCCGTGCTAGGAAGATGGGATGGCGCAAGGGTGTCGACACACGTTGCATCCCACACCAAAGGCTTACCTACCTTCCAAGGCATTGTGTTAATTCCGTTTAGTCTCTTCCCATCGTCGCGTGCCAAGCCATTGAGTTCTAAAACAGCTGGCACCCCGGTGACAAGAGCACGACGAATGTGTCATTGATACTGGCGTGCCGTGCTATCCGGCCTGTGCTTCTACTGCAGGATATGCCATGGTGACCGAGGCAGTCGACACCTTCATCGCACTGGCAGCGATGCGGAGCCACGGAAGGAGCGCACAGACGCAGACAAATAGCGAGCTGGAAGGTGGTGTCACACATAGTGCCTACGTTGGGTGACGGTAGTGCCTGAAGCCAGAGGCCCGACTCCTATTCACCCACAGCCAGCAGGCGGGCACGCTCAGCAATATTGGTGGACGTATTAATAAGATTATACCGTACCAACCTGCAGAGCGGCTCATCCCACTGCCTCTGGGAAAATGAGTTCACGGGCCGATTTGTATCCGGGCAAGCCGCTTTCCAGGCGTTCTCCGCATCGGTCAAGCACTTCATAGAAAAATTGAAATTTTTCCAAATTAACTTTGACGTTATACAATTCTAAACGTTAATTGGTTATAACAGTCCAAAAGACTATATTTTCTCTTTATAACAACATCATCTATAAAACATTTTACATTGTCCAACCCTTGTAAAATTTGATCCATAGGACATTGAAATACAGAAGGCCCACTAGATACACCAAATTGCAGCCTAGTAGGTCTAAACAATCCTAAAAGTGATAGTAATTTTGTCACGGGAACATTCTTCTAATAACAATTATTGTTGGTAGGCTCCTGTTAAATCTGAAACACTACCCCCACTAAGAGCTGCAAACATGCCCCCTCTGGAATTGGCAAAGGATAGTGCTGTGTCCAACATAAGTGTGAGTTTGTAATCCACACAAATACGCAGCTTCGTATCTCTAAACCAATACAATTGGACTGGCCCAACTGCTATGCCTGACTCTTTCAATAATTCCAGCTTTTTCTAGACTTAATAATTCTTTTTCAACTTCCTCCTTCTTAGAATATAATAGTAGAAAGCTCTATGAAAAATGGGCTCAGCTGCTTGTTTAAGTTTTAAACTGGCTTTAAAATCCTTACTCAACTTATAAATGCGAAAGTAACTGTGTATATCTGTCTGTCTGTCGCGCTTTCACGCCAAAACTACTGAACCGATTTAAATGTTGGTACACAGATAGACTAGAGCCAGAGAAAGGACATAGGCTACTTTTCATCGACATACCACTTTATATTTTGTTTTAATTGTTCCCACTGTCTTATCTCAAAATACTTTTGCTATTTAGGAAATATAACTCTTAACTAATTTCTTCCCATTAATGGAACACAATACTTTTTCTTCCCATTAATGGAACACAATACTTTTCATAATCTATAACAACTAAATACAATTCTTGTTTTAAATATTACTAAATGTAATTTTTAAAAGATACTAGAATATTCAGAATTTTTCAATTCAGAAAAATTCAGAGAAGTTCACCTGACACTGACTTTAACTTAACCTATAGTTACACTTACTTAGTAGATATACTCATACTTTTTGCAAAATATTCCTCGAAATCTCTTTTATGTATTTACAGGCTCCAGTGTCCACTTGCATTTTAAAAATATGTCCACTTCTCAGTCATAATGGCATTCATGCAATGTCTTCCTCACTAGACAGTTGCTGAACACTGCTAAGAATGACTTCTCCCTTCTCAGTATACTGTTTTTCAGCATGCTGCTCATCCATTTGCTTCAACATATTTCTTCCTCCAAATAAACGGAAATGACATTTTGTTGCAATCTGACCTGTGACCTATGACCTGGGGGCCAAGTTTTTGACAGATATACCATAGAAAATCTGTCAAAAACTCATCATTGTGAGACCAATGACACGTTTGTAAATTAGTAGACTTGGCCCCCAGGGGCCCTACCATCAACATTTAAAATACTTGCCAAGTACATGACAGGTCATCTTAGCAGGCTAACCTGACAGGTTTTCTATTTGTACCATGAGCATTTCCGTCTGACCTGCAATATATCAACTTCAGACCTGCTACGTGACCGTTGACCGGTACGCCATATTATAAACAAACGTTTGGAAATACTTTTTCGCAATGTTACCGGTTTTACGGTTTTAAAGAACTAGATTAAATTAATTTAATAACAGTTTATAATGATCAAGAGAATTCTTTAAAAAACTGTGTTTCGTAACAAAATATCTTATTTAACACGAATACGACATTGGAGACCCTTTTAGATACTTATGAAAATAATCTTGAAAGTTACCAAAGTTATTGCTATTTTCGAACGACTATCCTAGCCATTAAGTATAAAAAAATATCGTTTTTGATTGCTTGTCAGTTTGACTCTAGTGATGTTACTCAGTCACTAACGGTCAGGCACTCGATTGTTCCGATTATGTAATTCAAGTACTCAATTCAAGTTGAATCTAAGGTAGTTACTAGAGGGAGGTTTCCAACAGCTTCGCACGTTTGAAACGCATACATAAAAACAGAGAAAAGAATCATAGCCCGATCCAAAATACAGCAACCGTTCCATATTGGTATATTGGGGTTTAAGTCAGTGACATTCGGGTAAGATCGGCTTTGTTCGACTTTGTTAAAAGCGCTTTCTCCACATTCCACTCTCAATCTGATAATCAATGATGATACGATGATGATTTTAATGACAAATTACAAGTTATCAACAGAAATCATTGACCCACAGTACATATACTTTCACTCATCTTATTAAAACTCTTTGACTCTACACAACATAGTATTTTGGTACCTTGAGAGAAAATGTAATCGAGTTTTTATTTAATACAATGCAGTATCGAGTTAAACAAAGTTTAGCCGCATCACTATCTGACATTGTCAGAAAGACAAGTCAAGTCAAGGGACAACAACACATTATTTTATTTTTTCAGTTTCTTTCGAATTGCATCAATTTCATATATTTCTTTTTTGCCTGTGTGTTATTGAAGGATTATAATGAGTATGGAATCTTCAAGATGGTACAGCATTTACTCCAGATGGATGTTGTATTATTTGTTCTGTGAGATTCTAACGCAATGTGCGAAGACATAGTCCGAAGCTACAGATGTGCGGTGAACGCTTTTGTATCAAATGCACGTCGTATAAAGATGAGAGGTGGAGCCTGGTGGAGCAACCTGCATCTTTATTAGATGAGATATTATCTAATTCTAAGTCGTCCGACGTTGAAATTGATACTTACAGTAATAAAAATGCTTTGTTTACATAATGTGATTTTGGCTTTCAATAACCGTTTAAAACACCCTACGTTCCTACTATACATTCCTACGTTCATACATTCCCACATTCCTAGGTTCCTACTATACATTACGGAACAGTGCACTATTTTACTAAACTACAATACCGATGAAGTGTAGGTTGGCCTACTCATTAAACAATTTTTTAAGTTATGATCGTATTTCTCAGTAACCTCGTTAGACGAAGTATAATCATTACTACCACTGTAATCTAGAGATCATTATCAGAGTACATATTCACAAATGAACATGTACTTACGTATTTTATTTTAAATTAAAGAAAACAGTTCACTAAAAGTAAGTTTTATACGCCTGCTTAATATGACTGCAGGGCAGTTCAGTAGTCAAGTGTTTACATGTCAAAAAGGACTTGATGGTACAGCTTAACGCAGGTCAGACCGGTGAAATGTTGTCACGTGACCACTGACCGGCTTTAGTCACGTGATCGCTGGCTTGCCTGTTATTTGACATGTTCACGGTACAAAATAGCCCGACAGTTCACTTTCCGTCGAAAATTGACCTGCTATAAGAGTTCATGGTAAGCCCCCGTCTGTTACAGTGAAAGCACACACAATTCGTCTTGACACACTTGTCAGTAGTAGGGATTCCCCGGTTCTGGCGCACTGATGGTGGGAGTGTTTCACGGTCGGCTCACAGGCTCTGGCGCTGCTAAAAAAAAAAAAAGCATGCTCCGTTGCAAAGATGCATAAATCAATTACGGATCTATTGTATTGTTATCTCCTATCTCCTATCTCCGCTGTATTGTAAAACTTAACATGTTACATCCATTAAATTGATGTAATAAATACATTAAACAGTACTCGCCACAAACTGATGTATAATCGTTTTTGATTCTAGCCGTATTACAGTCCCATCTTTTAAAATTCCGTTTTAAAAATATTTGGTAAAATCCTTTAGGTGCTCGTCCATATGAATCGAAATATTGGCCAACACCATTCTCATCAATATGTATGGCCACCCAATGAGACCCTGGCTTATCATCGGTATCCAAATTGCTTATCATATACGTTGGTACCTGAGTATATACTGGTAATCTGTTTGCAGCATATACATTACTTTCTAGACTTGGATGAATTTGTTTTAAATGTTTCTGTATTTCTGTTGTATTCATGTTATGTCATTGATATAAACCAATTACAGTACCAATCTATCCAGTGGATCATAAAGGAATGTCCTTATAACTCAACAACATTTCAAAATAATGAAACAAAAGATGGTGTCTTATCTTTTGCAAGTACATACCGGTGGTATCGGCCGAAACGTAGATCTCGTAGAGACACAATGGAATTTTAATTGTTTCTGTAACTACGGCATACCACTGATTATACTTGGTATAAATAGACCGCTCGCTAAAACCATACAGTTGAGTCGGTGGAAGACGACAGTTTGGATTACTTACAGTGCAACAGTCAATTGTAACTCTCAACATATAGCAATAGCAATGGAGGTAAGCGATTCATTTACTTTTATATTTCTAACTAAATGTGTAAATAACTGTTCACCTGATGTGTACTATACTTACGAGTCTAAAATGATCGTTGTGTTGTTACAGAATTCATTCGACATTGGTGATGATAATACTTATAAACATTATTACTATCCACTCTCCCCTCGCGATGAAGAAGACAGTGGAGAAATGGTGATTAAGACTCCTCAAACTTAACGTAAAATAACTCAAACGGAAGATTTAAATTTTGAAACACCGGAATTGTTTTTAAGTAAATTAAAAACTGATATTATATTATTGATAAACGAATGTATTCAACAACATACCATTTTTAAAGTAAACTTCGTATTGCATGCTGATTTTGTACAGCAAATTAAAGATATTAAAAATACATTTGATTTTCAAACGTTTAATTACATAATTAATCTGGGTGATGACTTAAATATTTTTTATTCATCTTTAATAGATAGAATAGATACTATAGCCAGTAAAATTAGTATATTTGAAAAAAAAGATAGCGGTTGGAGTCTTAAAGAAATTAAATACATAGATATGAATGTTAATAAATTCAACCCCCTACGTGGTAGCTCATATATCGATCTCCCTCATGATATAAAAACAAAAAAAGCAGTAATCAATGTTAAAAATACGGATTATTTATGTTTTAAATGGGCATTGCTATCTGGTTTATATCCTGTAAATCACAGTGTGGATCGGGTTACATCTTACGCCATTCATGGAAATAAACTTAAATTCACTGGTATTTCTTTTGCAGTTAAAATTGTAGATATAGGTAAAGTAGAGAAATTAAATAATATTAGTATAAATGTTTTTGGGTTAGAGTTCAATAAAGAGAAAAAGTGTCATAGCATTGTAGGTCCTTTATATTTAACAAAATGTCGTACGTCTAGTCATATCAACTTGTTATACATATCAAATGGCACTAACCACCACTATTGTTATATAAAAAAACTTATCACGATTAGTTAGTTCACAAACAAGACAACAGCATGCGGTTTATATATGTGATTCATGTTTACTTCATTTTCCATCACAGGAAAGACTTAATAATCATCAACAGTATGATTGCGCCCACATTTGTACAGAATTTCCAAACGGTGGGGATTCTAAAAAGGATTGGTTTGGTAAAGCAACATCAAATAATAAATTAAAATTTGATAAATTTCAGAAACAATTAGAAATTCTTTTTGTAGTTTATGCAGATTTTGAGGCATTTTTAAACCCGATAGAATCATGTAGACCCATCCAAACCTAGTACACATAATATTCAAAAACATGAAGTGTATAGTTTTGGTTATTATATTAAATGTTCATATGATAACAGATTATCAAAATATGAAACGTATAGTGGACCAAACTGTGCACAAGTGTTTATGGAACGTCTTTGTGAAGATATTAAAACAATAGTTTAAAAAAATAGTTTCCAAAAATGCCCCGTTCCATTATCGAATGAAGATAAAATTAAAATTTCTAATTCAAACATATGTCATATTTGTGAAACAGATTTAAATGAGGATCCTTTTTACGATTTCGATTGGCACACTGGTGGTTTTAGGGGTGTTGCACATCAATTGTGTAGTTCTAAGTTCAGAGCCCCTCGTCATATTCCAATATTTTTACATAACCTCAGTCACTATGATGCTCATTTTATTGTTCACGCATTAAATTTTGATGATGGTGAAGTTGAAGTTATTCCTCAAAATAAAGAAAGATACATCTCATTTTCAAAAAAGGTTACAATTAATAATCAACAAATAAGTTTAAGATTCGTAGATTCCCTAAAATTTTTGTCGTGTAGTTTAGATCAATTAGCTAAAAATCTAAATGATGAACAGTTTACAGAATTAAAAAGAAACTATCCTAATAATGAAGACTTTATACGTTTAAGACGGAAAGGTATTTATCCTTATGAATTTATGATAGATTATGATTGTTTGAAACATACATCACTTCCTAATCAATACCAATTTTATAGTTCACTTACAGATTCCAGTATTTCAAATGATGATTATAATCATGCAAAAGATGTTTGGCAACATTTTCACTGTCGTAGTATGTCCGATTATTCAGGCTTGTATTTAAAAACTGATGTTTTACTTTTGACTGATGTATTTGAAAACTTTAGAAAACTTTGTATTAAAACTTATGGTTTAGATCCTGCTCATTACTATACAGCACCAGGTTTAAGTTGGGATGCAATGTTGAAAGGATATTGACCAATTTGGACCAAATGCTGCCCAGCCATGGGAGTGCTTCCAAATGGTTCCTTGCATCAATTTATACACACAAAAATTAAAAAAAAAAAAACTGTCCCAGGGTTAAAAAGTTATTGCCTTTATACGGAGCCGGCAGGTATCCATAGGAACTCCTCAACCAAACAAGACAGCACCATCGAGTTTGGACTCGTTGAATATGCATTGACAAGTGCTTTACACTAGGCAGTGTCCAGGGTCTGATGATGGAGCCGGAAGGTGGCTATAGGAACTCTTCAACCAAACAAGATAGCACAATGCTATAAACTGCGTGATGTTTTTATGTATTTAAGCTTGATCATTCAAAACTTGACATATTATTGTATTCTGAATATTTTATTATAATAAGTAATTGTATTCTAATGTTTAAATATTATAAAAATTGATTGTACCTATTCTAACTATTTAAATTTTTGTTAATTTGTATGTACCTAATATTGATTTTAAATTTTTATAATATTGTTAAATAGTGTATGCCCTAATGGGTAGGTTTTTGAGTTACCATAACCTTATTATAAGACCTACTGTATCACCAAAAATCACACTAATAAATACTTTGACTTTGACTTTGACAATCGTGTTTGAACTCGTTGGTTTTGTTTTGATAAGTACCTAGTATAGCCCAAGGTTGCATCGAGGGTCTGGTGATGGAGCCGGAAGGTACCGATAGGAACTCCTCAACCATACAAGACAGCACCGTCGGGTTTGGACTCATTGAATATGCACTGACAATTGCCTTATACTAGGCAGTGTCCAGGGTCTGATGATGAAGCCGGAAGGTGGCTATAGGAACTCCTCAACCAAACAAGATAGCACCATCGTGTTTGAACTCGTTGGCTTTGTCTTGATAATTACGTAGTATAGCCCAAGGTTGCATCGAGGGTCTGGTGATGGAGCCGGAAGGTACCGATAGGAACTCCTCAACCAAACAAGACAGCACTGTCGTGTTTGGACTCGTTGAATATGCATTTGACAAGTGCGTTATACTAGGCAGTGTCCATGGTCTGATGATGGAGCCGGAAGGTGGCCATAGGAACTGCTCAACCAAACAAGATAGCACTATCGTGTTTGGACTCGTTGGCTTTGTCTTGACTAGTACTTAGTATAGTCCAAGGTAGTATCCAGAGTCTGGTGATGGAGCCGGAAAGTACCCATAGGAGCTCCTGAACCAAACAAGACAGAATTTAAAAAAAAAAATATTTAAAATGAAAATGATATGCATAAAAATGAAATAAGAATGTGTTGTTTAACATAATTACTGACATTATTTTTAATAAAATGCGCCATCGGTTAGTTGGTATTCATCAATAGAAAATACTCAACTAAAAATTGTTTTTCTCAAAACTGCCCGGATTGATTTTATTGAGCTTTGGTTTACTGACTAGTATAATCCCAAGGTACGTAACGCACTTTGTGTCCATTCTGGGCAACACTTGGTCCAACTCCCATATATGGATGGTCAGTAAAAAATATTTAACATGTAAATGATATGCATAAAAATAAAATAAGAATGTGTTGTTTAACATAATTAATGCCATTATTTTTAATAAAATACACCATCGGTTGGTTGATATTCATCAATTAAAAATACTCAACAAAAAATAGTTTTTCTCAAAACTCCGCGGATAGATTTTATTGAGCTTTGGTGTACAGACTAGTACAAGCCCAAGGATTATAATTCACTATATGTCTATTCTGGGCAGAACTTGGCCCAGCTCCCATAAATAGATGGTGAGTAAAAAATATTTAACATGAAAATGATATGCATACAAATGAAATAATAATGTGTTGTTTAACATAATTACTGTCATTATTTTTAATAAAATGCGCCATCGGTTGGTTGGTATTCATCAATAGAAAATACTCAACTAAAAATTGTTTTTCTCAAAACTCCCCGGATTGATTTTATTGAGCTTTGGTTTACTGACTAGTATAAACCCAAGGTACGTAACGCACTTTGTGTCCATTCTGGGCAACACTTGGTCCAACTCCCATATATGGATGGTCAGTAAAAAATATTTAACATGTAAATGATATGCATAAAAATAAAATAAGAATGTGTTGTTTAACATAATTAATGCCATTATTTTTAATAAAATACACCATCGGTTGGTTGATATTCATCAATTAAAAATATTCAACAAAAAATAGTTTTTCTCAAAACTCCGCGGATGGATTTTATTGAGCTTTGGTGTACAGACTAGTACAAGCCCAAGGATTATAATTCACTATATGTCTATTCTGGGCAGAACTTGGTCCAGATCCCATAAATAGATGGTCAGTAAAAAATATTTAACATGAAAATGATATGCATACAAATGAAATAATAATGTGTTGTTTAACATAATTAGTGCCATTATTTTTAATAATATGCACCATCGGTTGGTTGATATTCATCAATAAAAAACACTCAACAAAAAATAGTTTTTCTCAAAACTCCGTGGATAGATTTTATTGAGCTTTGGTGTACAGACTAGTACAAGCCCACAGAACATAATCCACTATGTGTCCATTCTGGGCAGCACTCGGTCCAACTCCCATATATGGATGGTCAATGTCCTTTACAAAAATAGAATTAGAATTATTAACAGACTACGATAAAATTGCTTTTTTTAGGGCTGGTATTAGAGGGGGTGTATCTCAGTGCAGCATTCGTTATGCTACGGCTAATAATAAATTCATGGCGGATTATGATAGCGAAAAACCTAATTCATATCTCATACTTTGATGCTAATAATTTATATGGTTGGGCAATGTCCCAATCCCTTCCTGTTGGTAGTTTCGAATGGGTCAATTCCAATACCAATTTTAATGTGTCGGATACATCTGATTTCGGTTATGTATTGGAAGTTGATTTGGAGTATCCGGAGGAACTTCATAACTTACATTCCGACTTTCCGTTATGTCCTGAAAATATCTGTGTAGGTAATACTAAAGAAACTAAATTAGTTCCCAATTTAAATAATAAAACTAAATATATCATTCACTACCGAAATCTAAAACAATGTATCGAACTGGGGATGAAATTAATTAAAGTTCATAGAATATTAAAATTTAAACAGAGTACGTGATTAAAAAAATACATAGACATACATACTAATTTGAGGACGTTAGCTACATCAGACTTCGAAAAAGACTTTTATAAATTAATGAACAATTCTGTCTTCGGTAAGACAATGGAAAATATTAAGAAAAGAGTAAATGTAAAACTACTAACTCACTGGGATAATCATGGTAAAGTTTTAGGTGCCCAGGATTTGATAGCAAAACCAGAATTCCATAGCTTATCAATATTTTCAGAACAGTTAGTTGCGATTCAATTACGAAAAACAAAATTAATGTATGATAAGCCAATTTATTTAGGATTTTGTATTTTAGATATGTCTAAAACCCTTATGTACGAATTTCATTATAACTATATGATTAAAAAATTTAATAATAAAATGAAGTTGATGTATACTGATACTGATAGTTTGCTATACCAAATTTTTACAGATAATTTTTATGAGGATATAAAACCAGATCTACTTCAATATTTTGATACATCGGATTATCCAATAAATAATATTTTCGGTTACCCAAATATTAATAAAAAAAAAGGTTTTTTTAAAGATGAAAATAATGGTAAAATATTAAAGGAATTCGTAGGGTTACGATCAAAAATGTATGCCTTTGAAGTAGAAGACAAAGGACCATGGGAAGAAACGTCCCCACCCACCAACAAGCTTGAGACTAGTGTCATTCGAAGCGTCTGGTGGGTTCGATACTTTTTTACTATGGCGACATTTTTCAAAAATGTGGGGTTTTCCTGGAATATTACTTTTTTTATTCAATATTAGCATTATTTTACATTTATATATTTTCTTAGTTTGCACTTAAGAGGCATAGAATATAGCGACCTAAATATGGTTCTCATTCATGACAACCTTTCTTTTTATCAGGGACCATTTTTTTTTTCTCTGATACCTTTTTTTATAGTTAGGTTCGGTTAGGTTATGTTTGGTAAGGATAGGTAATTATAGCTTAGGTTAGGTTAGCTAACCGAAAAGTTTAGGTTAGGTTAGGTTAGCTAACCGAAAAGGTTAGGTTAGGTTAGCTTCTGTGCGCTGTCAACGCGGCTCTACGTGGGAATCGTGCGATCGATGGCCCTTTACGGGGCTCCGGTCTGGGCGGCTGACCTGACGGCCGGTAGTATCGCAGTCCTGCGCAAGCCGCAGAGAGCGATGGCCGTCAGAGTCATCAGGGGGTATCGCACGATCTCCTACGAGGCGGCTTGTGCACTGGCCGGATCCCCGCCCTGGAACCTCGAGGCGAAAGTACTCGCGTCATCGTATCGGTGGCGCGAGGAAGCGAGAGTGCGGGGTGAGCAACCGATGCAGCGACACATAGAGCTGCATCGGTCTCAGCTTCGCGAGGTCTTGGTGGCGGAATGGCGGGACAGGCTTTCACGCCCTACCGCCGGCCTCGACATCATCGAGGCGGTCCGGCCGGTGCTCGAGCGCTGGCTCGGGAGGAGGCACGGCTCCCTGTCGTTTCGGGTGACGCAGGTGCTCTCGGGGCATGGTTGCTTCGGGAAGTACCTGTGTCGCATAAACAGCGGACGGAGCCGGACGCTCGGTGTCACCACTGCGTCGACTGCCGGGAGGACACGGCGCGGCATACGCTGGCAGAGTGTGCCGCTTGGGAGGAGCCGCGCCATGCCCTCATCTCAGAAGAAGGCAGTGACTTGTCGCTGCCGGCCGTAGTCGAGTCGATGGTCGGCAGCGAGGAGTCCTGGGACGCAGTGGTTTCCTTCCGTGAGACAGTCGTCTCGCAGAAGGTGGCTGCGGAAAGGGAGAGGGAGATCTCTTCCACTCACCCGGCCCGCAGCAGGCGCACCGGGCGTCGGCGGAGGGCGGTAAACGCCCTCTTCCAGCCCCCCTAAATGGGTCCAGTGACGACGGACTCGGGGACGTCTGTCGCCCCCTACACATCAGGACCCGAGGTGGCGGTGCGTAGTGTTCCACGCGCGCCCCTCTTAGACGTCACGGGGGGAGTCAAACACCTCACTCCTCGGGTCACGGGGGGGCCCCTGACCCGAGGAGTCCCGCAATGGCGGGCCAGTCTGGGGTTGCGGAAGATTTTTACGTTCCCGTGACCCCCGGCGAAGGTGTGAGCTGGAACACTGGGGTGGTTTTTAGTCAGTAAGAGTCTGACAGACCCCTCCGCCCGCCCCAGGGCAGAGGTCATCCATGAGGATTTAAAAAAAAATAGGTTAGGTTAGCCGTTTTTTTTTAAGTTTTTTGTAAAATTATCCA
Source organism: Lithophane semibrunnea (assembly GCA_947363905.1). Taxonomy (NCBI): domain Eukaryota; kingdom Metazoa; phylum Arthropoda; class Insecta; order Lepidoptera; family Noctuidae; genus Lithophane; species Lithophane semibrunnea. The sequence continues at coordinate 10,805,563 of OX376213.1, read as the reverse complement.
ATCACAAGAATACACAAATGCTGTTCATCATTGAGGCGTTCCATTTGACCTTCAAAATCCAAGATCAAATTATCACTGTTAGGTTAGGTGAGGTTAGGTTATGTTTGGCAAGGATAGGCAATTGTAGCTTAGGTTAGGTTAGCTAACAGAAAAGTTTTTTGTTATTACAAAAAAACCCCATTGATTTTGCAATGGAGCAAGACAGTAAGTCTTTCTCGGGATCCCTAAAAACATATTGACACGTATCCTATGACTGTTGGAGGGTGGGGACGGAGTCCATACAAAATCCCCCATGGTCCTTTATAGCTAAGGCAAAAGGTGTTAACAAAAGTGTCACCAAAAAAATGAAGATCGAAAATTATAAATCATGTCTCATCAATAAAAATGTTCAGTATTGTAAAATGCTTCGGTTTAAATCAATAAAACACTCAATTTTTACTCAAAAAATAAATAAAGTTTGTTTGTCATATAATGATACCAAAAGATGTATTATGAATACTAATATTGATACATTGGCTTGGGGTCATTATATGTTACGATAACTAGTTATAGGTATTAGCTATAAGTATACAATAATCTTTAAGACTTCTTTCTGATGTACCAAATAATTTATTTTACCGTTGTATGCTAGTTTTTATGTATTATTGTTAACTACTGTATCCATTTGAATTCATAGTATTTATTTTGTTAGTTTTTGTAAGATTCATAAATTAAAATAATATACTTTACATTACATAATTAAAATATATGTACTTAGCATAATTTGTAAATATTAAGTAATAAGAGTAAGTTACCGACTATTTTATATTGTTGTCTCTTTTTTTAATTCCTCATAAATATAATATTTTTACACTAAATCCATTACTTTTATTTCTTCCTTCCAAAATGTTTCAATTTATTCATCCATTTACTGCAATTGTGGCTGGACCGAGTGGATGTGGAAAATCAATTTTTGTAACAAATTTTATAAAGTATTCCAAGGAAATCAATAATTGTAATTTCACCCAAATCACATGGTGCTTTGATGAAATGCAACCTTTATACAATTTACAAAACGTCAACTACCACCAAGGAATTCCTAACATTAATATGTTTGATGGAGAAAAACCACATCTTGTTATTATTGATGATCTAATGAGAGAATCCGATGGTAGAATTGTTGATATATTTACTAAAGGTAGTCATCATAGAAATCTAAGTGTATATTATATTACTCAAAATTTATTTCACCAAGGCAGAGGTCAAAGAAACATATCTTTGAATTCAAGTTACATTATTTATTTTAAAAATCCTCGTGATAAGACACAGATACGATATTTAGCTCGACAAGTATCTCCGGAAAATACAAAATTTATTGAAGATGCAAACAAAGACGCCACTACAGAAGCCCATGGATATTTAATGATTGATTTAAAACAGGATACTAATGACTTGTGTCGTATCAAAACCAAAATATTTCCATTTAACGGTTATTGTACAGTTTATGTTCCCGCAAAAACGTTTAAATACTCAAAGAATCAAACAGTTGAAATCATTTGTACATAATGCAGCGTAGACTAACAACTTGTTAGAAGCCTTGCATACACTTAAACCAAAATATCAAAAAGCGTTACTCAAATCGTGCAATGAAGAGGAAATAAATTTTATTTGTGAATGTATTTTTTTTTTTTCTTTATTTCAGGCGACTCAGGCCCATAGATACCTTAACCTAAACATACATATCTTTATTAAAATAACTTAAAATTATTGTACACGAAATGATGACTTCGGCGTCGTGTTGCGCTGCGTGGTGTCGCGAAACCTTCCACGAAAACGTCGGTACGCCACACCTTTCGGCCAAAACTCTTCTTTCATGAAGGATTCTAGGTACTGAGTTGGAACCCGCACCACAAACGACTTGAAGTTTATGTTATGGCGCGACTCCAACTTCTCTACTCTCAAGGTCCACTTGGTCTTGCTTCTGATGTATTCCACGATGTCTTCAGTCATCGTGGAGTGATGCAGACGGGATACGTACAGCTGCGTCGACGGTATAGCAGGACGCAGCAACATATTTGGTCCCGCCAGACCAGTACCACATCGATTACGGCATGTCGGCTTCCTTCGCTTCGATTCGCCTGTCACAAAGCCGTCCTTGTCTGGCTGCCCTTTTTTAGGGGCTAGGGACAAGATACCGGGAGCCGGTACAATGCGGCTCTTAGATGCCCCTTCGTTCGATTTTGCACTTTTAGCAAACACTTTCTTCTTTTGCTGCTCCTTTTGGATGGGAGGTTGTGCAGCTGCTGCTGAGTAAGCACGGCAGGTGTTGACGTGCTAACATGTGACGTCACCTGTACTACGGTAGAGGCGGGATCGGTGGCGCGCGGTATTGCATCGCTTGCAGTGACAGCGGCCGGTGACGGGTCCAATTTCGCTGACTCGAAACTGGACAGCGATGCGTTGTTTGCACCACGACGAGTGTTCACCTTTGATGCGACCTCATCTGACCTACATACCGCTACAGTGTTGCGTAAGTCAACCATATCGGCACGTAACTCACTGATAGTGTTCTGAGACGCATCCAGCTTGAACTTCATCTCGGCCAGGCTAGCCTTCAGAGTAACAATATCCTTCAGCAACCTGGTGACGTCGACGTGGTCAAAAGTAACGGGGGGCAGCTTCCGCAGCTCCTTTGCCACAAAGGACGGCACGTCGTCAGGGTCGGTCTCCTTAAACAACCGAAACATGTCTTGGAGACTCCTCTCTCCCTTTTCGTCCCTTCTGCGGGACGGCATTCGGTCGGCTAAGTCGAGCGACGTGTACAGTGTCGTCTTTGCACTGCGTATCTCATCTTCGGTGTAGCTCGAGGTGCAGATCTGCATGAGGCTAACTTCGTCCATGACGTCCAGTTGATGTTGCAGGAACGCCAGGAGCTCGTTGACTATGAGTTTTTCGGAACCCATGACGGCGACGGCAAATGCCACGCTAGGCGCGAATTAAAAAATTCGTAGCGAAGAGTGATGCGCGACCGTTTCCGAGCGCGCATCGCACTAGACTCTTAGGTATTCATAACGTTCTACAAGGAAAAGTACCTCTCAAAGAACAAGATAAGAAAAAAAAAAAAAAAAAAAAAATATACTCCGAAAATTGGTGCGTAAGTGTAAGACTAAACTGAGAAAAAATATTATCATACAAAAAGGAGGAGCTTTCTTACCAATAATATTAGGTTCAATTCTGAGTGGATTAGTTAGTTCTATTATAGGGAATTAACATGGAAAACGCAAAGAAAATGTTGCTCATTGATCCTGGATTAATAGAAAAATTGAAACAAGAAAATTCCGTAAACAGTAATTTATCTCGATTAGACTCGGAAATGCAAAAAAATTTGAATAGCAAGGAAGAAGATCGAAAAAAATGGATGCTGTATTTACAAACCTTACAAAGATATCTTCACTTTACTGAGGAGGAACGTCTACCTTACAACCTACCAATTTATACTGATACTTCTATCGAAGATAAAGATGAATATAAGATTTGTTATAAAAATAAAGACATAGACATCAAAAATACAGTTGCTACTGAAGCTCTGAATAAAGCAGATAAACAAGAAGATAACTTATTTAAACTAATCCACTCTATTCACCATCTCAAATTTTAAGTTTAATACCAAAAACCTATACTAAAAAAGGTGAGTTGTTATTAAATTTAGTTGGATCCAGTAAAAATAAAATACACTGGGATGATGAAGGCACAGTAGTAATTGATAATTAAAAAATTCCTGGGAGTAATATTGTTGACTTAGTAAATGACTCACTGAGACCCTTAAAAGAAGGGAGCCAATAGGATGGAAAAATTTGCTAAAGTATTAAAAGATATTAAAGTACCACTAACTTACATTGGGAATCCAAAAAGAAGTGAGTATATCGACCAACTTCGAGGAAAGGACCTTCGGGAGGAGGGAGGAAGCTTAGCACCGGCAGTTAGTGGTGAGGATCTTTTAACTCCAAGTACTGGAGATCAGAAGCTTATAAAAAAAATAAGAAAGAAGATTGATTGGGAAAAATGGAGTCCGTACTAGGAGAAATTAATAGAATTTATTATGATCCATTAAATCCTGCTGGTTTTAGTAGTATAGATAAACTAACAAGAGCGATGAAGGGTAAAATGAATAAAGAACACGTTACGAAATGGTTACAATCACAAGAAACATAGGTACACATTACACAAACCTGTTCACAGGAAATTCCCACGAAATAGATTTATTTTATCAAATATCAATGAACTATGGCAAGCTGATTTAAGTGATATGAGAACTTACTCTCAATATAATAATGGTTTTAACTATATCTAGTGTGTTATTGATGTCTTTAATAAAGTATGCTTTTGCTAGACCAATGATAAAGAAAAACTCCGAAACAACTAAAGAATGTTTTGAAAGTATATTTATTGAAGCTAATACAACTCCTACACACATTCAATCTGACAAAGGTACTGAATTTGTTTCAAAAGATGTACAACGATACTTCAAATCTAAACAGATTAATTACTATACCACGAATAATCCTGATATCAAGGCCAGCATAGTAGAACGATTTCAAAGAACATTAAAAATGAAAATGTGGCGTTATTTTACATATAAAAATACACATCGATATATAGATGTTTTACAAGATTTAATCCATTCTTATAATCACAGCATTCATTCGAGTTGGATTTTAGCTAGCAATTTAAAGGAAATATGAATAAAGAAAGTTTTTATTTAACCCTGCTTAGTAATAGTTCAATAGAATACTTCCCTGATAACAAGACCACAAGTTTTTCAACGAAATTACCGAAGTCTGTAAAACTGGAAGGTGAATGGTCCGTTGGAATTGTTGAGTTTCAGTTTCCATGCACCATATGTACCGTTCAGGATCATGAAAATGTTGTTTACATCACGAAAAGGATGTTAATGCCTAATGAAGAAAAACTATCGACGGTATTCTATAAAAAACATATTCCAGCCACGAATTATGATAACATTGATCATATATTAACAGCTTTAAGTAATATTAAAGAGAAAATAAAATTTCGTTATGATGAGATATCGAAATTTGTATCTGTTGTCATTATGGATAAATCAATAATATCGTTAACGTTATCCCCTAAATTGTGTTTGCAACTAGGATTTGAGCCAAGTAAAAATTTTGTTGAAAGAAATCTTGGAAAGTGCCCTGCTAATTTACACTTGGGGTTGCCATCACAATTATTTGTATACTGTGATATAATTGAACCCCAGATTGTTGTCGATGTTATAACTCCTTTGTTGAGAATTATATCTCTGGACCCAGCAAAATACATTTATGGTGCAAATAAAATGCATGTTTTCTCACCACCTCACTACTTGCCTGTTATGCGAAGGGAATTTGATACATTAGAAATAGATATAAGATCAAGCACAGGTCAATCAATACCATTCCAATTTGGAACTTCATTTTAGAAAATTATAATGTTTTCTCAACGTGATCATACTAAATGCCCTTATGAAAATTATTATTCTCATCAAGCTGGGTCAGGTATTGGAGTAATTTATAAAGGTTCAGCATATCAGCGTGGTCATGGAATCGGGAGCTTCTTAGGTGGATTGTTTAGATCAGTTTTACCTTTACTTTAAAGTGGTGCTCGGGTTATTGGTAAAGACACATTGAACGCTGGGGTGGGGCTTTTAACGGATATGGTACAAGCACGTCTCATGGAAGACTCAATAAAAGCCCGCCTTAAGGAAGTTGGTTCAAATTTAAAAAGAAAAGCCGATGATAAAATTGATAGATTCAACATGTCTGGATCAGGGTATATAACCAAAAGAAAACGTTTGTCTTCATTCATTCCACCAACAACTACTAAAGTGAAAGCTATTAAAAAATCCAGGGCAAAACCAAATACCATCAAAGATATATTTTCAAATTAATCATGTCGTTTCTTCACCAACATTCTTGTGAGTGCGTTAAGTCAGAATTAGATTTATTTGCTTTACTATCGACACAAACAAGTATTGAAAATGGATTGTGGATTCATTATAAACCAATTTCATCACTTGCTGATGATGGACCTATTGAGTTTCAAATTCCGGGTACAGGAGATGACTATATAGATTTATCTCACACTTTACTTCACATAAAAGCGAAGATATTAAATCAAGATTCAACAAACTTGATATCATCTTCAGTTGTAGCACCAGTAAATAATTGGTTGCATTCACTCTTTAGTCAACTTGATGTTTATTTAAATCAAAAACTTGTGTCTCCACCGAACAATACGTATGCCTACCGAGCTTACATAGAAACCATTTTAAACTATGCTCCTGCAGCTAAACAGTCTCATCTAACTTGTGGTCTCTGGTATGAAGATACAGCAGGTAAAATGAATTCCACGGATGATAAAAATAATGGATTTATTAAAAGACAAGAATTTGCAATTGAAAGCAAAGAAATAGAAATGATTGGACATGTTCATGGTGATTTATTTAATCAAGAAAAATTTTTGATTAACGGTGTTGAAATGAGTGTAAAGTTGATTCGCTCGAAAGAGAGTTTTAATTTAATGGCTTCATACTGATGCAAAATTAAAAGTATGCATCACTGATGCTACTCTTATTATTCGTAGGGCACGAATTAATCCTACAGTTTTACTTGCACATCAAAAAGTTTTAGCTTCAACGACGGCTAAATATCCTATTACTCGAGCCGAAGTCAAAGTTTTGACAATACCATCTGGTATTCAGGGAAAACTCTTGATAATATTTTCCTTGGTCAAGTACCTAAAAGATGTATTGTTGGATTTGTAAGTAACGCTGCATTTAATGGTAGCCTTGTTAAAAATCCATTCAACTTTGAAAATTATGGCATCAATACTTTTAGCTTGTACTCGTACATTGATGGACAACAAATACCTTCAAAAGCTTTATAGCCATCTTTTAATACCAACATTTTTACATCAGCCTACCATACCCTATTCTCAGGAACTGGTATACATTTTCTTAATGAAGGTAATGCAATCTCTCGTGAGCAATATGCTGAAGGCTATTGTTTGGTAGCGTTTGATTTAACCCCTGATTTATCAGCTAATTCATCGGGTCATTGGAACCTTATAAAACATGGAAGTGTAAGATTAGAAGTTCGTTTTGAGTCTTCACTGACACAAACTATTAACTGTATTGTATACGCAGAGTTTGATAATATTATTGAAATAGATAAAAACAGAAATGTTACTGTTGACTATAGTAGTTAGATTAAGAAAAAAAGTGTATCTAGATATAAGGAGAAAATTGTATCAACAAAATGTTTTAAAATAAATATTATGTAAAAAATACTACCTTTTTTATTTACCGTCTGATTTACCTTGCATGTATATAATATATTAAATAAATGAAAAACATATGTAGGTACCATTAATTTTATTGCTTATTTATTATATACAAAACAATACAAGTTTTCATTAAACCATACAATTGAGTCGATGGAAAAACATAGTTAGGATTACTAACAATGCTTTATGTTAATATTTACATTTGGTATTTATACTATATAGACAAATATATTAAGCTAATTATAGGGACAATAACCCCACTAATTACAAATTATATGATTACCTGGACTTAACAGAAATCTTTTATTAAGATCACTCATTAGTTCATTAAGTTACCAATAAGCACAATAGTTTTCCACTAAGCTAATTAGGTGAATTGTTATCCTATTTGTCATTATTAAAAAAATACTTTTTCACGTTATCACTCTCGGCAATTTCTTTCGTAATGCTATATATTACTTTGTTGGTGTTGTCGAATATTTTGCTGTCGTTTTCTTTGACATAGTACTTTATCCGTAAATTGGCATGTTTCCAATGCTCCGTTGTTGGAATTTTCGCCAGTTTTTTTTCATGTCGTTAACTTCGACTTTGATTAGATGCGTTGACTGGTTTCCGTCATCTGTATTAGTCGATATATAAGACACTCCTCCTCCGGCTACAGCTCGAGCCACGGTTGATGATAGTGTTTTTTTCTTTTTGATTTTCGGTTGTACTTCGAAAAAATCTTCTAAATTGCTCACTGAAGACTTCCTTTTCATTATATCACTATTCGTTTTAATCACCATTTCTCCACTGTCTTCTTCATCGCGAGGGGAGAGTGGATAGTAATAATGTTTGTAAGTATTATCATCACCAATGTTGAATGAATTCTGTAACAACACAACGATCATTTTAGACTCGTAAGTATAGTACAAATCAGGTGAACAGTTATTTACACATTTAGTTAGAAATATAAAAGTAAATGAATCGCTTACCTCCATATGCGTATGCCGTAGTTACAGAAACAATTAAAATTCCATTGTGTCTCTACGAGATCTACGTTTCGGCTGATACCACCGGTATGTACTTGCAAAAGATAAGACACCATCTTTTGTTTCATTATTTTGTAATGTTGTTGAGTCATAAGGACATTCCTTTATGATCCACTGGATAGATTGGTACTGTAATTGGTTTATATCAATGACATAACATGAATACAACAGAAATACAGAAACATTTAAAACAAATTCATCCAAGTCTAGAAAGTAATGTATATGCTGCAAACAGATTACCAGTATATACTCAGGTACCAACGTATATGATAAGCAATTTGGATACCGATGATAAGCCAGGGTCTCATTGGGTGGCCATACATATTGATGAGAATGGTGTTGGCCAATATTTCGATTCATATGGACGAGCACCTAAAGGACTTTACCAAATATTTTTAAAACGGAATTGTAAAAGATGAGACTGTAATCGTTTTGGATTCTATCCGTATCCAAAACGATTATACATCAGTTTGTGGCGAGTACTGTTTAATGTATTTATTACATAAATTTAATGGATGTAACATGTTAAGTTTTGTAAAATTATTTACAGCGAATACTCGTACCTTATATAATGATATTTTAATAGATGAAATGTTTCATAGATATTTTAGGAAATAATGTAATAAAATTAATGAATACCGAAATATATAGTTTTATTGTTATGAGTCATGAACATTGTCAATAATGCACATTATAGTTACTGTTCAGAATTGGGTTAGGTTAGGTTAGAACATAGACCATGAATCGGCCAGATTCCCTAAATTGTTAGTGAATTATTTGGATTAGATGAGGTTGTAGTCGTAACTATAGAACAATAGAAAATGATATCATGCAAACGTTACTTCAAGGTAGTAATTAGTAATGAGCTGCGGACGGTGAGTTGACAACAATGACTAATGAGGGTACCTCGTTAAAGAATGCAGAACAATACAGCGGAGATAGGAGATAGGAGATAACAATACAATAGATCCGTAATTGATTTATGTATCTTTGCAACGGAGCATGCTACGTAAAAAAGGACCACAGATTTGGAATCAGCGCACCCCAAAACTTTTTTTTTTTTTTAGCCCCATAGCCGGTGAGACGACCGTGAAACACCCCCACCATCAGTGCGCCAGAACCGGGGAATCCCTACTACTCTTGCACCATGTCCGTTACTCATTTGGCTACGTCCTTGCATTTCTTGTTTTTTCAAATGGACACTGTTTCTGTACAGAAATCTGCTTTTGGAGGATCTGTACACTCACATCAGGCTGAATGTTCCTTACGCACTTTCATATGCTATTGCTATCTTCACAGCTTCTTCAAAAGAAATACTGTCCCCAACCGTCAAGAGCTTCTTGATGAGTTGCTCTCGAGATAACCCACACACCAAACCATCTCTTAAAGCTTCGTTGAGAAAAGTGCCGAAATGATGTACCAGCTTTTCTTTTGACTTCGACCACAAAATCGTTTACGTTTTGCTCTTTTTTTTGTTTACACTTGTAAAACGCATAACGTATGCGGCTACAGCGGATTTTTTTTACCAGATAATGTCGAATCAGGGTTTTGATCAGTTCCACATATGCTTTGGTCGCTGGTGACTCTGGAGACACTAGATTTTTCAATACGTTGTATGTTGCTGGACCAATAAGGGTAATGAGCTTTGGCACCTTCATTGTTTCCTTCACTTCGTTTAAACTGTTCCATCCACTCCCTATAATCTTTGAAATCCTGCTTCTATGTATTAGAAGTTATTAGTTAGTTATATTAGTTACTAGCTGTGCCCGCGACTTCGTTCGCATGGATGTCGGAAAACAATAATATGTCGCTTAGAAAAGTTGTACCTTCATTTAAAAAGGGGGAATCTTTCGACCAGGCCTGGTGATTTTTCCTAGTAAGAAACTGCCAAAAAACTTGTGTTTTTATTTAAGAAAATGCTTCTCTTTATAAAATATTAGCGGTGGAACCACCTGGAGCGTACACAAAAAAGTTGCTAGGGTTGCTCACACGCGAAAGAGCTACATAAAGTTGGCCGTGGGAAAAGCAACCAATACTAAGATCCACCCCCGCAACGGATAATGTCTGGCCCTGAGCTTTGTTAATGGTCATGGCGTAACACAGGCTGACGGGGAATTGCACACGCTTAAAACTAAACGGGAAATTATTGGGAATGAGAGGAATTCTTGGAATAAAAACAACATCTCCGGCGCCGCAACCTGTTAAGATTTCGGCTTCGATGACGTTTTGTTGGTGATTGGTGACTATGAGCCGAGTGCCGTTGCAAAGTTTGGGAAGACTTAAATTTCTGAGAAGAATTATTGGCACTCCGACTATTAAACAAATTTTGTGTGCTGAAAGACCGGGTGTGATAAGGGATTCTAAGAACTCTACTGGATAGTGTGTGGCATCTTCTTCTTCGGGAACCGTATTTATCGATGTATATTGTTGACTTTCCACAGAAACGTGCCAATATTTGTGTATTTATTGCTGTCCGATAGTCGAACAAATCAAATAAACCATAAGGCCTCTGCCTCGAATCTTACGGGCAGCAGGGCGGCGGCGGCGGCGGCGGCGGCGCGGGCGCGGCAGGATCTTATGCGTAAAATCAAATGGACCGGTTCTCGAAAACAGCGACGCGGCAGCGGCGAGGCGGCGGGCAGCGAGCGGTGCACTCCATTCAAGCGGTGACCGCCCGCACGTCTGCATTGCAGTGTTGTTGCCCACAATAAATTGAGCGTTAGGAATAAATTTGAATCAAAAAGATGTTGCCGCCATTGTTCAGACATTTCTTTCGTGAATAAAAACAAATATCTCGACGACAAAATCGTGAACACAACACTACGCGGCTATAGTGACGCGCGATCTGCCCGCTAGTTTCGAGAACGGGTCTTTGATGCCCGCCCCGCTCCCGCACCGCCGCCGCCGCCGCCCCGCTGCCCGCAAGATTCGAGGCCGAGGCCTTACACACGCCAACAACGATCGAATCGAATGAGCGGTGGTCACGAATCATACGAACTAATTACGAAGTATAGTACAGTTCGATTCAAACTTAATGGCGGCTCGGAACATGAGGCGAGTCGCTGCGCAGTAACAATTTCATGTGACAGCGGGGGTGAGGGGTGGGGCGGGGTACTGCGCAGCTAAAAGTTAACTTCCGAGCCGCCATCCGCCCCGCTGCCCGCAAGATTCGAGGCCGAGGCCTTACACACGCCAACAACGATCGAATCGAATGAGCGGCGGTCACGAATCATACGAACAAATTACGAAGTATAGTACAGTTCGATTCAAACTTAATGGCGGCTCGGAACATGAGGCGAGTCGCTGCGCAGTAACAATTTCATGTGACAGCGGGGGTAAGGGGTGGGGTACTGCGCAGCTAAAAGCTAACTTCCGAGCCGCCATTAAGTTTGAATCGATCTGTAACGACTCGTTTCTTGACTTCTTAATTTGAACCTAATGAACGAAACCAACCAAAATAACAAATCAAAACCAATCAGATCATAGGAGTGAGGCGTATTTATCGTCACAGATAGAAATCACAGATATTATAAAATAGCAGATAGCAATTGCTCCTAACGATAAAAAATATCTGTTACTTAAAATCACAGATCCTCAAGACTGTTAGTGTTAAAACTTCGGATACGATTTTCGACTTTAACGAAAAGAAATAAAGAAGATATTCAATTGAGTCAATACGCATTTATCGTCTGTACAAAAATCACAGGCTGTGATTTTATAACAGATAGATACGATTTTCGACTTTAAATCAAAAGAAATAAAGAAAGATGATATTCGATTGAGATACGTATTTATCAAAAATCACAGGCTGTGATTTAATAACAGATATTTGGATCTGTTATTTTTTTGTCACAGTCACAGTGATCACAGATATCGTGTTTCACCTGTTACAACCCATCTCTAAGATCAAATTACTTTCAACTAATGACAACCCAACCAACAATTTATTATTTATTTATTTATATTTATTATTATTTATATATGTTAACACATCTCGGGACCATGGGGTCCCGGTCTTTTGGAAGGCGTACGAGGGGCCGAAGCCAACTCGCAGAGGCCCCGTTAGACGTTTTTAATGGAATGAGGCACCAACCGACGATTATCCCTGTTCGCACTATACAAGTGCAGCCAAGGACAATCCCCGGTTGGAGTAAGACTATTGCAGGATAGGGAAACAAACATATTGGATTATGAGTTTAGGTGCCTAAGTGGACTGGTAACCTGGAACTATGGAAGGACTATGGCCCCTGCCTGATCAATGTTTTATATATACACGGATAAAATGGCAGGGGGTGACTTGCACACTCAATAATGGGCCCCCGAAAACAGTCGCTAGCACATAGTGACGTAGTGACAAGGGGGCAACACTTCCTGAGGTGCTTGAGGAGTGGAGAGGTATTCCACGGCTTTCAGAACAATCCCAGAGCCCGGAAGATGGTCAAGATCCCTACGAGCACTTACTGGAATACTTCCTTCCTCCGAGCACGTTTGCTCTTGCGAGTCTCCACTCAAGCCGGCCAATCAAGGCAAGAATGAGGTAGAGAAGGTGCGTATTTACGCGACCAGGTTTTTACACCAGGTATTTACTAACAAGTACGCCGACCAAGTGCCGACCCGAAATACTTCAAAGTATTTTGCTCCGTTGACACTCGACGCGATTCTGCTCTTTACTTATATCTTGTTACGGATCAATGTTCTGTGAAAGTATTTTTATTTTAAAGGTTTGGAAGTATTTTTCTTGAAGACGCAATTCTGCTCCTTATTTATATTACATTACGACTTAATGTTCTATGCAAGTATTTTTCTACCAACAAGGCTTGGATCTTAAGGAAGTCCGACCAAGTGCCAACCCGAAATACTTCAAAGAATTTTGCTCCGTCAACACTCGACGCGATTCTGCTCCTTATTTATATTTGGTTACGGATTGATGTTCTGTGAAAGTATTTTTACTTTAAAGGTTTGGAAGTATTTTTTTTTGTAGACGCAATTCTGCTCCTTATTTATATTACATTACGACTCAATGTTCTATGCAAGTATTTTTCTACCAACAAGGCTTGGATCCTATGCAAATATTTTTCCTTTAAGGTTTTGGAAGTATTTTGTTTTGTAAACGCGATTGTGCTCTTTATTTGTATAATGTTACGGATCAATGTTCTATGCAAGTATTTACTTCCACCAAGGCCTTGGTTGGAAGTTGGACGTATATTTTTTTGCATACGCGATTGTACTCCTTATTTGTATGAATTTACGGATCTAGTTTCCATGCAGAAAGAAAATACTTGAAAGTATTTCAAGCCCTGGTTTTTGGCGCTGGTGTCTAAAGGTGGACGTACTTGGAAGCCCTGGTACACGATTTTGCAAGTACGACCCATGTCTAGAATGAGGTGGGAGCTCTGTTCCTCGTCAGTGTTCACTCCAGCCGGCCAATAAAGGCAAGCCAGAGGTGAGGAACAAGAATTCTCCCGGGAGATAGGGTCCGTGGGGTCGCTACTGCCCAACAGCTCGCCACATGCTGCCCTGCGGGTTTCTGTATCTCTCTTGGTCTGGCTCCTCATCCTAGACCCGTCCCGGCAAAGTAAACTCTACCGGCGCAGACCTAGAGTTCGGAGCGCGCAAGCCCCACCACGACGTCAACGTAGAGATACGGCGGTGGGGTTATTATTATTATTATTATCGACACTAAAGAAGTCCAAAACAAAGATACCTACACTAAAAATAATTTGGAATATCTGGGCGAAAGTCATTCTTCGACGGAGACTCTTGACACCGCGATTCAGAAAATGACATTAAACGAACAACGCCATCTATCGAGCACGAAATGATACTGTCAAAATATATGGGAAAACGTTCGAACACTCTGTAAGCTAAATAAACTATGTAAAAAAGTGAAAAATTAAAGAATAAATACCTATATTTTTTAAGAAATTAACATTTGTCACTATTCTTTCATGATTATCAAGATTTGAAAGATAGGTAGCGCCACCTATCGCACTAATACTAAACTAATAAATAAACAACGCATCTGGAAAATTTTAATTAATCTAACTTTAGAGTTATATTCTATACACAATGTATCGCGTTAAGTTTCCGCGCAAAGAAAATGACGGTCATATAACAACACACGATCTCACAAACCTAGTAATTAAGAAGTAAGTATCATTTCGCGTCAATAGATGTCGTTACGTGTATGTACATTACGTAATGAAAATTCCTTCTTGAACACTTTAAATTCATATATCTTTTGATATTTTGAAGCGATTGCGATGAAACAAAAACTAATTGAAACATCGAGTTACACACAATATTTGAGTATAAAAGTTAACCATATTGATTTCGTACTTTTTACGTGATAGTGGAACAATCAAACTAAAGAACATACAAACAGACAGACAGACAAACAGACAAACAGACAAAAATTCCAAAAATGGTAGAAATGGAATCTGTTGGTTATTCTTGGACAAGCCACCAACTTTTTTTTTTTTTTTCATTGTACAGAAACGCCTCGTCTACAGATTTATTATATGTATAGATATTTAGTTTACTTTTTTAATTTACTTTTTTATTTCTTTATTCACAATCACAGTACCATCTTTTATTCTATTCAGCTGTCAAAGACAAGTAGGTACCATTTTTTGTAGGGACTAATGTTGCCAAGAAGCGCGAACAAGAGCGAACCATGCCCGGGGCGATGACGTCATTTGGGCGCACGTACAGTTTGTACACGCCCAACTTGACGCGCGCCGGGGTGTGGGAGGAGAGCAAGCCTACCCTGCGCGGCGACCTGTGCACCTGTGCACGTGACCACTCTGCGGATGCGCCACAGCGCTCGTTTATTATGTCACTATCACAGATCACTATATATAATGTCGCTATCCTACATTTGCGATTAACTAGCTAATGCTGAGCATAATGCGGGCCATAGACGTTCAAGTAATTTGATCAAACAGGCTGGTTCAAACAGTTTGATCAAATAGAAACACGAAAATTCATTTTTATTCATGCCATTTGACAACAGACTCATTTTAATCAAATTTTCCCACACACTTTCATGCCAATTTGATAAAACTGTTTGAACCAGTCTGTTTGATCAAATTACTTGAACGTCTATGGCCCGCTAATGCGGGCCATAGACGAACCCGGACCTAATGGTCCGGGTTCGATTTCCAGTTCGGGCAGTGTTATTGGGTTTTTCTGTCTGGAGTTGTGTGTTGTGTCCGGAGTCTGGATCTGTGCCCGGTTGATGGCAATAAGCTCACCCCCTATTGCATGGTACTTAGACATAACTGGCGAAGTGTGGCTGTACACCTCCCGAGTATGAAGGGTTGGGTAGAGCTGTACATAGGAAACAAGGCGTCATGTTATGTACTGTTGCTTCTGATTTTTCGCCAATATACCGAACAACCGGAAATAATTACCTGCCTACTTAATTAAAAAAATACTACTAATCAATGCCTGAGCCCTATGCACTATAATACAACGCGTCAACTAAAGGTTAGGTTCAAGAAATAATTTAATATTAATGAGATCTAGTTTATATAAAACATACTTAGCTATAAACACAATACTAGACTCGCGAGGTTAATTTGTAAACCATCGTGCTTATTTCAAGTCTATTAATCGGATTTCTATATTTAACTGATCGTTATTCGTACGGTGAGAAACTAAAGTGTTTACCTAATCCAAAAACATAAACGGACCGTGAAAGCGGTATAGTCTGTCCCAAAAGTATTTGATGAAAGTGTATATAAACCCTGTTCGGGTTCTGGCGTAATCAATTTATAATTAGAAGGTTTCATATTACCCCTTTTACTCCAATAATTATTGTTTAAAGAACGTTATTAAATTTTAATTTAAATATCATCAACAAAAATGAGGTTTTACAATTTAACCTGTCAGTATTCAAATAATGAAATCAAAGCACTCAATTTAAAAATGGCACTACAAATTGGCATCCACAAGTAAGTTTTCTGATCCATTTGTTTACATTTTCATCAGACACTTTTGGAACAGTTATTAGGTACCTACCTAGTACAATCAACCGCACGTCAGTGCTAATAATTTGACATGGGCGGCTCCTTTATATCCTCCTTTATCTTCTTTATCGTAGCAGTAAGGGTAATTTCCTAATGTTTAATGAAACTTTATTACTGATGTGCGTTTGACTGCACAAAATTATTTTATAAGAGCAATGGTACGCTCATAAGTTTAATTTACACACATACATGAACTCACGCCTCCTTCCCATGCGGGTAGGCAGAAACTACCGATACATACTCCTATTGCCTTGTTTACCGCACACCGGTTGCGAGTACTACGCACCTGACTTTTCTAAATAACATTACATAGTTAATAGGTTCAGTGCTATGTTCTTCTAGGGCGTTTCCAATAACATCACTAATAAGTTCTCTTTGTCATTCTAGGGCGTTTCCACTCACATTTGCCACTCAAATACCTTTTGTTAGTCGCCTTTCATTCATCAATCAATCAATTTCTGTGTATCATAAGGTAGTCTGGCAAACATTGCTAACTGCATAAGACCAATAATAATACTTTTTTAGTTAATTTGTGTTTCTCCTGATTAGGTGAGGTTATCTCAAATCGGCTACTTCCTGTTTTGCTACTATATTAAAATACCTACATTCGGTAACTGATCTTCATACATCCAGTCCCGTTTCATAAACAGTATCTTTGACGTAATTTTATTACGATAGAGTCAGCTCCTAAAGGTACAGACCACGCCATCTAGATCATCTAAGATCCCGCAAAGCCACCGTGGATGAGGCAAAGTTTTGTTCATCAAGAAACATACCCACACGTCTCTCATAATACTTACTGGTAAAGCACACCTTCCAATCTATAAAGAAAAGGATAATAAACGTCTATTATTAAAATCCTTAAAATGGTAGAGGAAAAGGTGGTAATGTGGTCCCTGCAGGTATATTGACCCCCCTCGATATTTGTAGTTTAGAAACACGACATCTAGAATTTTTTTGGTGCAACGCTGAGCTCGTGTGACATTGTTGATTTTAACCCAATAAATCCGTGAGGGGGCGTTACGTTTTCTTTTTCTGCGAACCAGTCGAAACACGCAAGCGGCAAACTTTTATTCTGCTCTGCAATTTATTACATTTTACTAGAAATAAGTGAGTTTTAGTTTTGGTGATTTGTTCATTGTGTTTAATAAACGTTATTCTCCAGGATTTTGAAGGTAATTATAAAAAACATTTGATAGAATATTTTTGTCATGGTTTGTTTATAAATTCTTGCTTTCTTGGAATTTGGCCCCCTCACATTGTTTGTATTATGGTCCCGGGGGCCACAAAATATGTATGACCATTATATCACTTCGTAATTTTTTTATTTTCCGTTTTTAGATGCCTCGACAAAGTGTGTTATCTCCATCTTCAAAGAAAAGGAAAACATGGGATCCTGACCAAATGAAAAAGGCTATTGAAGTAGTGAGGACAAAGGTCATGGGCTATAAAAAGGCTGTAAAAATATTTTCTGTGCCAAGAAAAGCTACAACAGCAAAAGTGATCACATTATCACCTTACAAAAACCAACTAATCGAATCTTTGAGTTTAGCAGAAACTCGGGGACGTAGACGAGGACGTGGACGTGGCCGTGGACGCGGCCTCAGACGTCAAGATGGCGAGGGCAGCGGTAGCAGTACTAAACGACGCCAGAGAGTCATTACATCTAGCAGTAGCTCTGAAAGTGACGCAGTCGTGGAAACCGACTCTGAATATGACGACAATGTCTATCCGAACAGCGTACCTGAAAACTCAGATACGATCTGCATATTCTGTGACACTAGTTACTCTAACGACACACGTGGGGAGGAGTGGATTCAGTGCCAGAGTTGCAATTTATGGGCTCATACAGCCTGTGCAGGTGCTGAAGGCGAATATTATGTCTGCGATTTTTGCCGTTAGGTTTTAATTAAATCAATACATTTAATATGGCCCCCAGGGTGCCATATAACCCTCACTCGATCTCATATTGCCAAATTTGTTTTTTTTTAGAATACATAAGTTTTCGATTATCCTGTTGCAGTTTCATTTGTTACTTAGTAAGGTACGTATAGGCAAATAAATAAGGATGATTTTAACATATTTATTACATTTCTGAGTCTCGTATTTTTTACATAAGGCCTCAGAAACAAAGTAGGGGGCCACATTACCACCTTTTCCTCTATTTACTTTGGTGTCCATGCAACCATTAACCCTGACATTAAGATAGTCGTGACATCGACGCGAGGAAGAAGAAAACACAGTCAGAGATAAATAAGAAGGTTCAAATATACAGGGTCAAGTTATATTAGTTAGCGAAACACACACACGTGATGGCTATCGATATCCAAACATACAATAAAACTAAAACCCAACTACGACAAAAATTCAATCAACAGAAAAAGGTATAACTAAACAAGACATTAAAAAAACACAAATTAAAAATCCGGAGTCACACGTGTTAAATACCTACCTACCTACACACTATAAAATCGAACAGATTACATGTGACTCCGGATTTTTATTTGTATTAGGTTTGTCTTGTTTATACCTTTTTCAGTTGATTGACTTTTTTGTCGTATTTGGGTTGTTTTATAGCTTTTTTTTTTTTTTTTTTTTGGGGTTATATACCTACAACGTGCCGCTACAATGGCGACATTAATTTAACACACGTATCCGATTTCGCGTACTTATTCGTTTTAGGAAAATATTTTAATTTCATTAAATGTTATTATTTATTGATTTATTTACAATTTTCTAAATTACCATCCTGGAGCAACCTGTACTTAAAGAATTGTAGCGAAGAGTTCATTTGCCGGGGTCACGGATCATATGTAGGCAAATAAAAGGAAAGCCGCGCAATTTCCTTTTTAGTTCATTTCTTAATGTCGTCTAGAGAGCGCCATTTTCAATTTAATGTGACGTCACATAGCCTATAACCAGCAGACGATCAAGACGCTTCCAACGATAACTCATTTGCCAACTTGTGATGAGTCCTTTAGAAGATATGAGGGAACAGATGAACATACATACATACATACTTACATACATACCGGTCAAAATCATAACCCTCCGTTTTGCTTTGCCGTAGTCGGGTAAAAACGGATATAGGTAGAGGGAAAGAGATGGATGCGGGAGAGGCAGTGATATGGAAGGCTCTAGAGCGACAGAGAGGGACAAGAAATGTGATGGATCGCAGAGAGTCTGCCGTGCAGCAGTTCTACTGCGGCGCTTCCGTGCTCGTGACGGGCGGCTCCGGCTTCCTCGGCAAGCAGCTCATCGAGAAACTCTTCAGGTGAGGAACTATATCTACAAGATCCTAAAGACTTTTGTTGTGGTCTGTTCCAAATGTGCTCAATCATCATCATTGGGAGCCTTGTTTCTCTTAGTACTGCTGATCATAGGGCTTCTCTCTTTTGTGCTTATGCTTGCCTGCTCGTGCAAGTCTTATCCAGGTTTTACCAGCGATACTTAGTAACCTGTCTGACTATTGGTCTGCCAACACTTACCCCTCCGTCTCTCGGCAACCATCCAAAAAGATGCAGCCAGGTACTATGCCATCATTTGACTGACACAACTCTTTCTTCTTACCCTTTTTTATACAATTGGGTGCAATGCAAAGAAGCCCACCTGATGGAGAGGCCTGTGAGGGGTCACCGTCAACTGTGTGTGATGAAGTGTGCTGCTGGAAATGACTAAAGATTGTTAAGGCTAAAAGACCAAGACCAAGCATTCCGAGCCTTGGTTAGGTTTCGTAGAACGCTAGTTTCAATATATATTTATGGTTGGAACTGAGACCAAACGTTTACAGGATAAAAACTTTTTTAGAAGTCGGTGTCTTTGCTTTTCAATTTTCGAGAATTCGGTTAAAACATAGCGTGTTTCAGGTCTTGCAGCCTGAGCAAAGTGTTTATGCTGATGAGAGCTAAGAAAGGGAAGTCTGTTGAAGATAGACTTGCTGATACATTGAAAGATCCTGTAAGTACCTAAATAGTCTAATCTAAGTATCTAGCCTATTTACCTAATTATGTATTTCGCTAAGTTATAGCACATAAGACCACGCCCGTGATCCCCGGACGATTAGGGAGACGTGAACCTGGTCCATCCACATTTCGCCCAGTTATATTTATTTGAGTAAAAAGGCATGTCTTCATGACCTAGTCATAAATACTGCTTCTCAAGTAACATGTAAAGAAATACCCAGAAATCTATGTTTGATCAGTAGGTAACCTATTGAGTCCTCAGTAGAGCCCGGAGAGTGGACTTGTGCCCGGTTGTAGGCTCGCCCTTATTACTGGCGACATGTGGATGTACTTAGAGGAGCTCGTGGCTAAGTAATAACAGCCGCACCTTGTCGATGCATCAGGTTAAGCTACGGTTGGTTGGTGGATGGGTGACCATCTTTACATACCGAGACTCCTCCGTGCCTCGGAAAGCAAGTTAAGCCGTTGGTCCCGGCTGTCATTCGTGGATCTTTGACAGTCGTTACGGGTCGTCAAGCCCGAAAGTCTGACAGCCAGTCCCACCAAGGGGTATCTATTTAGGGGGTAATTACCCAGTTACTGGGTTGTGGATGTCTGATAGGCAGTCGCTACATGTAAAATACTGGTATTCAGCTGCATCGTATGGTTGGTAAAAGGCTCCTAAACGGCTGGACCGATTTGGATGAAATTTTGTGTGTATATTTGAGTGGGTCCCTATATGGTTTGAAAACTCAATATGGGACAGGACACAGTCTGTCGGGGCGGCTAGTGTTGTTTATGATTTTATAATTATTATCATGCGCTGGGGCCCTACCATCAACTTTTAAAATACTTGCCAAGTACATGACAGGTCATCTTAGCAGGTTAACCTGACAGGTTTTCTATTTGTACCATGAGCATTTCCGTCTGACCTGCAATGTATCAACTTCAGACCTGCTACGTGACCGTTGACCGGTCCGCCATATTATAAACAAACGTTTGGAAATACTTTTTCGCAATGTTACCGGTTTTACGGTTTTAAAGAACTAGATTAAATTAATTTAATAACTGTTTATAATGATCAAGAGAATTCTTAAAAAAACTGTGTTTCGTAACAAAATATCTTATTTAACACGAATACGACATTGGAGACCCTTTTAGATACTTATGAAAATAATCTTGAAAGTTACCAAAGTTATTGCTATTTTCGAACGACTATCCTAGCCATTAAGTATAAAAAAATATCGTTTTTGATTGCTTGTCAGTTTGACTCTAGTGATGTTACTCAGTCACTAACGGTCAGGCACTCGATTGTTCCGATTATGTAATTCAAGTACTCAATTCAAGTTGAATCTAAGGTAGTTACTAGAGGGAGGTTTCCAACAGCTTCGCACGTTTGAAACGCATACAAAAAAACAGAGAAAAGAATCATAGCCCGATCCAAAATACAGCAACCGTTCCATATTGGTATATTGGGGTTTAAGTCAGTGACATTCGGGTAAGATCGGCTTTGTTCGACTTTGTTAAAAGCGCTTTCTCCACATTCCACTCTCAATCTGATAATCAATGATGATACGATGATGATTTTAATGACAAATTACAATTTATCAACAGAAATCATTGACCCACAGTACATATACTTTCACTCATCTTATAAAAAACTCTTTGACTCTACACAACATAGTATTTTGGTACCTTGAGAGAAAATGTAATCGAGTTTTAATTTAATACAATGCAGTATCGAGTTAAACAAAGTTTAGCCGCATCACTATCTGACATTGTCAGAAAGACAAGTCAAGTCAAGGGACAACAACACTTCATTATTTTATTTTTTCAGTTTCTTTCGAATTGCATCAATTTCATATATTTCTTTTTTGCCTGTGTGTTATTGAAGGACTATAATTTGTATGGAATCTTCAAGATGGTACAGCATTTACTCCAGATGGATGTTGTATTATTTGTTCTGTGAGATTCTAACGCAATGTGCGAAGACATAGTCCGAAGCTACAGATGTGCGGTGAACGCTTTTGTATCAAATGCACGTCGTATAAAGATGAGAGGTGGAGCCTGGTGGAGCAACCTGCATCTTTATTAGATGAGATATTATCTAATTCTAAGACGTCCGACGTTGAAATTGATACTTACAGTAATAAAAATGCTTTGTTTACATAATGTGATTTTGGCTTTCAATAACCGTTTAAAACACCCTACGTTCCCACTATACATACCTACGTTCATACATTCCCACATTCCTAGGTTCCTACTATACATTAAGGAACAGTGCACTATTTTACTAAACTACAATACCGATGAAGTGTAGGTTGGCCTACTCATTAAACAATTTTTTAAGTTATGATCGTATTTCTCAGTAACCTCGTTAGACGAAGTATAATCATTACTACCACTGTAATCTAGAGATCATTATCAGAGTACATATTCACAAATGAACATGTATTTACGTATTTTATTTTAAATTAAAGAAAAAAGTTCACTAAAAGTAAGTTTTACACGCCTGCTTAATATGACTGCAGGGCAGTTCAGTAGTCAAGTGTTTACATGTCAAAAAGGACTTGATGGTACAGCTTAACGCAGGTCAGACCGGTGAAATGTTGTCACGTGACCACTGACCGGCTTTAGTCACGTGATCGCTGGCTTGCCTGTTATTTGACATGTTCACGGTACAAAATAGCCCGACAGTTCACTTTCCGTCGAAAATTGACCTGCTATAAAAGTTCATGGTAAGCCCCCTGGTCAGCTCGGGGGGCCGAATGTCTAAACTTTTCGTATTCTCATTATACCTAAATTAAATATTTGTTTCGTATTTATAATACAGGGTGTTAGGGTAAACACCGTTATCCTTGCAACCAGTGCTTTGGTTTCATTTATAGAACGTAAAATCAATGGAAAATTACAACTTTTTTTTTAACTTTTTTAGATCTAAATTTTACCACAAGAGACGCAAGTTCGTTGCCCTATGCGCTAGGGCAGCGAACTTGCGTCTCAACACGGGCGGGGGGTACGGGATGTGACCTAACCGGCAGCAATTGCGATCCATCCCTTAGTCAGTCAGCTGTTTCGCTCGCAAGCACGGTGTCAGACAAAATCTTTTTATAATCTTTTAATGAAAATAACGTTTTTTTTTGTTGTGTTCGGTCATTTATTTTTGTATATAAGTCAACTACCCATGGTTTGAATGACAAGAGTGTTTACCCTTACATCCTGTAGATTCTCAGGGGTGAGGTACATACAAATACCATGTCAGGGCCAAAGCCTCTACAGTACCTACTACACAGGTACACCTCTATAGTACTATACAGTCAGGTATACCTCTACTACTACTATACAGGTTCAACTCTACAGTACTATACAGGTATATACCTCTACAGTAATATACAGGTATATACCTCTACAGTAATATACAGGTATATACCTCTACAGTAATATACAGGTATATACCTCTGCAGTAATATACAGGTATACCTCTACAGTACTATACAGGTACACCTCTACAGTACTATACAGGTACACCTCTACAGTACTATACAGGTACACCTCTACAGTACTATACAGGTACACCTCTGGGAAAACAGGCGTGATGATATGTTATATTTATATTACTAGTTGCGCCCGGCGGTTTCTCCCGCGTAAATCTCTAAGATCCCGTGGGAATAAAGAGATAAAAAGTATTCTATTTCCTATTTCAGGTCATGGTCTACCCATATGCCAAATTTCATCCAAATCCGTTCAGCCGTTTTACCGTGAAAGCGTAAGAAACAAATAAATAAACAAACTCACTTTCACATTTATAATATAAGTTAGGATTACAGTTTCGAATCATATTTTGATCAACATAACATCTACGTATCTATACGACCTAAAATAGAGCGGCAGTTTACAAAAAACGTAGGTATAATTTATAAAGGATAAGGGGTAAGCAAAGAAATTTAAAAAAAAATGCGCTACTTTAATAAAAACGTTAACGTAGGTACTGAATTATCCTTCTGGTTCCTTAGAGTATGCCTAGAGTATGCCTAGAATGTATAGGTACTTATTTTTTTCAGCTTTTTGAAACACTTCGTGAAAATCAACCAGGTTTTGCAGATAGAATTATGCCAATAGTTGGAGAGATAGCTGAGAAGAATCTTGCCATTAGTGAAGAAGACAGAGAGGTTTTAATCAAGGAGGTTCGTAACCAACATCGTCGTGCCCATAGCCCGATTTCTTTGTGGTCGGCACAGCATGTCTTTTCTTCCATAGGTACATCTCTATTAGCCTTCATCGCAGTAGTACTCCCTTTCTATCATAATATAATCTTTCAGACAATCCATCCATCTTTCTTTGGTCTGCGTATTTTATTATAGCCCTGAACACTTTTCTTGTCACATTCACATTCTCTTTCTCCGCATCACAAGTCCAAACTACAACCAGAAGGAAAGCAGAGTTACAGAGAGTAACAGAGTTCAACATTATTACCTACTTCCATAATAGAGTTGCATTTTTTCCCGAGACACCGTCGCTCGTGGGGACATTTTCCCGGGCCACAGTCGGGACATTTTCCCGGGCCACTGTCGGGACTTTTCCCGACAGTAGTAGAAGTATGGTCAAGATCTAAAAAGTGGAAACGTATTGTCAAAACTAACAAAAAAACTACCCAAGCAAAGTTAATAAAATTTAAGGGACCACCTCGCAATCTTGCTCTGCGAAATGAGTTTTTTTTTATCGGTCCACAATTGAAGAAAATGTCAATACCTACAGAGGAACAAACATAATACAGACATTCTCCTTTATTGAAGTCGGTAACGTCGGTAAAAATAGTAGGTAACGAAGTCAAAACTGTACCTTATATTAAAAGTAATTTGTGTTGTGTGTACGACTGGCACGAGTCTGGCCGAAAATGTTCCCGTTGGATATTGTTCGACATCCACGCGGGCGAAGCCGTGGGCGAGAGCTAGTCAACAATATTATAATTATTATCATTGTATCCCACAGGTGGATGTGATCTTCCATGTGGCAGCTACGATATCATTCCAAGAGCCGCTGCGGTCTGCGACCCTCACCAACGTGCGCGGTACCAGGGACCTTCTCGCACTGGCTAAGGAATGCAAGAAGTTAAGGTGTTATTCAGACTCAAACTCAAAGCATTTACAGGCACTTTTGAACTGACATGGAACGGTCAAACAGAAAGATGAAGGTTCCTATGGAGAAGAACGGCCAAGAAACTCTGTGGGCAATCTTTACTCTTTTACAAAATATTGGGTAAAGTCCACGCGCGACCGCCTTGAGAATGTGAGCGGTGCCGGTGCTACGGGAGGTAGACAAAGGCCAAGCTAACTTATTAGGGAAGGATTCATTCAAGCTATGAGTACTTCGTGTAGTGGTATGTAACCCACACATGCAGACGAACTTGTAAACTCAAGTACCTGTGACGTCACACGACTCACACGTCCCTTAGTTCGAACTCAGGGTTCAGTATTCGGTCACTAACCGTCAACAAAGTAGGACACGTTCACTAACCACTAATCGCATCACTTGTGCGTCAAATTATAATCATCATAATCTTACTTATTGTACCGTGTTTATTTATAGTACATTTATTAAACTCATTGTGAACTAACCAATGAACATTTAATTTAATTACACTATAGAACCCGTAATCACATCACAACAAAAGTTCTATATTGGTGACCCCGACGTGATTTGATACCCGACGTGATTTAAAAA
Organism: Lithophane semibrunnea; assembly: GCA_947363905.1. NCBI lineage: Eukaryota > Metazoa > Arthropoda > Insecta > Lepidoptera > Noctuidae > Lithophane > Lithophane semibrunnea. The sequence goes on along the minus strand of OX376213.1, from coordinate 10,779,514 downwards.
ATACGGTTCCATACTGTACTATAATCCGCGAGTGCAATTGCGTTAATACAGACTTAGACTCTCTTTAGTGTTTACTGTGAAGTATTTTACGAAACTCCGAGATGTCCAACCCTAACACTGCTGCTGCCGCCACGGCTGGCGCCGCACCTGACAACGTCTACGCACCTCAGCAAGCTGCTCCGAGTTACATCGTAGACCAGCACCAGCCGCCAGAGACGGGGGCAATCACCATCAACTCCCGCATCGCCGACTTCTGGTCAGCGCGCCCGCGACTATGGTTCCACCAGTTTGAGGCCATAATCGGTGCACAAAAAGCAGGTGACTTAAGTAAATATCAATTAGTTATAGTCGAGACGAATTGGGTCAAATTAGCGACATTCTCGAGAACCCGCCTGAGCACAATAAATACGAAACTTTAAAAGTCAGGTTAATTTCGGCATATGAAGAGTCTGAGTCCAAACAACTACATACGTTGCTTACGAAAGTCGAGTTAGGGGATCAACGACCCACTCAACTCTTACGTAAAATGCGCGAGCTCGGAAGGAACAAAATTCCCGAGGACACTATCAGAATTTTGTGGTTAGATCGCCTGCCTCAAACAGTCCGCGCAGTAGTCACTGTCTGCGATGTTCCATTGGACAATGTCGCAGCAATAGCTGATAAAATAATGGAAACTTCACGGCTATCCGAAGTCTGTACACTAAATCCTGTCGCTATCTCCAAACAACCAATGGACCAACAATTTATTAAATTGCATCAAGAAATTGCCGCGTTAAACACTAAAATTAATGATTTACAAATCACGCGTCAAAGTAATAATAGGAGTCGTGGCAATTATAAGACGCGATCGCGGTCACGATCACGCTCTCGGTATTTTGATAATCAAAATAAATACAGGCGTCAAACAGCGCAACCGGGAGACAAAGATTTCAAGTGTTTCTACCACTATATTTATAGAGATAACGCCAAGAAATGCGGCGACCAACAATGCGTCAAAAAAGCGTTAAACTAAAACCGACACCTGCTGTGGCGAGCGTAGGTGTCGAAGGAACACATCGCTTGAGCGTCACCGACTGGAAAAGTGGTACGCATTTTCTTATAGACACCGGCGCTGATATTTCAGTTATTGCCTACAAAAACGCGAATCGTCAACCAGCTGATTTTACGTTATTTGCTGCCAATGGTACAACAATCAAAACTTATGGGTCTCAGAAAATGACTTTAGATCTTGGCTTACGTCGAGCTTTTACCTGGGAATTTGTCCTGGCCGATGTACAGCGGTCCATTATAGGGGCAGATTTCCTAGCCAAACATCAATTGCTTGTGGATCTTCACTCAAAAAAGTTAATTGACAAAGTCACTCTGCTCTCTAGGAACGCCAACGTAGAAGATGCCTCAAATATTCCTACTATTAAGGTCATCGACTCGGATAATAAATATCACTGCATTTTAAAAGAGTTTCCAGACATCACTATGAGCGAGTGTTACAAGGATCCACCCAAACACAATGTCATGCATCATATTTGTACCCGTGGCCCACCCGTTTACGAAAAAGCACGTCCACTTAACGCTGCAAAATACAAAGCGGCGAAGGATGAATTTCAACGCATGGTAGAGCTAGGAATATGTAGGCCGTCAGCCAGCCCATGGGCAAATGCTTTACACGTCGTTCAAAAGAAAAACGGTGAATTACGCCCGTGCGGAGATTATAGTCGTTTAAACGCAATCACCGAGCCCGATCGCTACCCGATTCCTCGTTTAACGGATTTCACATACATCCTCAAAAATAAAAAGGTACTATCTAAAATTGATATTCGACGTGCTTACCATAACATAAGTGTTGCACCTGAGGACATACCGAAAACCGCAATAATAACTCCATTTGGTTTGTTCGAGTTTACGAAAATGAGCTTCGGTCTGAGAAACGTTGCGCAAACGTTTCAAAGATTTATCAATGAAGTTTTGAAAAATACTCGCAATACATTCTGTTACCTAGACGATATACTTATCGCATCAGAATCAGAAGAGTGTCACATTCACGATCTCAAAGAGGTGTTCAAGCGACTAAATGAATTTGGCGTCACAATCAATACGTCTAAATGCGAATTTGGAAAATCCGAACTTACATTTCTCGGTTACCGCGTTAGCTGTGATGGCATACGGCCGGACGAAGAAAAGGTCAAGTCAATCATAAACTATCCACAACCCGAAACCATCGAAGAACTGAGGCGCTTCCTCGGTCTTATAAATTTTTACCGAATGAGCATTCCTAAAGCAGCCAACACTCAAACTATTTTAGACAAATATTTGCACAATGCTAAGAAAAAAGACAAAACAAAAATCGCTTGGACCGAAGAAGCAATCACCGCATTTAATCAGTGCAAACATCATGTAAGTGATGCCGTTACCCTCGTGCATCCAGACCCGTCATCGAAACTAATATTAATGACCGACGCAGCGAATACCTGCGTCGGCGCAGCACTGCATCAAGTAGTCAACGAACGGTTAGAACCACTTGGATTTTATTCAAAAAAACTAAGTAGCGCCCAAACAAAATACAGTTCCTACGACAGGGAATTATTGGCTATTTACATGGCAATAAAACACTTTCGGTATATGATTGAAGGGCGTGATCTCACGGTGTTAACCGATCACAAACCGTTAATATTCGCATTATCGAAGAAAGAATCTAAATCAGATCCACCAAGACGTCTTCGTCAATTGGATTTTATTTCTCAATTTTGCAACAAAATTGAGTACGTTCAAGGCGAGCTCAATAACGCCGCAGACGCTCTTTCAAGAATAGAAGAGATTTATGTACATGATATTTTCGATTATGAACAATTATATAAAAGCCAAGTCGAAGATACGCAATTAACCATGTTAAAACAAAAACCTAATCTGGAATTTAAATTGTTCCGCATGCCATATTCAAATCATGAGCTTACATTCGAAACATCAACTTCAACAGCGCGACTTTATTTACCGTCGGAATTTCGAGAAAAAGCGATTTCAAGTGTCCATGCACTTAACCACACTGGGGTAGCCGCTACGCGTCGCCTTATCGCGCAGCGCTATTTTTGGCCTAACATGAATACTGACGTAGCAAACTTTGTAAGAAGTTGCATACAATGCCAGAAATGTAAAGTGCAAAGACATACAATTACACCTCTAGGAGAGTTCGAAAGGTCAGACCGTTTCGAGCATGTTCATATAGATATTATTGGACCATTACCACCTTCCGATGGATATACATACTGTGTCACAATGATTGATCGTCATACAAAATGGCCCGAAGTCGTTCCTGTAAAGGATATAAGCGCTGAAACCGTCGCGAAAGCTCTGCTCAAGCATTGGATAGCACGTTTTGGTTGCCCTGCAAGAATAACTTCGGATCAAGGTCGTCAATTCGAATCCAACCTTTTCACACAGCTGACCAAACTACTTGGAATAGAAAAGATTAGGACAACAGCGTACAATCCAAAAGCGAATGGACACGTCGAAAGGATGTACCGAACGCTAAAAGCTTCCATCATGGCACGTTGCGATGGTAACAGTCAATGGGCACAACAATTACCTATCGTGTTATTAGGAATGCGCAATACAATTAAAGAAAACTCAGGATACAGCCCCGCTCAAATGACCTACGGTAAATCTATGCGTCTACCGGGAGATTTTTTTGTTCCCACCGAAGCAAACATCAACAACACCGATTATACCTGCAAACTTATGGAAACACTAGCAAACCTTCAACCGACCACAAGAAATCAAGCTGATAACAGAAACATTTTCGTACATAAAGATTTAACAAGATCGGACTACGTTTTCGTTAAAAACGAAGTTAAACGCTCATTAACACCGCCGTATGAAGGTCCCTATAAAATCGTCAAACGAAGCAATAAACATTATGTCGTTCAAGTAGGTTCTCGAAAAGTCGCTATTTCTCTCGATCGTCTAAAACCTGCTTATGTCACAACTTTTGTTTCGCCTGAAACCACAACCATAACACCGGTTGGGACCCAAACGACCCCACTTGACAAAACTGAGCCATTTGTCACAACAAGATCGGGTCGCGTCGTAAAAAAGACTGTGAGATTTGACATTTAAAACATTTTTTTATCGCCAGTCCCAAAATAATAAATTCATCAATGTGAAATTTAAAGTGCAGTGAAGTGTTGTGTGTTTTAAAATAGACCAACTTAACAAGCAATTATGGAGCGTTCTCACACTAATATGTCAACTTATAACGTATTTATTCATACTTATACCACTTGTAGAAATGTTTAAGTTAACTTATAAGTTTAAAACTTTTTGTAACCAAAATGACCAATGTATTTTAATTTTTTACCAAAATGTGTCTTTAGTTTAAGAATTCATAAGTGTAGTTTTGTTTTTATATACGTTTTTAAATGCCTCTTGTTAGCGTAAGGTCTTATTGTATAATTTAAAAGTTAAGTATAGTTAAACACTTTTACACCGCATGTTTATATTAAGTAGGTATTTGCAATGTCTTTACAATTATTTTTGAACCTTACTCATTGTTATTTTGATAGTAATTATTTTTGTTTTATCAAAGGGGGGAGGACATGTAGTGGTATGTAACCCACACATGCAGACGAACTTGTAAACTCAAGTACCTGTGACGTCACACGACTCACACGTCCCTTAGTTCGAACTCAGGGTTCAGTATTCGGTCACTAACCGTCAACAAAGTAGGACACGTTCACTAACCACTAATCGCATCACTTGTGCGTCAAATTATAATCATCATAATCTTACTTATTGTACCGTGTTTAGTTATAGTACATTTATTAAACTCATTGTGAACTAACCAATGAACATTTAATTTAATTACACTATAGAACCCGTAATCACATCACAACAAAAGTTCTATATTCGGGACACATCACGCCGAAACTTTTGAGCCGCAGGTGTCAGGGAAAGTAATTGTTTATTTATCAAATTACCACTAGGTCCATCAATTTGCCATGTCATAGACATTAATAACTATCAAATATCTAATGACCGTTATGTCATTTGAATATGCGGACCACTTAAGTTGGTAGCAAATAAATCATTAATGACGAGTTCCTTCACAAAGAAGAATGGTGCTAGTACTTCCCAGGACGAGTTCCTTCATAGAGAGCTCTAAGTAATGATAATCAAGACGGTGCCTAAATACTCGAATACGCATCTTTGGAAAAGGTCCATTTGATCAATTTTGCTTGAAACTAATGTTTGAACTTTACCATTTATTACATTGAGTTTGAGCCAAAGATTCTGAATTCAAATATAAACAGCTCTTCCTTAATTTTCCAGATCATTCGTCTACATATCGACCGCGTACGCCCACGCTACGTTCAGCCGCCGGGACACGGAGGTGCTGGAGCAGTTCTACTCCAGCCCGGTGCCACCCGAGCTCATGATACGCATGGCAGAGACAATGGACGAAGACCGGCTTAATGAGATGAAAGATGGGTGGGTAGTTCACTAGTTCAAGATGCTGGAAACACGCTATTATTTAATGATAAAAAATACTCGACTCGAAAAAAGAACGAAATAAAGCGCTATTTTTTGTTAGCCTGTAATATCCCACCACGGAGCAAAGCCTCCACCAAATCCTTCCAGGTACTATTTTCTTGTGCCACCTCGAACCAGGGGTTGACAAACCTCCGATTTTCCGACGACATTATTCCTTTCCCCCACAGCTCTGGAATTAACTATTATTTACTCCGTGGTTACGGTGCACGGAGGCAGCAAGTGGCAAAGGGTAGGTAGATTAAGAAACACTGGTTTTATTTAATTTTTTCAGATTGATAATGGACTGGCCAAACACGTATTCATTCACAAAGGCACTGGCTGAGGAGTTGGTACGCTGCAGCTCAGAAGACCTTCCTATATGCGTGATCAGGCCTTCAGTAGGTAAGTCCGGTTCTAATGAGAAAGCATTATCATCATTTATTTATTATTCACAAAGCCTGTCCCCAACTATGTTGGTGTAGGCTTCCAGTCTAACCGTATACATCTAACCTAACTAAATATAGGTACCTAGTCATAAATGGTAAATATTTACAGCTATTTGCGACGTTTCCAACATTTAGAATGAATGAATAAGTGTGTTTATTGCGCTTATTTTCTTTGACAGTGGTGTGTGCACGAAGAGAACCGTACCCTGGCTGGATCGATCTAAGCAGTGTGTTCGGACCGAGTGGGGTGAGCACTGTTCTTTCAGATTTAAAGAAAATTACTACCCACCCCGATCCATGGTATTTTGGGTTTGATTTCGATGTACAGATCGGGCTAATTATGGGTTTTTCCAATAGTTACTTCTCGGTTCATGGCAAAAAGCTCGCCTCGGTCTCGACTACATGGAACTTCTATATAACTGGCGACATGTGGTTGTGCTACTGTATGAATACCTGTACCTATTTGGAGAATACCTGCTGCAGTACTTATTGGTTTATTACAGCAAGCCCATCACGCCTGGTGACGGCTTCGCTGATAGTCAAGGACATTTAATTATTCGAACTGTTGGTGAAAAAAACATACATTACAGACCTTGTCACTTCTCATAGTGATTCCGTTAGTTTCAATTAGGTAAACCCCAGATAAACTTACTGCATTATAAATTGAACGGCCCTAGCAGTTACGCCATTTGTTTAAATAATCTTAATCCTTATCTATTTCCTGTTCCAGATAACTCTAGGCTGCATGCTGGGCGTGATCCACTCGTTGCACTCAGTCCAGGGCATCAGGATCGACTTCATCCCGGTGGACTATGTCAACAACACGGCCATCGTCGCCGCGGCCACTGCGGCTACTGCTGGCAAACATGTCAGGATTTATAATGTTGGGAGTAGCAAGAGGAATCATATTACTTGGGGTATATCAATCCAAATACCATAGACAGGTTGGCAGAGCATCGATGCGCAACCTGTTATTCAATTCAAGATTCTGGAACCCTTTTTTTTTTTTTTAGTGTGGGAAATCATCCAATGATTTCTCCCGATCTGGGCGGAGCGGAAGGGCGTGTCAGACTTCTACTGACTACTAAAACCCACCCGTGTTCCTTCAGTTGCCTGTTGCCAAGGTCCCGGTATCCCTTTATTTATTTATTTAAACCACGGATATCGATTTAAACTTTTCGCACAAAAAAATGGTACAAAGGCGGACTTAATGCCTGAGGCATTCTCTACCAGTCAACCAAGGGTGGTGAAGAGATTAGATGGCAGGTGCTCTAATTGAGAGGAACAAAGAGAAAAAATATATAATATATCGTATTGCATTATAGATAAAACAGGACTGACCCGCAACCCTGGCAGGAATCGGTCCTAGCGGACCCCACCAATAGTACTGACATCTCTTTGAGACGCGCGTGAAACACGACGCGCCATCCAACCAGGCCTGGTCCTAATCGGACGGCGAGCTACCCATTGCTCGCCGTCCGCAAGCCCGCGCCTGTGGCCGGGAATCCGCCTGGGATTCCCGACGCCCAGGGCGTCTCCAACGGCGGCGGTTAGGGGCGTGAGGGCGCAAACTTTGCCTCTCCCTCACGCATTCCACCTCCTCCTTCGCGAGCATTACTGCTTCGCAGAAGGAGGTGACTGCTTCCCATGCCCTCTCGCTCCGTACCATGCCCCGCCACCCTGTATGATACTAACTTCGATGCCCCGCCACCCTGTATGATACTAACTTCGATGCCCCGCCAGCCTGTATAACACTAGCTTCGATGCCCCGCCACCCTGTATAATACATCCCGCCACCCTGTACGGTTGGGCAGACAGCCGTTTTGAAATAGACTGCTAATCCATTACTTGTCTTCATAAGTTCGAAAAAAAATCCTGCCCAACAACGTACCTAAATAACGCAATGAATGTAGTTGAACTGTCAAATGAAACAGATTTAGTCTAGGGAGGCTTAATCGTTTACCGAAAATGTAAAAACGCAATTAGATAGCAGGATATCAAACCTTGACCTCATGCCCAGCAGTCGAGCCTGCTAGAGGTCGCTCGACCAACGAGCCAGACTTAACCTTTGTGGCTTATTTAAAATTTTGGCAAAAAGTAGCTTGTAGCTTGTATCATCTAAATGTTAACACGACACGGTGCCACTGTTCTTGTTTTTAATCATGGAGTACACAGGGCGTATCAGAAACGTGTACAGAGCATCAAACTGAACAACTTTCTCCATGGGACCAATATGGTAATCGAGAAAAAATTATCAGCTGTCCCATACAAAGCTTCAATACCTAATCGACCTAAATGTATGGGATGGCTAATATTTTTTTCGAATATAGCCATAATACGAAAAATGCATTCTACACAGCCTGTATTATACAGGCTGTGTAGAATGTATCTACTATTATACTATGTGCTTCAACTCATTGCACGCAACTGGCAATTAAATTGCACCTTGTCTAACTGCCTTTATTTCTTTTAATTTTTTTTTTTTAGAGCTCCATCATTCCGTAGATCAAAGTATTTAATATTAATTTCAACTTGATACCTCCACGCGTTCCTGAAAAAAGGGTCTTGAACTGTTGACAGATAGACTAAAGTGGTCCTATAAGGGTTCCGTTTATTTTCCCTTTGAGGTACGCCAACAAACAAATGTAGTGATTATGTAGGAGGTACAAATTAAAACTACCTTTATTTTCCAGGAGGCCTCTCCTACATCTTAAACAACGTCGCCCGCAGAACTGTCATCTCTCCGCAAGCCATCTGGTACTGCTTTGTGGTCCAGTCGCCGTACCGATGGGTGCACCTGCTGTTCAGCTTCCTGCTACACACCATCCCTGCTAACCTCGCCGATGGCGCCTGCGCGATGCTCAATAAACCCCCACGGTATGTTATTTACTATGGCTGTTCCAAAAGTATCTAATGAACAAACCCTGTTTTTAGTGAATAATGTTTGAATAAAATTATTCACTAAATTGGTTACCTCAATTTTGTCAAAAAAAGCCGAAATACTAATTTTAAATCACAATAAGGGTACTTACTATGTTCATGTGGCCTGTGAGTGTGTGTGGTCACGTGAATATACAGTGTGGTCACGTGTTTGTGTTCACATGACTGAGTGTGGTCCCGTTAGTGTCGTCACGTGAGTGTGGTCACGTGAGCATCTGCGGTCATGTGAGTGTCTAGTCTACTTTGATCAAGGGATTATGTATATTTTTTTACAGATTGAAGAAAACTTACGCGACAATAACCAAGATGGCGGCCACAGTTGCTTTCTACACAAATAACAATTGGATTTTTAATGACAGCAACACTGTTGGGCTGTACAACAATTTGTCAGCCAGCGACAAAGTAATTTATCACTGCGACATCGCCGATGTGGATTGGACAGAACAGATAGTTCTCTGGTGTGTGGGTCTAAGAAAATATATCGTGAAAGATGGCCTGAAACACACTGATTGGGGGATGAAAAAGCAGTTCTATTTTAGAATAGCTACTTACGTTATAACGGTCTTGTTTATTTTTATATTGTATTGTTGTTTTCGTAGAATTTGTGTGTTTGTTTTTGCTTAAGAGTCTGGTTTTTAGGTAATAAATATTTTTAAGATGGGTGATTTCTTGTTTCGAACAACTATGTATTTACCTGTAACGTAGCTTAAGCATTTTGACGTTTGTCATTATACAGGGTGGAAATTAAAGACAATGTCTTAAAGGTACGTACCTACAGACAGCGCGAGGCATGTGCATCAAATGGTAAGTCACGAATGTGACGCAAGCGGCCTGAGGCTGAGGCCGCTGAAGCATTACAGGTATCACTTGGTTTGTACTAATAATATAAATTCGAAAGAACTCTGTCTGTCTGTATGTTACCTCTGTTTGTTCACGCCTAAAGCATTGAACGGATTTCGACAAAATTTGGCAAGGAGATAGATGGCACCCTGGGGAAGGACATAGGCTACTTTGTATCGACATACCACGCGGACGAAGCCGCGGGCAGAATTAGTACGAGTATGTATATTTATTAATTAAAGTCGCTTTTCGTGTCCGTGTGAAAGGGTTTTCTTCTAAATTACGCAACGGATTTTGTTGCAATTTTCACCAACCATTTAGAGAATTTATTCCAGAAAGTTTATTGTGTCTAATACGTTAATAATAAACTTAGGTTCCACGTGTATTTCGGATAAGGCGGGAGGAAACGCCCGGGTGTCACCACTGTGTGGATCGCCCGGAGGACACGGTGGAGCATACGGTGGAGGTATGCCCTGCTTGGGAGGAGCCCCGCCGTGTCCTCTTGGAGGCGATTGGCGGCGGTGACCTCTCACGTCCGGCCCGGGTCCAGGCCATGGTACGGAGCGAGAGGGCATGGGAAGCAGTCACCTCCTTCTGCAAAGCAGTAATGCTCGCGAAGGAGGCGGAACGCGTGAGGGAGAGGCAAAGTTTGCGCCCTCACGCCCCTAACCGCCGCCGGTGGAGACGCCCTGGGCGTCGGGAATCCCAGGCGGATTCCCGGCCACCATAGGCGCGGGCTTGCGGGCGGCGAGCAATGGGTAGCTCGCCGTCCGATTAGGACCAGGCCCGGGTCGATGGCGCGTCGTGTTCCACGCGCGCCTCAAAGAGATGTCGGCACAATTGGCGGGGTCCTTGGCAACAGGCAAATGAAGGAACACGGGTGGGTTTTAGTCAGTAAAAGTCTGGCCCTCCCGCTCCGCCCAGCGCGGGAGAAGTCATTGGATGATTTCCCAACCTCAAAAAAAAAAAAAAAAGGAAGCAGGGGCGGGTTGTTAGTCTGACATAATAAAAAACCGGCCAAACCTTTCATTGTACGTGGTCAGACACGTACCTCGTGTCGGACCACGTACAATGAAAGGTTCCGTGGTTGGGATGAATTTTATCCCATCGATGAATAATTATTAACCCGCATAAGAACATGAAGTTTTCACATATAAATAATTTTAAACTTGTTTATAAGGGCCCGTTCACACGTACCATAACCACACCACATCGCAGCGATCGATGTGGGCAAGCAGTGGTTGCGTGTGAATAGTGTCGCTGCAGCTTTTTTCAGTTGCGCTGTGGTAACCGGTTGTGACCGGCAGCTAGTGCGCGGTCTCGCTGGTGGTTGCGTTGTGGCTGCGACGTGGCCTTGATGTGGTCGGTATCGACAAGACGGTTGATTTTTACGGCCAAATGTGGTCCGTCCGTAATGTCCGTATGAATAAACTATTCATTTTCATACAAATTAGCGACCGTCCACGTGTTGTTGTGGTATGGTTGTGGTTTGGTTGTGGTGTGGTTGTGGTACGTGTGATCGGAACCTTTGAGCACAGTGATAATAAAAACATGGCAAATATACAAAACATAATATATTTGGAAAATAATAGATTTTTATGTACAATTTCATGAATTCGTTTGTGGAGTTTTGTGTCATTTAGCTTCTTCCGTCTTTTCTTGGTAGGTTATCACACCTTTTTCTATCAGCTCCGGAATTTCTACCGCCAACCAGGGACCAAGCTGGGGAAACAAAAATATTTAAAAAAAAACTTAAGTAATGCTCGTTCCTTTCACAATCTCCGACAGCAACCGAAGAGCAACCTTCTAGCCACGAGATCACTGTGAATTGTATGTACCTAATGCAAAATAATTATATTTATAACATACTGGTAATACGTACCTACTATAATGTACAAATTCAGTATAATAATAATAAACAAAGTATGTAATAAACATAGTAAAATACCAATTGGGTTGTTGTAGTGTAGGTCCATTATAAAGAAAGAAAAGAAAGAAAAAGAGGTTTATTTGTCACAGAAACACGTGCATACAAAAAGATCAGCAATATTAACCAAAATACTCGTAGATCTAAATACAATTAAAAATAAAAAAATATATGAGATCACGAGTATACAGATAAATAATCGGCAGCTGCACGTCATGACTGTGACAAGAAGGCTTCCACTCAGCATGATGCTGCGCTATGGAGACCCACAGCACAGCGCTGATTTTCAGTGGATTTTCAGTGGTTTATACTAAATGGACCTACACTACAACAACCCTATTGGTATTTTAATGCGGTTTGGCCAGGCACCGTACATTTAAAGAAAATCTTCTTAGTATTTTCTGCGATTGAGTAGTTTTTTAAACAGCTTCAACAATAACTAAGTATTTACTATAAACAGCTTCAACAATAACTAAGTATTTACTCTAAACAGCTTTAACAATAACTAAGTATTTACTCTAAACAGCTTCAACAATAACTAAGTATTTACTCTAAACAGCTTCAACAATAACTATGTATTTACTCTAAACAGCTTCAACAATAATTAAGTATTTACTCTAAACAGCTTCAACAATAACTAAGTATTTACTCTAAACAGCTTCAACAATAACTAAGTATTTACTCTAAACAGCTTCAACAATAACTAAGTATTTACTCTAAACAGCTTCAACAATAACTAAGTATTTACTCTAAACAGCTTCAACAATAACTAAGTATTTACTCTAAACAGCTTCAACAATAATTAAGTATTTACTCTAAACAGCTTCAACAATAACTAAGTATTTACTCTAAACAGCTTCAACAATAACTAAGTATTTACTCTAACCTAAACCCATGTTGTTCTTATAATTCTAAAAATTAACGACGCAAGTAGTGGTCTACGTATTCGTGTGGCCACTATTAAGAAGTCCAAATTAAAAACCGGGCAAGTGCGAGTGGGAATCGCAAACGAAGGGTTCCGTACCGTATTAAGACCGAGCAAAAACAGCCGGAAAAGAGTTTCTTGTATGGGCAATAGAAATACACAATCTGTGAAACAACTGTCTACCTATTACGGTTCACGAGATACAGCCCGCTGACACTAGACAATTGACTACCGTAACTTACCCCTAGTGCCATAGCGTGGGCGATACCAAACCTAGGTATGTTCCTCGCCCAGAGAGGCTTGAAATGGTCCGTGAGACAGATCTTGCCTCCTCGGTACATTTTAGCTGTCTTTCCGTCCAGACCAGGTAATGCTAACTCAGGAGCTGTAGTTGGATACGTAATGGGAATCTGAAAATACAAATATAACATAACATCAGACCTACAGTAGATAGTTTCAAACAAGGCTGCACAGGTACACCTCTGCCTCAAAATGTGTAAGCCACATTTATACTGAGAAATTCTTAATGAAAACCTGAATAACAATTCGTATGCCCTAGGGTATGAACCCAGAAACCCACATTCAGCAGTCATGCTTGTGACTACTAGACCAACAAAGTAGCAACTATACAGAGTGGGGTGGAACCATTAACTGTATGTATTAGATACGCAACATGACATGTACCTCCACAGTGAGTGGCATATCATAAGTTGCAGAAACTGTTGCAAGTCATTTGTTGCTCGAAATATATTGTGTGCCACAGAAAAAAAAACTCGCATCGTGTATAAATCATCTCATCATCTTCCTGCCCTTGTCCCATGTCACTTGTGGTCGGTGCTACACGTTTTCTCTATCCACTCTCCCCTGTCAACCGCCACACTATCATTCCCTTCTCTTTCATATCATTCCTCACACAATCTATCTAATCTTTGGCCTTCTCTCCCGCTCCATCCATCAACATTTATATACCTACACTACTCTTTTAGTCGCATGCGTTTCTTCCCTCGTCATCCCATACCAGGCCAAATCATTACCTTTCAACTTTTCTGTCATTGGCGCCACTTTTAACTTCCCCATAAATAAGTACTCATTTTTTACATAATCCATTTTCGTTACTCCACACATCCATCTCAACATTCTCATCTCCGCTACATGCATTCTTTTTTTATCCGTCTTCTTTACGCCCCAGCATTCCGATCCATACGACAGGCCTTATCACGGACATGTAGATTTTCCCCTATAACTTGAGGGGCATCCGTGAGTCGCAAGTTGTTCTCTCATTATATAAAGTAGTCTATGGTTGTTCCTGTGAACTGTCGCCATTTCCTGAGTCGATCCGGCGCGTTACGTCTCGCTCGGTCTACTTCGCTTGATAAAAGACTAAAGTATTTATTAACTTACATCAAATTCTAAGTCAAACTCGTACTTCAGTAGGTTGTGCACGTACCAGCATTTACCAAACCATTTGGTGCCGGTCTTGTCAGACTCCAGGCGGAACCAGTCATTGTCAGCTGTTTTGTTGTTCTGGACATACTGGAAAGTAAAAAAATAACAGCGAACCTTACATAAAATGATGTGTAACATCTGACATCTCACCTTGGTAATAAAAAATATATAAAGCAACAAGGACTAGAGGTAGGTATGTGGTTGTTGTCTTTGTTGTTGTTGAGGTGTGTTGTTGTTATAACCTTAGGTACAAACAGGTTTATAATTCACACTTCTAACAAATTGGATTGAAATATGGTTAAATAAACCAAGCATAACAATGAACTAGTGGGTTGTTGTTTAAAGAAAGTCAGTCATAAGCCTACATGGGCACTCATGAAACGTCAGAAGCTAGGTGCACGGTTCCAATTGGTTGTTTCCTATGGAGAAGAGCGGGCAAGAAACTCCATGGTTACTCTTTTAAAAGATAATTGGCTTTTACAATATTTTCAAATTACAGTGTTAATAGTTATGGGAGGACAGTGACTTGTTTTAGTAACTTATTTAAATTCTGATTTTTTTAATGTGTAGCCTAAGTAAAATGTTATTTCATTGTGTAATCATTAAATTATGTATTTCTATTAGAATACTTTTAAATGTCAAAAACTATTATATATCTAGAAGTTTAACTTTAGCATCAATTGCTTAGTATTAACTGCAGTATGTATGAAGTTACTGTTCATAGCAGCACTGCCGCGCATGTGATAACTGCAGTATGTATCATTTATGTCCAAATTAAGTTAAACATTGATTCGGAATCAGCGTCATTACCTGTAAAATTTGATCTGACAGCCATTTTAATATCTTAACAGGAACCTTTAATTTCCAACAAGGATAATGGCAGTAATTAGTTTGATTTTATGGTAAGTTTTCCCTAGCATAACAGCAGTATGTAACGGTGTGTTTCTAACTGCAGTATCAACATTCACGTTTTACTTATTGTTCAGTAAATCAATACATAACATAGACCAGAAGAAATTGCTGGTACTATACATTATTATTTAAATTTATAAATGTGTCCAAGCCAACCAACCAACTATGTTGGGGTTTGGAAAGCTTCCAATCTAACCGGATGCAAATGAATACCAGTATTTTACATGGAGAGACTGCCTTACTGACCTCCACAATCCAGTAACTAGGTAATACAATGCACCGTGGCAAGACTACCTACTTGTCAGACTTTCGGGCTTCTGATGACCCTTATCGACTGTCAAACATCCATGAATGACGGCCGGGACCAACGGCATTACATGCTTTCCGAGACACGGAGGATTTTCGGTATGTAAAGATGCATCCACGAACCAACCAAAGATATTATGGACCCAATACCTATACTAATATGAGTTACATAGTGTAATGGGTCCTTAGTGTCGGACAGTGGGTCGTCTTTATGTCACTAAAAACTTTTCTTACCTTAATCAGTGCCTGATATTCTTCTTTCAGCCTGGTTGGCCATAACTCCTTGTCTCTAGGTCCTGCTTTAGTTTGAAGCAAGGGTATGCTGCTTAACGTTTTCCTAGTACTTTCGTCTACCATTTTTAGTATTTTAATTTATTATTTAACTACAATTCTTTACAGAAAGTTTAGAATATTCACAATTTCCATTGGGAACTAAACATCAACATTTTTCAACACAACATGGGAGTTGGCGTGGAGTGGATGTACGTACGTGTCACTCACTTTCACTTGTGTGGTGTCATGTCATGTCACTGTCAAAGTGACAATTTAATGAGGTAGAGTTGGGTCGTGCGTTTGCACCAATGACTAATAAATTGCACTGCCGAAACATTTACAACAAAACATGTTGAAATCTCTATTTTCTGTCAATGTTCCGTATAATTTTTGACAGGAGATAGAAAAAAGAGAGATTTCAAAATGTTTTACTTTTACAATGTTTATAAATATGTGAGCACCATGTATCTATCACATACTCTTCATAATCCTCCTTCATAATCCTCTGAAGCTGTGCGCTATCGAAACTTAGTTATGGGCGCAGGTACCGGACCCCCCCCCGCTGAGCGGCGGGCGCGCGGCGCGCCAGCGCTCGCACAAAAAGCATAAACACTTGAGAAATACGACACGCACTTCATTATCGTTAATTGGTTTGGGTTCTTGAATAAATAGACCACATACTTATGTATAAACAATAAGCGGGTAACTAAAATAGAACTTACAAATAGAGAATGTTACGTAGTGGGCTTTGTTTTTTGTTTTAACCGTATCTCTAAAACTACTGGATCGATTTTTATGAAATATTCGCAGGTTTTATTATAAATACGTAAGTAATCTAACAACAATAAGAGATTATGACATTAACAGAAAAAAATAAACAGATGTCACGGCAATTTTGACGTGATACACGCGTCAAACTTCAACAATAACAAAAAAATTAAAAAAAAAAGAAATTATGGTTTTTAATGAGTAAGTCGACTAGAATATCTATCTGTCCATAGACTTAAATTGCCACAGACGATAAAAACCCTTATTTATAAGTAGAAATAGAGATTTAAACCGCGCGAAACGCGCGAACCCGCTGGTACGATTTAATACCAGCGGGGCTTTACGCCGTTTGCCGTTTGGCAGCTCTTTGTACCAACCGCATTCTTAAAATTTGTCATTGCTCCATTTTTAATTCTTTTTTTTTACCTATTGTGGTACAGTAATTGTATTCTCGGTGCATCGTCTTCACATGTAATTATATAATTGATGTATACCAAATATTGAAAAACATTTTTTTTTAAAGAGTAACGGTTTCGTTTCTTGCCCATTCTTCTCCATACGAAAACTACCTTTTGGAAGGGGCAACTAGAATCAGTTCTATTTCTATGTATTCAAAAGTGCCTTTGTGCCTAGTTGAAATAAATTATTTGACTTTGACTTTGTTTTGTCTTGAATGTTTCGCCAGTGCAAACACACGGTTACACTTACAGATGTACAAAATAGTGGCACATGAAGTTTACGAAGTATCTAGTGTAGCAAGCCCTTCTAACTGTGCGTTTGCACTGGCAAAACATTTACAAAAAATATGTTGAAATCTCTAGTTCCTATCACAACAGGATCTCAGAAGGTTAACAGAAAATAGAGATTTCAACACATATTTTGTTGTGAATGTTTCGCCACTGCAAACGCACACTAAGCATTTGACCCTTCAACGGCAGTCCTTGTCTGTCACTCAGTCGCTTTTCAATGATTTCATTGGATTCAAATAATGTTTCCGGGCACACGATTTAGCAAATCAGAATTCACTAGCTCAGTCAGTCTAAAATTATTTAGTTTTTAGTTTACTAAAAATTATATTTCTGTGTTAGGCGATCCATCACAGCACTATAAAAAAAAAAACGAAATATTCATCTGTTCTGTTCTGTCAAAAGTGTGTCAAGTTTCAAACTTGATCAAAAGTCATCTTAATAATAGTCTGTGGTCAGTAAAACCGGCCAAGTGCGAGTCGGACTCGCGCACGAAGGGTTCCGTAACATTATCTATAAAAAAAAACGGCAAAAAAAATACGTTTGTGAGCCCCCGTAAATATTTGTTTTATTCTGTTTTTTTGTTATAGCTGTAAAAATGTCAACTGTCTAATTAACACGGTTCATGCGTTCATGACTCTATGAGATGCTGTGACAGACTGACAGAGGGACAGACAGACAGTCAGACCCGTCCTCCCTAGAGTAAGTATGTTCTGTGGACCCGTCCCGTTTTGTCCTTCCTTCGTCCCATTAGGGTCCCGTTTTACCCTATGGGTACGGAACGGAACCCTCTCAGACTAAGGGAACCCTAAAAAAAAAGTATTCTGTGGTCACTGTGGCGGTCGTGGTCATAGATTACTATTAGATGGTCGTGGTCGTGGTATCACCTTGCTAAAAAATTGATGTGTGTCTGAGAGAGATGAATTTGATTTTACTTTGTACTGAATAAGTACCTACATTAAAATAATTAACAACAAACATGTATTGATCTGTGTCTCTTTAGTATTGTAATGTAAGGATCAAAATGGATCAAGCAAGTGTAATATGTGTGTGCTATACTTACCTTACTTAAGTAACGTACCGTAAACTACGTAAGTAAACTTCATTTGCCCTTTCAGTGAATTGAATTCTTTCCCGAGATAATTATTTATTTACAAATGGAATCCGAATATTTATTTATTTCTCCGCCCCTTTGACATCTCTCACCAAAACCATTTGGTTTTGATTCTGGCTCAGTGTTCCTCGATGTATTTTCTCCCCGTCTAGCGCCGCAATGGGTTCAGAGCAGTCTACCGTGCCTCCTAAGAAGCAGGCACAGCGGGCGCCGCCAGTCAGAAGGGGCCACACTATCGCTGTTCCTAATGTGTCAGGTACTCACCTATTGTTAGGCTTCTATGCACTTATTTAGTTTCCCATGTTGGCAATGTTCTTATATTCAAATAGCAAGTAGTGGTAAATCTGGGTGTACTACAGGTACACCTCTGCCCCTTGGGGGATTACAAGCATGATGTTATGTGTTGACACAATGCTGTGGTCAGTGGGTCGTTTTAGGTGGTTTTGTTACTTATAGGGCTTTTCAGCATTTCTTGTTAAATTAAATTTGAAATTGAAATGAAATGAATGAGAATGGAATCATACTGTTTTCAATTTTTGTGTTGAATAATTATGATTTGAATAAAACTAAAGTAAACTGACCGAATTAACTTTAATTCCTGACTCTACACTACTGCAATGAAAAATGTTTTTGTTTTCAAATTGTTTGTTTTTTCCGTCAAGTATCTTTACTCTTTGTCAATGGTTTCAGATATTATATATGAAGCCTGTAAGTAATGTGTGTAAAACGTTAACTATTTCAGAGCCCTCAAGATCCACTGATATTCCCACCAGCGGCAACAATTCTCCTGGCACCAGCATATGTTCAGACTCTGAGCTACCATACATATCTTATACCGTGGACCGGCCTATTGGAGGTATGTTCAGTGACAACACTGATTTATGTATGACGATATTCTATTTACATTATTATTTAGAAAATAAAATGATGGTGGCTCAGGAAAAAGATAACTGGAAAAGTTTGGGATAGGCCTTGGCCCAGCAGTGGAACAGTGCCTGAATAGAAAAACGATCATGGTATGATTTTTGAAAAATTTTCGTGTGGGGCTATGTAAACTGTGTTCACAATTCCAATTCAAGTACTAATGTGACTTAACAGTAAAGTAACTTTAATGCCCCTTTTGAGGATGTACAGTGGTGGACTGGTCTATCTTTTGCTTTTGGAACATGATTGTGAACACAAATAACTGACTTGTCCTATTTGTTCTTTTCTTTTTCATAAACTCATAATATAACTACTAGGTACTAGGTACTAGATAGGTACTAAAGTACCAGGGTGTCATCACATTTATTTTGCCTTTTACTCATTCTGTAATCAATTTAATTAACACCACTGCAAAGTTGATATTACCTTACCTCAATTAAAAATAACAAAGATAAGCAACTAGTATTAATTACCTCATAGATTCACCAAAAGCTTCAGCAAAGTCCCAACGTGGCCCAGACAACAAGAAATCCTTACTTCAACGTAGACAACTAAGCTTGCAGGCTCGCAAGAGCAAGCGGACTCGGGACATAGTGGTTGTCAAGCAACCCACAGATGAACTGTTAGATGAACACATACAGAGACTGCAGGTACGACTAATTATTATAGCCTGTTCCAAAAGTATCTGATAAAAGTGTAAACAAACCTAGTTCAGGTTAAATTCTTTCTTACACAATTCCTTACTAAAGGGAATGAGTAACATATTCAGCCTTATTCATGACATTTCAACTTTATAATCTCACCACTTTTTACAACGATTATTGTTGAAAAAATCATCGACGAAATTGAGGTTATAAAATTAACTTCAATTGTCAAATGAAAAACGTCTTTATGGCGATTTAAAACTGGAATTTTGGGTTAAAATATTAATTTAATCAAAGCACTCAATTTGTGAGTGGCAATACCATTTGGCATCCACGTTACAGGTACTTACGTATTCTGATCCATTTGTTTTCATTTTCATGAAATACTTTTTGAACAGACCGTAGTTAACATTTTATGATTGCTAACAAGCTCACCGCCTACGTGACGGTAAGCGCTCACCATCACTAACATATGTACAACTGCTATACCAGAGGCATCACTGATGCGTTGTCATCCGAGATAAAAGCTAAAATATTTCATGTGCCTGTAATGGCACCCTGCAAGTAGGAGCACAGCGGCAGAAATATGTATGGTGGTAGTACCTTCCTTCACAAAGAGTTCTACCACTCAGTTCCACTTAACAAGTATTTGATGTGTTTTTCAGGAGATATCGACATTCCTGCCGATAATGAGAGGAACCCTAGGCCTGCCCGGTGCGCGGGACCCCGAGGTGCTGGAAGGTAAGCCATAATAATGTCCATTGATAAGCGTATCCATGTAGTATCTCGCCTGTTCTTCTCCATGGGCAACTAGCTTCATCTTTCTGACTAACCAATTCCAATTTAAAATTGCCTGTAAATGGTTTAATTGGAATAAAAGCTATGAGTTTGAGTTTCCTACTTCTTCTTGTCTTAGATCACCTTTATTATTATGAATTATCATCCTACCCTTCGTAAAAATATAGTGTTTTTCTTTGAGATTGAATTTCAAATAGAAATACGAAACTATGAGAAATACCATTTCTGTGATGGGTTTCATGTGATAAGTATAGATACCTATCTTTCAGAACTGAGTTGAAAATCTTTTTTGTTTGTTTTATCGTCATTAAATATGACCCACATCTGTGGAGTTTCGCTAGCTACTTTAGTTTGACCCTGTATGATTGTATATTTTTTGTGATATAAGGTTTAGACTATCGTCCGTGGGTGAGAGTCACAACTCGCTTACAAGCTCATCTCGCCGCGTGCGCACATCCACTCGCCAGTATTGAGGTCGGAATAGCTGTCAAGATCAAAGAGGTTAGCACCATTTATGATTATACTAGTACCTCCTTGGGACCGGGTGGCATCACCGGTGATACCACCTGGGCCCGGCAAGTACATCCTTGGTGATTTCCTGGTTAAAAAAGAAATACATACATACCTTTTATCGGCAGTTGTTTAAAAAGTCAGCCTGCACAAATGTATGGGCACACCGGCACACAACCAAATGCAACAAGCTATATTCTATACTATTTGAGCTACCTATTATTAAGTGAGTGCAGTGTTGTGAAAAAAAATAATGAACAAGTAATAAATTAATTTATTGAACGAAATAATTATGCATATTATTAAAATACTTATTTTCAATATTACAATAATTAACACAGTTTTGAAGATTCTTTTAAATTCAATAAATTGTTTTTTATTTTCACAGAGTCGGTTCACTAATCACTAACCCAAAACAATTGTTTAGTATGATATCAGTAAGTATTTAATTTTTAATTATGTTACATTATTGTTATTTATTTGCAGGCTGACACAGAAATATCTCGCTTATACTCCGTGATGGTGGAGAAGCAGAGAGCTAACGCGCGCCACGCGGAGAGACTGGCGCGAGTGCACGAAGTGTCGCACCAGCTGACGCGCTGCTACTCGCTGCTCAACCAGGTGAGGACACGCTATTGTACCGGAGAGACTGGCGCGAGTGCACGAAGTGTCGCACCAGCTGACGCGCTGAATTTACATGAATTTAATGTTGTTAAACTAAGTTCCTTGTTTTGATTATTCAATATATCTTAAAGATGCTTTATTTTATTTTCAGACTCTGCAAGATATAGAAGAAATAAATGCTTTGCTACCAGAAGAGAAACGCTTAGAACCGTTTGTGTGGAGCACATAATGATAGAATATAACTATGCTTGTAACTATCCCAGTGCTGGACAAAGTCTCTTTAATCATGGTCAAATTAAATTGTATGGTGAACCTTCACAAATGTCCTGGATCCGCCTGTCTTTTCACAACTACGTTGTGGTCGGCTTCCAGTCTAACCGAATGATGCTGAATACTAGTATTAAGCGGCAACATGATACCCCGTGGTAAGACTGGTTGTCAGATTTCGGTCGACTCACTATCCGTAACGACTCTAGGAATCACAGCCGGGTCCAAAAGCTCAATGTGCTTTCCGAGCCACGGAGGGGTCTCGGTATGTAAAGATAGACTGGCCTAACAGCTGTAGTTAAGTGTATAGGTTCACATGTCTGTGAAGTTTCACTAGTTAATTTAATTCGACCCTGCAAACAGCATGACTGTTTGAATGACACAGGTACTTCAGGACATGATAGTTTATGTTCGCGTATTATTAATGTAACAATAAAAATAAAAATGTATAGAAATCACTAAGAAACCCTCAAAGAAATTACTAAAATATAAGTTGTGCACTTGTACGGTTGACTGCAGTAGGCTTTAATACATATATGGTCCTTACATAATACTAGCTTCTGTGCGCGACTTCGTCCGTGTTATTTACTTAAACTTCGAGAAAGTAACTAACATAGAGTGGATAATACCTCCTCCAAAAACCCCAAAATCATAAACATGACGCTTATGTCTCGGGATTTAAGAAATAGCAAATTATTTTCATAATTCCGGGACTTTAGAGGTGCTTATGACACTCGGCAATAGTGTAGCTTTCTATCAGTGGAATATTTTTTGCATTCGGATCAGTACTTTCAGAGATGACCTCTTACAAACATACGATGTGACGATACGACAATAATTTAAAATTCCTATATCCTAATGACGTTCCCCGTATGCGTATAACAATTCAATCATATACAGGGTCAAATTAAATTAGCTAGCGAAACTGCAGACGTGATGAAAATAAAAACAAAACAGATTTGATGGTATTTTTCGGGGGTCAACAACTTCTTGTAAGGAGTTTCGCTAGCTTATTTATTTGGACCCTGTATATCCAACAGTTCCAGTCGGTTGATTGGCGAAACTCATCACTACTTTAAGTTGGTTTGAAAAAAAAAACATTTTTTCAAATTCAATATTAAGATTTATGTTATCATCATCATCACCAGTCTACAGCAGTCCACTGCTGGACATAGGCCTCTCCAATTTCACGCCATTCATCTCGATTCTCAGCAACTCTCATCCATCTGCTACCAGCCACCCCGCGCAGACCGTCGCTCTACCTGCCCGAGCGCGTCCTACCTTAGGCTGAGTCCTGAGTGACGGCGCACATTTGTTGCTATGGCACTACCGTCCTACGGATCCAAAGACATGACATTGTAATATTTGTAATAACGTCCTGTCAGATCAGAATATTAATCAACGATTAATTCGTGTTTTTGAGTGCATTTTTCCAATATAAAGTGAAAGCGGTGCTTTCGAATGATACTCATTGTTATAGTGTATGGATAACATAGTAATTAATGAGGATTATGAATTTGATTTTTCGATCTCTTACGTAACGTTCATACAAAGTTATCGCGGCATGTATAATGAGAAACGTCAAATGCGCGCGCCCGCTCGCACTCCGGACAAGTTCGAACATCTCGAACATTTTGTTTTATCCGCCGTTCATTCCGCCTGCGCGGTGCGCCGTCACTCAGGACTCGGCCTTACGTTTGCGGATTCGCGGTCTCGACTTAAGAACACGTCTACCATAAGGGCCATCGGTTACTGTTTAAAAAAAAATTGTTTTAATAGAGTAACCATTAGTAACAATTTACTTACAAATTATGTTAGTAAACAAAAAATTTGTCCTCTATAAAATATAGTTTTGGCTGGTACATTGCTGTTCGCTATTCCAAACTTAGCTAGTAAACTCCCGTGTGTCGTGTTGAATTGTTTGCAGAATACTTATATTATAAGTTTAAGATATTTTGTTATTTCAAATGTACAGTCAACCGCACGTCAACAGTAACACTTGAACTATGACAACCACCCTTACTGCTACGAAATAAAGGCGCTGTCGAAGTCAATATATTACCATAGACGTGTGGTTGACTGTACGAAGGCTTAGATCTCATCATTATGTTGTATCTGTATCTATAATAGTTAGGTACTTGTTATAAGTTTAGAAAATAAGTAAATACTTACTATATTAAACTTGTAGTTTTATTTGTTTTGTTTTAACCCGTGAAACGTGAATTAAAAAATATTTGGCTTAGACTTAAGGAGGCGAAAGCTTCAGGGTAGGCCGCGAAATTCAAACTTACGTTTTTTGCAATTTGCAGGTCAGTGTCAGGTTGTATAACTTGTATGTTGATTTAAATATGATTCGCGGCCGCAAAAAATATGGCTTTACAGAATTTTAATCATTAGAATCAGCAGTATATTACCTTAGCGAATCCCCGATTCGCTGTTACAATGTATATTAGATCACCTAATTTTTCAGTTCCCAATGTGCAATGTTCCCGAATAAGGGGTCTGGGTCAGCTAACTCCGGGTAGGTAACCTCTAGTGAGAATTTAGTTCTCTTACTTACATACATACAGGTGGAAACTACAGAACGCCAATGCTACAATAGAACCAATAATAAAACAATGTTTTTATACCATTGGCTTTTAAACTCGACATAAAGGTAATAGAAAGCGTAAAATATCAATACTTTGGAGAACAATAGACTTCCAGGCTCGACATAAAGGGAATAAATCATCCTTACATACTCCTTTGGCTCGTCCACGTCGTGCCTGGATTATGATGAGGGGCTAGACAAAAGCCATCACCGTTCCAGTTTGAGGGAGATGAGCAATACGGGACAAATAGCACTATCCATTATCGCAACTAAAAAAATTCTTCTGAATAAAAACTAGGCCAGCTCAAGGGCAAAGTGTTCCGACATGCGGCTTACCTTACTACCTCTGCCCTGCTGCTTCGGGACAAGACATCAAGACTACCTCTCTGTAGTGGTCGCAATCACGACTGATAGCTAATGGCAATAACTTGCTCAACTTGGGTTGGATGGAGTGCCAAGAGAACCCAAGACGATGATAGATTAGGTACCATCATCATCTGCCTAGCCAGAAACACCGACCTACTTATGTATGGTGGTGGTGGTACTTGCCCAGACGACCTCCTTCATAAAGACCTCTACTTACCCCTTCTGAATGATACAGACATGCATGAGATTCCATCAATCGCCTGGCTTTTCCCAATATGTTGGGGTCGGCTTCCAGTCTAACCGGATGTAGCTGTATACCAGTATTTTACATGGAGCGACAATCTGTCTGACCTTCAGCCGAGAGATCCTCCTCCTGAGATTATGTTATACTTAAATAAATATATTTTGAAGTAAAATCAAATCTTAGGTACTTATACGTACTTACTTACTTTTTTCCGCTCGTCATATTCCCCGTATTGCAGTACAAATAACTAACTTGTACAGTCGAACAAACTATTTGGTACAACGGCAAAAATATACCTACTCATCTTTTCACACTGCCACTGGTGGTAACGGGCTTTCCTATCGCAGGTAGATATGCTGGAAGAGAGTTCTTTAGAAGTAGGTACCTAACTAAGCAGTGGTTCCGATTCTCTTGTACACCGAACTAAACTATCACTAAAATTCCTTACTTTTTACTATGAGAATCTTAGAGCTATTCTGCCAAAAAAAATCTCTAAAGGAGGATCGGCAAGAATATATGGAAGCTGGTCTCAGCACCAATAACAACCACACATATGCCATTAGATAGGTATTTTAATATAATACAATAACTAATATGGCGGCTCATTCCAAATCGCTGTGTGAAAAAAGTTGTGGCGATGTTTCGCAGGACTGATCTGGACTGATGTGCTAAATGTAAAAAACAAACACTGAGTTTGAGAACTTCATTATACAGCTTTCAGGCCAACCATCAGGTGCTCTACATCAGATACAATGAACAGGACTCCTTATGACACGTCTAATGAGTCGACACTCGGTGGCTTTACTAGTGGCTACTAGTAAAGCCACCGAGTTTGAGTGACACATTTAAAGGTTCCAGGTCAGTCATCAGGTAAAATGAACAGGACTCGTTGAGACACAACTAATGAGCCCACACTCGATGGGTTTACTGGTAGCTATTCAAGAGTTCCGTTATCTAGCGTCCAGGTTCATAATCAGACCAACTCAATGGGACCAATTAAGTGTCTAGGCTAGTCATCAGGTAAAATGAACAGGACTCATTGAGACATATGTAATGAGCCCACACTCGATGGGTATACTAGAAGCTATAATCAAGAGTTCTGTTATCTAAGGTCCAGGTCAGCCATCAGGTCCTCGTCATCAGGTAATATGGACAGGACTCGTTGAGCCACATCTAATGAGCCCACACTCGATGGGTGTACTAGTAGCTGTTCAAGAGTTCCATCACTTAGCGTCCAGGTCCATCATCAGATCAGCTCGATGGTACTATATTATTGAAATTATTGGATTATCATCGCATACATTTGAAAATATTCAAAGTAGACCACTAGAAATTATTAATATTCAAGTGTTCCGATAACATTGTCTAGGTCCGTCCTGCGAAACATCGCCACAACTTTTTTCACACAGCGATTTCAAAAGAGCCGCCATAGTAGTTGTTGCTCTATATTAAAATGCCTATCTAATGACATAGGTCTGGTTGTTATTGGTCGTGGAGACCATTTTGTCCGGTCCTCCTTTAATAACTATTTTGACAGAACTAAAATCGAATCTGACAATCGCGACTCCACTTGGTACCTACTTGTTTGCCTACCACGTGATTTTTTTTTGAGCCGGAGAGCCGCGCAATGTTTCCGTCTCGACGTATTTTTATATCGAATTTTTCACTTTTTGGGAGAAAACAAAAAAATTAAATTACCAACATGTTGTATATTACGGGTTTGCGGGCTGGAAAGGGGGTAAAATTTTCATTATTTTTGCGATAGGACACACCGTTTTCGAGATATAATCAAAAGAAAATAAAAAAAAGATACAGTACCGTTTTGCAACTGAATTCGAGGTGTTGGTTTGAATTTTAGTTCATGACATCTAATTTTATTCCACATATTTTTAATCGTGATTTAAAATAGTCAGAGTTAGTTAGAGGATTTTAGATATAGAACAAAAATTTTGGTTAAAACGTCAAATTCAGAATAGCATTTTCACTAAATTAAAACTCAGTGCCGTCAAACTAAATTATAGTTAAGTTGTGTCACTTTAGTCTATTTTCAGAATGGGAAATCGTAGTTTGACAGAAATAAACTGAATTTTAGTGATTTTTAGTTTAGTTTAGAGAATTTGTGACAAGAGAATCGGCACCATTGCCTTTGTACGTATTTTTCTGTTCCTTTCTTCTTGTCTGTATAGGTACTTACCATTTCATTTTGACGAGTTAATGCGAACATAAAAATGGAGGGAACAGCTGATTTTTTATCGCCATTTCAAGATTGGTCCCATAGTAAAAGTTCTTCATAATAATGAGTACATAGGTACAATGACCTCTTAAAATATTTCGTGTATGAATAGATACCTACTACAGACGTAAGGGTAAGTATGTGGTGCCGCCAAGCTACCAGAATCTATCTATGTTTGATTCTGTAATGGAAGAGGTGCTAAAGAAACTTAGTGCTAATAGTAAGTCAATAATCATAAATGTGGTGATTTTAATATTAACTTATAAGAAAATAACTCGAATACTGTGAGATTATTAAGTCTTTTTAGGTCATTTGATTTGTCAAATGTTTTTGTTGAACCAACCCGAGTGACAGCTTCTTCTGCCACTTGTATAGATAATATTTTTTGTAATTGTGATTACTTACATAAAGAAATTGTAAATAAGTTGCCATCTGATCACAGTGGTCAAACAATAACATTTTGCGCCTACATGCCTTTACAAAAAATTCAAATTAGGTTTAGGCCAATTATCTACATGTAAAAACTTAGAGAATTTAAATACTTCTTTGGCCAGTAAATTATGTGTTCAGAGTTTTAATAATGTCTGTGACCCAAATGAGTTCCATGCCGATTTCTTTTCATTAATAAATAAGCAATTTAATGACACTTTTCCACTAAAAACTAAAACTATTTACACAAAGTTCCTATTTAGTGATTGGGCGACTCACGGTATTCGTAAAAGCAGGGAAAATCTTTTTGAACTTTATGGCCTAAAGCAACATATGAATAATACATCCTTTCATCAGTATGTTGCAAAATATTCTAAAACTTTTAAAAATGTTTGCAAAATAGCTAAAGCTCTTTACATTAGCAATAAAGTAAAATCTGCTGATGATAAAATAAAAACTACCTGGCAAATAATAAATAATGAAACAGGTAGGAGGAAACAGCGTGGTACTGAATTCAATTTAGAGACTGAAAATGGCCTCATCAACTCAGATGTAGAAATAGCTCAGGAATTTGAAAACTTTTTTGGTAATATTCCCGTTAAAACTACTGAAGCTTTAAATTCTTCACCCGCGCTTTCTGCTGCCTTACTTAGAAATAATGTAAAGGCATGCCCTTTGGAGTTTAGGTTTCAGCATACAAACCCCCAGGCAGTTATAAAAGCTTTTAAAGATCTTAAAATTAAATCAACAGAAGATCTATGGGGAATGTCTGTAAAAGTCTGTAGGTCTATCATCGAAACCATTGCGCCTTATTTAGCTTTCTTATTTAACACCAGTGTAGACCAAGGAGTCTTTCCGGATCTCATGAAACACAGTAAAGTAGTTCCTTTGTTCAAATCCGGTGATAGTAAGGAACCCAACAATTATAGGCCTGTGTCAATTCTGCCAGTTCTCAGCAGTGTTTCAAAAGTTGATGCTTAATCAAATGTTACGTCACTTTAATAAAAATTCCATCTTTCATGAACAACAGTACGGTTTCACCAAAGGGCGTTGTACCACTGACGCCGGTGTCTCCCTAATAAAGAACATTTTTAACGCCTGGGAAGAAGCACAAGATGCCATTGGAATCTTTTGCGACCTCTCGAAGGCGTTCGATTGCGTCGACCATGAGACACTTCTGCTGAAACTAGAGCACTATGGGATTAGGAATACAGCTCTTGATTTACTAAGATCATATCTGAAAGATAGAAAAGTTAAAGTTCAAGTAAACGGCGTAAACTCATTGGGGTCTGAAATGGCAATGGGCGTTCCTCAAGGTTCGATATTGGGTCCATTCCTCTTTTTAGTTTACATTAATGATTTACCCCAATTACTACTAAATCAACCGAAGATGGTGTTATTTGCAGATGACACATCATTGATTTTTAAAATAAACCGACGGTCGCAAAATCTTGACGACGTGAATAGCGCTATTCTTCAGGTCCAAGATTGGTTTAAGGTAAATAATTTGGTACTAAATTAAAAAAAAACCAAATGCATTCGATTTAAATTACCTAATGTTAGAAGTAGCGAATGTGACATCATATTGAATGGAGAAAATCTGGAATTTATTAATCAAACAGTTTTCCTGGGAATCACGCTAGACGAGAAATTACAATGGGGACCCCATATAACATCTCTTGCGGGGCGGCTAAGCTCGGCCGCTTATGCTGTTAGAAAGATAAGACAGTTAACAGATGTAGAAACCGCTCGTTTGGTCTATTTCAGTTACTTCCACAGCATTATGTCGTATGGCATTTTACTGTGGGGTCGGGCTGCTGACATTGAATCCATCTTTGTTTTGCAAAAGAGAGCTGTCAGAGCCATTTATAATCTATGTCGCCGCGAATCTCTCAGGGAACTATTTAAAAGGATTAATATTATGACGGTACCTTGCCAATTCATTTATGAGAATATTATGTATGTAAGAAAAAATCTAAATCTTTTTAATAAAATAAGTGATAGACATAATTTTAACACTAGAAATAAAGATAAAATAGATCAACCATTTTTCAGATTAGCTAAAGTACAAACATCTTTTATGGGGTACTGCGTTAAATGCTAACAAAATCCCTAGTGATATATTGCAATTAAATGAAAGAAAATTTAAAACTCATATTGAAAGTACACTTTGTAAACAAGCATATTACAAATTAGAGGATTATATCCAAGATAATAATGCTTGGAAACATGCTGGTCTTGCTCCATAGGACAAATTCGAGGCTGGACAAAATCAAACTGGTTGCTAATCTAGTTGTAAAATTTTTATTTTTATATCATCGATTTTTTTACATTTTATGATAATTAATCTCACACACTGTCCTATTAGTATTACTTGCAAGTTTGTAGGAATATTGTGATATCGTATACTTTAATGTTTGTAAATATGTGAGCACCATGTATCTATCACATACTTAATTTATTTATTTGTCATTGCTCCATTTTTAATTTTTAATTCTTTTTACCTATTGTAATTGTATTCTCGGTGCATCGTCTTCACATGTAATTATATAATTGATGTATACCAAATATTGTAAAATATTTTTTTAAAAGAGTAACGGTGGAGTTTCTTGCCCATTCTTCTCCATACGAAAACTACCTTTTGGAAGGGGCAACTAGAATCAGTTCTATTTCTATGTATTTGACGTTCAAAAGTGCCTTTAATGTGCCTACTTGAAATAAATTATTTGACTTTGACTTTGACTTTGCTTGTATAAATGGTTAAGTAATGTTTTTTTTTTGTTTTTTGTGTAGTTACTTTGGAACCAAAAATTCGAAGACATATTGTGACATCCACCAATATGTATATAAGCAACTAGCTGCGCCCCGCGGTTCCACCCGCATTAGTCGAGATAAAGAGTATCTAACATATCCCAGTTCAGATAACTATTTGCGAAACATATTTTCGTAACCGATTAAGACTAATCTGTTTCATTTTGATAGTTTAACGTTCATCGCGTTATTTACGTTGTTGAGCAGATTTTTTTTCAAACTTATGAAGCAATGGATTAGACGTTTGTTTCAAACCGATTCATATTGTGATTGATCGTGTATTACGCAATTAGGGTGCAAGTTATGGTTACCCATGTGCCAAATTTCATCCGAATCCGTTTAACCGCAGCGTTAAAGCTTAACAAACAAACAAGCTAACTTTCGCATTTATAATATTAGTTAGGATGAACTGGTAAAATGAAAGAAAATTGTGTGTTTTGAAAAGTATTTTTAGGGTTCCGGTAGTTCCATACCCGTCCGTCTGTCTGTCAGCGAGATGTATCTCATGAACTGTAATAGGTAGACGGTAGAAGTTTTCACAGATGTGTAGGTACATATTTCTATTGCCGCTACAACAACAAATAATACTTAATAAAAATTAACTAAAATTGATACCTAATTAAAGGGGGCCACTCCCTATATACGAAACGTGTTTTTTTCGTCAAACCATTCCCGTGCGAGTCCGACTCGCACTTAGCTGGTTTTTTTTAAATCAAATAGCAGTAGGTACGCCTTTTTAAGTTCTGTCGTTTCCATATTTCCCGGCAATTTTGAATTTCGAACTGTTCTATATTCGAATGTGTTTAAATTTGGAATCTCAAAACAGTTGAAAGCATTAGGATTAATGATATTGTTTAGTCACAGCGTCGATTGGAATCTGTCAGGTTACGTACGAAAATGAATCTTTCTAAGGAAAATGTTCGTGCAATAATTTTCTACAACTTTAGCAGAGGCCTGACACGGCTTCAGTGTTTTGAAGAGCTAACATCTGTGTTCAGTGATGTGCCCCATGTCTGCGGACTGTCGAACGCTGGTATTTAGAATTCCAGCGTGGACATACTAGTGTTAGTGACAAATCTCGCGAAGGACGCCCAAAATCCGCCTTCACTGAAGATAACATCATTGCTGTGAGACAACTAATTCTCGAAGATCGTCATGTGACGTATCGAGAGATAGAGGCTCTATTAGGCATCTCGGGGACAACCATTCAGAAGATCTTGCATGAAGCGCTTGGTGTGAGAAAACTAGTTTGCCATTGAATACTGCATCTGCATTCCGACGATCACAAGGCGGCCCGCATCAGATGGTGTAAGAAAACTCTGCAAATATTCAACTGAGGACAGTCAAATCACGTCTACGATATCATCAGTGGTGAATCTTGGATCTATGCCTTCGATCCTTTCAAGACGAGCCAAAGCCGACTAAAGTTGTTCGTTCTCGAAGCACTTCAAAGAAGATGGTGGCCACGTTCGTTGGAAAAACCGGCCAGTTGCGACTATTGCACTTGAAGATCGTAGAACGGTTAACGCAGAGTGGTATACCACAGTTTGTTTACAACAAGTCATCGCCGAACTTCAAAATACTAACTCAAAGCGACGCATCATCCTGCACCACGACAACGCAAGCTCACACAGCGCTCGTCAAACGATTGAGTATTTGAAGCAGGAAAAAGTAGGAATTCTTGACCATCCTCCATACAGTCCTGACCTAAACCGTAACGATTTCTTTACATTTCCTAAAATTAAGAAAAGTCTTCGTGGTCAAAGGTTCCAGTCCGGTGAAGAAGCAGTCGACGCTTTCAATTCAGTCATTTTGAACACCCCCACTTTAGAGTGGAATAAATGTTATAATAACTGGTTTGAGCGAATGGAAAAGTGTATTAAGCTACGTGGTGAATACTTTGAAAAGCAATAAAAAGTACTATAAGGTTCTAGTTGGGTTTTTTTCTTCAAACGACAAAACTTAAAAGGCATGCCTCGTAAGTGTCTTTTATTTAATTTAATTTTTAGGTATTTTTTGCGTAGGTAGTGAAATAAGTAAACAAAGTATGTGGAACTATTTATATTTATGACCTTTTCTGTACCATATTTATGCAAAATAAAGATAATATTCTGTTCTTAAAACGAATTAGTTTGTTCTCGTGTACCTACCTACTTAGGCTAAACTTCTCAAAGCGACTATAGTTGCGCGGTTGCGACAGACGAGCAAACTGGCCGCGTTCGCAATCGTGTGGCAATGTGCAGTGCAACCCACAGCAGTCGCAGTAGACCGTCTAACACCTAGCCATCGTGTAGTGCTCAACTTAACACAAGTCAGTCAACAGGAAATTATAAAGGTTTTTTGAAACTCCGTGATAATAAATGTGAGTACTTGTCTTTTAAAAATGTTGGCATAATTGTATTGTAATTTTCGTTTTGTGTGTAAAAGAGCTGTCTTAAAGTAAGGTTCATAATTATTATTTAGCTAATTACTTTGTTGTTTATTTTATTTATTTAATGATTTAAATAATGTAATGTAATATAAGGTTTCATAAAATTGTTAGTTACATATTTCAAGACGTATCTAACTGTTGTCTTTCAGCGTTCAAACGCTAGGTTCAAAGTGAAGTTAATTATTATAATTCTGTGTGTTAATCGTCTTGTCTGCAGGCACTTCATTACAAATTCATGCCGAAATGAATCTACACTTACCTGTCCGGTCATAAATACATAGGTACATAATACAAAGTTCATATTCAGCCGATCACGAAGTAAATACCTACCTACTTTGGTCCTTTTTTGTAAAGTTAGGTACATGTAAGATAAATAAGTACTTAAGTAATTACTTACTTATGTAATTCTTAGAACTTACTAAGTCGTCCTTGAGCCTTGTAGTGTTGTCATAACAATATTATAACACGTTTAGACACTAATACGTTGCGAAAAATTCGTGTTTTGAGCCACTTTAAAAACATCTAGGTTTTATGAATTTAAATAATACCTATGTCGCTATCATAGCTGTTTGTAATAGGACATCCTGACAAGCAAAGCATGCGTAGGCACATTGATAACATACTCATATTCAGCTTATTTTCCAAAGGTTTTCAGGATTTTTCCTTCTATGTGTAAAATAACGGTAAGTAATAGGTACCATTACCTATTCAGCAGCTTTCGGTTAGATTGGAAGCTGACCCCAGCATAGGTACTAGACAAAAGGCAGGCACATGATGATGAAGAACGTTTTATCCCGCGGTTTTCACAGGGTTAACTTATCGCTCGATTTGGCCCCCTGGGGCTCCTGGCCCCTGAATATTGCCGGAACGTACAAGATCAGAGACAAAATTGATTTTTTATTATGTCTACTAATACTTAATTACGAGAGGTAACTAACTACCTAGGTACAATGTATTAATTTTATGAATGGATTTATTTTTCACAACAAGTTGTAAATTAACCTTCCAACAACATTAATTTACAATTTAAACGCTCGTAGACACAATATTTTAAACACCTTTACGGTACCTACTGCCACTACCGAAGTATATGTTCACACACGTTGTTTATGCGTTAGGTACTATTTTTACTTAATTAATCATACTAACGTACACGAAGAGATACAAACAACTGAGCAGACGAATCTGATTGTGTGTCACGGCCTCGGCACGGGTCTGACCGAATGCGTTCATACGAAATGATTGAACCAATTATAGACTTGGTCTATGGGACCAATAGCCACACACATCTACCTGCCTTTTCCCATCAACCATGTTGGTGTCGGCATCCAGTCTTACCGGAAGCAGCTGTATACTTACCAGTGTTTTATCATTATAAGTAGGTAGAGCGCGACTGCCCATCTGACCTCCACAACCCAGTTAGCGTTGGGTTAGGTAAGGCAGTCGCTGGGTAACACAATAGCCCTTAGTAAGACTGGTTGTTGGACTTTCGGGACTATGACTACCCGTAAGTAACTAACCACTGTCAAAGATCTCCTAAAATAGACCACTGTCAAAGATCTACAAATGATGGTAAACTAATTCTTCCCACTGACTTATTGTCATACTTAGTAGCTCGTAGTAGCAACCAGGGGCCTAAGTTCTTGGTTGTGGATTTAAACCCGGGCAACTAACTACCAATCTAGGCTTCAACTGGGGAGTGGCAATACATAGATCAATGTTAGACGAAACGTGAAGTGTCACGCGATGTTTTAAAGGTATCATGTGCGGTGCAACTGTTATTGTCACTTGACACGAGGGCACGACAGTCTACTGACTTCGGCGGTAAAAGAACTTTCATCAAGAAATCATGGTCTGAAACTGGAACTGGCAACATGCAGTGATCAAGCGAGGTGAACTTATATGGACAGGATAAAAACTGTGGACTAGAACTACCACAGAACAAAATACTTTGATGAAATAGAAAAAGAAAGAAATAACCTATCTAGTGCGATTACAAACAATGTATTTTCTTTTACAACCAAAAGCGGTTGAATGTCAGCATTTTTCCGTTTTGATTGAACTAAAGTAAGTAATAAATAATAAGTAAGTAATAAACTAAAGTACATAATATAAAGTTACTGCGACTCATCCCTGCTTCGCACGGTTTTTAGACTTGATAAGAAGTGAAGATATCTTTATAATATAAACCTTCTCTAAATGACGTTGAAAATCGCATCTAAATCCGTTGCGTAGTGTAGAATAACAACGCGGTCACACAGCAGACGCGAAGGTCGGCAGTGCGTCATTGGTTTACGCAAAAACCTGTTAAATAAAAATGTAGGTAGGTATATCATTATGTTATTTAGTAAATCAGTTGTGTCT
Organism: Lithophane semibrunnea; assembly: GCA_947363905.1. Classification (NCBI taxonomy): domain Eukaryota; kingdom Metazoa; phylum Arthropoda; class Insecta; order Lepidoptera; family Noctuidae; genus Lithophane; species Lithophane semibrunnea. The sequence goes on along the minus strand of OX376213.1, from coordinate 10,744,116 downwards.
TGTGTCTAAAATAGTTTTTTATAAAAATGGACTTTCCGTCTTTGGTCTTTTACTGTTTTTTTTTCATTTACAAAGTAAAGGGTAATCCCCTACTAGATATATACCTACATGTATATAGCTTAAATAGGTAGTGAGGTAAATATGAAGTCATCTTGAAGTGTATCCATAATCCATATAAGTAATAGATAAATATATGTATGTAGGTATACATAAGTATGAAGTTTACAATCTTTAAGAGGCCTACTTTAGACCCAATGACTATATGGCCTCTCTTTGTTTAGACCATCTAGGCCGACCTTTTAATACCAACTTTGAAATCGTCAAAAATAATCGGTTGTTCCATACATAAGTTTTTATACCTAGATACTGTTCTAAACTTTATGGGACAGCTGTTTTTTTTTCGCGATTTCAAAGTTGTTCCCATAGTAAAAGTTATTTAGTTCGATGGTCTAAAGCACCTCTTAATGTTAGTAAAGTTAATTTTTTAACACCTTATTTAATCTCGTGCCTATTAGGCACATCAGTAGTGAGGTAGCTGCCACTATTATTAACTGTCAGTTCACCATGATTAGCGGGAAACAGAAGAAGATGAGGCGGTGCCTGCGCGACAGGCTGGGTGTGGTGATGAGCCAGTGTAGTGATAATAATCAGCTTAAATTCAGGATCAACAGGATTCTACACTGAGCTTCCGACATTTGATAAATTAATTTCGTCGATAGATACTTATGTGTACTGACTGGACAGGTTCACTTAAACCTGTAGGTGAGATGATCCCACTCAAAATCTGTACGGTTCTACACACAAGAGACCATCGCAGACATTAATTACATGGTTCCCTTTATGATCTGCTCATTTTAAGGAATTAATGTCCGAGTTTGTTTCGTTGTTTCTTCTCAGTAGGTAGTAGTCGAATAGGAAATACCAACCTCTTCTATAAATCGCAAATATTTGGAGTCAAAGTGTTATTTTGTTTTAGCAAACTCGTCATCATCATTTTCCTGCCCATATCCCAATTTAATATAAAAACAAGTATGTTAGGTGCTTCTCTATTAGTCGTCATCTCGGTAGTCACCCCCTCTCTAGCCATAATCATCTCATTTCAAACTAACCTTCAAAATAGTATAATCTGACACTGAAATGTTTCTATTGGTAAACCAGCCATGTAATAAAATTAAAGGTTGAATGGCAGAAAGAGCCACCAGCAGTTTTATGATTGGAAATCAAAATACCAAATCAATTTTTGCAAAATTTTGCACATGCAAGGTCAAAATATTTGTAAAATTCTATTTCGAGCCGTTACCGTTACCAATAGTGTTACCTAACTACTGTGCGCGAGTCTGACACACACTCGACAGGTACAGGACCCTTGGTGCGCGAGTCCGACACACACTCGACCGATACAGGACCCTTGGTGCGCGAGTCCGACACACACTCGACAGGTACAGGACCCTTGGTGCGCGAGTCCGACACACACTCGACAGATACAGGACCCTTGGTGCGCGAGTCCGACACACACTCGACAGATACAGGACCCTTGGTGTGCGAGTCCGACACACACTCGACAAATACAGGACCCTTGGTGCGCGAGTCCGACACACACTCGACAGGTACAGGACCCTTGGTGCGCGAGTCCGACGCACACTCGACAGATACAGGACCCTTGGTGCGCGAGTCCGACACACACTCGACAGATACAGGACCCTTGGTGCGCGAGTCCGACACATACTCGACAGATACAGGACCCTTGGTGCGCGAGTCCGACACACGCTCGACAGATACAGGACCCTTGGTGCGCGAGTCCGACACGCACTCGACAGATACAGGACCCTTGGTGCGCGAGTCCGACTCACTCGAAAGGTTTCTTATTTCGCCATTTAGTAAAAAAAAACTATACATTAGTCAATTAATTAACGTATTAAATAGCCTTGAATATAAGGCGGAAGTTTGTGTTGAGATTTTCGCAAAAAAAGATGTTATACTCATTAAATATAATGAGAAAATCATATAATGATACTAACATTGAAAACCCGAGCTGAGATGACATAACATAACGTTAGTTTTAATACATAGACTTTATTTATAAAATGACATTGACTTGCAATCATAGATTTTAATGTCTGTGCTGCAGCATAGAATAAAATAATAATATGGTAGCGGACGGGAGTCTGGGTTAGGCTCGCCCCCTATTACATCATTATCTGCTTAGCTGCTTATTTTATTTGTAAATATATGCCTAGGTATTCTATGAGTCTATGGTACTCGAAATAAATGATTTGAATTTGAATTTAGCCTTTCCCGACTATGTTGGAGATGGCTTTCAGTCGAACGGTATGCAGCTGAATACCGGTACCTACAGAATTACATGGAGCTCCTCCATAAGCCAGTTTAACACGATACCCCTTGCCCCTACATGGGACTGGCGAAATGTTGCTATACATTGTAGGTACTAAACATTATCTGACTACCCTTTCAGGGAATACAGACGTGATGTCACCGTGATGTGGTGTAGGCCCCGCTCGCCCCTTGGATCTTGCCCCTTAGATTAAAATGTCCCACTCGCCCCGTTTTTTATTATTTTTGTGTACCGATTCGCCCCTTGCGGCATTTCCTTTGAAATTTAACCAAAAAAGGTACAGTCAGACAGAAAAATGCACACGTTATGAATAACGCCATATTTGATTACTTTAATAACTCTATCTGTAATCTCACCAACTCGTGACACTTGTGATAGTTTTTGATACCTGGCTTACTATAATAACAAAAAAGAAACAAATATTATAATAAAAGGAACCCTTTTCATGGGTCCAATAAACAAAAGGTTTGTTAAAATATGTTACCCGTTGAGAGAGTCGTATATATAATGCTTTCTTTTTCTATGTTCGTATTATAATGTCGAAGGGATGCGTTTTGCGTTATTTGCTAATTAGTTAAGTACTTATCTCCAAGTTAAGTACTTATAACTAAACGTGAATTTATACAAGAAAATTAGTTAAGTACTTATAACTAAACGTGAATTTATACAAGCCTAGTACTTTTTTGTTAGTTCTAAAATATTTGTGTGCCTTTAATCCAAATCTTATTAATGGGATAATACTAATGATTGTAATACCATCTTGAATTCATGCAAGCCTAGCACTTTTTATTGGGTTTTGATTGAAGTTTAAAGAATACTTGATGATTGTAATATTATCTTGAATTCCTGCAAGCCTAGTACTTTTTGTTAGTTATAAACTATTTATGTCCCTTTCATCCAAATCTTAATATTGGGATAATACTAATGATTGTAATACTATCTTCAACTCATGCAAGCCTAGTACTTTTTGTTAGATTTTGATTGAAGTTTTAAGAAAAAAATAATTATTTTAATATTTAAAAACTTAGAGTGCTGACTGTACTTATAACCTACTAACAATCGGGGACGACTGGGGCCATCTTATATTCGAAGGGGCGAGTGGGTACACTTAGGTAATTAGGGGCAAGTCCAAGGGGCGAGCGGGGCCTACACCCGTGATGTTATGTGAAACCTATAATTCTTGCAATTAATTCTAAAGCGATTCGTATTTGTAATGTCTGAGATCATGCATTTTGGTAACACAACTATGTAAGATCTTTTGTAGCTATTATAGTATAGGTTGGAATTATTAATACCTAATAACTAAAATAATAAAAATAATAATAATAATAATCCTCTCCCTAGAGCCCTGACCACCGGCAGCCTGGATCCTGAACCTGATGCCGATGGGCTACTAGTTTTTATATTTTTAAATGTTTTTTTTTTTTTTTTTTGTTTGTTTGTTATAAAAATATTTAAAAATGTAAAGATTGTGTATTTAAAATGAAATAAAGAAGTAAAATAATAAAATAAAATAATATACTCGTAAAATAGCTAAAGCGGTTCGTGGCTCGGTAACAGTAAAAAGGTTAAGCTACGCTTGCCCAGGTCGGTCTATGGATGAGTGACCATCAAGTATTTCAATCCGAGACTCCTACGTACCTTGGAATGTCGTTTGTAGATCTTTAACGGGTAGTCAGAAGCCCGACAGTCTTACCAAGTGTTATAGTTCTACCCAGTATCTAGGTTGTGGTCAGATAGGCAATCGCTCCATGTAAAGTACTTATGTTCAGTTGCGTCTGGTTAGACTGGAAGCCGACCCCCGCACAGTTGGGAAAAGGTAGGCATATGAGTTATTAAAACTCGAATGTTACGGAATTTGTATTGTGTATTAAGGTATTAATATAAGCAGGCAGTGTATTTATTAAAACCTTTCGAAACGCATGTTCAATTACCTATAATAATGTTTTCGGCCCATGAATTCGCGGTCAAAGGCCGCAGGCGCAGGCGCAAGTCGAACTCAAGATTCATGAGCTAGGGCTGTGCTTAGAGTTATCCGATCAATCGATTTCAGGGGATTTATTTTAGAGAATAATTTCAGCAATGTTCACTATTAATCTTTCACTAAAAGAAATATGGATTAAAAAATGTTGATATGCGTTGTTAACATTTTCAATAACCCTCAAATTTTGCATGCTGTTCTATCCTAGCTAGACATGTTTGTGCCATTATAAATTACTAGCATCGCCCCGCGGTTTCACTCGCGTAAGTCGCGATCCCGAGCGAATATCGGGATGAAAAGTATCCTATGTCCTATTTCAGGTCATGGTCTACCCCTGTGCCAAATTTCATGCAAATTCGTTCAGCCGTTTTAGCGTGGAAGCGTAAAAAACGAACAAACTTACTTTCACATTTATAATATTAGTTAGAATAATTTAACACCAATAAAGACCATGTTTTATGCAAATAAATTATTTATTATTTATTTAAAATCTATTGTAAAACGTGTGATGTGTATGAGAGCAAATAAGTACATAACTAGAACAAGGGGGAAAAAAAAGTTATGTACGCGTCGACTTCAGAACAACACATCTAAGTAGGTACTCTTATTGACAGGCTCGTTGGTCTAGTACCTACTCCATAAAAATTATCCATCAGGTTAAGCTACGCTTGCCGGGGTTAGTCCGTGGATGGGTGACCATCTTTACATACCGAGACTCCTCCGTGCCTCGGAAAGCACGTTAAGCTGTTGGTCCCGGCTGTCATTTGTAGACCTTTGACAGTCGTTACGGGTCGTCAGAAGCCCGAAAGCCTGACAACCAGTCTTACCAAGCGGTATCGTATTACTCAGTTACTGGGTTGTGGAGGTCAGATAGGCAGTCGCTCCATGTAAAATACTGGTATTCAGCTGCATCCGGTTAGACTGGACGCCGACCCTAAAATAGTTGGGAAAAGGCTAGGATGATAAATGTAGAAATTTTAGATAGGGTGATACAATTGGCCGTATTATCGCTAAAAGCGATCTTTTAAAGACAACCTTTGGGTGGATTAAAGGGAGAAGGAGAGACAATACTGCAGGTTGTCAGCGGTGTACCATTTACATATACAATGAATACACAGCCCCGGATCCAGGGAGGGGCAAGCCAGGGTCTGTGCCCCGGGCGGCAAGTTCAGAGGGCGGCAAAATTCACACTTTACAGACGAATGGACAACTATCATCATTTACTTAACTTTGACCACAGAATAAATAGTAGTACAAGTACAGAAATTTCACTCTTGTTTTACTGTGGCCATCGCAACTCGACCGATACCTAGGGGCTTAGGTACACACGGCTACACATCAAGTTATATATTTCCAGGGTTAGCAGAGGAGTACGGTAGAGCCAAAGAACCGTGGGCGGAGTCTGCGCGCCAATGTCGCCAATTATGTTTAAATTCAATTTATTCCATGTTAATAAGTTAGCAGATAAAATTTAAATTGCTTATTTTGGTATTATTGTAGTGATTGTGCATCAATGCTGGTAGGCAAGGTCAGTGTGCAAGAACCTGCGACACAAAACAAAGAACTAGATTGTGCCGACATAGTTACCTTATTCTTGCAATACTTGCTATTACTTCATCTATGGCTGTCAATTTACACAATAATTGTATGTACAGTCACGGACTTTAATTGATGAGCCACCTTCAAACTTTTCAATTTTGCAGTTTCATACATTCACGAGATTACGCGATTAAACACGAACTCAAATCGCACGCTCGTATACAAGATGACAAATAAATTACTTTTAATCAGAAATAGTCTTATCCATAGAGGTTGACTAATAAGTTTTCAATGATAAAAAAATAAAAATAAATACAATGTTGCATCAAGATTGTCAAATCTATTTGATACCAACCTCCTTTGAATCATAGCTCATTAACTCGTTATTTCTGAAAACTTAACTGAAGACAGTGACAGTTGAAATATCAATGTCAGAGACGTTACTTTCGAACTTGTCGAAATGACTATTATTATTTCTCCGTACGCTAACGTTACTATCGCAACAGTAACCTAGCAACGATTGTTTATGTTGCTAGGTTACTGTTGCTAGACCTGCAATAGGGAATATGCATGTATTTTTTTAATCTTTTTATTCGATAGTTTACATCGTCAAATAATAGTTTAAAAAAAATCGACGGCAGAAAAGCAATTTAAAGTTGTTAAAAAAATGTTTAAAAATATCCAACCGATCCGGGCTATTTAAACGCCCTCCATTTGGCGCGCTTGGTGTGGTGACGTCACCGTCTGTGAAAACAGACAAGCAACTGTCAAGTCAACGTCAAACACTCCTTTTTCTATGAGCGTTTGACATTGACTTGACACTTGTTGATTGACTTGACATTGACATTTTGATTGTTATCCCGGATTGTTACGTCACATCCGCTCATAGCCTTTTCAAGTATTTGAATTACCCACAGTTATTTGGGACTTTTTAAAAATTAATTTATCGCTCAAAAAGAAATTTTATTCAAAAATATTGATGGAGGCATAATTCTGAAGTAATATAGTTTGTAAAAAAAAATATCTGACCCATATTTGAATCACATGCATATTCCCTATTGGTTGACTTTGGGCAGTCACTCTGCTGTCAAGTTTGTAGTTCTGGCTCTCAGGTTAGCCAACCAGTAAAGATATGAAATTTTCTTCTTCTAACACGAAGACATATTACTTTGCGTGTCGGGAACCGAATACACCCGATTTGCATTACACGGCTAAAATACGAACTGTGCTAGGTGGCTCATCAATTAAAGTCCGTGGTTGTACTTACTTCTAACATGGCTTAGTTAAACTCCTTGTGAGGAATACACGATACTTCTGGGTGGTCTGTAACTTAGATATGGTGTTGGTGAAGTTGAAGATATAGAGTAGGTACATTACTGCCGCGGCCTGCAAATGGAGCATTGACAATGCCTGGTTGCGGCCATTGCATGAAAGTATAACTAGTACGTACATACGTTTCTCAAAAAAGTGTTTGTTTGTTTGGACGCGCTAAAATCTGGAACCACCAGTCGAATTAAGGCTCCCACGAACAGGCGCGATATCGCGGGCGCAACAATGGTAGCGCTGCCTGTCGCGCCCGCGATATTGCGCCAGTTTGCACGAGCCTTTAGAAAAAGTCTTGTTGATAAAGCATTTGATAAGGTTTGCATTTGAATGCGGAAATATTTTTTCAAAATGTTTTTTCGGTCTAGCTCTGATTCGCCATTAAGTAGGTAGTGCAAATGCGAAAGGCACTTCATTCCAACCGCGTGTCTCACGACACACATCGACTGTTTCTTTGTAATCGAATCAGTATAATATCCAGATTCCAGTATTTCCAAATCTTTCTCATATGTGCGTTAACTTCTTACGTAAGATTGTCACACTATTTGTCTCGAGCTAATCGGAACAGCACATGTGAAACTAGAGGCGCTTCGAAGGGAAACCTGCGAATATACCTTATTGAGCAAGCTACTGGAGATGTTACGTAAACTGCAAATAGAAAACAGTACAAGTTTGCTGATTACGAATTATCAAAGTGGCTCACAAGGAGAAGAATTTGACACAGATGTAATCTAATTATTTATTACTCGACGGCATGTGGAGCCAAGGCAGAGGCTCGAGGGCGGCATAGTTTTAGTATTTCTACAAAGAAGGATAAAAATCTTAAATTCGCTACTGACAGACTACGTACATACTGACAGACAACGCACAGGAACATCCTAAACTGATGGGTCTACAAACTATAATTTTGAGTTCCCATAACGTTGGTATAACGATGGTGATTATTAAAAAAATCACCCCCTAAAGGGGGGAATTAGATTATTAAATAGGGGATGACAGTTTGTATGGAAGTTCGTCATTTTTGCCCTTTTTGCTTTTTGGAATTCCCATCAGCGGCCCATGGCTTGTATATTTGCATAATTCGAACTCATCATTAGCCTGCCTTTTACCTACTATGTTGGGGTCGGCTTCCAGTCTAACGGAATGCTGCTTAGTACCAGTATTTTATATGGTGATGCTGCCTGACCGCCAAAGCCTAGCTACTGGGTGACATGATACCTCTTGGTAAGACTGGCTGTCAGACTTTCGGGCTACAGTTTATACTGAAAACCTTATTTAAGTTCGTAGGTAGTGGGTTTGCCATATTTACAAACACATTATTTGTAAGTAGACGTATGTATTTATTAATTATTTATTTATGCATTATTATTAGCAATAACTGGACCACAGATTAACTAATAGCAATGAAATTAGGTACAGGTTAGTATCAGCTTATATAAGGCTTAATGTTACATTTAGTATCCAAGGACTTTTCTGATGTTCTGCACTTTCACTGCGCAACCATTTCGTCATTGGCTTATGGTAATATTGCACACAATATTATATCCTTAATGTAACGTTACGTTACAGTTAACAGAAACACGGAATCTGAGGAAATTCTGTGCTGCTGGACAATTTTTTGCGCCACTTCTTCTTCCCAGCTAAAGCACTAGGAAGTGGTGAAGGGCGGGCATTTTAGGTGAATCCCATAAGTTATGTTGAGCCTAGTTTGAATAAATGACTTTTGATTTTGATGATCTGGTGGCAGATATATTATATCTGAAACGATAGATCGTAATGATATACAGTTATGTATATGGCCACCTTGACATAGTCCTATATGTAATTCTGGTGAAATTGCTTATTGTGTCCATAATGCACTTATGTTAATTTAATGTTATTTCCCTTTTTCTCGTCGTCGATACATGCTAAGTAAGTAGGTATATTATAATAACTTTTGCATACATAAGTTATTCAGTAAGTAATTAAACACGGTAGGTTTTCATAATTTGTACTTTGAACCACAGTTCCATTTTCGTGCCAATGAATTATCAGGAAGAAAACATCGTGAGGTACTCATAAACATAACCTGTAAGTACTTATTCCCCGAAGGGTTAGGCAGAGGTTTACGTACCTATGTGCACCCACATTTCGCCAGTTATGTTTAAGACCAATGTAGAACCTAATAAGGGGTAAATCTATTGCCATCATTCGGATACAAATCCCGGGCTGCGACTGAGAAATTCAGATGGAAAAAACCCAATAACACTTCGCCCAACCCGGGAATCGAGTCCCTTGCCTATCTGCTACTGGAGATACTCAATACAGAGAAATCGCTACCGAGAAAAAAAACGTGAAGATCAACGCTCGTACGTGAATAAGCCTTTGCACCTGAAGGCAAATCACAAGTGACAATCGCTTCGAAAGCGTTTTGTATTTTTACAGGATTGACATAAGCTTTTCGATAGCTTATGTCAGTCCTATACATTTTTGCCTTTTTCATCATCGTTATCGCTGATAGAATGTCACTTTTTCTAGGGCCTCAGGTCAATATTACAAGGGTTACCATACCGAGAGTTACCATACACTCATACAGCAGGTCAATTGAGACGAAAAGACGCGCGTGACGCAGTGCAACTGTACTGTCACCTCGACCTGCCCTGCATATCACCAGCCCTGCTAATGATAGGGCCCCAGGCAAAGAGGTTCGACCACAAAGTCATTACTATAAGTATAGAAGGCCAGTGTTACAAGGCCACGCTGTTGCCCAACCATGAGCAACCAGTCAGCTAACATTGTAATCACGGACATTGCAGTCATGTTTGAAATGTTATGACGTACCCAAGTATTGTAAGTGCATATTTCACACTTTCGGTCCAATATTTTGTGGGTTGTGGCACAATATAGATATGCAGTTGTGGTAAAATTAGCGTCCATGATGGAGTTTCTTCGCACCTCTTACTAGATACGCTTTGGAATGGGCAACTAGCTTCATCTTTGTGACTGACCAACTCCTTGATTTATTCGAGTATTTGAAGTACATGCTTCGAGTTTTTGAGTTTACATCCGAAAGTGTGTCCAGTCTTAGCAAGGGGTATCGTGTTAACCAGTAACTGGAATATGGAGGTTAGTTAGGTAGTCGCTTCATGTAAAATACTGGTATTCAGCTGTATTCGGTTAAACTGGAAGCCGACTCAACATAGTTGAGAAAAGGCAGACAGATGCTGATGATCATCTGGTCCCGAAATAATGGCAACGGTAGGATTCGATTGAAGGTTAAGCTGTTGGTGCAGTGGTCGCAAGCGGGACTGCTGAGGTTGGGGTCCTGCGTTCGATCCCCAGGCCAGACAAAGTCTTATTAGGTTTTTTCAACAGTTCCAATTTCTGAATAGCAGCCCGGAGTCGGCGTCCCCTATTACATGGGACTTAAACATAAATGACAAAATGTGAGAGTAATCTACACCTATATAGCTATTCCTGACGCTTCGGGAAATACAGGTGTGAATGCGTGATGTTATTCAGTCAAAAGCTCAAGAGTAAGATAACAGTCTGCCTGCCTTTTCTGAACTTAGTTAGGGTCAGCTTCTAGTCTAACCGGATGTAGCTGAATACCAGTATTTTACCCAGTAACTGGGTAATACGATAACCCCTGATTCGTAACGACTATCAAAGATCCACGAATGTCAGCGAATACCAGATCTTCCGAGACACGGAGGAGTCTCGTCACATTTTCAAAAAAAATTAGCCATTTATTTTAAATACCTACGTTATTTTCGACGGCAATTTCTTAATTTTTTATTTCTTTAATGAACACAAACTCTATAATTTTGACATCCCACTCGACACGTTGGCAAAAGAAAAAAAAGATTCCCACACTTTTTTGTAACATCCCTGAAAAAAAAGACATGCTGCGCCGACAAAATTGAAATTGGGATAAGGAAAATGACTAATATGAGTTTCTCTATTGTTCGCAGACCCCCAATGGCTACTGAAACTATATCGAGCGCGGAGCTCGATGCTCTGCCTGACAGGATCGCAGACACGTTCTCAGGGTTGAAGGTCCTCATCACGGGCGGAACCGGCTTCATGGGGAAGGTGCTGCTCGAGAAACTACTCAGGTAAACATTAGCAAACGCTAGCTTCTGTCCGCGGCTTCGTCCGCGTGAAAATTCGGCCCCTGACCCACCGCGTGCCATCGCATCGCCCGCCCGCGCTATTACTTCGTTTTCGCTATTCCTGCCTGTTTTTCTTTTCGCTCGGCTCCTAATGGTCGTAGCGTGATGTTACATAGCAGGGTTACAAACAAACAAACAATATTAATTATTATTATACAGGGTGTAAGGGATAGCCCTCCGCAGACTGATGGGATGAATTCAGCATTTATCATACTAAGACGATTGGTATATGAATTCTGTTGTTCTCTGAGTGAATTCACAAGGAATGCATTGTTTGTAATTAGTTATGATGTTAGTATCTATAAGCGCATTTATCGCATTGGGTTTTCCTGTAATGGTAAATGTAAGTTGATGAATAAATCAAAAAACATGAAATTATTTCAGGAACGTTATGGGAATCCAATAAACCTGATATGTATTATTACCTCACGAGCAATGTATCGCTACCGTGGCAAAACCCGCGTAGCCGCACTCCCCAGGTCGGGAGGGGGCGCGCTCGAGTATTTTAACATCCATTGCTGGTTTTTTCATTTTAGCTGTTTTATTTACATAAATGGAGTGCTGCGTACAGAGAATGTAATTTTACATTGAAATATAGGAATAATATTAAAAAAAAAAAAAAACTTTCTTGAGGCTCAAAATAAGGAGCTGAATGTGCTGTTTATTTGCGGAGGGCTGTCCCTTACACCCTGTATTATATGATAAGGGCAAGATAATGATGATAGTAACATAACGTAAGCTCCGCCCAAAAAATTACAGATCTTGTAAATCGTTCTGATATCATTAGGTAGTACCGATTAAAGCCCCTGCGCCAGATACACTCGCTGCACTGTAGCTACACTCCCGTGGTGCTGTTGCTTCTTATTCCACGGGTATCGGTGTCATTTGGGGACAACAAGCCTACGTTACTCTCTGGCCCTTATAATATCTCCATGCAAAAAACGTCGACCCCTCCCTCAGTCGCTGTGTGTGAAAACTTTCGCATGTAGAAGTAACACTTTAGAGGAGCTTGTCGCGGGAATTACTACCACCATACTTATGTCCACCGCCGAGCATAGCTGTGTCCCAGTTTGACGGGTGCCGGTGTAGTTACAGGCACATGACACAGTTCAGCTTTGTCTCTGGAATGGGGGGAACGCCTCTGTTATGTCTCTGGTATTGCAGACTATTTTACACTAAGGAAGGCTTTTTTCCATCTTTAGAGAGCCCTAAAAATATGGCCTGTTGATTCAGTGAAGGTCGCGGGAATCCACCGGATGCAGGAGTGAGGAGGCACACAACCGGTCGCTATGGAGATGCTTGGGGGAAGCCCATGTGCAGCAGTAGACGTCTGTCTGAAACAGAAACAGAAGTAACGAGCATTTATCTCTTTCAGAAAATGTCCGGACATCGATCAGATTCTTCTCTTCGTGAGGTCCAAGAAGGGAAAGAACCCCAAACAGAGATTGGAAGAGATCTTCACTGGAGCCGTAAGTACATCTTTATACTAAAGTTACGTTTATATTATTAGGTATGAACTAGCATAATACCTATACCTACAGCATATCAGTGTACAATGTTCCCACTGCTGGGACATAGGTCTTCTGTCTGTGAGACGGCCGCGCAGGCACAGTGCGGGCTGCTGGATCACGATGTTATCCTTCACCTTTTTGAGTGCAGTGGTAATGAAATAATTTACACAAACTAAACTAGGTAAAACCTAGGCTATGACCAACAAATCATAAGTCGCGGCCGATTCCACTGGTCTATCACTACTCACAACCGTATGAACTAACATAGATAGGCACAGTAGTACAGTACCCACTTACGTGGCAGGGGCCCGGGTTAATAATGGTCCATCGAGCTTCAGAAAGAGAGCCAATAAATTCGTCTCTGTCTCTCATACCTTTGTAATTAGAACGTCATCTCTGTCACTCATACCTGGCGACATATGGGTGTGCTATAGGTACACGTCTGGGAATACAGGCGTGATGCTATGTGTAAATTCACTGAACCGATTCCGCAACAACTTAACATACTTCGCAAACAGCTTCGTTAGTCAGAAATAAGTAAACAAACTCGACATTTGAACTTTCCAATTGCGCAAGCGCAAGCCTATTGAGAAGCATCCATCTTTTTCTGCGACCGCACTGACATACGTACACACAGCAACAACAACGGGGCTAACGTGTCAAGGTTGACATAACTTCTTATTGTAATTACCCGACTGTGTGTGACGGAGGTAGGGTTATGTTATGATTTTGTGGCCTTTGTACTTAGGTATAGAACTTATATAAGTAATGTTATTAACATACAAATATATAAAAAACAGGTTAATAAATATGTTATCATCATTTTCTTTACGTAGAATTATAATCTAACGATGCTATTTGATAGAGGAAGCCTGAACGGTTTTCCCCATTTTTTATTAATCTTCCAACACAACATGTTTAGTACCTGAATGGTATTATACTGATCGTAGCAACTTCAATAATCAGTTAGATAGGTACCTACTTATTTATTTATATTTATATATAAAGTATATATATATTGTACACCACAGAAATATATAACGAAAGGAAAAAACAAACACTACAAAATATACAATGGGCGGCCTTATCGCTTTCCGCGATCTGTTCCAGGCAACCTTGGAATGGACAGTGATTTGCCTGGACATAATATGGGGCTGTCGTAGGTGCAAATAATAAGTTATACAATATACTAAAATAGACACACATATACATATATATCCTAAATAATAGATACATACATACATAGGAAATAAATAAATAAGCAACGAAAAATAATTGAAGACTATAGACAATTACACAGTTACGAAGACAAGATCACAACGACAAGTAATGTTCCTTAACGAGTCTTTTAAACTCTATTAACGACTGCGCGCGTTTTATTTGAACTGGCAATGCATTCCACAAACGAGCGGCCTGGACGGCAAAGGATTTGTCGAGGAAAGTTGAGGAATGCATTGGCATTTTAAGCGTTAAGTTATCCGATGACCTTAAAAACTACTTAATCTTCTTCGTAGAACAAATTCGTGCAAAACCACTCAGTAGGTACTTAAAAAACTTCCTTTATTTTTATTTTTTTTACAAACCTACCTATTTATTTTTACAAACCATCCAATCATAAAATATTATATACAATGATAACAATATACAGGTATACTTACTTTGGGTCTTACAGTTCCGGACTTTCATTTGCCTATTCTCTCAATAATTCTGTCACTTACAATAATTTAACATAATTATAAATGTATTCTGTACTATACCATTAAATTACATCACCATTATTGTTCGCCTCTCTGTCACAATAGTTTCAAAACGTGTTACCGTCTGAAGCAATATTGTACTAAACAGTACTTAGCCCGGGCCAGTGATGCGTGAACCGACAGAAATGTATTATTTTTAAGTACTTCGTTTTTAGCTAATTAAGGTCTATTAGGTACTGGTGAAACAATAGCAAGGGCTTGGTGGACTGACACTGTGCAATTCCAATGCACATTCCCCGAAATCATCGTTTATTTGATCTTTCTCCACTCTTAAAACCAGTTTTGGAAGTGGTTCTTCAGCGGCGACCCAATATTATTGGACGAGAATTGAGAGTATTTCAAGGACGCGTCACGTTTAGGAAATAGGCATATTTCGTTACATGAGAGAGCCATCTCTCTCTCTCTCTGTCTCTCACACTAAATCACTCTTAATCTTAATTTTTAAGAAGTGTCACTTCTATCATGTCATTGTGTAGTACGGTGCAGCACCTCGCAATTTTGTTAAATTTTGTTTATATTGATTTTAAGGACTTTTATTCTCATGTCATTCCCGTAATTTGTTACTTACACTGACAACACGAACACCAGTTATCCCATGCTATCTTTTAAAGTTTATTCCCTTCTATGTTTCCAGCTCTTCGACAAGGTCCGCACAATGAGGGGGGGCGTGGAACCCCTGCTGGAGAAGGTGACCCTTGTGAACGGCGACGTCGCGGAACCCGACCTGGGCATGAGCGAGGAGGACAGACATATGGTCGTCAACAACGTGCACATCATCATACACGCTGCAGCCACTATCAGGTAACTTCATCTGCCTATTTCCAACTGTGAAATTCGGACGGATGGTAACCCTACGCTCAACCTCACCTCATCTTGAGCTCGACTTGCGCGTGCGGCTGTTGACCGCGACTCGTGCGCCGGAAAACATTAATAATCATGATTATGAGTTATGAAAGGGTTTATAAATACTCTGCCGGTTCATATCTTAATATTACAGCATAATTTCGCATTATGTATTCACTAAACATTTCCATCATCTGCCTGCCTTTTCTCATGTTGGGGTCAGCTTACAATCGGATGCAGCTAAATAGCCAATAATAGCCAGTATTTTACATGGAGCGACTGCCTGTAACACGATACCTACCCTTTGGTAAGACTGTAGTGCCAGCCGAACAACAAATATCACTCTGGTTGATTATAACATAATCTTACTAACCTATATAATGTTCCCGCTGCTGGGACAAGCAGGCTTCCTCTCTGAGAGGGGGTCGTAGACTACCACGCGGACCTAGTGCGAAAAAGAACGCCCTCGTTGGTCTTATTGTCAAAAGCGCGAGTTCTGAACTGCTGAACGTAGGATCTTGGTTTCAATCATCAAATCAGACAAAGGAACCACGTTTTAACTTTATTATTTCTCAGTAGCAATCTGGATTTGGCGATTTGGTGGCAATAGGCTCGCCCCCTACTACGTGGCAATAGGCTCGCCCCCTACTTCGTGGCAATAGGCTCGCCCCCTACTTCGTGGCAATAGGCTCGCCCCCTACTACGTGGCAATAGGCTCGCCCCCTACTACGTGGCAATAGGCTCGCCCCCTACTTCGTGGCAATAGGCTCGCCCCCTACTACGTGGCAATAGGCTCGCCCCCTACTTCGTGGCAATAGGCTCGCCCCCTACTACGTGGCAATAGGCTCGCCCCCTACTACGTGGCAATAGGCTCGCCCCCTACTACGTGGCAATAGGCTCGCCCCCTACTACGTGGCACTCAAACATAACTATCAAATACACCTTCGAGGATTACAGGCGTGATGTTATTGTTGCAGGTTCGACGAAGAGCTAAAGAAGGCTGTTCTGCTGAACGTGAGAGGCACCAAGCTGATGGTGGAACTGGGCAAGGCCTGCAAGAACTTGAAGGTATTGTTACACTCAAATCATCTAAGTTAAATACCTACCTTTATACGACAAACTTAAGCATTACCCTGACTGACTTGATAAATGAAAGGATTTGAAATGTTACGAAGATATAATAGACTTGATGATGAAGTAATTGTTCTTCCCCTCAGCTGTTCATCCACGTGTCCACATCCTACTGCCACCTGCACGAGAAGCTGCTGGAGGAGAAGGCGTACCCCCCGCCCGCCGACCCGCACCAGATCATCCAGGCCGTCGAGTGGATGGATGACGAGACCATCGCCACCCTCACGCCCAAGTATGTACAACTTCTAGGTTTTTATAAAAGAATCTAACTACTACTAACGAATATAAGGTTATAACTATCGGGAAATACAGACTATAACGGCTAGGGCTTTGCGGGTAGGCTGCGCAGGCCGCTAACTGTCAGGTGGAGGTGTTAGAAATAAAAGGAACACTTATTACATTTCATTACAATAGGTAGTAGGCTAGGTCGCGGGTGAGGTCGCTCTGATTCACTGTTCTGAGCACTTTCGGACTTTAAATTACGAAGCGTACCAGTCCTTGATAGCATGAATCGTAGAGGCTTGCCAGCACACTCTTAAAACCCAAAAAAACGAGCGAGCCTTAAATTAGGCGCTTAATTATGAAGTATAAATTGTGTAACATCTTGGCTGACAGTACCAACCTTTCGGAAAATAGGTTGGTACCATCTGATGGCCAACTTTAGCACCGCGCGCGCTCATTGGTCAAATCTCAGACCAACAAAAAAGGAAAGACAGATCACGCCGTACGTCAAAAGTGAAGCCACCTGTTTATCTATGTGTGTGTAAAAAGGGTTGTCAGTTGTTAAAGTTTTTCCCTATAACTTGGGGAATAATATTTTGGGTAGGCTAATATTGTACGAGTAAGATATTGTTGAGTATGGTATTGTACCTCAATTGTAAGGAAGAATTCCGAAACAAAAACATTTTTTTTACATCGCAAAATAAAATAAAAAAACAATGAAGTACAAAGTGCATTTAGGAGATCACCTTTTATGCAAGAATTGCTTGTGTTAGGAGACTCCGCTCTTTCACTTAGAATTATTCATTAATTTTCAATAGAGTGTTAAAAAAAAAAAAATATATATATATAATATAGGTTAGTAAATTACAGAAAAATCAATCTGTATATAAATGAATGAGCGTAATACAGCTTCTTCCAATAACCATGCACACAGAAATTAAACTATAAGTTATAAGGTAGTTGAAGCGTAAATCATATCATCGTCGTGGGTATGAGTCTTTAAGTAAATTGTTTTGAAATAAAATAGGTACTTAATTATATTTTTAATCAACTTTATTAAATTCAAAAACACCACGATAACAAAATCAATGACTATAGAAAGTACGTAAAAAGCGTCCGCAATTATAAAATAAAAACAATTCAAAAATTAAAATAAACCATGGCTACTAAGAGATGACCAGTGACAACTGACGGCGCCCGTTCACGAACATGACACACACCTGTGCTATGCAATTATGTAATACAAAGGAGATTGAGTTTATGCAAAGATGGTCTTACAATCTTCAGCAGCTCCAACAGTATTTTCAAATGTTAATTAGTTAGTTGTGGTTGTGGAGCAGGACCAGCATTAAGCCAAGCATTTTTATCAGCGATGTAATCCTCCAACTTATAATAAATGTCTGCATGCATAGTGTGCGTTTTATACAAGTTTTGAATTTCGTCTCATTCAGTTGAAGTATGTGGGGAGGAATTTTATTGCAACATTTTAAACAGTACCCCATGAAAGATGAGTCTACTTTAGCCAGCCTGAAACCTGATTGAACTAATAGGTCCCTATTTCTAGTACAATAATTATGTCTATCACTTCGTTGACTAAAAAGATGCAATTTTTTTCTTAAAGAAAAAAATATCAAGAAAATGGGAACAAAAAAAAAATTTTTTTTAGTCGTCTGCTCATATGTATATTTCTATTCTCCGTTTAAAAACCTTGTTGTTGTGTTAATTTTTTGAATTGCTGCCTTTTAGATTTTAGTGTCTGTGAAATTTTTTCTAATTTTGAAATGTGGTGAAAGCGTATTGTTAAATATTTTTCAATGATACATTTAATTAAATGGACCTTATGCTCATAGCCTACAAAATTATGGTCCAGATCCAAGTTTACAAAAATGTTATCCTTCCCTAAAATGATTCTAAAATTTTTGTTACTATATATTTGTACTGATTTACTTTTATTTTTATTTATTTATCCGTTTATTTTTATTTTCAGTATTACTTGGAAATCTAAAATATTAAATGCATAAAAAAACAGACATAATAATTACTCGAAGTAAAAAATATCGAATGGGGAAATTTGAAATCATATTATGGCAACCCTCGCTCTTTAAATGTCACTGTTTTCGTTCGTTCATTCGTTCAGGTTTTTTGTTCCAAATAACCTAAAATTCATAGTTATCTAAATTAAAAAACGATGTTATTTTAAGTACTTACAAGTGAAAGTGACTACACAGGAAGGCATAATTATATTTGTTTTGGTGATGTTAGCTAGACGACGACTCGTGACGTACTAGGAGCGATGAGCTTGGTTTTAGTGTAGGTGTGTGCGTGAGCCTGTGTGTTTTCTTGCAGGAGCTTGGTTTTGTGGCTTCACTCTCGATGTACGGCGTGATCTGTCTTTCCTTTTTTGTTGGTCTGAGGGGTAAACACTCTTGTCATTCAAACCATGGGTAGTTGACTTAAATATAAAAATAAATGACCGAACACAACAAAAAAAAAACCTTATTTTCATTAAAAGATTTTAAAAAGTTTCTATTTGACACCGTGCTTGCTAGCGAAACAGCTGACTGACTAAGGGAGGAATCGCGCTCGCTGCCGGTCAGGTCACATCCCGTACCCCCCGCCCGTGTTGAGACGCAAGTTCGTTGCCCTAGCGCATAGGGCAACGAACTTGCGTCTCTTGTGGTAAAATTTAGATCCAAAAAAAAAATTAAAAAAAGTTGTAATTTTCCATTGATTTTACGTTCTATAAATGAAACCAAACCACTGGTTGCAAGGATAACGGTGTTTACCCTAACAACCTGTAAATCTTCGTTCAAAATGGGTCCTCAATTCTCACACACGTAAAAGTTTATTACGCAAATAAAATGAAACTACTAACTTACAGCTATTGTTTGAAATCCTATAGGCTACTAAATAATTTGTGAAAATTTGTGAAAGCATGAACAGGTCACCACGTCTTGTTGTTTGAAAGTGAGCTTTACAAAATTCGGGCCCTCAGTCCTCCATTTCTTTTTGTTTTCGTTTTATTACGCTTATCGTATGAAAGATAAGACAAATACAAAATTGTCTCTTTTTGTGAAAAAAATTGTGCAACAAATTGGTGTTATTAGTTACTAACTCAGACCAACAAAAAAGGAAAGACAGATCACGCCGTACGTCAAAAGTGAAGCCACCTGTTTATCTATGTGTGTGTAAAAAGGGTTGTCAGTTGTTAAAGTTTTTCCCTATAACTTGGGGAATAATATTTTGGGTAGGCTAATATTGTACGAGTAAGATATTGTTGAGTATGGTATTGTACCTCAATTTTTAGGAAGAATTCCGAAACAAAAACATTTTTTTTTACATTGCAAATTAAATAAAAAACAAATTAAGTACAAAGTGCATTTATGAGATCACCTTTTATGCAAGAATTGCTTGTGTTAGGAGACTCCGCTCTTTCACTTAGAATTATCCATTAATTTTCAATTGAGTCATGGGGTCTCAACTCGAACAAATTATAATTAGTCTTGAAAAAAAATCATAGATGGCAGCATAAGTAACAATTTATGAAATTAACAATCACTAAAAAGCGTTATACGACAAATTTTGGCTGAGGTAATATTAGTAAAAATCAAAACATCTTTGTTTAATGCTGATTTATGTATTTACACTCATAAATCTCGGATTTTCAACAAAAAACTAAGCCGTTTACTTTAATTCGAACCCTTAGAATGATAAAGTAGCAATCTATAAATCATTTTGTTGAGAGCTCTTTGCAATAGATGGCGTTTTACTCAAGTGATGACAGGGTCACTTTAAACTTGCGTTTATGTCGTTTCATTAAGGAAAATCAAACAATATATTTTTTTAAATCTAGTACTTTACGTAGAAATATAAAAATTGAACACCTAGGAAGAAAAAATGTAAAAAAGGAAGAAAAACATCTAGGAGTCTTGCGTAGTATCTAGGCAAGACTCCTAGATGGCGTTAAAAAAACTACAGTCTCTGGCAATTAGTGAGTCGCTGATGCTGCCATCTGTTAAAAAAATGGAGAACGAAAAATAGCCAGCTGAATAGCCAGACTTAGGGTGGTGTCATTTCTTTGTATGGGATTGGGTATCTGTACGTAGTATTATAATATCTGTGATTGAGTGTTAAAAATATATATATATATGTGTATAAATAGGTTAGTAAATTAGCTACTATCCATTTATTTTTATTTTCAGTATTACATGGA
Source organism: Lithophane semibrunnea (assembly GCA_947363905.1). Classification (NCBI taxonomy): domain Eukaryota; kingdom Metazoa; phylum Arthropoda; class Insecta; order Lepidoptera; family Noctuidae; genus Lithophane; species Lithophane semibrunnea. The sequence continues at coordinate 10,723,089 of OX376213.1, read as the reverse complement.
AATCTAAAATATTAAATGCATAAAAAAACAGACATAAATTACTCGAAGTAAAAAATATCGAATGGGGAAATTTGATATCATATTATGGCAACCCTCGCTCTTTAAATGTCACTGTTTTCGTTCGTTCATTCGTTCAGGTTTTTTGTTCCAAATAACCTAAAATTCATAGTTATCTAAATTAAAAAACGATGTTATTTTAAGTACTTACAAGTGAAAGTGATTCCGTGAGACTTTTTCTGTGATTTAGTATTGTTTTTGCACGTTTTCACTACACAGGAAGGCATAATTATATTTGTTTTGGTGATGTTAGCTAGACGACGACTCGTGACGTACTAGGAGCGATGAGCTTGGTTTTAGTGTAGCTGTGTGCGTGAGCTTGTGTGTTTACTTGCAGGAGCTTGGTTTTGTGGCTTCACTTTGGATGTACGGCGTGATCTGTCTTTCCTTTTTTGTTGGTCTGAGGGTCAAATCAAAAGCGCGCGCTTCCCCGGCTTCCTATTACACACTTCCGTCGCTTTTCACGAAATCCTCCCACAGATTCTCGCCGTAGGTGAGTGTGTTCCTTGCACAGATAGCAGGAAAGCGAGACTCAGCGAGAGAGAAAATATTACACATCAAAAACACAACATCCCATTCACCTAAGGGGCAATCATACAACCACAACTACTACCATGCTCCACACGATGTATGGGTCAAGGCCGTACCTGTTACTACGGCATGCAACCACAGTGGCCCTGGCGTGGTCGTTGACCCACATCTCAAGGCCATTTAATTTTAGATTAGTGTAGCGTAGGTACAGTTGGGTGGTGAATGGGACTATGGCATTAATTAATGTACCGACAGCAAAATGAGGGAATATGCATGTGATTCAAATATGGGTCAAATATTTTTTTCTATAAACTATGTTACTTCAGAATTAAGCCTCCATCAATATTTTTGAATAAAATTTCTTTTTGAAGGAGAAATTAATTTTTAAAAAGTCCCAGAAAACTGTGGGTAATTCAAATACTTCAAAAGGCTAAGAGCGGATGTGACGTAACAATCCGGGCTAACAATCAAAATGTCAATGTCAAGTCAATCAACAAGTGTCAAGTCAATGTCAAACGCTCATAGAAAAAGGAGTGTTTGACGTTGACTTGACAGTTGCTTGTCTGTTTTCACGAACTGTGACGTCACCACACCAAGCGCGCCAAATGGAGGGCGTTTAAATAGCCCGGATCGGTTGGATATTTTTAAACATTTTTTTAACTACTTTAAATTGCTTTTTTGCCGTCGAATTTTTTTTTACTTTTATTTGACGATGTAAACTATCGAATAAAAATATTAAAAAAATACATGCATATTCCCTATTCGTTAGTTCTATAACAAGGAAAGGAAATCAAATTTTACACGATGTAGGTAAGGGATATCGACGCCCTAACTGTTACCAGGACTCAGAACATGATTATTTCTCTACAAATTCAACACAGAAAACGAAATGTAGCTAAAACCTATTCTAAATCGGATACGGGCCAATTTGAAAGATAGAAAGAAAATACAATTATTAAGTCACCTCCACACAAAGCAGCCGTCACTCGGCAATCAGCATAGTGCTGTAGTGTCTAACTAATCACCCGAAATCACATAAATAATGTGAAGTTAGGTCAAATAAAAAGACATTGTTTACGTAAGGTCATAATATAAAATAATACTTATAAGGTATAAGAAAGATGAAATTTTATTTTCGAAGGGTCTTGGGTTTGATCCCCAGGTCGCGTCGGGCAGTGAGTAAGGTTTTCCAGCAAGAATTTCTCATAGTAATAAATTCCCAATTATTTCCAGGTTACTGGACAAGCTACCCAACTCCTACGCCTTCACGAAGGCGCTCGGCGAGGCGCTGGTGGTGGAGTCCATGGCACACATGCCCGCTATGGTGCTCAGGCCTTCCATAGGTAAGTTTCTTCAACGGGACCTTTGTGTTGGGATCAATTATCCTTATCTTAGAGTATGTTGGAGTAATCAAATTCCCGGCTAACTTGCAATATTTTTAAAGCTAACAAAATCTGTTTCCTTTGCCATTATGCCCCGACCTCCAGTCCTCGCCAGTCACTCCGGTAAGACAGCAGTGCTACGCGCTCAATTTTCGCATTTTTGAAAGGAATAGATCGGATGTCTGGGTATTCCTTTTATAGACCTTATCCTCCAAGCACTAAACGCGGCTTTAAACCAAACTCCGGTCTTACCCCGCGATGGTCAACTCTTCATCATATTAAAAATCGACCAAGTGCGAGTCGGACGAAGGGTTCCGTACCATTAATTATTTGTATATCATCGATTTTTTTTACATTTTATGATAATTAAACTCACACACTGTCCTATTAATATTACTTGCAAGTTTGTAGGAATGTTGTGATATCGTATACTTTAATGTTTGTAAATATGTGAGCACCATGTATCTATCACATACTTAATTTATTTATTTGTCATTGCTCCATTTTTAATTTTTAATTCTTTTTACCTATTGTAATTTGTATTCTCGATGCATCGTCTTCACATGTAATGATGTACCTATACCAAATATTGGAAAACATTTTTTTTAAAGAGTAACCGTGGAGTTTCTTGCCCATTCTTCTCCATACGAAAACTACCTTTTGGAAGGGGCAACTAGAATCAGTTCTATTTCTATGTATTTGACGTTCAAAAGTGCCTTTAATGTGCCTACTTGTAATAAATTATTTGACTTTGACTTTGACTTTATTATCTATAAAAACGGCAAAAAAATCACGTTTGTTGTATGGGAGCCCCCTTAAATATTTTTTTTACTCTGCGGCAACAGAAATACATCATCTGTGAAAATTTCAACTGTCTAACTATCACGGTTCATGAGATACAGCCTGGTGACAGACGGACGGACGGACGGACAGCGGAGCCTTAGTAATAGGGTCCCGTTTTACCCTTTGGGTATGGAACCCTAAAAAACCATGTCTTGCCTTTACACACACACAGAAAGCAGAAATCGTTCAGAGATTACAAACAAACTATATTCAAGCAAAACTATTTTTTTATTTATTAACCACATTGTCAGTAATTTGATGAATACTGATGACGAGAAAATAAAGATTTTGCAACACTCTTTTCAACTAGTCGAAGATCCGCCCGACACTACCCAGCGCGCCATATTGCAGGCAGAGAGAGACTTTGACCACTTTCCATCCGGTGTCAGATTGTTTCCCAAAACAGCCTGCGTTTTCCCAACCATGTTGTGGTCTGCTTCCAGTCTAACCGGATGCAGCGGACTACCAGAATTTAACAGAATTTTTAAGCCACTGCCTGTCTGACCTACACAACCCAGATATCTAATAATGTATTTTTGTTTTCCAGTGATTCCAATCTGGCAGGAGCCTGTTCCTGGTTGGACTGACAATATCAACGGACCTACTGGATTACTCATTGGTAGGTTTTTGACTTCAATGCTGATGAGAACAGCACTCTATTTGCATAACATAACACAGACGGAATTACAATATCGTTTCTTTTTACCTTCAAAAATATTCATTGCGTTGTTTGTGCTTTTGTAGGCGCTGGTAAAGGAGTGATCAGATCCATGTACTGTAAGAGCAACAGCTACGCTGACTACCTGCCGGTCGACGTGTTTATCAACGGCATTATGATCGTCGCTTGGAACTACTTGAAGAATGGGTGAGTTTAAATTGTTATTGGTATCGTTTATTTTATTGATTGAATTAATTTTCTATTTTTCCAACAAATATATAGGTACTTATTATTATGGTTTGCGGTTATACCTAAGATACCTATTATCTAAGTAATTGTTCTGTTCCAGTGATACGAAGTCCAACATCATAAACTTCACATCGTCTGCCGAGATCAAGGTGACGTGGTCGGAGATGATCGACGCCGGCAGAGAGATCATCATGAACAGGGTGCCGCTCAACGGAGTCGTGTGGTGAGTGAGCACGATACCTTCGGTAACCCCCCCCCCACTAAGATCTAAAACCACATTAATGTTGTTGTCAATAATATTTTCTTTACATGGTGCTGATATATCTAGAGAATTATTAATTTTAAGTTTCCAATATTTTAAAACCCCGCTACTATCTCTAACTTCAACTTAAGGCTCTTACATACTGGCGCGATTCGTCACGCGTCGCGAATTTTAACAAAACATTTTCTGAGAAAACTTCACGGCGAACAATGCGATGGCGTCGCGTCGCGCGACAATTCGCGCTAGTATGTAAGAGCCTTTAAACGTTAACCTTTCGTGCTCAGTAGATATCAATAAGAATGATTACCTAATGCTCGTCATCATACTATTCAATAATAACTGGACTGACCGTGAGCCTGAAGAAGTCCCATACTTATATTTCGTTTATTGGGCCGTGTAAGTATCCAGTTCCGTCGGTCGGCAGGTACCCTGGCGGCTCCATGAAGCACTCGCGGCTGTACCACAACATCTGCGTGTTCCTGTTCCACTGGATCCCCGCCTTCATCATCGACACGCTGCTCTTCTGCCTCGGATATAAGCCAGTGTACGTATTTATTTACTACCAACTATTGAGAATACTTACTGAATACTTATTCTGTAACGGACTTCCGCGTAAGTCTGAGCCTATTGTTATTTGTAATCAAACAAACTCTTCAGCTTTATTATAATAAGCTGAAGAATTTGTTTGTTCGTTTGAAAGCGCAGATCTCTAAAACTACCAGACGGGACGGGATTTAATATTTTTGCATTTGATAGCCCTATTCTTGGAAGGTCGGCTATTAAAATCACCATACAGAGCCGAGCAAAAAGAAAAAAAGTCAGAAAGAACACTAAGCGAAAACGAAGTCAAAGTACGGGCGGGCGACGCGATGCGACCCGGTGGATCGTAGGATATATTTTATGTAAAACAAGTAATTTCGCGCGGACGAGGTCGCGGCCAGAAGCTATTATAATCTTACTTAAGTTATTAATTTCCGTATGTTCCAGGCTATGTCGCGTCCAACGCCGTATCGCCAAAGGATTCGAAGTGTTCGAGTACTACACGAACAACCAGTGGGACTTCAAGTCAGACATCGCACAGACTTTACGACAGAAATTGAATGCCAAAGAGAGAAGGGACTATAAGGTGGATGCTGTGGGTGAGTAGGACAGCAAGCTTGTGGTATGCCTAGATAGAATGCGAAAGAGACGGGAGCAAATAAGAAATTAAATGAAATTGTTTATTCTGTAAATAGGGTATTGGAGGCACTTTCATACGTAACATTAAAAAAAAACTAGTTGGAGTCGTCATTTCCTACCCCTGAGAAGAAATGGCGAATCAAACTCAGGAGTCTAGACATAATCTTGGTCAGATCATGTGAGGACCATGTAAGACTGTGTCTGGCATGGTCTTTGAGAAAAGAACCACACAGATTTCTGGACCTGTGCGGTCATTAAAATTAACTGAGGAAAAAAAAAAATATCCACTAAGTCCGCAGATTCTAGATTGTAATTAGACGTTTACGATGAACTAAAATGGCTTTTGATCTAGTGCACGCAAGCCTGACTGCTGGGCTGGGTTCGACTCCCAGGTGGGGAAAAGTATTATTGGGTTTTACCATTAGGAATGTGCTAGGGGTAATTCTAAGTTGGGCTAGGCTAGGCCGATGATGCCATCAGCAATGTCTCAGTATCATACAGCTCGGAGTCAATATTAGTGACCAATCAATGGCTCGCCGCCTATTAGGGACTTTGCGTATACTAAACACCGCTGCCTATGCCTTTAGTGAATACAGACGTGATGTTATGTTGTGTTGCGGCTCCAGGTCTGGACATCTCCAATTACTTCGAAGACTGCATCAGAGCGGCTCGAGTGTTCATCCTCAAGGAGTATGATGACACGCTACCTGCTGCCAGGAGGCATATGAGAATGTGAGTATTAACGTCGTTCTTCGTAAATTTTATTTGAATCCTAGCAGATTTTAACAAGAAGAGCTTGTCCCACTGGAGTGATGCCACTGAGGAAAGTGAGACTGCACTTGCGCTAGAGCACACACTTGTGTATGTGTACCTACTTGTACCCACGGCTAAGCTACGCATGTGTAGGTTCGCTTTGTATGAAAGTGTAGGCGGGATCGTCCACCGCGAACAGATGAAGCCCACAGCCACGCTGTTATGCACGGAAGAAATGCTGGCAAACAAATGTTTCAAACCTGTCCGTGCACATGCACTGCACGTGCACATGTTATGTAGCAGTTGACGGACAACTTTATTACTATTTAGGAAACTAAAGCAACTAGCTTCGTAACTGTTATGTATTCATGGAACCAACTTATTCAATTACTAATCAGTATTTCATGTTATTTCTGTTTCATGCCAGTATGTACTGGGTGGATGTCACCGTGCGCTGCCTGTTCTGGGGCCTGATGCTGTACTGGTTGAGCGGCTGGTTCACGTCGTCGGAGACTATCGTGGCCGACCACAACGCGGCGCCGACTGTCATCGCCATGGATGCTTAGAGCGGCCATCTTGATTTGTGCTCAAAATGGCGGCCTAATGTTATGTCACAGGTTTAGTTAGACTGTCAAAGTTGTAAACTTGTACGAGTCATAATTATTTTGCTGTAAGAACTAAAACTTTTTATTTGAAAATATAAATGACCTATTGACCTATGATTTAAAAACTTTAAAAAAGGGGAAAGGATTATGATAAAAAAAATGGAAGAGTTAACCAACTTTCGTTGCTGACTTTAATGCTACATATCTTATATTATTTTGATATTTTCTTGAAGTATTCTAACCTCTGACATAAACTACTTCTATCAGACTGCAAACTACTCTAGTGTTAGGTATGTAATTAGTTTAATAATTTTAATGAAAACTCGTAGTGTGTGCGTTATAAACCATAGTACATAAACTAGAGAAAACATATGTAAAAAAACTTGCCTTTACAAGTTTAAATTTTCGCTCCCTTTCATACGACATCGACAGAAGCATACAAAACGCAAACTGCAACATAGGACTTTTGGCGCTCGAATGACATTGACAGGGCTCTGTAGGTAAACCATAGAGTACCTACATTCATTTGTGAAAAATACCTATTGAAATAAGATGGCTGCGTTAGTTCCGATTTTGGCCACGCACCAAAAAACCTTTGTACAGCTATACCTTAATTATCGAGCTGTCACGACATTCTTGTAAACTTTTCCATCTATTGATAATTGAAGTTGTCATTCTATTGCACTATTTGTGTAACACAAACAGGGTACGCTGGAACGTAAAGGGAGCACAGAATTTAATACTGTATTATACAATTGGAGTGCGTTAAGCAATATATAATTATAATAGCTAAGATGTTCATAGTTTAACATGGCGTTACAATACAATATTTTATACTTTCCATACAGTTTTTCTAAAAATCTATCGAAATATAGTGTATTTTTCTTTGTGGTTTAGGCTTTTCTAATAATTTGTTTACAGTGTGATTATTGATTTTAGAAATAAGTTAGTACCTAAGTATATTCAATCTTACTATAAGAATGCTCAAAAGACTTGTTGTACCTACTTATGTAAATTGAAAATGTCCTAGTGTTTAGACATAGAAGGTTATTTTTTTATCAAAATAATGTTTTTCTATGAAATAAAAAGTGATAAGAAATTATATCTTCTGGTTTATTATTGTGTAAAGTTGCATAATAGGTATATGGTCAAACCTCAAATCTCGGTTCTTTCTATTTATGGACCTAGTAGTCGGCGTCACGTGTCATTTATGTACCTAGTAGTCGGCGTCACGTGTCATTTATGGACCTAGTAGTCGGCGTCACGTGTCATTTATGTACCTAGTTGTCGGCGTCACGTGTCATTTATGTACCTAGTAGTCGGCGTCACGTGTCATTTATGGACCTAGTAGTCGGCGTCACGTGTCATTTATGTACCTAGTTGTCGGCGTCACGTGTCATTTATGTACCTAGTAGTCGGCGTCACATGTCATTTATGTACCTAGTAGTCGGCGTCACATGTCATTTATGTACCTAGTAGTCCGCGTCACGTGTCATTTATGTACCTAGTAGTCGGCGTCTCATGTCATTTATGTACCTAGTAGTCCGCGTCACGTGTCATTTATGTACCTAGTAGTCGGCGTCACATATCATTTATGTACCTAGTAGTCCGCGTCACGTGTCATTTATGTACCTAGTAGTCGGCGTCACGTGTCATTTATGTACCTAGTAGTCGGCGTCACGTGTCATTTATGTACCTAGTAGTCGGCGTCACGTGTCATTTTCTTCTATACTTCTCTCTCTCTATTAGTCGTCATATATGTAGCCTTAACATCTTTCACACCTTTCACACAGTCCATCCATCGTTTCTTTGTTCTCCCCCTACTCCTGTAGACATCCACATTCTTATTAAAAACTTTCCTCACAACATTTTCCTCATTCCTCCGCATCACGTGCCCATAACATGACAACCGATTTCCGCACAACTTTTCAGCCACCGGCCAGTATTATATAATGTATAAAAAAAATCAAGTTATAAAAACTAAAACCCAACTACGACTTAAAAGGTATAAACAAGACACCACAGATAGACAAATTAAAAATCCGGAGTCACACGTGTTAGGGTATAAATCGAACAGATTACGTACCTCGTAGTTGGGTTTTAGTTTTTATAACTTGATTTTTTTTTTAAATTCTTTTGGGGTTATAATATATATATTTTTGAAATGTGCTCATTAAGCCCTTTCATTTGATACCCAACATGGTACGATTAAACCATATTTTTTTTTAAGTTCCTCACTTTATGTCCTCTAGAGGGCGCCTTTTTTAATTTAATGTGACTTCACATAGCCTATAACCAGCGGACAATCACGACGCGTCTCACGATACCTCATTTGTCAAATTGTGATTAGTGGTTTGGAAGATAGGAGGGAACAGATGAACATACATACATACATACATACCGGTCAAAATCATAACCCCTCCGTTTTTCTTCGCCGTAGTCGGGTAAAAAAACAAAAAAAAGTTCTGTGGCCATCTGTGTACTCATTTCTTATTCTATCCATTCCACCCCGAAAAGGTATTGTCGGCGTCACGTGTCATTTATGTACCCCCCATTAAGGGCGCACCCTACCTCAGATTTTATCCCACTCGCACCATACTACTCGCGACCTGAGTGAGAACGAGACGGAGTGGGGCGCTAGTGGCTCTAAAGCGTCGAAAAGTTTAGGTAATTGCTTTTTACGTTGAAAATAACGGTAATTAAAAAAAAATGACGCACATAAGACCGCATGCAAAGTTTCATGATCTAATTTGAAGTATTTTTTGAATACCAGTGGTTTATAATTCTGTGCAGAGGTAACTTTGGAATTTTTTTCTATCAAGAAAATTTTATGTAATCGTGTTTTCGCCTCACCTATGACCTAACATCAATCCTCAACTTTAACATATATTTATTTAAAAAATTAATGCTGCAGTATTTTCGGCATAACAGAGGATCATGCTAAGCAATTTGTGATTGGGTGCGCCCTTAAGAAAAAAAACTTATTCATACTATCATTGGTTTATTTTTACAGAACTGTTATATGATCATTATTCTCTTAGCCTATACAATATTTTAGAATTTAGATGCGACACTGAATCAAAGACAGCAGTAGTGCAACCTAAATACATTTTCAAGCCTGTTAATATACCAAAACTCTTCTTAGAACACAATACTTTATTGTGATGAAGATTCAACCAAAATAAATCTAGTAATTTACAAGATAGCCTCCAACATACAGACAGGCATAAAAAATTAAAGTTTTGGCTATTTTTTATTGCCAATTACTTTCACTGCTACAAGGATCTTTTGGCGCTCGAATGACGTTTACATCTGATGTTGAACATTTTTGCAATTTTTTTGTGAAATGTTTTGAAAAACAAGATGGCGGCGTTAGTTCCTATTTTGGCCATCCATCATTTTGGTTGATACTTGTTTACAGCTATAATATGCCGTCTAATAAATTGAAACAGATTAAAAATAAGGGCTATGGTAAATTATTAGACAAAGCCAATAAAGTTACATAGAAGTACATAGGTAAGTACATAAAAATATTTCTAGACAGTGAAATAATAACAAAATACAGTATTTTGTCTTACATACCTATAATGAATTACCATATTCAATAATAATATAAGTAAAAAAACAATAACTTAAAAATGTTTTCTGAGTTTTAATCATATATTCTGAAGATCGACATGTTTTTATTTCAAAAATGTGATACAAAAAATATGTTAAGCAAGTAAAATAAAATACAAAAAAAATACGATTTACAAATTACAATATTTTTTTGGTAAATATTCTGAAAGAATTAAAATAACAGAATTTATTTTCTAGAATTACAGGTACATCAATATTTCTTAAAACTATAAAATGAGGTTCAATACAGGGTGGTTTTTTATTCAGATCATTTTTTTTTTTTACCCGACTGCCCCAGAAGTAGGGTAATGTTTTAACACTTCAGTGATGAGTAGGAACAGGAAATAAGAATCTGCATAGCTATACATACTTATCCTACTTTTAAGGCCCGTATTAATAAATTGTTCTTTCTCATTTGAGAGGTCACTTAACGGTTCTTAATTATAATAATAGCATTGTAATTATATTTATTAATATAATATGAAATACTGATGACCGCTTTTAAAAGAGAGCTCTCAAATGAGATTCTGCAATAATAGTCAATTTTGCAGTCCAGTTCTGTGGTGTCCGGCAAATTATGTTTTACTTATGTAACTAGATCAAATTGACCAATTGTTTACAAAATTTAATTTTAACTCTACCGTAAGCGACCCGCAAGGAACCTGAACAAATAATATCCCGTAGCCGCTTGGAACAGTTTGTGCAGCCAGTATAATCTGAAACAGGAAACATATTCAAATCATCTTCTGACTGGATAGTACTAAAGCACACTATTTCGTAACAACCGCGTTTTCTTTTTAATAATTCATCATCAAACAGTATGTTTTCAAAATAGCTTCAACGCAATGGACGCTGTAAAACTAAGCGATTGTCGGTACAAGTGTGTTACCTATACAATTAGGATGCACCCTATAAACCTGTTCTGTAAAAATCTCACCACGAAAACTATGGTGAAGTAAGTTTGAAGTGAGCTGTCATTCCTCCTGATGCTAGGGATTGTGACTATTGAGAGTTCACTTCAATAGATATCCGTTAAACTCACCTTCTTAACTTAGTCCGCGCCACAGGCAACGACTCAGCCGTATCCTTCAAGATATACCGCCTGATGCCGAACATATAAGCACCAATATACGAGTCCCAGTCGAAGTCAGCGGGCCAATGAGGGAAGGCGCCGGAGTCCCTGGCGACGGTGGCATCGTCGTGGAGGGCCGTCAGCTCGGCGACGCCGAACTGCCACTCGTGGTTGGCGAAGTATTCGCCTGTGGCCGCCGCCATCTTAAATCGGCGGGCGAGCTTCATCATTCTGGGGGACGGAAGATTTTTAAAGTCAAGATAATTCATGAAGGATAGAAGACAGGTGGAACATGCTTTGTTTAATACAAAATATGATATCGCTGTTCATATTATTATTCAGTATCATCTCCACCTCATCCGTTTTTCGAGCAATGCAAAATGAAATGTATGGGAAAAGTGTTCGCGATTTGTGACTTTTCTAGTTCTCCACCTACCTTGCTTCTCTAGTATTTTTAGGGAACTGTATCGATTGGCATCATAAAAATAAAACGTTACAATTGCCCATTTTCTAGATGACTGTAGTACCATTTTTCTAAAAGCTGTGAATGCAGTTAGCAATTTCTTAAAAAGTTAAGGACAGTCTCCTAAAAACATTTTCCTGTAGCTGCAACGGTCTAGACCGATAACCGTTATTGACCCGTTTAAAAAATCCACCCTGTATAGTTACATGGCCTTCCTCCCCTGCGCTCGTAGCAGCAGGTCGTACATGAAGGCCGGCAGGAAGTGGCACGTGATCTCCCAGAACGTGTTCATGAAGCGGGACTCCGTGAACGAGAAGTTTGGGTACCACATCACGTATCTGGGAAAAAGAGACGATGTATTTATTGCACACTTCTCGTCGATCATTTTTATAATGTCTTGCAATGAAAGATCATGATTGTTCTTATCACTAGGTATTTATTGAATACTCTCCAACTTCATTACACTTATCCAATCTAGTGGCTCTGTCGGAACGTGTGAACTAGATTGGATAAGTGTAATGAAGTTGGAAAGTATTAAATATAGTGATGAGAACAACAATTATCTTTTACTAGCTGTGCCCCGCGGTTTCACCCGCGTAAGTCTCGATCCCGTGGGAATATAGGGATAAAACGTATCCTATGTCCTATTCCAGGTCATGGTCTACCCGTGTGCCCATCCTCTCCTCTCTAGAGTAGGGAAGTCGCGGCGGGGCGGCGCCGGCTTCGAACGGTCGCGTATTGCATTGATAAACTCGTGATAAATTCGAAATTAAATGTCCGATTCGAATGAATTAAAAATTATTTTACTGTTACATAAATACCCTTGATGTTAAAACTATTTATTTGAATAAGAATTAATATTATTTTGATAAAACTCCTTCGCAAATAATGCAATAATTTCGAACAAATTTGATTACCATAAAAAAGGGTATAGTGAGTCAATCTTAAAAGATAGACATATGCTGTCGCGGACTTTTTTTTAGAACTTTTACAGAGAAACAATTCCATCATACATTATATTTACGTAACATAAACCGTTTAAGCAGCGCACGCAACGGAAGCCCTTAAAAAGAAATATTTTTTCCCGTTTTTGTAACATATTTCATTTATGCTCCGCTCCTATTGGTTGTAGCGTGATGTTATATAGCCTTTCTCGATAAATGGACTATCCAACACAAAAATAATTTTTCAATTCCAACCAGTAGTTCCTGAGATTAGCGCGTCCACACCAACAAACAAACTCTTCAGCTTTATAATATTAGTATAGAGTATAGATTACAAGACATTATAAAAAGGATAGCCGGATCTAGAAGATTTTCAGTTGTAGAACAAAAATCATCAACAGTCACATCCAAATTATGTTCATCAGGGCTACCTTTGTCTACCTCATTGCATGATCGAAATATAAATCGACATTGATCGAAGGTAAAGCTATTTCGATCTTTGTTGTCAATTAATTAAATATAGTTTTCTATGCAATAGTCTGCTCAGTGCCATAGCTGCAAAAGGTATTACCTATGTGTCCTGACTTGATACATTAAAGAATTTGGAAACTGACGCAGATATGTGACAGCACAACATTTCCAGTCGGTATTCCATTATCCAGTTAGTGGGCAACATAATACCTCTTGGTAAGACTGGCTTGTCAGACTTTCGGGCTACTGACTACCCGTTTAAGATCTAGGAATGGCAGCCGGGACCAACGGTTATCAGAATCAAGGAGGGGTCTGGGTATGTACAGTCACGGACTTTCATTGATGAGCCACCTGGCACTGTTCGTATTTTAACCGTGTAATGCAAATCGGGTTTATTCGGTTCCCGACACGCAAAGTCATATGTCTTCGTATTAGAAGAAGAAAATTATATTTCATACCGGTTGGCTAACCTGAGAGCCAGAACTACAAACTTGACAGCAGAGTGACTACTCAAAGTCAACCAATTGCAGGTCTAGCAACGATAAATAATTGTTGCTAGGTTACTGTTGCGATAGTAACGTTAGCGTACGGAGAAATTCTCTGACATCGATATTTCAACTGTCACTGTCTTCAGTTAAGTTTTCAGAATTATTGAGTTAATGAGCTATGATTCAAAGGAGGTCAATGGAGGTCGGTATCAAATAGATTGGATAAACTTAATGCAACATTGTATTTATTTTTATCATTGAGAACTTATTAGTCAACCTCTATGGATATTTCCGATTAAAAGTAATTTATTTGTGATCGTGTTTACGAGCTTGCGATTTGAGTTCGTGTTTAATCGTGTAATCTCGTAAATGTATGAAACTGCAAAATTGAAAAGTTTGAAGGTGGCTCATCAATTAAAGTCCGTGACTGTACCTAATAGATGATCACCCGTCCACGGTCCGAGTTGGGCAAGCGATGCTTAACCTAGAAGATCGACTCATGTGGCTGTTCTCATAAGCTGGCAAGTAAAAGTAAAATAATAACTTACTTGGTGGGATTCTCCAGCGCCCATTTGATGCATAGTTTGGTGAACTGGCCCCATTGAAGCGGGTTGATAGATCCTGATGTTACATTGTACACTGGGCAACGACCAGGCCTGCAATAATTATAGGAAACAGTTATTTTAGAAGATCCATAAATATTTGTAGTAGGTATAATAATAATAAATGTTTGCGCAGACACATGTGCAGTCTCGCTCTACAGGATGACAATCCGGCACTCGTGGGGAAAGATCAGGCGCACGATTAGATTGCTTTACGTTTTCCGAGGCTCAGGGGTGTCACACTCCCAACTTCCCAACTCCTGGCTGTTATAGTACTTCTTGACAGAAAACTGAAAAACTTTTTTGCCAAACGTGGGCTTTGATTTGATAGCCTTAAGACTATCAAACTAATAGCCACTGGCTAACAGTTTGACCAACAAGGCATTAAAATCCTTAGTAGGTAAGTGGAAGAATGTCGAAGTTAAGGTTCACGGTGATGTTTAATTTATGTACACATATTAGGACATTATAGACTCACTGCTTGACCCCCTGTCTCCAGGCAGCCAGGATGCAGGAGTTGACCACCATGTCGACGGGAACCAGGTCCACCACGTAGCGCTCGCGGCAGTACCCGGAGCGGTAGGTGCCGCGGGATATCTCCATTATTATACCTGAAAGATGAAGGAGTTACTAAAATTCTTCAGCAATTATATAGTGATACGTCATACACTCGTCATTAACAGTAATGAAGCTCAAGATACTTAGTCGTATATTTAACAAAAAAATAGATTTTTTAAAGTAATGTAATAATAAGTTATGTATTTATGTTTTTAAAAGTATGTAAACATGAGGTGGAAGGGACAAATCTTACTCTTGTAGGAACTGGGACATGCCGGTTACCTCACGATGTTTTTCTTCAACGTTTTGAGACCAGTGGTGATGAAATAATTTACACGAAGTAAAGCGCCTGTCTGGGTTCGATCCTACGACCTACAACTCGCGGCCGTTACCTCTGGGCCACCTGCTATCTACCTACTACCTACTGGATTTCTAGTTGTGTGACCGTCGGACTGCCATGTCATAGGTCTCCAGTTCGAACCCATGCCACGCACCTCTGACTTTTCAGATTCATGTGCGTATTGTGTAACCATCACATGCTTTAAAAACGGTGAAGGAAAACATCGTGAGAAAGCCGGCATGTCTGAGAGATATTTCGAGCAGGGGCAGCCTTAAATCTCTGACACCAGGTTAGTCACTACACGAAAAGAAGAAGACCTACTTAATATTGGAGGAGAAATACCAGCTACTATAACTTTTAAATGAGTTTTAAGGGTCGTACGGTGGCATTCTGTAGTTTATGTTTACCCCCCTGGGAAAAGGCGTGAGTTTATGAAATGAAATGAAATGAAATTTATTTATTTGCCAGAATATAGGTACTTGCATTAACATGGTAAAATAATATTCGACTTATCAGTCGTGCAAATATTTCTGGTTGGTACATGCATTGGTAATAATAATCATAAAGGACCATGGGGGATTTTGTATGGACTCCGTCCCCACCCTCCAACAGTCATAGGATACGTGTCAATATGTTTTTAGGGATCCCGAGAAAGACTTACTGTCTTGCTCCATTGCAAAATCAATGGGGTTTTTTTGTAATAACAAAAAACTTTTCTGTTAGCTAACCTAACCTAAGCTATAATTGCCTATCCTTGCCAAACATAACCTAAGCTCACCTAACCTAACAGTGATAATTTGATCTTGGATTTTGAAGGTCAAATGGAACTCCTCAATGATGAACAGCATTTGTGTATTCTTGTGATTGGATAATTGTACAAAAAACTTAAAAAAAAACGGCTAACCTAACCTATTTTTTTTTTTAATCCTCATGGATGACCTCTGCCCTGGGGCGGGCGGAGGGGTCTGTCAGACTCTTACTGACTAAAAACCACCCCAGTGTTCCAGCTCACACCTTCGCCGGGGGTCACGGGAACGTAAAATCTTCCGCAACCCCAGACTGGCCCGCCATTGCGGGACTCCTCAGGTCAGGGGCCCCCCCGTGACCCGAGGAGTGAGGTGTTTGACTCGCCCCGTGACGTCTAAGAGGGGCGCGCGTGGAACACTACGCACCGCCACCTTGGGTCCTGATGTGTAGGGGGCGACAGACGTCCCCGAGTCCGTCGTCCCTGGACCCATTTAGGGAGGCTGAAAGAGGGTGTTTACCGCCCTCCGCCGACGCCCGGTGCGCCTGCTGCGGGCCGGGTGAGTGGAAGAGATCTCCCTCTCCCTTTCCGCAGCCACCTTCTGCGAAACGACTGTCTCATGGAAGGAAACCACCGCGTCCCAGGACTCCTCGCTGCCGACCATCGACTCGACTACGGCCGGCAGCGACAAGTCACTGCCTTCTTCTGAGATGAGGGCACGGCGCGGCCCCTCCTAAGCGGGACACTCTGCCAGCGTAGGCCGCGCCGTGTCCTCCTGGCATTCAACGTAGTGGTGACACCGGGCGTCCGGCTCCCTGTTTATGCGACACAGGTACTTCCCGAAGCAACCATGCCCCGAGAGCACCTGCGTCACCCGAAACGACAGGGAGCCGTGCCTCGTCCCGAGCCAGCGCTCGAGCACCGGCCGGACCGCCTCGATGATGTCGAGGCCGGCGGTAGGGCGTGAAAGCCTGTCCCGCCATTCCGCCACCAAGACCTCGCGAAGCTGAGACCGATGCAGCTTTATGTGTCGCTGCATCGGTTGCTCACCCCGCACTCTCGCTTCCTCGCGCCACCGATACGATGACGCGAGTACTTTCGCCTCGAGGTCCCAGGGCGGGGATCCGGCCAGTGCACAAGCCGCCTCGTAGGAGATCGTGCGATACCCCCTGATGACTCTGACGGCCATCGCTCTCTGCCGCTTGCGCAAGACTGCGATACTACCGGCCTTCAGGTCAGCCGCCCAGATCGGGGCCCCGTAAAGGGCCATCGATCGCACGATTCCCACGTAGAGCCGCGTTGACAGCGCACAGAAGCTGACCTAACCTAACCTAAACTTTTCGGTTAGCTAACCTAACCTAACCTAAACTTTTCGGTTAGCTAACCTAACCTAAGCTATAATTACCTATCCTTACCAAACATAACCTAACCGAACCTAACTTTAAAAAAAGGTATCAGAGAAAAAAAAAATGGTCCCTGATAAAAAGAAAGGTAGTCATGAATGAGAACCATATTTAGGTCACTATATTCTATGCCTCTTAAGTGCAAACTAAGAAAATATATAAATGTAAAATAATGCTAATATTGAATAAAAAAAGTAATATTCCAGGAAAACCCCACATTTTTGAAAAATGTCGCCATAGTAAAAAAATATCGAACCCACCAGACGCTTCGAATGACACTAGTCTCAAGCGTGTTGGTGGGTGGGGACGTTTCTTCCCATGGTCCTTTACATCAATGTCATTACAATAGTCATACACATCATAATCATAATAGAATTTACAGTCTTGCTTCGTCAATATTAATTAATTAGGCACATTACATTATAAAATATTATATTAGTTTTAGAATATATCTCACAGTCAAGACTGTTCATCAATGTATAAATTAGATTTTTAAGTAATATCAATAATTATAATTTAAACAAGTGTTCGCAAATTTAGTTTCATCATGTCTGTTTAAGATTTAAAATTTAAATAATTATCTATTGAATAAAAACATCTGTCACAAAGCCAATTTTTTAAAGTTCTATTAAATTCTAAATTATTCATTTTATGTATGTAAATACGATTTATTAAATAGTACTTTTTAATAAACAGTATTTCATAAAAATATTACGTTTCTTTGTTCTGAATTAGTCTTCGTAAAGTCGCCTGAATGGCCCTAATATCAATATTTGTAAACTGTTTTCACTCACCAGTGACTCCGTAGACATTATCGATCCATCCTGGGTATGGCTCCTGTAGGGCAGCGGTCACTGAAAATAACAGAAAACCATTATTACTCACTAAAACTACAAACAAGTTTAGGCGACGAATAGACTATACACATGAGTTAACTGGCCCGTGTATAGGTGACCATTACATTAATACTGAGTTAACCGGCCTGTGTATGGGTGACCATTACATACTGAGTTATCTGGCCCGTGTATAGGTGACCATTACATTAATACTGAGTTAACTGGCCTGTGTATGGGTGAACATTACATACTGAGTTATCTGGCCCGTGTATGGGTGACCATTACATACTGAGTTAACTGGCCCGTGTATGGGTGACCATTACATACTGAGTTAACTGGCCCGTGTATGGGTGACCATTACATTCTGGGTTAACTGGCCCGTGTATGGGTGACCATTATACTGAGACCTTTCCGTGCCTCGGAAAGCACATTCTGCCATTGGTCCCGGCTGTCATTTGTAGATCTTTGACAGTCGTTACGGGGTCAGAAGCCTGACGTAGGTCTGACATGTTTCAAACAGGTATAAGTCCAATGAGCACAAAAACTTTGAGCGAAAAGCCGACTGCCTCGTTGGTCTAGTGGTCGCAAACGCTACTGTAGAGCATGAGGGCCTGACTTCAATTCCCCGGGGGGTCGGGCAAGGGGTTATTGGGTTTTTCTCCGTAGCAGCCGTGAGCCTGGATCTGTGCCCGGTTGATGACAACGAGTTGGCGAGTAGGATCATTCTTGATTGTAATATGAAATAGCTATATCACGGCCGATTGACGTAGGGTTGCTATACTATTCATTTCCCTAACTTTTCTATACGAACAAATTAATCTTCTTTCTTTTGCGTGTGGTTGATGGTGACTAACCTGGTGTCAGAGTTTTTATGCCGCCCATGGGCCTCTGACTTGGCTTCACATGCAGTCGAGAAATATCTTTCAGCTACGTACAAAATGATGAGCCTACAGGCCTGCCTCACCCTTAGAGAAATACAAGCGTGATGATGTTAAGATAATGTTATTTTTCAAAAATACTTATATAATTTTCCCGCTGGGCTACAAATCTTGAACGGGCTATTTTTACGCCATCGCAAATCAATATTTTCGCGTTTCTTAGTAAGCAGCTGTGGCATAAATTTTTAATTAAAATTATTGGAAAGCCATGTCGTGTCAATCGATATGATCGCGGTACGTCAAACTTATATGAATTTATGATGAGCTTTGCTTTGAATTGCTTGTCAATCTTTACTTAAGTATCAAAAACCTTACCCTTCTTTTGGGGCTGTCGGGTAAAAAGTCCTCGGCTGACTGACTTAGATACACAGATCGCATTTTGACCTCATTTTGCAAAATAAATAAGGCATCTCGATTGATGTATGAATGTATGATTTTAATGTTCATATTCATATGAAACGTTTACTCATGAATATGAGGAGCTCGTGACTAAGTAAAAACAGCCGCACGGGTCGATCCATCAGGTTAAGCTACGCTAGCTGGGGTTGGTCCGTGGATGGGTAACCATCTGTACATACCAAGACCCCGACGTGCCTCGGAAAGCACGTTATGATGTTGGTCTCTGCTGTCATTCGTGGATCTTTGACGTTACGGGTCTTCAGAAACTTGAAAGTCTGACAACCAGTCTTACCAAAGGGTATCGTGTTACCCAGTGACGGTTTGTGGAGGTCAGCTATGCAGTCGCTCCATGTAAAATACTGGTATTCAGCTGCATCCGGTTAGACTGGAAGCTGAACCAATATAATTTTTAAAAGGCAGGCAAATAATCCGACGGCCCTTCTTACGGGGAGTGGTCAGCGCTGGCTGCCCATAGACATGTGCAATACAAGAGGCATCGCAGATACGTTGTCACTCCAGAGACAATGCTGTCGGGGCCGTTACCACCGACCACCACTGCTCTCTACTGCTGTGGGTGTATAAGAGGCCCAAGCACGTACCTACATAAACAACTATGATAGATAGCCATCTAAAACTATTACGCCTAAACATAACATGAATTATATTCATAGCATTAAATAAATTCATTGTATGCATAGTACAACTCTAAATCGCTTTGTCCCTCTAAAAGGACTTACCGTATTAGTAATGTCCTTGGATCAGGTCAATTGTGTTGTGCTAGTTGCAAATTAATTAAAGGATCAAAAATTTTCCGGAGGCCGGAGGTGTACCTATAGTACGGTAGGCCGCACGTCAGTCGTGAAAAAACCAGTTTAAGCTGGCCCCATAATCTATTGTAACTCCGTACTACGCTAGGTCAGCTCAAAGTCAAAGTTACCACCGATGAGCGGTGGACTGTACTGTCGCAAATAATTAAGAGAAACAAAAGTTTGTCGAAGTTCATTGGGCTGCCAAAAGTGTGTGGTATACCCACATTTTGCCTGTAATGTTTAAGTCCCTTGTAATAGGCGAGCCTATTGCCATCAACCAGGCACAAATCCAGACTTAGGCTAATGAGAAATTTGTGGTGAAAAGACCCGATAACACTTTGGCCGTCATAGGCATCGAACCCAGAAACTCTTGCTCGACAGCAGGCCTCCCTCTAACAACTAAACCACATGTCAATGTACTCATTATAATTTCATTTTTGGCTACCTTACGTACTAAATAGTTTCCTAATCAGGTTACACTAAATGACGGGTCATGAATTACAATTGAAGTATTGATGTTTTGCTTTGTTTTCGGGTTGCAGTTCGGAAATCCAGCACTGAATTTGCTTAATAGTGCTGAACAGGGCAAGTTAGTAGGCTGCATACAATCTGTAGGTTTGTTTAAATTCAACTGCATCCCGAACAACTGTAAATATTATATGTCCCGTTGCAGAAAGGCTCCCAACACAACATTAGCAATCGACTACTGGTGGCATTGCAAAACGCGACAAGTCGCGAAATCCGCACATTTTTTTGTACCCGAGTGTGGTTGTATCTTTCCAAATGGTATCAGCAGATCAGCAAGCTATATTATCGCTAGTTTTTTGAGCCACAGCCCGGCGACAAACGCTCCTATTCCATCGATCGTAGTTACTGATTTCGGGTGGTCTTTTTTACACCTAAAAACACATAAGTGAGCATAATCAGCTTATAATGTTCCCACTGCTGGGACACTGGTCTCCTCACTGTGAGAGGACACGAAGGGTTCCGAACCAACAAATACTTATTTTAGTAAAAACACGCCGAAAATAACACGTTTCATAAATGGAAGTTCAAAATTAAAAGGGGTCCTTTCATTTTGAACTTTATTGCTGTTATAGTGGCCATAGTAGCACACTCTGAGAAAATTTTGAAAGAAACATACATTTATTTAGTTTTCATTAAGTATTTCAAGTGTCTACCTATTATGTTTCAAAAGATACAACTCTGTGACAGACAGACGGACGGTGGAGTCTTAGTATCCTTTTAAACGACTGCCCAACAAATAAAATATTGATTGACAAAACATTGGTTGCTTGCGAGCCATCATGAGCCCAATCGATCGCCCATGACTATTTGATGAATGTCATGAGAAGCAGGGCGAGACTGGCGCCTTGTGGGAAACGATACACATGATGATAATTAGTGTGACCTGCCCGGGGACACTGTGTGACCTGCCCGGGTTCTCAGAAGGTTGGGGGAATAGAGCGTTCCTCCTAACTTTTGATAGGGTATTGTTGATTATTTTTCATTTGACATTGTTCTCACATAATCTAGAAGCACCAAGAATACTGTACCCAGGATTTTGTAATATCTATATCCATTTTTAAAAGAGTGTCCTTGGAGTTTCTTGCCCGTTCTTCTCTATCTACGATTTGGAATGGGCAACTAGCTTCAACTTTTTGACTAACTGACCGATTCTTTGACAATTCAAAAGTGCCTGTAAATGGTTTAATTGAAATAAATGCTTTGAGTTTGAGTTTATTACTGGAGTAAATTTTTTTTAGAGCTTCTTTTGTTAATCTTTTAACAATCTATTTTAGTTGTTTTCATTAAAGGATAGGCTGGATTTTTTGTTTGTATGTCAGTGTGCTTTTAGGTAGTTAAATAAGTACTTAAAGGAAGCGTTTAGACTTTAGATACCCTAGAAAAACAAAAGAATGTAAGGTCAAGGAATTCGATTGTAAACAAATTGACACATTACGTCATTACGCTTTTTAATACGACTGATAAAGAGTAACAGTGATTTGAATTTTGGTCAATTTAAGTTGATAGTAACTTAACTTGTTAAGTAATCTGTTTTCCTAACTGCACATAACATAACATACCTAAAGCCGGCAAGACACAGTCACTTATTTGAACACTTGTGAGGTAGGTACTAATTATGTGATCAAACTTTGAACAAATACTCCAATACCCGTGCCTCACAAGTGTTCAAATATTGTTGCTGTCTGACGCCAGCTTTATATAATGTAACATTATTTACAAATTTTAAATACAGAATTTTTTTGATCTATGATCAAGATCAAAGATATGATAGTGTAATACCCACCATAGGATACACAACGTTCGTGCCACGTTGACAAGGGGTCGCTGTTAGGTTAAAACAAGATGGCGGCGTTAGTTACGATTTTCACCACGCGTCCAAGAACTGTGTAGCGTATAAGTACTTAAAGGACTTATCTAAGTATTCTTGTCTAAGAATACTTAGATAAGTATAAGTACTTATCTAAGTATTCTTTTTACCCGACTTCAAAAAGGAGGACGTTTCCAATTCGACTGTATGTTTGCTACGCGATTACTCCGCCGATTATGAATGACTTACCTATAGAAGGTCTGACGATGCACACAGGTAGGTTGGTGTGACTGTACACGATGGACTCCGCCAGAGCCTTAGTCAGCGTGTAAGGGTTGGGGTGCTCGCCCTGGAAGAGAATTTTATTATTACTCTTAGCTTGACGAAAAGCAGACAATTCCAAAGTGACTGTAAATAAATGGTTTAATTGAAATAAATTGATAAATGATTTTACTTATATCTATAAGTAGGTTTGTACAATCACAAACTAGATGAGGTCGGCGCTTCCTGTCTGACTACTCGTGAGAAGAACGGCCGAAACAAACTCAGAGTGACAATGTTTTGCTTCTAGTACTGCCCATCTACTGGCCGTGTTTTTTCACCATGTATGGCTTTTCTACACGTTTTTTGCAGAACGGAGTCGCTTGAAGGAGGCCCTATATCCAACAGTGGTCATCTTTTGTCTGAATAATGATGATAAACATTCAAAAACATAGGTAAAACCAACCTGTAGAGTCTCAGAGATGACTTCCACAGTCTCCGGCGGCAGCATCTTGGTGCACCTGACGATGCTGTCCGGGTCGTAGGGTGGCGGGTACACTCGCTCCTCGATGAGGGAGCGCGGTGCGTTGCTGTAGGCCGTTGATACGTGCACCAGGGCCTGGTAGAGAGATAGAGATGTAATACCACAGAATTGACATTTTAACTAGTTGAGCTACTTAAATTATGCTATCCATGCGTCATGTTCGTGATTGAGCGCCGCCAGTTGGGATTGGTCATGGGACACTACCATGGTATGGCAATCAGGTGAACAATCAAGTTTCTTGACTGTGCATTGTTCTCGCAATCATTTTTGTTTTTTTGGGCACTTGTATAACAAAGTGTCTATGATATTGTTAAAATTTCATTGAAATGACTAACCACGGTGCGTGTTGCATACGTGGTCTACCTTGACAGTCATAGGTGGTCTTCAGTTTGGTTCAAATAATAATGAATGTGTCGGTTGAGCTGACCATGTATTGTAGGCTATTAATATTACATACCTTCAACCTATGCATATCCTCAGCCAACTTCAGCAGCGAGGCAGTACCCTGCACGTTCAGGATGGTGGCAGCATGCAGCGGCTCTGTGAACCTCACAGTAGCAGCGGAGTGGAACAGGGTGGTCACCTTCCCCAACAGTTCTCGCTGTTCAGGGCTCACTCCGAGGTTGGGGGCAGAGACGTCGCCAGTGATTGGGTAAAGCTTGCCGAGGCGTTCGGGCCAGCGGGCTCTGATGCGATCGAAGACCTAGGGAGGAGAGGGTGTTTGATGTCTTTGTTTAAATGGTTTTTTTTATTGCCTCGTTGGTTGTTGTTGCAAACACGCCTGCTGACAATAGAGTCCTGGTCATTCCCAAGTGGGGCTAAGTTTAATTGGGTTTCTCAATCAAGATTATCTCTGTAGCAGCTGCAGCCAGCATTCTGATTCTGATTAACGCACATTACTCGCAGAACAGATGGCCGATGGGGCTGATAGGTTCAGGAGTGGCGATCGCGTATCAGAAGACGTAACGATGGAAGGCCTCCCACAAGGTGGACAAATGACCTTGTGGAGGCCGCAGAAATCTGCTGGATATGAGAAGCCCAGAACTGGTCGAACAGGCGGTGCTTCGGGGAGGCCTATGTCCAGCAGCAGACGTCTTTCAGTTGACATGATGATTTATCATAATCATTATGTCAACTGAAAGAAACCGGTATTATGGGACTCAAGACATCGAACCTTTTGTTCACGCCTACTAAAGCGTACCTACACTTACCTACAAGGACAGAAGTTTTGAAAAAACTTTTTACAAAAAAAAACAACCGACTTCAAAAAACAAACAAAAAAAGTGAAAAATAACTTTAATTTCCGAAGTCGGTGTCTGCTTTTCAATTTTCGTTTTTTGCCACTTTTTTTGTGTCTGTTTTTTGAAGTCGGTTGTTTTTTTTTTGTAAAAAGTTTTTATTTTTCACTTTTTAGTTGTGGTACCTACCTGACACAAATTCGTATACCGTTATCTGCTATGTAAGTAACAGTGACGGAGTGAAATAATTATATCGTCTACATACGCAAAGTGGGAAAAATACGTAATTATTGAAGCTAACTCAAAAATTACGCAAGCAAAATTAATAAAATTTATATGGGACCACCTCTGAAGCATGACCTACCAAACAATCATCAAAATCGATTCATAATTGGCGGAGTAATCGCGTAAAATAAAAAATAAAAAAAAACATTAAATGTGACGTTTTTGAGTTTTTTTTTACTAGATTTAGATCTCGTATTCTCGATTTTTCCGACTTAAAAACAACCCAAAAAATATAGTTCTTCGTGGAGAAGTTAGTGACAAGAAAAACGTAAACCGTGAATAAGGATAGGTACCATGTATAAGAAAAGAGGCAGCAGATCAAAGACAAGATAGATGGATTGTGTGAAATATAACATTACGTCAAGAAAGGACAGGACAGAAGGACAATGTGATGACGGCTTAGAAGTAGGTAGATGGCTTTAAGAGTAGAAGACCAAATAAACGATGGATGGATTGTGTGAAAGATGAAATGGCTTAGAAAAGTGGTTCCTACCAAGTTGACAGCTGACAGAGATCTATGGTAGAGAAAACGTGCTGCGTTGACCACAAATAAAGATGATACCTTGAACATACGTACTACCTTCCAAAAAAAGAAAAAATAAGTATCACACCAACCTGATTCTTAAGCAGTTCCTTATACCTTTGCTCCACAGTAAGGCCTCTCTTGGGCCTCATCAGGACATAAATCGTCTTGATCCCAGGACAGCTCCTCAGGAGCTTCTCCAGCAGAGCCTTGCCAACGAACCCTGTTCCTCCAGTGACCATGACCACAGAGTCCTCGTAGAAGTCAGCGATGGCTTCGGAGGACTTGTCAGGTTGCTCCAGGTTCATGTGGTTGCTTTCATAGTTCATGTTGAGGGTGTTTAGGTCATTTCCGTTCAGCATTTCTATGTGTTTTCTACAATAGAGGGGGATTTTGTAGATATGGACACTATGGACAGTGAGTGTGTGAGTTTATTTGTGAACGAAGTAAACGTACTTAATTTTAACCTGAACTTTATTAGGTACTAGCTGCGCCCCGCGGTTTCACCCGCGTAAGTCTCGATCCCACGGGAATATCTGGATAAAAAGTATCCTATGTCCTATTCCTGGTCATGGTCTACCCCTGTGCCAAATTTCATTCAAATCCGTTTAGCCGTTTTAGCGTGAAAGCGTAACAAACAAACAAATTCACCTGCGCATTTTTATTATTAGTTAGGACTAGCTACGCCCCGCGGTTACACCCGCGTAAGTCTCGATCCCGTGGGAATATCGGGATAAAAAGTATCCTATGTAAGTATCCAGGTTATAAGCTATCTGTTTGCCAAATTTCATCCAAATCCATTCAGCCGTTTTTGCCTGATTGAGTAACAAACACCCAAACACACAAAGACACAAACTTTCACATTTATAATATTAGTAGGATTCTATGAGACGCTTACTTAGCAAACTATAAAGTGCGGTTTATGAATCTTGCCCTAAGTTTAGGCGTAATAATATATCTAAATACATATTGTAACATACTGGTAGTCGTCCATTTTCGTTAACATAAATTTGGCGTCCATTTTGCACCGAAGTCGCTTCCAAAATATTACGTCTGTAACAATAGAGGTAATAATTGTAACTGTTTATAATATCTTTGTATCAATCAATATCAATAGATAGATAGTTTTGCACAACTATTTGTTCTCGTTGAGGTGGTTTCCTGATTCATAAAATACTTTGTATATTCCGTAAATAGAATATCAGAATCACTTTTACACGTCGTTAAAAAAATAATAAGCTAAATGGAGTCAACATTTCCTATCTGAGAAGAAATGATGAAGCAAACTCAGAGGTCACAGTCTCTTTTAAAGCCCAGACATAATCTAGATCAGGTCATGTGAGGACCATGTAGATTAGTGTCTGCATGGTCTTCTGAAGTAAGACCCACACAGATTTGAGAAGACCTGACCAGTCAGTGCCAGCATTTGTCAGCTCAACCTCAATGATATACATAGGCTGGCATCTTGCAAGGTTTATAACGTATTCACACAAGTGCTAAAGTCAAATGCTAAAGTCCCATGCACGGGGCGAGCCTATCGCCATCAACCGGGCACAAATATAGACTCCGAGCTGCCACTAAGAAATTCCCGATGAAAAACCATTAAACCGGCCAAGTGCGTGTCGGACCACGCACAATGAAGGACGGAGGAAGAACAAACTTAAATTGTAGTTGAAAAACATGTTCCCCCACACATTTCAACTGCAAATGTAAGTTTGTACACAAAAGAGTGATTTACCATGTTATTTTAAGACCATACAATTCCTATAGCTTTTCCTGTAATTTATAAGTATAGAACTACTCTCTAGTCTGTGTATTTTCTATTTTAATTTTAGGCTTCGCTGTTTCGGAGATAAGGGGGAAGGGATGGTCAGTTAAGGGTTCCGTTTTTTCTTTTTGAGTTTGTTGTGTGTTGTTTTTGAGTTGAGAAACCCTAAAAACCATACAAAGAAACGTGATTTTCTCAGCGTTTTTTGCTAAATATTGTACGGTGGTACGGAACCCGTCGTGTGCGAGTCCGACTCGCACCTGGCCAGTTTTTTATAAGTATACCTATACACATAAATACTGCAATACTTTTAATCTTATGTAAAATGAAAATCATTTTATAATACATTGCTTCATTCATATTCAAAATGAGGTTTTTGGAACTTATTAACATACTATTTCACATGGTTTGACTCGCATATCGACCGATTTTACGAGCAAACTTAAGCAAGCTTTGAATAGAATAACTTACCTAAGATCTTACAACAATACAGGGTCAATAAACTAGCTAGCGAAACTCCAAAGGCCGTACAGATTATGATAAAAATAATAATGACAGGCTGCCATTGTCTCACTGCAGGGCAAAGGCCTATCTCATAGAGAGAAGACAAGAGCATTGATCACGATAAAAAAAACGATGTCTGAGAAGTTCGTCAGGTTGTTTTACTTGACCTTGTTTATTGCAAGACATATTGATAAACGCAAGCTGAGTTAGCAACTTGATTGTTTAGTAATTGGTAGAACTTGCAGCAAAGTGACCGAGGAGCTCGTGGATGGGTGACCATCTGTTTCATATCGAGACCCCTCCGTGTCTCTAAAAACACGTTAAGCCGTGTGTCCCGGCTGTCATTCGGAGATCTTTGGCAGTCGTTACGGGTCGTCAGAAACCCGAAAGTCTGACAACCATTCTTACCAAGTGGTATTCTTACCAAGTGGTATCGTGTTACTCAGTAACTGTTTTGTGGAGGTCAGATAGGCACGCACTCCATGTAACATACTGTTATTCAGCTGCATCCGGTTAGACTGGAAGCCGACCTCAACATAGTTGGGAAAAGGCAGGCAGATTTATTGATTGCAGCAAAATGACTTGCAGTAAATGTTTTCATGGCGCAAGTCGATTGCAGATGACAACTTGCGTAAGCACATTTGCATTAGGCATTATTGCAGTACGTCCGGGCGTTTATATGCCACATAGAGGTTTAACATAGCGTGCAGAGTCAGCAAGCTGAAGTGGCAGTGGGCTGCCCATGTTTGTCGAAGGACCGATGGCCGGTGGAGCAGACGGGTCCTGGAGTGGAGACCGCGTATCGGCAAGCGTAGTGTGGGACGCCCCCAGCTAGATAGACCCACGACCGTAAGAAGGTGGCTGGGACAGACTGGATGCGGAAGGCGGAGGACAGCGTGTTGTGGCGCAGCCTGGGAGAAGGGCTACTGTGTCCAGCAGTGGACTGCGATAGGTAGTTGAATTGAATTGAGCTATAGAACGAGACAGTCACACAGGTAAGAGTGACAGACACAACCACCCCAGTCGACATGTATTTACGGCTGCCTAATGTGTAAAACTTTCTGGTGGGGCCAGGAAAACATCGGCATAAAGAATATTATATCACTTTATATACCTAGTACTGTTTATAACTAGGTACTATGTATGTACGAGAAAGTTATTGTAACACAGTATTCTTTGCACGGTTAACATGAAAAATTATTAAGTATTTGATTCGGATTATTAATTTAAAAAATACGTAGATAGGTTATCAGTAGTGATAGAGATAGATAAATTTTAGAATAAGGTATTTAAAATAAAATAAAATAATAATCTTGAATCAATTCACTTCATTCGTTTCAACACACGGAAATAAAAAATAGCTGTCACAGCAGAGAGATAGGTCGAAAATTATTAAATTTTACCAATTACTTGTACTCTTTTTCAATTACACAACACTACAGAAGGAATAAAATCAATTTTTTTTTTTTAAAAAGCTCATTAATTATTGTAAACAATTATTTTTACACATAAAAAACACCTGTAAAACTTTACAAAATTAGGTAGGTACGTAAAAAGTCCACCATTATTATTCCCGAAAAATTATGAAAACATACGTACCCAAATAATTCGAAGCACCGCGACGTTCGGGATTGGGGACTCAAAAAGCTATTATTTTTCTTTAACTATATCATTTTTTTTTGTTGAACGCACAGCAACTGCCTCGCGTCGCGGCTCGGCTTTCACTGGCGAGGCACTCACGTAATACCTGCTGTAACGTTGCGGGTACATACGGGGAGGTCTTGTGTGCAGGCACGCTAATACTCGCAGTAGAGTGCGTTTCATCAAATAATTCCTTTACCGTAATATAGGCTCCAATGTTAAATAAAAAAAAAAACGGACCTATTAGCCTAATAGGTAGCGGCGCGGCGTAGCGTATTTGTATTGTATTGGTCCCACAACAGTGGAGCCAACAATACGGCATAGGAACTATGTGATGAAACGCACTCTAGTGGATTTAGATGCAGAACTCACAAGTTAAAAAAAAATACAATAATCTACATTTTTTTGCTAGAAAAATAATAACAATAACAATGATTAGCGTGGTTAATTTGCAATGTTAATCTAATATTCCCAATTTTACTACTAACATGATGTCTTGGTCAAAAATATAAACAATAGGAAAAATAACACTGGTATTTTTAATGAAAGAAAAAAGCTAAATAAAATAAAAATAGAGTCAATCCTTCCTTTTATTTTGACTGCACTGGTATTTACTTGTTATTGCACTGGTGTTCAGATAGTATTTATCCCGTCTGTTTAGTTCACCACTGCAGTCCCCTTAATCCCATTCACTTCAGTATCTTTATGTTTGCTACCTATGGAAACCTGCAATACCAAGGAGTTTGCTTACACGGAGCTGACATACTTAGCCAGAAGGTTAAAAGAAAAAAAATCCTGCGTTTCTAACCAAGCAAGTAAGTACTTGCTTTAAAGCAAATACCTACTACAATAGACAATACTGGTGGCATTTTCATTTACCCTACTACTTGTGCATAAAATTAAGAAAACATCACACAGCACCCTTCTCAGACTCACACTAGTCGACCCAACACAAGGAAAAACGCTTTAACACCCGCGCACACGACACACGCCCGCGTCTCAACGCACGCGCACACGACACACGCCCGCGTCTCAACGCACGCGCACACGACACACGCCCGCATCTCAACGCACGCGCACACGTGACACGCCCGCGTCTCAACGCACGCGCACACGACACACGTCCGCATCTTAACGCACGCGCAAACGACACACACCCGCGTCTCAACGTACGCGCAAACGACACACGCCCGCGTCTCAACGCACGCGCACACGACACACGCCCGCGTCTCAACGCACGCGCACACGAAACACGCCCGCGTGTTCACAAATTACGCGTAGCTTACGTTCAGAACCATTCATTAGTTATTTGCCAATGCGTAGGGCTTTTCCAATTTTGACATCATCTTACGTCACTTATGGTGTCCGGTTTATGGGCATAAAGTAGCCCAGTGCTGGACATAGGCCGCGCCTAACGCCACATCGCGGATGCGCGCCATCACAGCGACGAAGCTGAACTGTGTCACGTGCCTGTAACTACACTGATGTGAGGCATCAGCTGTTGTTATGATTTAACCCGTCTAGCTAAATCTTGTGAATTTTCTCGAACTTCCGGCTAGCTGACTGGATGGGGTTTGAATATACTTTGTAGTTCTGATGACAAAACAATAGAAATAACATGTCGCCTTTATTCTGCGAGCGAAGAGTATTAGAATAGGTACCTACAGACAAACGACATTGCAATAAACCGGGCACAAATGGGAATGGAACCCTTAGCTTGCAAGCAATATACTAACGAGGCAGTCGCTATTTCTCTATGTTTGCTTGTTGTTTAGCAGTCATCAAATAATTCAATTTTGTATTATCTCATTCGTGTTTTGATTGGCTATTGTTACCCGACTACGGCGAAGCAAAAAGGAGGGTTATGATTTTGACCGGTATGTATGTCTGTTAGTAGTACGCGTCACAATTAGACAAATAGGAATCGTTGGAAGCGTCTTGATCTTCTGCTGGTTAAAGGCTATGTGACGTCATATTAAATTGAATATGGCGCCCTCTAGAGAACATAAAGTCATAAACTAAAAAAAAGGAGGCCGTGTTTGGTGTCCAATGAAAGTGCTTAATCATAACATTTCAAAAAATAAAAATCTGGAGTCACCCGTATCCTGTTTGATTTATGCTAACATGTGTGACTCCAGATTTTTAATTTGTCTGTCAGTGAAGTCTTGTTTATACCTTTTTAGTTGAGTTTTTTGTCGTAGTTGGGTTTTAGTTTTAGTGTTATTTTACCGTCAACCAATTACAACAGTCGCCATAACATTTGACGGTGTCTGCATGATCACTGCCGGCCCTTGTTCATGCTTGTAACCAGTTGTAAATAACACACAAATAATAATGACATTTCGGGTTCACTTCATATAAGTTTTCACGGTGAGATTTTTACTGAGTAGATCGGCTACATGAAATGGATACGTTCTATTAACTAAATGTAATAGAAAACCCGTTTTTATTGAAAAATAATGGGAAGTCGAGCGTGAACTGGCGTACCTTATGTACTCACCTTACTGCAATCTTTACATACTAACATACTGACCGAAATGACTGAACATCACGCGTGTGTTCAACGACGGGTAGGCAGAAGCGTATTAGGTATAATGCAAGTACATTTTGAACATTATTTCCCCGAAGGGGGCACAGGTGTACCTATTAGTACACACACATTTCTCGACTTGTTTTTAATTCCCTGTAATAGGGGGCGAGCTCGTGGTAACAACCACACGGGTCCATCCAACAGGTAAAGCTACGCCTGCCGGGGTTGGTCTTTGGATGGGTGACCATTTTTATCAATACTCCTCCGTGTCTAGGAAAACAGGTGGGTCCTCAGAAGCAGGAAAGTCTGACAACCAGTCTTACCAAGGGGTATCGTATTATCCAGTAACTGGTTTGTAGAGGTGAGATAGGTAGTCACTCCATGTAAAATACTGGTATTCACATTCAGTCGTAACCGTAATTAATTATTGTTTACTCGACTACGGCGAAGCCACAAAAGGAGGGTTATGTGTTTGGGCATACAGCTCAAACACATAACCCTGTAAGCATGGTTACGTATTATAATACCTACCTACGTTTATAGTAACTATTTTCAAAATAACTAACTTTTTCCGACTCGCTGGCACGCGAGCAAAAATAACTATAGTCATTGCACCCGAGCGTAGGCCCAAGGAGCGAGGGAAAATTTTTTGACAGTAGATATGGCGGCAGCTTTTTTTATTGCGAGCGTAGCGAGTGCATGGGGCGAGTCGTCCATTAGGTATTTCTTATATAGTTGAAATATCCAATATCTTAAAAAATTATTAGATTAATCGTTCGTTAGTGCGATTAATTTTAGTTAAATCAACAAGTAAGTTAAACAGTAGTTGAGTCGACCAATATGCGTTATGAACATATGTGAACCAACCGTAGTTATCTTGAAAATAGAATAAACTTAGGTAGGACGTGTTTTTGCAGTCAGGTGTTTTATACCCTCTAAGGTCGAGCAACTCATCAGCGAATACGAAAAGGAAAGCAATTGTAATATTGACACAATGAAGAAACACAGACTGGCTTTTCATTACCTACTGCTGTGAGGCCGGAGAGGCCATAGCAACAAACATTCTGTAAAAAAAATCAACTGGCTATCTACCATGGTTACAAGCTTCATCCCTGTGACAGATAGAAAGACGGCAGGCTTAGCAATAAGGTTCCATTAGCCCCCTTTATTTACAGAACCCCTTACAACAACCGAGCTATTCTGTAACAATCTATCAGTGAGCTGTCATTCCATCTAATGCTGGATTGACACTAGTGACAGCTCATCTAATGCTGGATTGACACTAGTGACAGCTCATCTAATGCTGGATTGACACTAGTGACAGCTCATCTAATGCTGGATTGACACTAGTGACAGCTCATCTAATGCTGGATTGACACTAGTGACAGCTCATCTAATGCTGGATTGACACTAGTGACAGCTCATCTAATGCTGGATTGACACTAGTGACAGCTCATCTAATGCTGGATTGACACTAGTGACAGCTCATCTAATGCTGGATTGACACTAGTGACAGCTCATCTAATGCTGGATTGACACTAGTGACAGCTCATTTCAAGTGCACTTCACATTATGTTTTCACGGAGATTTTAACAGAATACGTATCTACAGGCGGAAACCACTCTCCATCATCAAGTCGTGAACCTCTGTGCTAACACCACATTAAAAGTGAACTCAAGTCAAAGTGCTGGTTGCGACGTGCGACTGCACACCCATCTGTGCCACTGACCCCGAAAACATGGCTTATGTAATCTACTAACTGGTCTTATAGGCAGTTTTTTAGATAAGACCGGGCCGATATTATAAAACAAAGTCACTTGTCGTGTCTGTCTGTGTGACCACGTCGTCTTCTAAACTACGCAACGGATTTTGATGCGGTTTTCACCATCATTTAGAGGTGTCAGTATAATAAACTTAAATATTATCCTATACTAGCTGATGCCCGCCGGCTTCACCCGCGTAGATGTCGGTTATTATATACTAAAACCTTCCTCAAGAACCACTGTATCCATTGGTGAAAACAGCATGAAAATCGGTGCAGTTGTTTTCGATTTTATCGCGAACAGACAGACAGATGCGGCGGAGGACCTTGTTTTATAATATGTAGTGAAGTAATAACGAAATCTCATATTCATATTTTATTTGAATTCCATAATGTAGATCTATAAGGTATTTCTCGATGTTTGGGCGAGTCGTAAAAACCGTGCGAAGCAGGGGCGCTCGCCAGTTAACATTATAAAGTTAACATTATAAAGTTAACATTATAAAGTTGACTGGCTTTTGCTCGCGGTTCGTCCGAGCGGATGTGGAAAATGGGTCATTATTATCACCTGCCGAGCTTATTCCCAACAGTTTTGTGGTCGGCTTCCTGTCTAACCGGATGAAGCTGAATACCAATATTTTACATGGAGCGACTGCTTCTGCATCTGACCTCCACAACCCAATTACTGGGTAACACGATACCTCTGGTAAGTTTTTCAGACTTTCAGACTTCTGACTACCCCTAACGACTGTCAAAAATCTACGAATTTTATCCGGGACCAACGTTTAATGTGCTTTCCGAGGCACGGAGGAGTCTCGTTATGTAATGGATGGTCACCCCTCCACGGACCGACCTCAAAGCCTGGCTTATCATTGATCGAACGATGCGGCTGTTTCTTAGCCACGGACCTCACTCGAGACGATGCGTTACATAGCGGGTTCAGAATGATCGGGCGGGTCTAGCGGGTCTAGTGGGCGCAAGCGGTACTGCTGAGCACGAGGTCCTGGCGGCATTAGACACACCGGGGTAACGACTCGGGTATCAAACACGCGACAGCTTTGAAAGTGAACACTACTGGTGCCATTTGAGCGCTTGCGACACAATCGTGTAGATAATGTTTCATGTTGGTTTCATGGAACAACAGTGTTGCAAGGCTGTGTCAGTGTGAGCTTGAGATTTTCCTCCTTTCTTCTTATGTTGTAGCTACTTATGGGTATATATGTTGGGGATTACGGAAGGGTATCTAAATGTCGTGGAAGTCTACTAAAGGTCATGATGCCTCTCTTCCCCAAATGGGTGGATAGAGGTAGGTTTATGTGAAGCACACTACATTTAAATGTTTGGGGTACTTAGGCTTCATGTATACATTACGCCGGACCGGAGCCACACCGGCGCCGGACCGTAAGAAAAAAAAAATCCGAACACCTCACAACGAAGATGCAAAATCTACGCGGCGCGGTGCCTAGCACCTGTGCGGCGGCGCCGGCGGTGCCGCCGCCGCCGGTGCGCCTCCGGCGGCATGTACTCACTGTAGCCGAGCCTTATTTTCATTACTTTGATAATACACGCACACCCTTATGTAATGGTCACTACACACAGCGGCCGCGGCGCGGCGTGACCGGGCGGCGACGCGACGCTGAGCAGTTGTAATGTACTAGTTACTATGGACGACGCCACACAGAGACGGGACGTTTTTGATTTATTTCATGCCCCCATTTCCGTTTACGTTGTTTTTCTTAGCTAGCGCAAATAAGAGCAAGAGCGTTTCCACGTCTGAATCGCGGGCTACCAATCCAACCATATAAAATACTAGTTCTTACCTCTAATTTCTGTACTACAGGGTGTTAGTGTAAACACCGTTATCCTTGCAACCAGTGGTTTGGTTTCATTTATAGAACGTAAAATCAATGGAAAATTATAACTTTTTTTTTCTTTTTTTTAATTCTATGTTTTACCACAAGAGACGCAAGTTCGTTGTCCTATGCGCTAGGGCAACGAACTTGCGTCTCAACACGGGCGGGGGGTGCGGGATGTGACCTGACCGGCCGCGAGCGCGACCCCTCCCTCAGTCCGTCAGCTGTTTCGCTAGAGAGCACGGAGTCGGATAGAAACTTTTTAAAATCTTTTAATGAAAATGACGTTTTTTTTTTGTTGTGTTCTGTCATTTATATTTAAGTCAACTACCCGTGGTTTGAACGACAAGACTATTTACCCTTACAGCCTGTATATACATAGTATTAAACAAAGTCGCTTTTTGTGTCTGCCTGTGTGACCGCGTGTTGTTCTTCTAAACTACGCAACGAATGTTGATGCGGTTTTCGCC
The DNA here is from genome assembly GCA_947363905.1 of Lithophane semibrunnea. NCBI lineage: Eukaryota > Metazoa > Arthropoda > Insecta > Lepidoptera > Noctuidae > Lithophane > Lithophane semibrunnea. Next base: position 10,687,170 of record OX376213.1, on the reverse strand, counting down.
ATCATTTAGAAAATGTATTCTGGGAGGTTTATGTGTATATGTATTAATATTAAACTAACTTACAGTAAAGAAATCTCGCTGTTTTGTCAAGTCGTAAAAACCATGCGAAGCAAGGGCGATTCACTAGTTATTTATAAAGAGAAAACTAGCCTATGATTTATTAAACACGTGTTTTCTCACGTTTTTGACATATAAACTTGTTACATAATATAACAATTTGTGTCAAAATCGTGGTTGAGAAATTGTGGGTTAACATAACACCACGCCTGCGGGTTAGGCAGAGGTGTACCTGTAGGTATAATAATACGAGTAGTATGGCGCTAGCCTATTGCCATTAAAACTGGACACAAATCCAGACTCCGGGCTGCTGAGAATTTCCAGATGGATTAACCCAATTACACTCTGTCCGATCCGGGCATCGAACCCACGACATCATGTTTAGCAGTGGCGCTTGCGATCACTAGTTCTCACTAGAATTGTGGGTTATACCTCCGTAACAATAATTATAATTATGATGTTTTTTTTTAAATGATAAGTACTTTAATATTACCCTAGAGGCCCTAGAGGCCAGAAGGAGCTCTACCGGATTACAAAAGAAAGAGAAAGGAGAACGAGAGATATAATTCATATTAAATGTATAAAAGACGACGCCGGTAAGGTTCTGTCCAAAGATGACGAAATAAAACAACGATGGAAGATTTATTTTGAAAAGCTAATGAATGAAGAGAATATATAGAATGGTGTGCTCAAAGAGGTACAAGTCAATATGGGTTTAGTGAGGGAAATTAGCATAGATGAAGTAAGAAAGGCAGTTCAAAGTATGAAAAATGGAAAGGCTATGGGCCCCGATTATATACCAGTAGAAGTATGGTGTTTAAAAGAAGATGGATGTATGTGGCTGACTTTATTCTTCAATAAGTCATGAAGGAGGGATCCCACAAGAATGGAGCAATAGTTCGCTAGTGCCCATCTTCAAAAATAAAGGTGATGTACAGGACTGCAACAACTATCGAGGGATAAAGCTCATGTCACATAGTATGAAGGTATGGGAGAAAGTAATAGAGAAAAGACTGCGAGAGGAGAGTGAGATAACCCCAAATCAGTTTGGGTTTATGCCAGGTCGAGGAACAATGGACGCCACCTTTGTACTCCGCCAATTGTGCGAGAAGTACAGACGTGCGCACAAGAACTTGCACATGGTGTTCATTGATCTGAAAAAAGCGTATGATAGGGTACCTCGGGATGTGTTGTGGTGGGCCTTGAAAGAGAAAGGTTTGCCCGGGAAGTAAGTAGAGTTAATTCGTGCTATGTACAGTCAATCTCGTACCTACGTCCGGTCGGCTGCTGACAATACCGACGAGTTCAGTGTGGCTGTAGGCTTGCATCAAGGGTTGGCTTTAAGTCCTTACCTCTTCCTGTGGATTATGGACGCTCTGACGTCGGACATACAGGAAGAGGCACCCTGGTGCATGCTGTTTGCCGATGACATTGTTCTTGTCGGTGAAGATGAACCTGAGATCCAGAGCTGATTGGAGAAATGGCAACAGAAGCTGGAGAATGTTGGCTTGAAAATCAGCAGAACCAAAACTGAGCACATGTTCTGCGATTTGGGCGGTCTCTCCAGTTCTGGAGCCATAACGCTTGATGGCGCACTTCTCCCAGTCTGCTCCGACTTTCGGTATCTCGGTTCACTCGTGCAAAGTGACGGCGAAGTAGATCGGGCGGTTAAGCACAGAATTAACACTGGATGGATGAAATGACGGCAGGTCACGGGAACAATCTGCGACTCCCGCATTCCCCGTAAACTTAAGGGGAAGATATATAAAACAATAGTTAGACCTGCTGTCTTGTATGGATCAGAATGTTGGGCCACAAAAGGGATGAATGAAAGGCAATTGCATGCAGCTAAGATGAGAATGTTAAGAGGGATGTGTGGTGTTACACGAATGGATAGAATAAGAAATGAGTACATAAGAGGAAGTCTGAAAGTGGCACCGGTGACTGAAAAATTGTGCGGAAATCGGTTGTCATGGTATGGGCACGTGATGCGAACGAATGAGGAAAATGTTGTGAGGAAAGTTTTGGGTATGAATGTCGATGGCTATAAGAGTAGGGGAAGACCAAAGAAGCGATGGATGGACTGTGTGAAAGATGATATGGCTAGAAAGAGGGTGACTATCGAGATGACGGCTAATAGAGAAGTATGGAAGAAAGGGACATGTTGCGACGACCCCAAATAAATTGGGATAAGGGCAGGAGAATGATGATGATGACTGTTACTATTACTGTTACTGTTAAAATGTGTGCCAGTGAAGTACTTAAATGAAAGCGGTATGGGTGCAGTGGTTACAGCGCGGCTGGCCAGCAAGAGGTCGTGAGTTCGACGAGCGACTGCTGAGAATAGAATAGAATGCTCTTTATTAAACAACATTATTTTTTGTTTATGCTAAACCCGAAAAGGGGTCATTGTACTCATCATTTTGAAGAACTTTTTCTATGGGACCAACCTTGAAATCGCGAAAAAGAAATCAGCTGTTCCCTACATTTTGTCGATTTAACTGAACACAAATGTGTGGAACAGCTGATTTTTTTCCTCCTATGTTCTATGTCCTTCTCTAGTTCATGGTCTACCTATGTGCCAAATTTCATCCAAATCCGTTCAGCCGTTCACGCGTGATGGCGTGACCAAGGGAAATAGGGATTCATTTTTATAAATATAGATTATTATTTCCGTTTATTTATTTATTTTCTTATCTAATTACATTTTTAAATATTTCTTAAATTAAAATAATAATATAAAAAAACATTTAAAAATATAAAAAATGTTCCGATTATTATTATTATTATATGGTTACGGTCGCTAATCACAATATTTTGATCAGGCAACCTGATAATGCATGCGATTTGAAAAAATGTAGGTAAGACAATTAAACTTGCGCGGGCGACTCTGGCGCTTGCGCCGTATGGTATGCAAAGCAAAACAGACACGGTTGAATTCTGGCCTATTTGTGTCAGGTGGCGAAAATTGCCTAATGGGCAATATAGCTCGGTACAATATGTATATTGTAGGTAATAACATTATGTAGGAACTTGCGCAGGGCAGTGAAAGTAGATTCGCTTCATTACGCGCTGCTAGTGCGGGGACACGGTTGATATCGATAGTTTGGTAAATGAAAGCGTCGATAGTTTTGTGACATTGAGGTCGATAGATTTTGGATTTTTTGTTTCAAGTGATGTTGCCTACGATTTTATTTGTTTTTAAATATCAATAATATCCGAAATACACTTAGCTTAGTGAGTTTTAAAAATACTTTCCGCGGTCAACCGAAACAGTGTCAATTTGACTGCAGCAGTAAAGGTGATTTTCGTGATTTAAGTGTTAGGTACCACCGGCGGCGGCGTGCTGTTGACCGTACACCTCTACGCTTAAGTTTAAGCAGTACATTTTCTATTTAACAGTCACAGAATTGTTTTAACTGTAATTAGCTGACTTGGCAGACGCATTGTCCTGTCCTTTCAATAGTTCATACAAAATTCACATAGAAAATGCACACATTTCGTAAGAACCTGATTCGGACTATAATTAACATTCTAAAACAAACATTTTCCAAATCGATCCTGCCGTTCTGAAGTGATGCGCTTACCAACGAACAGCATTAAAATTTCATTTATATTATACAAATATATACGGTATGGAAGATTACTTACTTCAAAACATGGATTTTTAAAGCTTGAAACGGACTCGTTACAAGCTCTGAAAATCCATTTCTGTTTTTCATTTGTTTTTTCTTTTGTCTAAGACGTAATAATCCAGAATATATAGTGCGGAAAGTAATTTTAGTTCCATTTCTATCATAATATTGTCATAACGTAAAACAATAAAACGATTAGGTACTAACCCGTAGACATTTTATTATAATTGAACATATTTTATTGAACTATTGTTGTTTCAGTTAAAAAGGCAAGTTATTAAATATAATAAAATAACTATAACATATTTAATGCTATGTGGGGGAATGTGACTTTTTCAATGTCATGTGTTTTCACATGACATTGTAAATGTCAAGTGCAGAATTGCGTCCAAAGGTCCTCCCTCACAGGCAGCATTCGACTGTAATGTAATGTTACAAATTCTATTTTGAGCATTACGTTACAATACTGCCTCCCTGACTGATGCGCATTGGCCTGTATGTATGTGTAATGTAACATTTAAGATTAAATGTTACAGAAATTGCGCACTGTAATGCTCGGTTCATCTCCCTCACTGATATAATGCTCGACTCTGAACGTTACATTACATCCGAATGCCTGCAATGCAATGCGATTAAATCACCAAGTCGCTGACACAACGAATTTATTTGTTAAAAACAAGACAAGAACAAATCATCATCTTTTAAAAACGACATGAAAACATACCCTATATAGCCTATAAAAAAAGGTCACAACATGGACCATTTCGGGCACAGCATTTCGGGATAATCATATTAATATAAGATACTAAGTACCTACTACTACTAAGTACCTAACGACTTGTGACATTATTAAATGATTAAGGAGCTAGAATATCGTTACTTGATACGGCCTCTTTATTCTCTGTAGGTACTGTCTAGACTTTCAAAACTTTTCAATAAGCTACCTATACGACACAATTCAACTAAGTACCTACATAAAATTAAACTCAATTTAAATACCATCGATATCGACAACAACAGCGAAAGCATGTCACCTCACTACGCCCAAACCGGTCGTCGGTATAATCGCGTATGTAGACAACGTTACGTCACTCCGTGCCATCGCCTCGTAATACATTACACGATTTTTTTTACTCGCTCTATTTGTATTGGGAAACTGTACTGTGGGGAAATTAGGTAGAAGTTATTGCTTTTACCTTTTAAGGGGCTCGTGCGTGGCTAAATAATAACAGCCGCTCGGGTCGATCGGAGGTTAACCTACGCTTGCCGGGGTCGGTTGGTGGATGGGTTTTGGTGACTATCCATTACAAATCGAGTCACCTCCGTGGCTCGGAAAGCACGTTAAACTGTTGGTCCTTGCTGTTGGTTGTTATGGAGGTCAGATAGGCAGTCACTTCATGTAAAATACTGGTTTTAATCTGCATTCGGTAAGACTGGAAGCCGACGCCAACGTGGGGACGTTGACACAGTTGTGAAAAGACTAGGCAGATGATGATGACTCGGAGAAAGTCCGTGACGGAAGACCAAAGGAACGATGGATGGACTGTGTGACTGTGTGAGAGTTGAGGCGGCTAGAAAGAGGATAATTATAATAGATTGTATGAGTTCAATGTACCTATTTTATTCGGCAGTAGTAAAATTTGTTGAACAACTAAGCCGACCCACATTATTTGGCTTTCATTCGGCCCGTGTCGACCGGCAAACTTATCACATCATGTTCGGGTCGGCTCGGCACAATTCGACCTAACCCGAGGAGCTGTTTCCCTATTTCATTTGATTTTGCCGCTCGGCTGTGCCGTATCTTATCGAGCTGAACATGTGTGTAACATTCACACCACTAACTTTCGGCTGTTACTGAAAAATTCGTAAAGGAAAAATCAACAAGTTTGCCGACTTGTGAATCGAACCCAGGAAACGCTCACCAGTCTTGATGGCGACGAATTAGAGAGTATTGGGGCAGTGTTAGGAAATATATAAAAAAACACAGCCACACAACCACAAACACACTCACATGAACAATATTACAAACAACAGTAACATTAGCACTGCTTTTAACTGCCATCTATCGAGAAATAGTAGAACTATTCCTACCGTCATCTTGATACGACCATAGAACAAACCATACTACAAAATATCATCAATGTCATAGTTTCATCTATTCGCCACTAGATGGCGGTAGATGCGTCGTCAGCAAAATTGCATAAACTTTATAAGCTAATTCCGCAACGTGATTAACATTGCGACACTGTTGTTCTGTTATTTTGCGTAAGACGTTTATGATGCTTTGTTACGTCAGATTCCAATACAACGCATGCCTGGACGCGAATTTGATTATCTCTGTGAAGGTCACGGTATGTTTATATAATGTCTATTCCAAAAGTATCTGATGAAAGTGTAAACAAACCCAGTTCAGATTAAATTCATATACAATCACTCCCTTATAATTGTAATTGACGAAAATTGAGGAAAAAACTAATCTCATTTGTCAAATAAAAAACATTTTAGGTAAGATGATCTAAAATAAAATTAGAATAATCAAATCAAAGCACTCATCACTCAATGTGTAGTGTTTGTAGGTGGCATCCACAGGCACGTTTTCTCACCCATAACATGTTAAGAAAGGAGGAGGTTTATGTTATGTTTGTGTATGTGTTTTTATTTATAAGTATTTTCATCGATATATTCATCAACTAGCTTCTGCCCTCGGCTTCGCCCGTGTGGTATGTCGATAAAAAGTAGCCTATGTCCTTTCTCAGGCTCTAAACTATCTGTGTACCAAATTTCATTTGAATCGGTTCAGTAGTTTTGGCGTGTAAGCGCGACAGACAGACAGACAGACAGACGGACAGAGTTACTTTCGCATTTAGGATTGTGGACCGATTTGGGAAATTCTTATTCATTTGGTAGAGAAGCTCGCGCCGTGGCCCCTTATAGGTTACTATCCTTCATTTTATTACCTTGCTTGGTGAGTTAGCTTCGATAATACGTAGGTTAATCAATAATCCACCTTGATCTTGATTATGTAATGTAATAAAAAAACACACTACAAAGTGAAAATTAAAATTAATTTCGGAAGTCGGTGTTGGACCTGTACTTTATTTTTTTTGCCAGCGACTTTCGAAGTCGGTTTTTTTTTAAAGTTTTTTCATCAGGTTCCTTATAAGAAGTGCCTTAAAACCGTCGTCACTGGAAGTGTTGCCAAACTTCTTCATTAATGTCTGCGTGTATGCGCATGTTTGGAACGCAGATTATCTTTTAGTGTGAATTTTAGTGTTGTTGTTTAGCAATCTTGAGCAGATGTCGGTCCTCAGAACGTGGACGAAGCGAAAGGAATGTGTGTGGATCGTAGCAGGTGGTATTCTGTTGTCGTTCGAACGCAATCCACGCGCCATTATCACTTGCATCAAAAATGGTGAAGGAAAACAACGAGGAAACCGGCATGCTTGAGAGATATTTCTCGACGGCATGTGCAGCTAAGTCAGAGGCCCATGGACCGCATAAAAACTGACACAGTCTAGTCACCAACCACACGAAAAATAAAGATTGGCAGTGTTTACTGACATCAGGTAGGCTGTCTGTCAGATTGTTTGTCACACAATAACATTGAAAACTGTCCAGCCTTTCTGGCGACATAGTTCAAAGGTCGGAATGTAAACTATGGTCAATCGAAGGCCGCGCTAGATGACCGAACGGCTCATAACCACGGGTCAATAATGATGCTTAACACGTGATATTAGATAGTCAAGTGAACCAACTGATCACTGAGCGACATTGAGATTCGCACGGGTTGTGCAAATTGCACCGAACAGGTGTATTTTATTTACTTTACACGTGCAACCGATTTTTGTAATTGAAAACGATGATGTACGATTCGGATTTACGCACTGAAGGTTCTGTACAATCAAAACTATCAAAGTTGTGTTATCTTTTCGCCGTGATAAAGGCAATAACATGTACCCCATGGCACCCTTTAGGTACGGAACCCAAAAAAATCAGCTGTCTTGAAGGTGTAACCCGACAACAATTAGAGTTCCCTTATCGAGCTTGACAATCTTTAGAGCCAATTTCACCAAACTCTGTTATCTAAATGATTGAAGATTTCTTATATAATATAACTAACAGAATATGCAAAATTCACCCTTAGTAGATTTCGCCATCCATTGACACGGAACGACCGAACGATACTGTTCATAGTAACTAGGGTAATAGTGACCGATACTTAAACACGTGACTTTACTTATCATTATGAACAACTTTCACTCTGGGACCAAAACTAAAATCAATCATTAATCAAAAAAAAAAAAACAGTTCCCTACGTTTTGACGAGCGAGCGTTTGTAAGGAACTGCAGATTTTTTTTTCACGACGAGACGTTAGACTCAGTTGAACTGAGCTGTCAATCAATAGTGTCAATCCAGCATCAGATGGAATGACAGCTTCTCAGTTGTCACGGTGAGATTTTTACAAAACGGACCGGCTAATATTCATATCGTACCTAGGACTTCTCTCTAAAATGGCATTCTTGACTACTTATTGTACCATTCCAACAAAGAATAAAGAAGGACAACAACTTTTCAAAGGTCTTACCAATAAATCAAAAGCCTTGTTAGTTGTTAGACCTTTTTGAAAGACATTGTCCTCATTTTGGGTGCGCCGGCGCTGTAGGCTAGTGAGAGTTGTTGCGTACGATACAACGATACTGGTTTTTAACTTTAAAGGTTAGGAAATCAAAATGTTTTTTTTTATGGCGAGATTTCGTGTTTTTTGTACATTTTGTTTATTTTAACTTTAAATCTAAGTATATTTATTTTGATTATATTTCCGGAAAAGTCTGAACTTATAATCAAAATTAGACTTTTTGACCTTTGAGTTTATTTTGTAAAACATGAGCGATCAATTAGTAGATACAGGCCATGATCTGCGTGCGGGGTCATGTGCAATATCACCAAATGTATGGTTGCACAGTGAGGAATGTGTCGTGAGGAAAGTTTTGGTTATGAATTTGGAAAAGTAGCTAAGAGAAGTGGAATACAAAAGAAAAGCCAAGTGCGTGTCGGACCACGGACAATGAAGGGTTCCGTAGTTGGGATGAATTTATCCCAAGATCAAACTTAACATTTGTAGTTGAAAAACAAGGAAAATAACGCACGAGAGTTTGATTTTTTGTCGGTATGAAGTTACGGGCGCGTCACCTTGGAGCCATAGTCAGCCTATAAAGTTCCCAATATTAGGACACAGCCACACAGGCCTCCTCTCTGTGAGAGGTAGCCTGCTGGGCCGTAATCTTCCTTACGGGCTCGACACTACATTTCTGTTCTAGAACATGCAGATTTCCACTGTTTTAGATCAGTGTTGGTAAATAAACTACACAAAGTAAAATGCCTGACTGGGCTCGAACCCACGATCTATATCTGAAAAGTTGGGGCCGTTACCATTACTTTACTGTTACTCTCTTCGGTCAACTTATGGGGGATCCGCTAAGCTAGCCCGCGAAATTCATATTTTCTTACATTCTGTCAATCTTTATTTGTTACGTTCGTGAATCATATTTTAATCAATATACAACCTCCTGATACTGATCTGCAAATTGCGAAAAACGTAAGAAATTTCGCGGGCTGAACCTTTCGCCTTAATTGCCAAAAAAAACCCTTTGTTTACCTGAGTCAGTTCACAAATATTAGGTGCACCCACTCAGACACGCTTGTACCATTAAGCTTCTAATTAAATTGACCTAGAGCATGAAGAAATCTGTTTGACATGACTACTCATAAAATTTTCACTAAACTACAGTCAACCGCACGTCACATATGCCATTTTAAAAGGATTAAAACCGCCGTTACAGCTACAAAATAATGGTCAAAGTTATCATGGACGTGCGTAAGACCGTACATACAGTTTAATTTGGGAATTCCATACATCAGCATGGTATTGGGAGTTATGAAATATTATCAGAATCGCCCATCTGCAAGGTTAAGCTGCGGTCAGTCAATTCTATGTTCGGGTCAGCTTCCAAACCGGATGCAGCTATTATACTGTGTCTATTTTATGAGATGGAGACATTTTTTACTCGGCGAGGCCTGTCCGTACCTCGAAAAGAGTAGGGCACAATGAATCTAACTCGGCCCCAACAATTCCCTCCCGCGACAACACAACGCGCGACACTTGACACCAACACCAACCACAACAACAGGGCCCTACCTATAAGAGTAGGGCACGATGAATCTGACTCGGGTTGGTCAGAGCAGGCGCGGTCCGAGGGGGGGGGTCCTGGGGGTCATGACCCTCCCAAAATCATTCAAGCTGTCGAGAGACTGAATGATTTACGTGCTTTACTAACTAAAAACTGAAGGTACTTGAGCCAGTTGAGCCACAGTGACCCCGATGGGCATAAACAAAAAAAATTTTTAGAGTAAGTAGGTACTCTAAAAACTTGTTTTTGTTATTGTGTTATTTTTGTTATTTTTTTAGGGAAATGGTTACCTAATTGATAAGTATCAATTAGGTAACCATTTCCCATTTCCCTAAAAAAATGATTCGGCACCAATGGTGACCCCCCCCCAAAAATGTGGGCTGCGACCGCGCCTGGGGCAGAGCTGTGTACCTTAGTACACCCACATGTCGCCAGTTATCTTTGAAAGTCAAAGTCAAAGTCAAATAATTTATTTCAACTAGGCACATTAAAGGCACTTTTGAACGTCAAATACATAGAAATAGAACTGATTCTAGTTGCCCCTTCCAAAAGGTAGTTTTCGTATGGAGAAGAATGGGCAAGAAACTCCACCGTGAATCTTTAAAAAAAAAAAAAATGTTTTACAATATTTAGTATACATCAATTATATAATTACATGTGAAGACGATGCACCGAGAATACAATTACTGTACCACAATAGGTAAAAAAGAAGAATTAAAAATGAAGCAATGACAAATAAATTAATTAAGTATGTGATAGATACATGGTGCTCACATATTTACAAACATTGTAAAAGTATACGATATCACAATATTCCTACAAACTTACAAGTAACACTAATAAGACAGTGTGTGAGTGTAATAATCATAAAATGTAAAAAATCTATGATATACAAATATTAAATTATACAACTAGATTAGCAACCAGTTTGATTTTGTCCAGACTCGAATTTGTCCAATGGAGCAAGACCAGCATGTTTCCAAGCATTCTTATCTTGGATATAGTCCTCTAATTTATAATATGCTTGTTTACAAAGTGTACTTTTAATATGAGTTTTAAATTTTCTTTCATTTAATTGCAATATATCACTAGGTATTTTGTTATAGCATTTAACGCAGTACCCCATAAAAGATGTTTGTACTTTAGCTAATCTGAAAAATGGTTGATCTATTTTATCTTTATTTCTAGTGTTAAAATTATGTCTTACTCACTTATTTTATTAAAAAGATTTAGATTTTTTCTTACGTTCATAATATTCTCATAAATGAATTGGCAAGGTACCGTCATAATATTAATCCTTTTAAATAGTTCCCTGAGAGATTCGCGGCGAGATAGATTATAAATGGCTCTGACAGCTCTCTTTTGCAAAACAAAGATGGAATCAATGTCAGCAGCCCGACCCCACAGTAAAATGCCGTACGACATAATGCTGTAGAAGTAACTGAAATAGACCAAACGCGCGGTTTCTACATCTGTTAACTGTCTTATCTTTCTAACAGCATAAGCGGCCGAGCTTAGCCGCCCCGCAAGTGATGTTATATGGGGTCCCCATTGTAATTTCTCGTCTAGCGTAATTCCCAGGAAAACTGTTTGATTAATAAATTCCAGTTTTTCTCCATTCAATATGATGTCACATTCGCTACTTCTAACATTAGGTAGTTTAAATCGAATGCATTTGGTTTTTTTTTCATTAAGTACCAAATTATTTACCGTAAACCAATCATGGACCTGAAGAATAGCGCTATTAACGTCGTCAAGATTTTGTGATCGTCGGTTTATTTTAAAAATTAATGATGTGTCATCTGCAAATAACATCATCTTCGGTTGATTTAGTAGTAATTGGGGTAAATCATTAATGTAAACTAAAAAGAGGAATGGACCCAATATCGAACCTTGAGGAACGCCCATTGCCATTTCAGACCCCAATGAGTTTACGCCGTTTACTTGAACTTTAACTTTTCTATCTTTCAGATATGATCTTAGTAAATCAAGAGCTGTATTCCTAATCCCATAGTGCTCTAGTTTCAGCAGAAGTGTCTCATGGCCGACGCAATCGAACGCCTTCGAGAGATCGCAAAAGATTCCAATGGCATCTTGTGCTTCTTCCCAGGCGTTAAAAATGTTCTTTATTAGGGAGACACCGGCGTCGGTAGTACAACGCCCTTTGGTGAAACCGTACTGTTGTTCATGAAAGTTGAAATTTTTATTAAAGTGACGTAACATTTGATTAAGTATCAACTTTTCAAATACCTTGCTGAGAACTGGCAGAATTGACACAGGCCTATAATTGTTGGGTTCCTTACTATCACCGGATTTGAACAAAGGAACTACTTTACTGTGTTTCATGAGATCCGAAAAGACTCCTTGGTCTACACTGGTGTTAAATAAGAAAGCTAAATAAGGCGCAATGGTTTCGATGATAGACCTACAGACTTTTACAGACATTCCCCATAGATCTTCTGTTGATTTAATTTTAAGATCTTTAAAAGCTTTTATAACTGCCTGGGGGTTTGTATGCTGAAACCTAAACTCCAAAGGCTGCCTTACTTAGAAAGAATGTAAAGGCATGCGCCTTTACATTCTTTCTAAGTAAGGCAGCAGAAAGCGCGGGTGAAGAATTTAAAGCTTCTTTGAGTCCCATGTAACAGAAAAAATACTTATGCCAAAAGTCTAATTGGTATCTTTGATGTGTGGTTGACTGTACCTAGTTTAGTTACCAAAGCTTACAACTTAAGGAAAGCGTTGGGAAAGACTTTACTGATGAATACTTTAGACTTGTTCATTTTGTTGTCTACAAAATGACGCAAACGATAAAACAAACAATAATTTAGCATTACTTACTCATTACGGAAAAGATTATTTAGGTACATTTATTATCTTTTATGAAATTCAATTCAAGTAGCAGTTAGGTTTCTAAATAATGATAGGTCTATTAACTATGAAGTACTAGATTCTGCGCGCGACTACGCCCGCTTGAAAGTTGTTTTAACATCAATTATATCCGACAATACTGTAGCTTAAGCACATCAGTAGTGCCGAAGGTTAAAAACTCACTTTTACCTCTTCATAATAATAGTATCTTTATATATTATAGAATAATCAATGCATCATTCTATAATGTTGCCATTGCTGGGACAGAGGCTTCGTCTCTGTGAGAGTATAGTATAGTAGTATAGACTGAGCAGGTAGTGTTTGTACTCCGTAATAAAGGAGTAGGAACCTCAACTATCAGTCTCCATCTGTCGACCGTGTCACTTGAATTGGAAAGTCGAAAACTTTGAAAACGTTCTTATAAAAAAACGGTCTTAATCAAATATATGTATACAAGGTGGCTACGAGAGTCCTAACTAATATTATAAATGCGAAAGTGAGTTTGTTTGTTTGTTTGTTACGCTTTAAATCTAAAACGGCTGAACGGATTTGGATGGCACAGGGGTACCATGACCTGGAATAGGACATAGGATTCTTTATCCCGACATTCCCACGGGATCGAGACTTACGCGGGTGAAACGGCGGGCGCAGCTAGTACGACAATAAAGTAAACTGCGTATTCTAACGATGTTCCCTGTCTGATACGAAAATTTAATCAATCCAATAGTTAGCTAGTCAATCACATATATCCAGTAGTTAGCTAGTCAATCACATATATCCAATAGTTAGCTAGTCAATCACATATATCCAATAGTTAGCTAGTCAATCACATATATCCAATAGTTAGCTAGTCAATCACATAATATATCCAATAGTTAGCTAGTCAATCACATATATCCAATAGTTAGCTAGTCAATCACATATATCCAATAGTTAGCTAGTCAATCACATATATCCAATAGTTAGCTAGTCAATCACATAATATATCCAATAGTTAGCTAGTCAATCACATATATCCAATAGTTAGCTAGTCAATCACATATATCCAATAGTTAGCTAGTCAATCACATAATTATATCCAATAGTTAGCTAGTCAATCACATATATCCAATAGTTAGCTAGTAGTGAAAGATCGGCAAAACCCATAGTCGGCCCATAACTACTATTTAGTTTGTTTGAATAAAACAGTTTATATATTTCGATGCAACAATTTTTTTGATAGTTCCAAAACACTCTTACGAATCAGTATTGCCAGTGTTTTCGTTTACAGTCGTATTGTCATCTCCATTGTAAATGTCGATGTCGTTAGATACTAAGAACGGTATTTTTTATAAAATTACCCCTCTATAAGACAATAGACTGGCTCGTTGGTCTAGTAGTGGTTACAAGCGTGACTGCTGAGCATGAGGTCCTGGGTTCGATCCCCAGGTCGGGCAAAGTGTTTTTGGTTTTGTCCTTTTATGAGTTCTCAGTAGCAGCCCGGAGTCTGGATTTGTGCCCGGTTGGTGGTAAAAGGCTCGCCCTCTGTTACAACTGGCGAAATACAATAATTATATCGTTTCTAAAAGCTGAAAGGGCCTAAGTATTGAAAACTCTAAAAATGGCGAAGGTAATGATGACTGACCGAAAATGGCCTCGTTATTTTAAGTTATATTGCTTCGATAATATTAAAATATTAACAATACGTAAGTCGTTTTGCAATGACACAATAATTGTGAAGTATGTCCGTAAAGTTATAAACAAACTGAATGGCTAAAGTGTATATATGTCCATTTGTCGTCATAGCAACCATTGTAAACACACGGTACTTAGGTATATCTTGCCTCTTATTAACGTTCAGTTTTATAACCTGTTCCACGGAAAAGAATGTTATAAAATAATTTAGACATTTTAATTTTGAAAGAGAATCTATGAGTCAGTGTTTTGAATAAAACGGCCACATTTCGTAGTCATCATCTGCCTACTTTTTCCCAACTATGTCGGAGCAGCCGAGCAGCTGCTGAATACCAGTATTTTATATGGAGCGATTGCTTATCTAACCCCCACAACCCAATTAGGTACTGTGTAATACGATACCCCTTGGTAAGAATGGTTGTCAGACTTTCGGGCTTCTGACGACTCTTAACGACTTTCAAAGATCCACGAATGACAGCCGGGACCAACGGCATAACGTGCTTTCCGAGGCGTGGAGGAGTCTCGGTATGTAAAGATGGTCACCCATCCATGGACCAACCCCGGCAATCGACCCGTGCAGTTGTTACGGTAGGTACTACGTATAGTCATTCTACACATAAATATGACTTTTTTAGAGGAATCATTTTATTTAGTATCTTCTGCTCGAGCGGAGATTATCATCCGCCAGTCGGATCACTTGGGTTTAATTTTGACACATATTGATTTTTGTTCTAGAAACCAGTGTCAGTCACGAGTCGCGCATGATCGCCCAAGCGAATTAACAACAAAAGCTTTGAAAGTTAAAAAGCCGGCCACACAGTTGACCGATACAAGGGGCGAAACGTCTTATTTTCGGTACACAGACCCCGATGGTCTCGATTTCCTGAAAAGCGTAAATGAGGTGATTTTCATAGGATGTGAAAACCATAGCTCGTACCGCAAAACCAGCGCTACGGTCACCTCTAAAGTAAAAATTGGTCATGATTCGTATTAAATGTAGGTTATTTATTTATTAATTAAAGAACACCGCACGCGCACATTCAACATTGCTTTACAAAAGTATTTAGGAAAGGTTACGTATACAATAAATTACGTGTACTTACATAACATGTAAAGAAAAAAGACAATGGACAGAAGCTGCATTTATAAGGAAAAAGTAAAATGCAAAAAAAATACAACATATTATTACATAATTAATGAAGGTCATGAACATAACACACACAAATCAAATACATAACTAATTCTACGATATCAATAGGTAGGCTGGTTGTAAGTTGTTACTACCTAGGTACTTCATTAAAATCGAGAAGAAATTTTCAAGGTCTCACGCAACGTAATGTGCGTAGTTACAATTTGTTGTTGTTTCGACAGAACACGTGTTCAAAACGAATAAAGTGATAGTGTTAAACCCGGTCAAGTGCAAGTCATACTTGCGTAATCAGAGGGGTATTATCCCACTGGTTGTTGACGACTGGCGAGCGAAAGATTGTGAGTTCGATTCTCAGCTATTACAAGGTGGAGACCACAGACCAATGAAAAAGTAAACTTTTTTATTGGTCTGAGGTGGAGATGATGTACTACAATAAATTAAACTTATTAATATCTAATGACGTTCTTAGTCTGCTTACAAAAATCGCATCAAATACCTACATATTATAGTTTATTCACTATAGCTAGTCAAACATTGGCAAAACTCATAGTCGGCGCATTGGTGCGCTTTGAGGAATACCCCCATCACTACTATTTATCACTTTTCTAATTCCGATGCTAGGATTAATTTGATAGTTCCAACCGACTCCTATGCAATGTATTGCAAGTATTTTCATTTATTGTCGTCTCCACCTCGTATATTGACGTGACCCACACCTAATGTACGATTTGACTGTTGACTTGGACACGAGCTCCTTCGTAAGCCTGGGGATCTATTCTGTAGACCGGCTGTTTGACAGATTTGCGGCTGACTGTACCTACTAATAATACACTACCCTATAAGGCACATCTGTTATAATATCTGAACAATGCAAATATTTGTCACGACCGGAGAATCGAACCTGCGTCCTTGACATGGATGTGAAGACAATCTGTTGCACTCTGCCTATCCCTTTGTGAGTTCACCAAAAAAGTATGAACCATTTTTGTGAATATGGTACCTAAGTCTTAAACCTGGATAAGTGCGAGTCGCGATCGCGCACTCAGGATTCTGCAGCTACCAGCGAAGTTATTAAAAAACGCAGAGTAAGGTTACAACCTTGCAGTATAATCATTTTTCGAGCTAAAAATTAAGTATTTATGGTTTAAGTTTGACATTTTATTACGAGTTATAAAGGGGTTAAGTACAGGTTACTTTCTTAATGAATACATAAATATATATTTTTTTTAAATTGCCGGTTGACTGTGTGTTGTGTGTCCAGCAGTGGGCTGTGATAGGCTGAGTTGATTGTTTTTTTTTTGTTACGGATCATATGCGCAACTTCTCATAGATGTAGATTCGATCTCCAGGTCAGACAAAGTCTGCCAGGGTTGCGGGAAAGTCCGAAAGGCATACCGGGACCTTGACAACAGGCAACTGAAGGAACACGGGTGGGTTTTAGTCAGTAAAAGTCTGACACGCCCTTCCGCTCCGCCCAGAGCGGGAGAAGTCATTTGATGATTTCCAGCCCTCCAAAAAATGTTTTTAGATTTTCTGTTAGGAATATCTCAGTAGCCCAGCCTGGATCTGTGATCCTCTGATGGCAATGGACTCGCCTCCTGTTACATTGGACTCAAACATAACTGACGAAATGTGGGTGTAGATACATTACCGATAACTCTGCCCACCACTTACGAATACGGGCGTGATATAGATTAGGTAGATTTTTGTTTTTGAATACAAAAAATTGTCTCAAAAATGTCTTTATTTATTTATTTTTATTTATTTCTTTTATAAATTAGGTATAATAAGTTCCCTAAAAATCACACAATTAGACCTCTGGGGTCTATCTTAGCATGCTATGGCCTGAGATTTGATCAACGCGCTAAGTTATAATCGAGTTGATGTAATGGTATTTCAACTTACGCTTTATATTTTTACTATTCATTGAGTCTCTTAATGTCTACAGGTATTTGGTTTAGTAAATTTGGTAGAAATTTACTAAACCAAATACCTTCGTAGAAGTTGCTTTTGCGTGGCACTTGAAGTGATTTTGATTTGGCTTGTCGTGTATTCACATCATATTTTACTGGAATTTGAATACCACTGTTATAAAAGTGATCTATGAGGAACATAGGTATACTCAGCGCGCACTATATCAGGTAATACTTTGCAATGTTTAAATAACCCTGTGTAGTTATCTTGGTACTTCTTTTTTACATAGTTTGGTACTACAAGTTTCAGCAAACGTATTTGCAAATTATGTATTTTATCTAGGTAAGTTTTGAAAGTGCGTCCATAACTGGTGAGTCCATAGGAGATTATCGACTCGGCAAGAGCTGTGTACATTTGAAGAATGGTTCTATACGGTATATTGTGCTTTATAATGGAAAACTTGGTGAGTATTGCACGTAACTTATATCTGTTGCAATCTCCGAATAAGTACTAAACGTTAATAATTGAGCCGATTCTCTGAACATTACGACATTTTATAAAACCTTGAATCAAAACTATCTCTTACGAGTCGAAAACAACTGCAGTTTACCGAATTTTAAACATTTTTAAAAACGGTTTTTAAAAGTGTTACAAAAATAGGTTATTTTCGGTTCCATAGAGTAACCGAGGGGCTGGCCCAATATGGGTTTGCCCTAGCATCTTAATGGCTACTTATGATATGTCGATGTGCCATTATCGAAGCCACCATCGCCATTCCATACGTCGCGAGCGCGAAGCACGGACGAAAAGAGTCGTTACAAAAAAAATCGGAACATTTTTTAAATTTTCGCTATCGTTCGATATTTTATCGTGGATTTTGAAGTGATAGTAGCCGGTGTGTGATATTGTTGTTTTTATTATTATTCGGTGCCATATTTTATTTTGGTGAGTTTTTTTCCTTTTCTTAAGTTTTTGTTTTTTATTCCGTTTTTGTCTGTTCGTAGTGATCTGAATGCTTCTATTTACTGTTTTGCAACTGGGGCTGCAAATGCGGGTATTTGTTAAATATTTCTATTCAGATTGTTAAAGCAAAAGTTAGCAAAGGTGTTTGTGAGGAAATTTTAAACGTTTATTATATGTACACAAAAATACATGCTTGTAGTATGTACATGGTACCTACCTCAATGTGCTTGTATATTTAAACTTTAACCATTTCCTGAATACTTCTAATTCAAACCTAACGTAGGGAGGTATCGTGACACCAATACAGCAGTATGGAGGAGAGGGAGGGGGAGGGGGATCATGATGATGCCACGCAAGCTGTAATTGATTAATGAATGCACAAACGAGTAGGTGCCTACTGACTTTTGTATGGAAAACTATCTCGCTCTCCCTATGGCTATGAAATAAAGGCGCTATCAATGTGAAATTGTAACCACTGATGTGCGGTTGACCGTACCAACGACAGGCTGCATTCCTTATTAATTCGTATAAGTTGAATTGACCCCCAAAAGTCTATGATCGAATGGATTGCGAGATCAGTCGGATGGTGTGTGACGACCTTAACATTTGTAGTACAACATTATCATAACATCGATATACTTACACTATAGATTAATGTTAATTCATCATTTTGTTAAGAAATCTCATGGACATAACATACCATCACGCCTGTGACCCTCGAAGGGTAAGACAGAGGTGTAGGTTCTATCATATCTATAAAAAATCCCACATTTTGCTACTTACGTTTAAGTCCCATGTAATAGGGGGCGTGCCTATTGCCATCAACCGAGCACAAATGTAGACTCTGGGCTGCTACTGAGAAATTCTAAATGGAAACACCCAATAACGCTTTCCCCAGCTGGGAATCGAACCCAGCACCTCATGCTCGGCAGTAGGTACTGCTTGCAACCACTGGACCAACGCATAGTGTAGAAAATATTTAAGAGAATAATACTTACCACAAAACAAAACGTTTCGGAAACTTTTACATTTTGAATTTGTGTTTTCTTGATGTAACAAAAGATTGTAAAAGTTGATTAACATGTTTGAAGTAACTGGATCATAATCTGTACATTATCATTACATAATGGACAAATTAGTATAGGTGAGTAATGTATTATAAGCATGTAATTTGGTAACGATTACGATTGCACATAATTAATCGAATTGAATTTTCGAAATATCGACAAACGTGTGGTGAGTTGTTAATTACAATATTACTAATTAGGAAGTCCCAATGAGTCACTTTCATGTTGCTTATTAATTTGACGATTGAGAAAACTAAATTGTAACAAGCGAGTCCTGTACCAATGTAACCCTTCAATTCATATGACAGTACCTACTTATACTTTCCGAGTGAGGAAAGCTGGACTTATAGTCTAAGGTTGACTGGTAGAAAATGGCTCAGGCATTAAGTCCGCCTTTGTACGGTATTTTTTTTTTTTACTTGTGCATAAAGTTTTAATAAATAAATAATAAATAAATAAATAATTATGTAGGTATTATAGCATCCTACTGGTGAAACAATTTTTTATATCGGTCCAGTAGTTTTTGAGTTTATTAATTAAAAACAAAATACAAATCTTTTCTCTTTATAATATTATTAGCTGCGCCCCGCGGTATCACCCGCATAAGTCTCGATCCCGTTGGAATATCGTGATAAAAGGTATCCTGTGTCCTTTTCCAGGTCATGGTCTACCCATGTGCCAAATATCATCCAAATTCGTTAAGTCACTTTCCGGCCACATTAGCAATACCTCTAAAAGCAGTTCATTTCCTGAATCCCAGCTGTCATTAGCAATTCCTCTAATTTGACATAAAAGCAATTCATCCATAACCACCATAGGACCATTTTACGAATCTCCATAGAAAACTGTCAAACAGATGAATTATTTCGTAATAGGAATCGCACGCAGATCATTACTATGAATTGTCAGTTTGTAACATTTTTCGATGATTCATAATATTTTCATAAATATTATGATTCAGCTAAAATTACCGTTTTAAGCCCACTGGTCCGCAGACGAAGTCGCGGGCAACAGTTGTATAATATTTATACATTGCATCTGCAAATACATGAAATAGGGAGGGGAAGGATTTTCTTCAGTTGCATCCGGTTAGATTGAAAGCCGACCCTAACATAGTTGGGAGAAGGTTAGACAGATGGTCAGCTAGGACATTATTGAAGTAAACCACAAACTTCCGACCTTTAGCAAGTTACGTCTATCATCAAATCAACAAACTCAAAGACTCTTCAACGAATTAATTTATTATGCAAATTTTGTGATAACTATGATGAAATTAATTTTGATGGTCATGGTTTCCTAATATTATTATGACTACATCGGAAGGTATCAGGGTTTCTTTAACTTTACCAATATTATAGAGAGGAAAATTTTGTGAGTTTGTATGTAGGAACTCCTGATCCGATTTCGTAAATTCTTTCAGTAATGGGGCGGCCTATGTCCAGCAGTGGACGACTTTCGGCTGAAATGATGATGATGATGATTAAGCTACAGTATTTCCGGGTATCATAGGATTCGAGACATTTTATATAAAAATAAAATAAGAAATACGCGGACGAAGTTAGTAAACGTGTTAATTTGCGATTTGTCGTGCGACTCTTTGGCGTACAATCGACCGCACGTCTGTGGTAGCACTTAGGCTTAGGCCTAGCGCAGACCTAGCTTAGTGGTACTCACGGAGTTCTTGTTTTGTTACCACCGCCGCGCGGGCTACTGTACAGTAGTGTACCTTTGCCACCATGCCGTGTCGTACAGTAGGTACCTACTGCGAGTACATTGGTAGAGGGACCCCTGGTTCCATAAAAACCATTTCTTTTTTAGTACCTCTTTCTGCCACCAAGTAGCGTTGCTATGTTCCAGTTCGAAGAGTATGTGTGCGGTGTAGTCACAGGCTCATGAGATGATCTCATCTTCGTCTCTGTGATGGCCGCGCTCCTGGGGCGCCTCTGATATTGAGATGATGTCCACAGGCGGCGGTGACCACTTACCAATAGTACACGTCAAATACCGGCCAAGTGGCTATTCTTCGAAGGGTAGGGATAGCAGCGATCATGCTTCGCGTGCGGGATGCGGCAGACTGTAGGCTTATTGAAGTAATAATGCCAGCGTGTTACTGTCTCACTGCAGGACAAAAGCCTCTTCTCATACAGAGTAGGCGCCAGCATTGACGTTGGCGATTTCAGATTTGTAGTCACTATAAATTCATGTTTCCCCACGATGTTTTTTCTTCACCAATGTATGTAATTTAAAAAAAACTTGTTGTGTTTGCCGTAGGACAATAACCAAGAATAAACTTTCCGTAACCATCATTGTTATTTCACTAACACCGCGTGGACTTCGGTCAATCAAAGCTTACTCGAGATGAATAACCGAATTAATTCGTCGATCAAAGTTCAGAGCTAAGTCATGGAATTTTATGAGTCAGTGAACTTGTATACACAGGAAAATACCAAGTCATTAGTGCTAAGTCAGCATGAAAGCGTCAAAGAACTCTGACCAAAAAAATCTGACAAAAGCATCATCGTCATCATTTCAGCCGCGAGACTGACTGTTGCCTCCCAAGCACCGCCACTTCGACCGGTGCGACGGTTGTTGGGTTTTCCAGCTGACGAGTATGTTGCGTCACTTCTTCTCAGCTAAAGCACTGAGGGGAGGCGTTTTGGGGGACTGTCTTATGTAATTGGTGTTCATAAAGTGCTGAATCTCTTATTTTATAATTGTGCTTATTTTGAGTAAATGACTTTTGATTTAGATTTTGAATCTTTCACAAATGTCACAGTAGTAGCCCGGAGTCTGGATGCAATAGACTTGCCTCTATTACATGGGACTTAAACGCCCGCGGGCCGAACTTTGGAACTTCTACAGCGCGCTTTTGTACCCAAATAAAATTAGCGACACTCCGCTATTAATTTATTTTTGCTTTATAATGTTTAGATGTGATACCCGGCCCGTCTGTGGAGTTGCACTAGCTAATTTAATTTGATTCTGTATTCACTTAGGTCTCCCCTAGTGTTAGTGAAAATAGGCATAAGTATTGTTGTTTTCGTAAAACCTCAAAAAAAACCTGCGCGCGGCGAGTCGGACTCGAAGTTTTCCGTACCACCGTACAATATTTTTAATACTACTTAAGTACATTTTTATAAATAACTTATTTGATTGACATACAGATGAACGGACGGACAGCGGAGACAAGTAATAAGGTTCCGGAGCACTTTAAAGGAGATTTTGCCGACTGTACACTACTGTACAGTGTAGGTACAGTGTACTGTCCTCCGAATTAGGCGCGGTTCACACCAAGCCACCAAAGGTTACACAAGATTGATCTACCGAATACAAACGCTAATCTAAACACATTGGCCTCCTTTTAATCACAATTTATGTGGAAACTGACAAACAAGTTCTGATGAGATTGATACAAGACTTACGAGTACCTAGTAACGATTTTTATATGTTTCACACATCACGCCTGTAATGCCCTAAGGGTTACGCAGAGGTGTCGTAAAATGATAAATAATATTTTAATATTACTTACGAGCTTTTGCCATGTGTATTTCACGCGTTGAAATTATCCCACGGGAACATACTACCGGGATAAAAAGTATGCGTTGGAATCCACTATCTTATCTGGTAAAATCAATCATCTTATAAAAGTAGCCTATGTCCATCTCCGGGTTCCATTTCATCCAAAACCTTTCAGCCGTTTTAGCGTGAAAGCGTAACAAACAAACAAACTCACTTTCGCGTTTATAATATTAGTTATGATAGTAGGTAGGAAGTCACCAAAAGCCAGTCTATCGACCTGTCCTTATGACTAAAAACATAAAAGTCTTAATATAAAGGACAATAGATATTTAAATACTCTGACTCCTAAACTAGGTTAAGTAGGTTAAGTTCCGGTGACTCAGGACTTCAGGAGTCAGTAGAATTCTCTGTGTAGGAGCTCGTCAGGGAGTACTACTTCCATACGTAGGTCTTCCGCCAGGCAACGGTGCTGTGTTCCGATTGAAGGGTTTGCGTGCCGGTGTAGTTCTGTCTGTACACATGACACATTTCAGCCTTGTCTCGGTAGCAACGCATTTGCGATACCTCTCTCATAATTACTTACGCTTTTATAATTATTCTTTTATTTTTCTCCTGTACCTATATTTGTATACCTTCCTGTCAACGCATGCCATAATTATGTCTATCGCGCTTCTATAACATAGTCCCTGTAAGGTTCTTGTGATACAGGAACTACTAGTACAGGAGCGAGGGCTACACATATGTTTGTGACTGTGTAGTGTCAATAAAGAAATAATTAAATGGTTAATAAGTGAAGTTAGTTTAGTTTAGCTCGCAAAGCTGAGGTCATTTTTCATACTTATGTGCAGACCACAAACTATGAACGCTAGTATGAAAAATTATCGACCAAATGGTGGAAGTCCTCAGGGAGGAAGGTACGCGATTTTGCAAAATGCGGCGTAAAGGCAAGAAGTCGAAACTTTCGGATGAGACTCTGAAGCTTATGACGGAACGACGTGAAAACCCACCTATCACTTCGTCAGTACAACGGGCACTCAACAAAAATATTAGAACATTGGTACGACGTGACCTCCGACGCTCCAATACACGCTCAATAGAGAAAGCGATTGAGCAAAATCGGGGGTCGAAAGTGTTCGTCCAATCACTCGGGAGGAGCCACCTGACGAAGTTGACCAAATCTAGTGGGGATACCGTCGTTTCGAAGCCGGAGATCCTTTCGGAAGTCGAAAACTTCTACGGCCAATTGTACGCATCGCATGCATCACGAGCTGATCCCGAAAATGAGGATTCCAGAGCCACCTTAACCCGCCATTTCACGGAAGACCTGCCAGAAGTCAGCCAAGATGAAATCGAGGCGGCTCTTAAACAGCTTAAAAATGGAAAAGCCCCTGGTGAGGACGGCATTACGACTGAGCTCCTGAAAGCGGGAGGAAGTCCTGTACTGAAAGAGCTTCGGGAGCTCTTCAACTCTGTCCTGTTCTCTGGGAGAACTCCAGAAGCGTGGCGAAAGAGCGTGGTCGTTCTCTTCTTTAAAAAGGGTGATAAGACCCTTTTAAAGAATTACAGACCCATTTCGCTCCTAAGCCACGTATATAAGTTGTTTTCAAGAGTCGTCACGAATCGTCTAGCGCGAAGACTCGACGAGTTTCAGCCGCCGGAGCAGGCCGGGTTTCGAGGAGGTTACAGCACCATAGACCACATCCACACAGTGCGGCAAATTATACAGAAGTCCGAAGAGTATAATCGGCCCCTATGTCTTGCTTTTGTGGACTATGAGAAGGCTTTTGACTCTATCGAGACCTGGTCTGTTTTGGAGTCTATGCAGCGATGCCAAGTTGACTGGCGATACATCCAAGTGCTGAGATGTCTTTATGAAAACGCGACAATGACCGTCCAAACTCAGAACCAGCAAACTGAACATATCCCCCTGCGTCGAGGTGTGAGGCAAGGGGACGTTATTTCCCCGAAATTGTTCTCTAACGCTTTAGAGGATGTGTTTAAGACGCTGAACTGGGAAGGACGCGGCATTAACATCAACGGCGAGTACATCTCACACTTGAGATTTGCAGATGACATCGTCATAATGGCTGAGTCGCTGCATGACTTACAGCAGATGCTGGACGGCCTGGTTGATTCTTCTGTACGCATTGGTCTCCGGATGAACTTGGACAAAACCCAAGTTATGGTCAACGACCACGTTAGTCCGGGACCGATTGCTGTTAATGGCGATGCTCTCGAAGTTGTTCGTGAATACGTTTACCTCGGTCAAACTCTGCAGTTTGGTACGAACAACTTTGAGAAGGAGGCTAACAGAAGAATTCAGCTGGGCTGGGCAGCTTTTGGGAAGCTCCGTCGAGTCTTCTCGTCGCGTATCCCGCAGAGCCTAAAGACTAAAGTCTTCAATCAGTGCGTCCTGCCTGTGATGACCTATGGAGCCGAAACGTGGACACTCACGGTACGGCTGGTCCATAAATTCAAGGTCGCTCAGCGAGCTATGGAACGTGCTATGCTTGGAGTATCTCTGAGAGATAGAATCCGGAATGAGGTAATCCGGCAGAGAACCAAAGTTGTCGACATAGCTCACAGAATAAGCAAGCTTAAGTGGCAATGGGCCGGCCATATTAGCCGTAGAACCGATGACCGCTGGGGTAGACGTGTTCTTGAGTGGAGACCGCGAATCGGAAAACGTAAGGTAGGACGCCCTCAGGCTAGGTGGAGCGACGATCTTCGCAGGGTGGCTGGTAGCAACTGGATGAGAGCTGCCGAGAATCGAGCTGAATGGCGTGCAATTGGAGAGGCCTATGTCCAGCAGTGGACTGCTATAGGCTGATGATGATGAAAAATTACCTTATCTATCGAACTAAACTAAACTAACTTAGCTTAGCTCTAGGTCCGCAACCGGCTTTATTCTAGTGAGCTCAACAACCTGTCGCACACAATACTACAATAACTATTCGTTTTATTCTAGTGAGCTCAACAACCTGTCGCACACAATATTACAATAACTATTCGTTTTATTCTAGTGAGCTCAACAACCTGTCGCACACAATATTACAATAACTATTCGTTTTATTCTAGTGAGCTCAACAACCTGTCGCACACAATATTACAATAACTATTCGTTTTATTCTAGTGAGCTCAACAACCTGTCGCACACAATATTACAATAACTATTCGTTTTATTCTAGTGAGCTCAACAACCTGTCGCACACAATATTACAATAACTATTCGTTTTATTCTAGTGAGCTCAACAACCTGTCGCACACAATATTACAATAACTATTCGTTTTTATAGCCAATTAAAAATTAGGTGCGTAACGGTGCGCGTGTTTTACAGCACCCTCATTTTGTTATTTGCTCGAAATGTCAGTCCCTTGCAGTTAATGTTTCAATAATTCGTGCTCGAAAACAAAAGTAACGCAATGGAGAATTATTATTCTCTTTTGCGTGTCGATGGCAAATTAAACAGGATGTAACAAAAACTCTGTCCGATTCGAAAGGGGCAAATAGGTGCTGCAATAACATTAACAGAAAAAAATAATACTGAAAATCAAAAAGGTATTGCAATTCAAACTTCACATTTTTAGTACCAATATTACCCCAATTTCATTATAAATTAGCAAATTTTCTGCTGAGGTCTATGTTATGACTTGTAGACACCCGCTAGACGCCGGCCGCGCGCGCCCCATGTAGCAACCCGGTAAAATTCCCATTAAAAAACATACGGCGAATTTTTTTTGAATTGATTGGTATGATTCTTAACAACACCCTCACGGATACGACAGGGTTTTTTTTACTAACTGTATAGAGTCGGCCCAGAATTTGTCTACGAGTTTCGCACCTTCAGTAGCGTCCATCAGCTCCTGCATCGTGCAGGCAACCATTGTTTGTGGGACAGCACCACATTAACACTCCAGGGCGGAGTCACCTGTGAACATCTCAGCAAGTTTTCCGTGCCTCAACCTACCTGAGTTCGGAGGCGAAAGACTTCCAGCAGGCGTAGCATGGCGCTTTCTATCTCTACGAAGAATAGACAGCTTTTTCTATACAAAGTGACAGTTCGTTTCTTCATTTTTGACATCCACCGTAGAAATCTTTCTACAATTGTGTCATTTTGTCTTTCATTTCTAACCATCTTTGTCTAGGTCTTTTTATATGTAGAATATTTCGGAAGAAAGTTTTCAGTGTGAGTTATCCTTACTGTCAAAATCACACTGACAACCGATAAATCCTATGATAAAACAAAGAATTCTGAGTCGAATTATGTAAAAGAGTGAATTTCGTAAAAAGTGCAGTTGACTCTTTCTTATTTTGCTGCCGTCTCGTACTGTCTACTGTCTACAGGAAACGTAATTTTTGTTTACTCTTCCGTCGACAAAACGGTGCTCATGCTACGCCTGCAGGTAAGCCAAGGCAACTCATGTCCAGGTGGGAGATTTTCAGCAGGTGGATATAATGGGTTGGGTAGGCAAGCACTGAGTCGCCACAGCTTAAGCCTTTGAAGGATATTGTTGATACGTCTAAATGAAAAGGGGTTGTCAGTGTGTTTCCCATTGTGGACGAAGAGAAAGGTATACTATCAGCGAGGTGGTTGGTAGTTCTGCCTACCACCAGAGGACAAATGTATGAGTTCATTTATGGCCTACATTATAATATGTAAATATTTGTATTGGAAACATTCCAGCATTATACTTAGGTACGTCATAAGTACATAAATAACTAATATAATATTAATGAAGATACTAATTAATATGTCGTAGATTAAACGCGTATTAAGATTATGCATATCCGTGAATCCATTAGGAATATCAATCAGTCACAAGAAGTCTTTAGGACAGTTGTCCAGTCTTACCAAGGAGGAGTCTCGTGTAACCCAGTAACTGGGCTGTGGAGGTCAGATAGGCAGTCGCTCCGTGTAAAATACTGGTATTCAGCTGCATCCGGTTAGACTGAAAGCTGACCCCAACATATTTGGGAAAAGGCTCGGCTGATGATGATGACTCGGAAGGAACGAGGGTTGATGACTTCGCTTGCTGCTGTCGTGTCCGCAGTCATTGCCCTTTCTCTTATATCTTTCTGTAGGAACCCAAACAATAAACTATGTATGGTTTTTCGTTATTGAAACATGTTGAAGATCACTACAGAACGAACTTATTTCAGTTTTTGAAATAAAAAATGCTAGATAATGTAAATGGGTCACTGACCGCTGTTGCCACGCTAAAACGATTTGGGTACTTATATGGGCAAGTTCTTGCGTCTTAGCAAGAACACAGGGTCGAATTACACGAGCTAGCGAAACTCCACAGGTGTGATGGTTATCGATGTCATGACGATAAAACAAACAGAAAAGATTTTCTTAACTCATAATGGCAAGTACTACTTTACCAGCGACTGTTGACCCCGTCAGCTAGCCATCCCGTCTGCGAAGTTAAACTCAACACATTTATTTCAATAGATGTCGATAGTCATTACGCGAAGTTTCGCTAGCTAATTTAATTGCAAGGTATGGGCTTCTAAGTCAGCGATTTCCAAGGGCGACTATTTTGAGTATTCATGGAGTTTCTTGCCCGTTCTTCTCCATATTAACCTACTACGCTTTGGAATGGGCATCTAGCTTCATCTTTCTGACTGACTAACCCCTTGACAATTCAAAAGTGCCTGTAAATGGTTTAATTAAAATACTTAAATGCTTTGAGTTTGAGTTTGACAGGTCATGCACCTCTGCCTACCTCTTCGGGCAACACCTGCGTGATGTTATGACATCGTCACACGGCCCCATTCCACATCTATGTGAATAAGAACAAGCTATCAAGAAAAACAACTCATTTACTCTCACCTAGATGATTTCTTGCGATTATTATTGCATGGGATACGTTTGCCTGTTACTGAATAATTAGTTTAATTAGTGAACAACTGATTTTTTTTCGCGATTTCTTGTTTGGTCTCATAGTGAAAGTTGTTCGTAGTGTCGAGTACAATGGCCTCTTAAGAGATTTCGTGTATGAATAGATAGATACACCTTACTTATACATATTGCCTAGTAGGACTGTTTTTTACTTTTTAGTTCGTTTTTTAGCAGGGTAGTCGTGTTTTATTTTAATAGTATAGTCGGAAATTATCCCACGGGACCGTACTACCGATAAAAGTATTTTATGTCCCCCATAACCCATGTCTTGGTCTATCTACACCACGATTCAGAATATCGCGGTGCAATCAACGCAATATTTCGAGTACACTTGGTATACTCAACCTCTCCGTTCCAAGCTCAGTAGTAATAACCTTTGACCGAGTGGAGCGATTTTTATGAAATAAAGACTTAATGTAACCTCAAGAAACGAACTATGACTATATTCCCAATCCCTTAGATCTCTTGAAAAGAGTCACAAAAAAATTACAATATTACATGTGAATTTTAAAATCGATTATTTAAATACAGATATTCCCCTATTTTACCCTCTTGAGGGATGATTTTAGAAAAACACTGAAACACGTAACTCTTTATTTGTTATCAAAAGTATGAAGCCCTAACATAAGAAATGATAGATATCCCTTATAAACTTTCATCCCCTATAAAGAGGAAGCTTATGCTATTTTCTCAATCTCCCACCTTGCCAAATTTTATCTTATTTTTAGTTTTGCGTTACCCACGCGGGCGAAGCAGCGGCTAAAAGCTAGTAAAGTATAAGTAATAAAAATAAAATAAAATAAACTTCAGTACATAAATATAAAATCGTAATTATGTTAGTACATTACGAACGGTGTAAATACCTACCTCTGACTTTGTGTCGTATGATGTGGGTTCGAACCCAGCCAGGCACTTTTCTTTGTCCAGTTTATTCCATCACCACTGCTTTCAAAACGGCGAAAGAAAACATTGTGAAAAAATGGAATCCCGTAGCAACCGGTCTATTAATACAAAATCAAAATTAATTTATTTATTAATATTAGTTATCTCTCACTCTCTCTCCTTCTACCTTTTCTGGCAAAATTTTATATAATTTTTTTAGTACCTACATAGGTTTTTAGTACATTTATTTTGTATTTTGATTACTTATTGTATTTTATGTTTCTTTCAAGTTTTATTTTTATTTTATTACTATGTTGTCTTGTGGCAAATGCTGTGTATACCTATAATAGGCATTCCTACCAGTATATTTTTATCTTACTGTTCCCATTTAATTGTTTTTGTATGTACTGCTGTTGGTGTAACAAATAAATAAATTTATTTCAATAAGGCTGAAGACTGATGTCATCAATCACCTTCATGTAAACTCTTTGGTTAAAACCGGAGGTGTGTCACTTTAATATTGAACATATTATGAACTTTATTGCTAAACTGATCCGGAATGAGGTAATCCGGCAGAGAACCAAAGTTGTCGACATAGCTCACAGAATAAGCAAGCTTAAGTGGCAATGGGCCGGCCATATTAGCCGTAGAACCGATGACCGCTGGGGTAGACGTGTTCTTGAGTGGAGACCGCGAATCGGAAAACGTAAGGTAGGACGCCCTCAGGCTAGGTGGAGCGACGATCTTCGCAGGGTGGCTGGTAGCAACTGGATGAGAGCTGCCGAGAATCGAGCTGAATGGCGTGCAATTGGAGAGGCCTATGTCCAGCAGTGGACTGCTATAGGCTGCTGATGATTGCTAAACTGCGTCCGCGCAACGGTGCGGTGATTAAAAGAATTTAGGAAGACGGCCTTCGGATTCGCGTTAAGTTTCGTAAACGAACTCTGACGAATATTGACGAAGACAACATACTGCATTCTTTCTATATTCAAATTGGAAATTGTGTCCGAAACAAAATGTTGTACTCTGCAGCTTTTAGAGTGCTATGAATTTGTCATGTTATCTTTCTTCCTGGCATCCATTGCGTTATTTCTGGGATCCCAACCTGATACCATAATAAAGAAAAGGTAATAAAAACTTTTTACAAAGGAAAACAAACGACTTCCAAAAAAAAAAAGTGAAAAATAATTTTAATTTCGGAAGTCGGTGTCTGTGGTTTTCTATTTTCGTTTTTTGTACGGACTTCCGAAATTAAAGTTATTTAAAAACAAAATAGATCAATCATTCTTGGGCAGGTGATGTCCAGGGCAAGGTGACAGTTAACAGTTGCACCGCACGTGATACACTTTTCGTCTTACCCGCTATAAAAGTGTATGGTAAGGTAAGCCCCTGAAATATAAATATTAAAATAATGACAAATTTTTAACATAACATCACGCCTTGTTTCCTCCAAAGGCTGGCCAGAGGTGTACATTACAGTACACCGACATTTCGCCAGTTAAGTTTAAGTGCCATGTAATAGGGAGCTATACCCTACTGCCATCAACCGGGCACAAATCCGAACTCTGATCTGCTACTGAGAAATTCCTGGCAGGTGGAAAGAACCCCAACAACACTTTGGCCCGACCTGGGAATTGAACCCATGACCTCAAGCTCAGCAGTAGCGCTGGTTACCACTAGAGACTAGACCCACGAGGCAGTCAATAACAATTAACAATTTTAGGGATAATTAAATAAATAACTGACTATCGTTACCTAAATTGGTTGAACGAAATAATTCGAAAAACAAACGCATGCAACAAAAACAAAATGTTCCTGCGCTTGATGAAACTATTAAAAACGAATAGGTTTACTTAATTTTCAAAGTGGGAAAATACACATATTAAAATAGGGAAACACCTCTTTCACAGACACACACTGACATTGCTGCTGAAACGATACCTAACAGCTACTGTTCATTTCAGAGATACTGAAATCGATGCATGCGTACTGCTGTCGGTGAGAGGAAGTGGGCCGTAAGTCCGTGACCCACCATGTGAGCCCAGTGCGGGCTCGTGGATGTCACAAGTGTTCGAATTTTTGGTTCTAGGACATGCCGGTTTCCTCTCGATGTTTTCTTCACCGATTTGAGAGCAGTGGTGATGAAATAATTTACACAAGGAAAAGCGCCTGGCTGGGTTCGAAGTTACGACCGTGACCGACTCGTTAGTCGCATCCGTTACCACTGGGCCACCACTGCTCGAAATGAAATCGATTACTAATTGACTAATCATACTAATTGATTGACAAAAACCAACATTCGTGTTTTTCCCCTTGATGGCACTGAAACAAATAAAATTTTATAACGATTGTTCTAAACATAATTATAAAGTTACAGTAGGTACCTATTTTTATATCTCGAACCGACGCGACGTCTATCTTATAAATAGGTTCTTTTCTATCTCTTTATTGTGATAAAGTTGTAGGCTTAGTGGACTGTAGATTTGTTGAACATTTTCTTATTTGTTAAGTGCTTACCTGGTACTTGTTGAAAGGCCTACACTCCCGCTAAACCTATTATTATTATTTTTAAAAGAGTAACCGTGGCGTTTCTTGCCGGCTCTTCTCCATAGGAAACGAGCAATTGGAACCGTGCACCTAGCTTCAGATGTTTCATGTGTGCCCATGCCCATGTAGGTTTATGTGAAATAAAATATTTTGATTTTGACGCGCACTTTATTCAAGATAACCAAGTGTACAGTAAACACGCTATGAATGTCTGTGTAACCGCAGGACTGCACGACCTCTCGGTACCGTTCGAGATGATGGCGAATTCGGGCTTGTGACCTACCCCAACAGTAGGTACCTATATACCTAAACGTTTCTACACTAAAGCACTAAGCTTGAAAATGTCTGTTTTGTGTGTGACGTTGATCATTTACGTCAGTGAACTACAAAAACCGCCTTAAGGCTCGTGCAGACTGGCGCGACTTGTCGCGCGACGACGACGACACCCGTAATTGATCTACTTACCGTGAAGTTTTCTTAGAAATTGTTTAATAGAATCGCGTCGCGCCTGTTTGCAGGCTTCATACTATGAAATATTTTATAGTCGCTATCAATGTCAAATTGTTATTAATATTGCGATATTATCATCGCCACCTCCAGCTGAATGGCCGTGAATGACTTAATAACGGATCATTGTATTAAATGATTTGTCATCTAATTTAATAGCCGCGCACTCTGCCTGCCTGATGGTTAGTGAAGCCTCAAGGGGAAAATGTGGGTTAAAGACTTGAATTAATTTCCATAAGATGGATATAAAAACTAATGAATAAAGTGAGAAAATATTACTAAAAAGCGAATATAAAATAATATTAAATAGCGAGTCTAGCGACCCACCCGCGCCCCTGCTCTGTTTAATTCAAAAAGTACTGACTTTTCGACCCGGCCCCAGTTATCTTGATCGAATTTACAAATACTCTATTAATCTAAAAAAATCCTTACTACGTAAGTATTTAGTCAACAATATTATTTCATAAAACGATAAGTAATTAGTAATAAGTTTTTAAAGTAATGGATATGTAATGATTGGAAAAATACTGTTTTTGGACCAAACAGCACAGAATAGATGGCGTAAACGCTTTTAAAAAGTCGAGGTTTATGTGTCATAATTAAATATTAGGTATTGCATTATTATATTGTACACATGAACCTTCTGGAATAAATTCTCTAAATACTTACTGGTAAAACTCCCAAACAATCCGTTAGAAAATCTAAGCGGTCACACAGACTCGAAAAGCGACTTTTTTCTACTATTTATTGTTATAAGATGTGTTTGACTTGCAATTGCTTAAAACAATTACAACAATCGCAAAATCAATAATGACAATCAATTTTGCCAGTAAACAAAATGCCTACCAGCGAAGTAAAATGCGCAACAAAAATACAATAGACGTAGATATATTTAGTAACCTATTCCGCTTAACTATTCCTCAAGAGTCATAAGAAGCTCTGTAAGAAATCGACACGTGTGTCACCTCTCAACGAGGCACCCTCAGGATGACGATAGACCAGTCGCTAACCCGAACACGACGTGTTGCCAGTTGCCGCGCCAAACGCTGGACGCAGATCACTGAGATTACTGGTCAATCGTAAATTTTTGATAGTGTTACGGGTAGTCAGAAGCCCGAAAGTCTGACAATCAATCTAGACCAAGGGGATCCGTGTTACCCAATAATCGGGTTGTGGAGGTCAGGTAGGCAGTAGCTCCATGCAAAGTACTGATATTCAGCTACATCCGGTTAGACTGGAAACTGACCCAAACATAGTTGGAAAAAGGCTCGGCAGATTGCTTCGTTATTTTATACATTTACGCACTGACCTTTTCGAAGCCTAATTTAATTCCGCGTTAAATCAAAACAATAAACTTCCCGACTTCAAAGAGTTAGTATTCAGTGTTTGTCGTAGTCTGGTGTGTTGCCAAGGTGAACACGTGGCGCACATACAAATAGTATGTAATAATGTTATCACAGCTATAAATGACATTATTATGGATTATGTCATGTTCTACACGTTTCTGAGGGGCTCATGGCTAATCATAACAGCTGTATCAATCGGTCTGTCCATCTGCCCATCCTTTTTCCAACTATGTTGGGGTCGGCTTCCAGTCTAACTGGATGCAACTGAATTCCAGTGTCTTACATAACCGCCAGAACCCCGTTACTGGATAACACAATAACCCCAGATTAATCTCTTGAATGTAGGCTTGATTCAAGCGAATCTAGATGAATGAGAAGACGACGATAGAAAGGTTTATGACTAGACTAGGTGGCATCTAGTATGTATGTACCTGCATTCTCTTAACAATTGAATTACATGGCGTAGCGTGTTACCTACTTATAAAACTACTGTTTTTATGTTATCAATAGCATTAACTAACTATCTTGATTAATAATTATCTGGGAAAATGTTAGGTAATACATAAATAGTATTCGGTAAGAACCTCTTTGCAATGAAACAGTTCAGTCGGGGACAATTACAGTCAACTGCATGCCCATGGTGGTAATAAGTTGAATATTTCGTAGATCTTTGACTGACATTACAGGTAGGCAGAAGCCTGAACCACCGGTCTTGTATCTGCATGAGTATGAGTACCTACCCGCAAAGTCTTATAAAATTAATAATATGGCTAATCTAGAAAATCTCACAGTTGACATTGAATACGGACAGTGTGGATACTCCTGAACTCTGTAAACCATTTTTCAATAGAATACCAAATTCATCTAATATACTTACGCAAAATATAAGAAGCCTAAATCACAACTTCGAGGAACTGCAAGTTTTGCTAAGTAGGCTAGATATTATTGAGTACGATTTCATTGTATTAACAGAATGTTGGTTATTCCCAAAAATAATTCTACCGACGATTGAAAAGTATCATGTAGATACTACAACACAATCACCTCAATAAGAATGATGGCATAGTAATATATAGGATTGCATAACCATTTCATTAAAAGAACCAACGTGGGTAGGCGATGAAGTTAATTGCATCACTGCCACCATAAAAAATAAACTATTAATTATTGGGGATCCCTTCTTTTCGCATAATGTTCTTTGTCCTAATATACTTCGGCATAACGATTTTGGCACAATTTGTTTTGGCATAATAATACTTCGGCATAATTTTTTTAGGCATACATTTTATGTTGGCATAATCATCTTAAAGACTTATTTGTTTTGGCATTTTGATTCGCATAACGTTAGTAGGCCTAATGACTATTAGCATAGCGTTAGTAGGCCTAATGACTATTAACATAATAATATTTAAGCATACAATTAATATGGTATCCTGCCTTTTCGCCGAAAATTGTTTGGCAGATTATCACTTGCCAACCAACGTTTCGCCGATGTTTCACTTTGACAACTAACGATTAGCAAATTTTTGTATGACAACGTTTCATTTGGTAGAATTATTGTTAAGTTGATTATTATAATGACACAAAACGTTTGGGACATTTATCATTTGTCAAACATTTCAATCTTAGGTTACGATAGGTTAGGTTAGGTTAGGTTAGACTTTAGAGTATGACAAACAACGCATGAGCCGAGCGAGCGAAGCGAGCGTGCCGCGGCAGCGGCCGGCGAAGTGCTAGAAGCGAATCCCTTTTGTAAAAAGAAACAGTTAAGTTAGGTTAGGTCACATTAAAGATAATGTAAAAAACACTCACTCACTGAGCACTCTTCAATACACTCACTCACTTAATTGAACTCTACTTGAAAGTTGGTATTTAAAAAAGTGTCATTATGAAAAGCAGACCAAACGTACAGTTGGTAACTGTGAGGTTGGGAAATAAAACAAAATTATATGATAAGTTTGCAAATGATTATTCGGCAATATAAAATTCTGCGAAACGTTAGTTGCCAAGTGAAAATCTGGCAAACAATTTTCGGCGAAAGGGCAGAGATCCGTTTTAATATCATTATGCGTAAATAAATTTATGCTTTAGGATATTACGCTTAAAAAAGTTATGCTTTAGAACTTTATACTTAATAAATTTATGCTTTAGAATATTATGCTTTATCATTATTATGGTTAGAGAAATTGTGCTTAAAAAAATTATGGGTAAGCTTGTTATGCGTAATTATATTATGCGAAAATATAATTATGCCAAACAAAATTATGCTAAGTTATATTAGGTCTTAAAATTTTATGAAAATGGATAGGGAACCCAATTATTGCTATGTATAGACCTCCTGCATTCAAGAGCGTTGATAAATTTTTGCTAACGCTAGATAGACACAACATGAAAGACGTGAAAAGTATTATCCTTCTTTGGCGACCTTAATATCAATATTCTGGATGACAGGAGATCGGCCAAATATTTAGACCTATTGGCATCCCATGGACTTCTTGCTTCATATACCTTTCCTACTCGTGATAAAAAATGCCAGGACCTCTGTTTTGTAAAAAAAACAATTGTGTAACGTTGACTTTTGTTTGCACCTCGACTATCACTGACCATTCCAGCGTCATGATAAGTGTTTCGAATAAAAAATATTCTACCAACAAAGAGAGTAATCAAACAATTAGGAATATTGATTATCAGGCTACTGTCAAGCACCGAAAAGAAAATAACTAGTAAAATCAGGCAATGATCTGAACAAAATAACTGAATCTTTCTTAAAAATAATTGGTCTTGCCATAGAAAACAATACGGTGGTACAAAAAACTATCGCAGGAAAAGAAACATTAAGCCTGGATAACTCTGAGACTATGCCGCTGTATGCGAAATTGTGATCGGCTTCATCTAAGGCTGAAAAAAGACCATGAAAATGCTATCCTCAAAATTACGTATACTAGGTATCGAAACACGTGCAATGAGATACTTAAAATTAATCTAAAATCGGAAATAGGATCTCAACAAAAATAACCCTAAAAACAATGGTCCCTTATAAAAGATGTATGTTATTTAAGCGCTAATTCTAACAAAAATACTAAACTTTTAGTCATAAAAACAAACACTAATGATTCATTAAATTATGTCGATGAATACTTTGCAGGCGTGGGATGCCAATTGGCTAATAATATCAAATCACGAACAGAGTTACATGAATAAGACCTAGCAAAAATGACAAGTCGAACAAAACCTACACCAAAGCAACCAAAGGCATTATTTAAAAAATAGAATATTTTCTCGAAGGATCAATATGGTTTTAGAGCACCAAAATCAACTGCAAATGCTACGTATAAGTTAAATTATTTCATAGTAGATAGCCTCCGGACCGCACCTTTTCCCCCTTAGTCTGTCAGTGCCTTGACCCAACCGATAGTAATTATATATTATTATGGCTCCCACAAACAGGCGCGACATCGCAGGCGGGACAAGGGTTGCTGGACTGCTGTGGACCGACGCCCAATCGATTTCTGATTCTTATCATCTAATATCTTATGCAACACAAGTCCACCATATCCATACCCTTAGGCGGTTTGGATTAATTACCAGTAATTAAATAAACCAATGGCTTGCTTGCGAAACTGATGTTCATGTTCACACATAGCCTTCAGTGTAATGCATGTTCGATATTACTATATCGAATATTAATTGTCTAATTATTGTCAAACAACTGACTAGTTACCATGTGTCCTTAGACAGTTGCTTTCTTAACACTCGATGGTATAACATCACACCTTCATGCTCTGAACAGTTTAGGGCAGTGTACACCTCCACCCCGCCAGCCCCGGCACAGGTGAACACTGCCTTCTTTGTTATAGTACACCCAAATTTCGCCAGTTAGAGAATGAGCCTTTAGCCATGGCCACAAACTCAAATTCCTGGCTGCTAGTAAATATATTGTGGCTTATTTATAAACGTTGCTTCAAGTTAAGTAGGTACCTACGGGCGAATCACCAATGAGTCTAAGCCAAAGATTTAGCGCCTGCTTAATTAACCATACAGTTACGTTTTTTGCAATTTGCAGGTCAGTGTCAGGTTGTATCTAGATTAAAATAATATGATTCGCGACCATAACAAAATAATCATGTATTTTTAATCATTAGAATCATTAACACATTTGTCAACGTTTTTAATGTAACAATTGAATATAACTTAGAGAGATGTAATGATTCAAATTATGTAAATACGTACTTCATAAAATATATTTTTTAATTAATAAATTAATTACTATTTAATTCCATAATAACTATTTGTCATTAAAAAAGCCAAATCATTAACAATGGTGCCGATTCTCTTGTCACAAACGCCTCTAAACTAGACTAAAATTTAGTTTATTCCTGTCTTACGACGATTTCCACTTATGAAATTAGACTAAAGTGACACAATTTAACTATAATTTAGTTTGACAGCACTAAGATGGCACTGAGTTGTTAATTTAGTAAAATGGCAATTTTGATGTGTTGTGTCAAAATAATTTTTGAAATCTATATATATATATATAAAAATCAATTGCTGTTCGTTAGTCTCGCTAAAACTCGAGAACGGCTGGACCGTCTAAATATATAAAAATCAATTGCTGTTCGTTAGTCTCTAAAACTCAAGGTAGGTATGGTAAGTAGGGTAGGTAGGGTAGGTAGGGTAGGTAGGGTAGGTAGGGTAGGTAGGGTAGGTAGGGTAGGTAGGGTAGGTAGGGTAGGTAGGGTAGGTAGGGTAGGTAGGGTAGGTAGGGTAGGTAGGGTAGGTAGGGTAGGTAGGGTAGGTAGGGTAGGTAGGGTAGGTAGGGTAGGTAGGGTAGGTAGGGTAGGTAGGGTAGGTAGGGTAGGTAGGGTAGGTAGGGTAGGTAGGGTAGGTAGGGTAGGTAGGGTAGGTAGGGTAGGTAGGGTAGGTAGGGTAGGTAGGGTAGGTAGGGTAGGTAGGGTAGGTAGGGTAGGTAGGGTAGGTAGGGTAGGTAGGGTAGGTAGGGTAGGTAGGGTAGGTAGGGTAGGTAGGGTAGGTAGGGTAGGTAGGGTAGGTAGGGTAGGTAGGGTAGGTAGGGTAGGTAGGGTAGGTAGGGTAGGTAGGGTAGGTAGGGTAGGTAGGGTAGGTAGGGTAGGTAGGGTAGGTAGGGTAGGTAGGGTAGGTAGGGTAGGTAGGGTAGGTAGGGTAGGTAGGGTAGGTAGGGTAGGTAGGGTAGGTAGGGTAGGTAGGGTAGGTAGGGTAGGTAGGGTAGGTAGGGTAGGTAGGGTAGGTAGGGTAGGTAGGGTAGGTAGGGTAGGTAGGGTAGGTAGGGTAGGTAGTTTAGGTAGGGTAGGTAGGGTAGGTAGGGTAAGTAGGGTAGGTAGGGTAGGTAGGGTAGGTAGGGTAGGTAGGGGAGGTATGGTAGGTAGGGTAGGTAGGGTAGGTAGGGTAGGTAGGGTAGGTAGGGTAGGTAGGGTAAGTAGGGTAAGTAGGGTAGGTAGGGTAGGTAGGGTAGGTAGGGGAGGTATGGTAGGTAGGGTAGGTAGGGTAGGTAGGGTAGGTAGGGTAGGTAGGGTAGGTAGGGTAGGTAGGGTAGGTAGGGTAGGTAGGGTAGGTAGGGTAGGTAGGGTAGGTACTTAGTGCTACCCGTGCGAAGCCGGAGCGGGGCAGCTAGTTAGAGATATTTTTTGCAGAATAACTTTAAGATTCAAAAGCCAAAAAGTAAGGAATTTTAGTGATAGTTCGTGTACAAGAGAATCGGCACCATTGCCTTGCCAATTGCAAATTACAACGTACCTAATTAAAATTCCTATAATTAGTTCTCACCAATAGGTAGTTCATTAATTATTGAAAAATTAATAGAACCAGTAGAACAGTATTAATTCTATAAGTAGGACGTATGATGACCTAAGTAAAATAAATATTGTCCTAACGACGCGACACGTATGTTTGACGAACTTGATAGACGAAGTAAGTAGTACTTGCGTAGTAGATAGTGAATGTGTCAAGATAAAAGATAGTTTACATAGAAGGCTAAAATTAAAGTTTCAAGCTAAAAACTCAGTAATAATAACTCATTGATCGCTGCATTATAATTGTGTTACACATCGATCACAATCTGTTTCACTTTGACAATCAATCATCACAATCGGTTATTTACGTTGTTGACCAAATTTCGGACATATAAAGCAATATCCTTCAAAATGATTCAAATTATGATTGATAGTGTGTTGCGCAATTATGGTGCTGGTCGGGGTTTTCTTCAAGAATTTCTCAGTAGCAGCCCGGACTCTTAGTTTATGCCCATTTAATGGCAATAGGCTCGCCCCCTATTACCTACATAGAACTCTGGCGAATTGGGGATGTACCTACTTAACCCTTCGGCGCGTAGGCGTGATGATTAGTTGTGTTGTGCTTTTACACTCAAACTCTAAGCATTTATTCTAATGTCAATTACAGGCACTTTTGAATTGTCAAGAAGTCAGTCAGTCAGAAAGATGAAGCTAGTTGCCCATTCCAAAGTGTATCTAGTAGGTTCCTATGGTTCTCCATAACAGGCACGGAACAGGCAAGAAATTCCGTGGAATGTCCACGGAGTTTTTAAAATCGATATTGTTGGTAACCAGTGTCCATTCCTTGTCTGCAGACAATGGCGCCCCCTGTGAACATAGCAGAGTACTATGCCGGTAAAACGCTGTTCATCACCGGTGCTACTGGATTCATGGGTAAAGTGATGGTGGAGAAGCTCCTCAGATGCTGTCCTGATGTCAAGAAGATGTACCTACTCATGAGACCCAAGAAAGGACACAGCAGTAAAGAACGACTGGACGACTTGTTGAGTTTTCGGGTAAGTGGCGCCATCTAGTATGGAGTAGTAGAGCTAATATAAAAATAAGTGTGTCAATATTCATACTTTTTGAATTTTAAAAGTTATTGATGCGATATGTACGCACCTTAATATAAATTGAAAAATGTTATTAGAATAAGAATGAGTTATCATTATCATGTAAATATGTTAGGGTCTATTCAGACTGCGTACATTTGAACGAGAAGGTAGCTGTTCTGTAAAATAGTTGTTCGGATGCGGTTTTGGTGCGGTCGATAATACCTACTTTCACCGAAATGCTCAGTCCTGCACTTGCAAGCCGACTGCATGCTAGTCGCAACCTACATATATACCTATTTATTTATTTTACTTTCTCCAGACATCACTACTCACTATAAAAGTACTATAAAACCAAGTCCCCCGCCGCGTCTGTTTGTCTGTCTGAACGCGATAAATTCAAAAACTACCGAACGGATTTTCATTTAGTTTTCACCGATGTCATCAATGTTATCAAGCGCTAAAAACCGTGCGAAACAGGGGCGGGTCGCTAATACTAATATAATCAAGTTCCATTCGTCCACGAACACACTCCGAATGTAATACGTACTTACATAGAATAGAAAGACGATACCTTAGGTACCTGTACCGTATTTCCTCAACTTTAACTAAGATTGAAATGTTCCAGGTATTCGATCGTCTAAAAGCCGAGTCACCGAAACTCTTCGACAAACTGCAGGTGGTTGCAGGAGACATCCTGTCCGAAGACCTGGGAGTATCCGAAGAGGATCGTCAGCTCATACAGAATGAGGTTCAGATCATCTTTCATTGTGCCGCTTGCGTCAGGTTGGTTAAATAAACATACTTATAGTCACCATTTTGGGGACATAGGTCGAAGGTATTCGACCTGTCTCCTTATAGATGTATTGGAGGTGAAGTCGCGAACGAGAGTGAAACTCCAATTTACGGTTGATATTATTATAATTCTTACACACGTATTATTGTTAGAGTTAGGTACACTGTTAACACATATGTATAGTATAAATAATTAACTACTAGGGACAAAGTAAACTTATGACTAAAACCTAGTCTGTGTCCCGTGACGCCGACGGTAGGGAAGTGCCGAGCGACGCTACATAAGGGACGCTATGGGTAACGCCCCGGATCGTGGTTAAGTGTTGCCACTTGACAAGGGTGCGTTCCTGACTAACCGAAAAATACTTAACTAAACATAATACAGGCGACGCCACGTGTACTAATGTGTGATCACAATACGTGACGCCACACCATCTTGATCTGTCAACATTCAAGGAGAGGGGTGTGGGAACAATATATTATAAATAAAACCAATCACGGTCGAAAGATAAATGTATGACTTTGCGTATGGTATCGTTTCTTGCCTCGAGATGTCGCGTGTGTGCGTTTATGGAGGAGTTCACAGCAATACGAACGAAGGAAGTCGCAGACAAAAATCGTACACCTAATCGGCGACCGCAATTTAATTTCCAAACATGTACACAATTACAATTTTTTAGAATAACTTTATAACCCACACAAACTTTTGCAAACCCTACTAATTTAATTTTTGTTATTACTTTTTGGCTAGTACGAGTCATTCTGAAATCAACTTATTATACTCTTTGATAAAGTGGATATTCGGTAAACTAACTTCAATTGGAAATAAGCATTATGTACGATCTGTATATATAATCAGCTTATATTGTCCCCACTGCTGGGACACAGGCCTCCTCTCTGTGAGAGGGAGTGGGCCATAATTCCCCACGCGGGCACTGTGCGGGTTTAGAGATTTGGTTGTGTGACATGCCGTTTCGTCGTGTTATTTTCTTAGGCCGTGAAAAAAGTCCTGACTTCACCAAATCGCCTGTGTACTTAACATCTTGTCTCATCTTTTCATTTTAATATAAAGTTTAGTAGGTTAAACGATCTGATTGCTTTAACCATAAAGTTTATTATTATTATATTTCAGATTCGACATGTATCTCCGCGATGCTGTCAAAATGAATACAGCTGGAACTAAGAAAGTCTTAGAATTGGCTGAAGGAGTGAAAAACATGGAGGTAAGAAACTTTAGAATATAATGCTTTATTTAAGAGAACTGCCACCAAAATACCCCACTTTGTAAATTCGTTGTTGGTTCCTTGCTAACTGCTGTTCCCATAATTATGTTAATATTAGACAAAACAAAATCAAGTAATAAAAACTAAAACCCAACTACGACTTAAAAGGTATAAACAAGACACCACAGACAGACAAATTAAAAATCCGGAGTCACACGTAATCTGTTCGATTTATGCCCTAACACGTGTGACTCCGGATTTTTTATTTGTTTACTTGATTTTTTTTAAAATTCTTTTGGGGTTATAATATATATATTTTTGAAATGTACTCATTAAGCCCTTTCATTTGATACCCAACATGGTACGAATAAACCATATTTTTTTTTATGTTCCTCACTTTATGTCCTCTAGAGGGCGCCATTTTTAATTTAATGTGACTTCACATAGCCTATAACCAGCGGACAATCACGAGGCTTCTAACGATACCTCATTTGTCAAATTGTGATAAGTGGTTTGGAAGATAGGAGGGAACAGATGAACATACATGTCAAAATCATAACCCTCCTTTTTTCTACGCCGTAGTCGGGTAAAAAACAAAGTGTCATGCGATTTTGTACACCTTACCCTGCTAGAGATATGACTATGAATGACGTTCTTTTCCTTAAGAATTGGCAACGGTTCATCTTTCTCTGACCGACTCCTTGACAGTTCAAAACTGACTGTAAATGGTTTAATTTAAATTAATGTTTTACGTTTTATTAAATAGGCCCTTGGAAGTTATCAAAGGTACTCATTTGATTCTTCACATTTTTCCAGGCCTTTGTCCACGTATCGACCTCATACTGCCGCTGCGAGCTGGAGCTGTTCGAGGAGAAGCTGTACCCGTCGAAGCACCGGCCGGAGCACGTGATGCACTGCGTCGGCTGGATGGATGACGAGCTGCTGACGCATCTGCAGCCCAAGTAAGATAAATGAGCCAACAAAATATACACTTGATAGAAAAATGGGTCAGTAGGTTTTACTATGATTAGGGGGCTTAAAACGGTGACTTAACAGAATCATTATAGAAAATATCATCGTAAAATGTCACCAACTGACAATTCGTAATATGATCTGCGTGTAATTCATATTACGAAATAATGCATCTGTTTGACAGTTTTCTATGGAGATTCGTAAAATGGTCCACAAATCATGAATTGCTTTTATGTCAAATTAGAGGAATTGTTAATGACAGCTAGGATTCAGGAAATGAACTGCATTTAGAAGAATTGCTAATGGTGCCGGTTTAGGCCCCCAGTAAAGTTCATAAAAGGTTAATCATTACAATAAATTGTCGTTTATAAGTTCATCATCACCAGGCATACCAAGAGGTATCGTGTTAACCAGTAACTGGGTTGGTGATAGGCAGTCGCTCCATGTAAAATACTGG
The DNA here is from genome assembly GCA_947363905.1 of Lithophane semibrunnea. NCBI lineage: Eukaryota > Metazoa > Arthropoda > Insecta > Lepidoptera > Noctuidae > Lithophane > Lithophane semibrunnea. The sequence continues at coordinate 10,642,637 of OX376213.1, read as the reverse complement.
TATTCTGCTGCATCCGGTTAGACTGGAAACTGGAAACTCGACATAGTTGGGGAAATGGGACCTAGGCATCTTTTATACTGTGTGACTGCTGAGCATGAGTTTCTAGATTGATCCCCAGGTCGAGTAGCAACTTATTGGGTTTTATAGCGCTACTGCTTACCACTCTACTACCGGAGAATAAACACGAGATGCTATGCTAAGTTTAACTTTTTTTTCAGAATAATCGAGCCACAACCCAACACATACGCCTACACCAAGTCCCTCACTGAAGATTTAGTGTCACAATACGAGGGAAAGTTTCCCATTGTGATCGCACGGCCATCTATCGGTGAGTAGCTGTACTTATTCGCGTTTATAAACATGGCGTTTGTTCTTTAGCGCGCCAAAAACAAAAGTTTTGTCGTCTTCTACTTACAGTTAGAGGCAAAAAGATATAGGGATTGTAAAAACTGTTAACATAATATTTCTTTTGTATTTGTAGTGGCAGCGGCATACAAGGAGCCTATGCCCGGATGGGTGGACAATTTGAATGGACCTACTGGACTTTTAGTGGGTGCTGGCAAAGGTAGGTCAAAATTATCATTAACATTTTCGGTTAAGGTTAGGGTTCAAGTTAACAAAGGAATAATAATGAATGAAAGATATTTTTTTTATTGATTCATGAAAAGATTTTTTTTATAAATGAGTAGGCATAATAATGACTGCCACATATTAAGTACTGTAAGTAAGCACGTAAGCAATGTAAGTAAGCACGACTGATGAGCATGAAATCCTGCGTTCGATCTCCTGGTCGGGCAAAGTGTTATTGGGTATGTCCATCAAGAATTTATCAGTAGCAGCCCAGAATCTGTATAATACGTTCCCGGATGATGGCAATAGGCTCACCCCCTATTACATGGGACTTAACATAACTGTCGGAATGTATTAGGGGTCCTCTGCACCTCTACCTACCTCTTCGGGGAATACAGGCATGTGGCGTGATGTTATGTTATGCTTTCCAGGTGTGATTCGTACGATGCACTGTAACGAAAATTATGAAGCAGATGTGGTGCCGGTGGATGTGGCAGTCAACGCCTGCATCATTCTGGGATATCTGACTGGTGTTGAGAAGTAAGTTGACTATGTAACTTTACTAATAGAAATGGTAACCTGTTTAGATACATACATTTGCAGTTGGTGTACTCTATTAAATAAATAACCAACCTACTTAAAGGTACACTAGCAACTGAAATTGCTTGATTCTAGGCAATATTGGTCAAGCATGACAATAAGTATCAAGCAATTTACGGCAATACTCACATTTGGCTATAATTGTTAGATAAACCGCCTCCCCACACTAAGCTGTAAATACACAGGGACAAATATTTATTAGATAGGTACCCATAACGTTTGTGACCATCTTTACATATCGAGACTCCTCCGTGCCTCGGAAAGCACGTTAAGCCGTTGGTCCCGGCTGTCATTCCTAGATCTTTGACAGTCGTTACGGGTCGTCAGAAGCCCGAAAACGTGACAACCAGTCTTACCAAGGGGTATCGTATTACCCAGTTACTGGGTTGTGGAGGTCAGATAGGCAGTCGCTCCATGTAAAATACTGGTATTCAGCTGCATCCGGTTAGACTGGAAGCCGACCCCAACATAGTTGGGAAAAGGCTAGGCAGATGATGATGACCCATAACGTTTGTCAAGTTTCGCTAACTAATTTGATTTCACTTGTAGATCAGAGATATTGCCTAAATAATTTTGAGGAATTTAATTAGATAGTTCTACTACCTTGCCGGGCAATAATTTGCTGACAACAAATTGTATTGTCCTTATAAGCGCAGCTTGAGGTTCGGAACTGAAAAAGATAATTTAATTGGAGCTCTCAATTATTTTTCTGTTAATTCCAGGCCCAAACAGATAAACATCTGCAACATCACTCAGTCAGGAATCAATCCGATCACGTGGGGACAAGCTTTGGATATGGGTAAGTTAGAATTAAGGCTCAAATTCACTTTTTATCTCGCTCGCACCATACTGCTCGCGGCCTGAGTGAGAGCGAGACGGAGTGGGGTGCTGGCTGCAAGCCTGGAATAGTTTAGGTAATTAATTTTTATGATGAAAATAATGGTAATTTAAAAAAATCAAAAACATAAGACCAGCTTTATAGTGAGTCGAGCTATTATGCAAAGTTTCATGATCTTTTTGAAGCATTTTTTAATACCAGCGGTTTATAGGTAACTCTGTTTTTTTTTTCTATACATAAATTTTTATGTAATCATGGTTTCGTCAAACATAGGATCTAGCATCAATCTTCAAATTGATGCTGCAGCATTTTTGGCATAACGGAGGATCATGCTAGAAGCAATTTGAGGTTGGGTAGGGCCTTAAATTAAACATTTATTTAATGTAGATGGTTGAAGGTAGCTAAAGGTGTTCCATGTATCTGTATCTTTATGTAAAATACTGGTGTTCAGCTGCATCCGGTTAGACTGGAAGCCGACCCCAACATAGTTGGGAAAAGGCTAGGCAGATTTTTTGATTGGTTGAAGGTAGCTTGCATTAAAAGCTTTCTACGTTTTAATGATCGAACAATATTTTATGAAATCTTCATGTTTTAGTCAAATCTATGGAGGTGATTACACGGGTCAACTAAAAGTGCGCAATTCTTGACAATAGTTGCAATTTTGGCATCACAGTAAATTGCTTAATGTTTCCAAGACATGACTATTTATCAGAATTGCTCAATTTTAGTTGCCCTTTTTGGCGCACCTTACCTTAGAGAGATATGTTGGTGATTTCGGTGGAGATCTAGTTAAACATTATTTCTCTTGCAGGCCGGGTCCACGTGCAGGAGTTCCCCTTCACTGTCTGCCTGTGGTACCCCGGCGGCTCCCCGAAGAGCTCGTGGATAGCGCACCAGCTCGCGCTGTTCTTCACTCACATGCTGCCCGCGTACTTCGTAGATATGCTCATGTTCCTCATGGGAAAGAAGACTTTGTAAGTTTATTTACATAATTATGCATAGTCCCTCTATGGAAAACACTGGTATTGAGATCCACCACTCGGGCCTAGATTATTTTTGTCTGGCTAGCACATGTTGGTTCCTCACAATGTTTTCCTCCGCCATTTCTAGATCAATGGTGACGTAATAACTTGCACAAAGGGGAGACCATGCTTCTGTCTACCGCTACCTCTACTGTTCTTCTGTTGTACGTTTACACAACAATACCAATTGATTCACTATTTAAAATAGCTGCACAATATTATCGCCACAAAAAGTTGCCCTAACTAAAGATGAGCTCACACGAGCAACTTAAAGTGCGCAAGTAACTTTGCGTTTGACTATGATACTAGGCGCTAAGATTAGTAATTGCTAGATATGAAGCAACTTAATCACAGTTGCTCACTACCTTCTCTACTCTACCACATTTGGTAGTAACCAGAAATGTATGTTATTTCAGCATGATAAAAATCCAGAAGCGAATCAACTACGGCCTGGAAGTCCTACAGTACTACACGACAAAGGAATGGCATTTCACTAATGACAACTTTGTTGCGCTGCAGCACAGGATCTCGAAGAGTGATAACGAAACGTTTTATACTGATATGAAGGTACGCAAGCCTAAATTAAATCATCGTTACAATAGGGTTTTGAAATCTAAATGTGTGGTACTAGAACGTTTGGTAGAGCTGCATGTTCTATCATTTATTTTTACTTTTCCCTTTTTCTTTTTTTCTCCATGAAATCACACAATTCTTGGTAGTTCTTGGTTTAATTGATAGATACATTTTATTTTATGTACAGTCACGGACTTTAATTGATGAGCCACCTGGCACTGTTCGTATTTTAGCCGTGTAATGCAAATCGGGTGTATTCGGTTCCCGACACGCAAAGTCATATGTCTTCGTATTAGAAAAAGAAAATTATATTTATCTTTACCGGTTGGCTAACCTGAGAGCCACAACTACAAACTTGACAGCAGAGTGACTGCCCAAAGTCAACCAATTGCAGGTCTAGCAACAGTAACCTAGCAACGATAAACAATCGTTGCTAGGTTACTGTTGCGATAGTAACGTTAGCGTACGGAGAAATATTAATAGTCATTTCGACAAGTTCGAAAGTAACGTCTCTGACATTGATATTTCAACTGTCACTGTCTTCAGTTAAGTTTTCAGAAATAACGAGCTAATGAGCTATGATTCAAAGGAGGTCGGTATCAAATAGATTTGACAATCTTAATGCAACATTGTATTTATTTTTAATTTTTATCATTGAGGACTTATTAGTCAACCTCTATGGATAAGACTATTTCTGATTAAAAGTAATGTATTTGTAGAACAACAAACTTGACAGCAGAGTGACTGCCCAAAGTCAACCAATTGCAGGTCTAGCAACAGTAACCTAGCAACGATAAACAATCGTTGCTAGGTTACTGTTGCGATAGTAACGTTAGCGTACGGAGAAATAATAATAGTCATTTCGACAAGTTCGAAAGTAACGTCTCTGACATTGATATTTCAACTGTCACTGTCTTCAGTAAAGTTTTCAGAAACAACGAGTTAATGAGCTATGATTCAAAGGAGGTCGGTATCAAATAGATTTGACAAACTTAATGCAACATTGTATTTATTTTTAATTTTTATCATTGAGAACTTATTAGTCAACCTCTATGGATAAGAATATTTCTGATTAAAAGTAATTTATTTGTCATCTTGTTTACGAGCGTGCGATTTGAGTTCGTGTTTAATCGTGTAATCTCGTGAATGTATGAAACTGCAAAATTGAAAAGTTTGAAGGTGGCTCATCAATTAAAGTCCGTGACTGTACCTACAAAATATGCTACTTACTTACTTCAGGATAGGTAAGTCTAACGTCGCCTTAATTTCTAGGACATGGACTGGAGCATGTACATCAGGAACTACATCAAGGGAGCTCGAGAGTACTGCTGCAAGGAGGACCCCTCGAGCCTGCCCGCAGCCAGGCGGCTACAGAGACAGTAAGTACACCTTACGCCTGAATTCCCCGAAGAGTGAGGCATAGGTGTGCGCACACATTTCGCCAGTTACGTTTAAGTCCCAAGCGAAGGCACACACTGTTATAATTACACGAAGGCTTCCATTGCAGGGTAAAAGCCTTAATCATCTCATGCAGACATAAGCATCGCGTTGATCACATTCTCATAGTGACAGTGATTGCAGACAGTAAAAGTGTATTTACCGGGCAATTGAAATGGCTAAATGCTGGGCTATAATCAATTATCATAACACGACCACATCAAGCAATTCACTGCGCTGCGATGCAAAGTAGCAATTGTTCCTAGAGATAACGCCACATGAATTGAGCCGTATGGCGCAACTTATTAATTTAGATTGCTCGATGTACTATCGCCGGCAGCACAGTTGCTGAACAATATTTGTCCGTGTGAGCGCACCTTCTATTCTGCTTCACGATTATTATGAATAATTTCTCTTTCATTGCCCACAGGTTATACTTCCTGGACAAAGCAGTACAGATCATGGTAGGCCTATTAATATCATACTTGGCCTACCACTATTTTAATATGTTATACTCTCTGATAAGCGCGTAATTTACCTAGATAATTAATTTCAAAATGAGGCTACAAAAAAGAGCTTATTACATTGTAATCCAATTCAAGCCATAAATGCAATACATAACCCATAGTTAAAGTATAAATTAAAATACATAGTTATTTAAAAGAACAATTTTGTCGATGTTGACGGCAACTATTTGTGTGAAGTGTTTGAAAATTACTAAATGTATTTAAAACATCATTCTGTCTCCGTCATCTTGAAACGATTGACAGAAATGGAACGATATTTAAAATTCGTGTAGCACTAAATGCATGTTGAGATTTATGGTGCAGTGTAAGTGTGCCTATGTACTATTACTGTAATATGGATAAATTGTTTGAACATTTGAGTAACGTACAAAAACCAAAGACAGGCGACGAATCATTACCGCATGTGTAGCGGACCTTGCAACCTGCCTAAGACCCTTCCCTCACTGGTCGATACCGTATCGTTGCGGAATCGGTAGGTCTGTATGCTCAGTACCGAATGCTTACCAACCGCCCATATTTCAAAGAGCGTTTCCTGATTGCTGGGTATACGCGGGAGCGGGGCGGGATCGTTTCGGTACCGCGTGACGTCACGCGTTTTATTGCATATGAATAAATTAAATTAGTTCTAGAACTACAATTGACAGCATACCTAACCGTTTTTACTATTTCTTCTTTCTTTCCTACACCTTCTAAATTTATTTTCCTTTCCTAACAAATATTTTAATTAATTGACATAATAATATCTGTATAATTCTAAAAGGTAACGCAACTGTTAAGCAACAAAATAGTTGCTCTGTACACAAATATCCATATTATTTCTATATACCTCATATAAAACTGTAATAAACAATGTTAATTCGAATTATTATTATTGAATAAAATCAAGATAAAGAATGTGTTTTTTTGTGTGATTGTAGTCTGTTATTCGCGTCTGTCGTCGACGGGCAACTTAAATTGCTCAATACTATATAGTTATCTTAAATTCGGGCAATATTGTTGCCAGAGATACGGCCCTCCTATTTTCATAGTTATGGATTACTTTAAATTATGGTCGCAGTTTCTTTGAAGGATTAAATCAGAAATGAAGTTATGCAGCAAGCTGCAGTGGGCTGGCCTATTGTCTGACGAAGGAGCGATGTCCAGTGGAGCAGACAAGACCGCGTATCAGCAAGCGTGGTGTGGGAACCCGCCCCCCCAGAAGCACAGAAACAGAAGACAGGGTGTTGTTGTGGCGCAGCTTAGCAGGGGCCTATATCCAGCTGCGATAGGCTGAGTTGATTAATTAATTTAAATATTAATTAGCAATACAGAATGTATGGAAAATAATGTTCCCACTGCTGAGACACAGGCCTCTTCTCCTCGATCCACCACGCGGGCCCAGTGCGGGTTGTTAGATGCCACATGTCTTGGAATTTTTGGTTCAAGAACATGCCGGTTTCCACACGATGTTTTCCTTCACCGTTTTGAGAGAAGTGGTGAAGAAATTATACACAAAGTAAAGCGTCTGGCTGGGTTCGAACCCACGACTCGTTGGGGCCGATACCACTGGGCCACTGGGTACTACTCGATGGGCCACCACTGCCCCTATATGGAGCAATTAGAGGAAAATATTACCGAAACAACTGAACAATTGGTTAAAGTGAAATTAGTAGCTCTAATTATTGCTCCGCTTCACTATCTCCAGCAACTGTTGCTGGGCAATAAACATGGGCCCGCGTGTAAGTGCACCTTAACTTTTATTATAACGACCGAAACCGGGAAAAGAAGTTAAACTCAAACTCAAACTCAAAGCATTTATTTCAAATAAACCAATTACAGGCACTTTTGAATTGTCAAGGGGTCGGTCAGTCAGAAAGATGCAGCTAGTTGCCCATTCCAAAGCGTAGTAGGTTCCTATGGAGAAGAACGGGCAAGAAACTCCACGGACTCTCTTTTTAGATCAGAATATTGTTACAATACATTGGTTACATCATTCATGTTGACATGTGAGTACAATGCAGAAAAAGGTGCACGTTAAAAGCGTCCGTACTTAAAAGTAAAACAAAACAATTCAAAAATTAAAATAAGCCGTGGTAGCTTAGAGATGACCAGTCCCTACTGATGGCACCCGTTCACGAACATGACGCATGGATCAGCACCATTTAGCTCAACCATTTTGAAGGGAACTTAATGATCCAACACACACGCCACCACCAGAGAGACATTTGAGCGAGCATGACATACTCTCAGCTGCCGCGCGGCACATTCAAGTCAATAAAAGACGTACCTAGCAAATGGTAGCTTTAAAGTAGGTAAGTACATAGTCCTCACACGTGTGCTATGCAGTTATACAATACGAGGAGATTGAATTTATACAATGTAAAGATAGTGATTTTACAATCTCCAACAATATTTTTGAATGCTAATCAATTAGGTTATACGCCCTGTGGAGCTGGACCAGCGCTGAGCCAAGCATTTTTGTCAGCGATGTAATCCTCCAATTTATAATATGCTTGGCGGCATAGTGTGCGTTTTATACAAGATTTGAATTTCGTTTCATTCAGTTGGAGTATGTGGGGAGGTATTTTAATGTAACATTTTAAACAATACCCCTTGAAGGAGGAGTCTACTTTAGCCAGTCTGAAATCCGGTTGAACTAATTGGTCCCTATTTCTAGTCCTATAATTGTGTCTTTCACCTCTTTTACTGAAAAGACTTAGATTTTTCCTTACATACATGATGTTTTCATAGATATATTGACAAGGTACCGTCATGATGTTAATATCTTTAAACAGTTCCTTTAGAGAATCGCGCCGGCGGAGGCCATATATTGCTCTGATCGCTCTTTTCTGCAGAATAAAAATTTACTCGATATCTGCAGCCCGTCCCCATAGTAAAATACCGTAAGACATGATACTATGAAAGTAAAAATAGACTAGCCTTGCGGTATCTACATCAGTGAATTGACGGATTTTTCTCACAGCATATGCTGCTGAACTTAGCCGTCCTGCAAGAGATGTTAAATGAGGACCCCATTGCAGCCTTGAGTCGAGTGTGATACCCAGGAAAACAGTTTTATCGACGAATTCTAGTTTCTCCTTATTCAATACTATGTCACAGTCACTACTTTTAACATTCGGTCAAGCAAATCTTATGCATTTAGTTTTTTTCCCATTTAATACTAAATTATTAGCAGTGAACCAATTTTGGACCTGCAGTAGGGCGTTATTTACGTCGTCAAGATTTGATGCACGTCTATTTATCTTAAAAATTAAAGAAGTATCGTCAGCAAATACCACCATTTGTGGTTGGTTTTTTAATAAATGGGGTAGATCATTAATATATACTAAAAAGAGGAAAGGACCCAAAATCGAGCCTTGTGGAACACCGATTTTTACTTTTAAACCGTGTGAATTGACACCATTTATTTGAACTTGCTGCTGTCTATCATTTAAATAAGATTTTACTAAACTGAGCGCAAGTGTACCTAGTCCGTAATGCTGAAGTTTCAAGAGTAAGGTTTTGTGATTTACGCAGTCAAATGCCTTGGAGAGGTCACAAAAGATTCCTATTGCATCTTGGGCCTCCTCCCACGCTGTAAATATGTGTTTTAATAAGGTTACACCGGCGTCAGTCGTACAACGTCCTTTGGTGAAACCATATTGTTGATCGTGTAAGATTTGGTTGGTGTTAAAATGATTAAGCATTTGATTGAGCATCACCTTTTCGAAGACCTTGCTGAACACCGGCAGCACAGATACCGGTCTATAATTGTTGGTGTCTTTACTGTCCCCAGATTTAAAAAGTGGTATAACCTTACTGTATTTCATTAGATCCGGGAAGACACCTTGATCCACACACAAATTAAATATTAAAGCTAAGTATGGTGCTATAGTCTCGATTCGATTATGGATGAACAAACTTTGATAGATAATCCCCATAGATCTTCGGTCAATTTGATTTTGATTTGCCGAAAAATAACTACCATAGGGTTTATAATGTTTAAATTGTAATTCAACCGGGCAGCCTCCAGGCTGCCCGGTTGAATTACAATTTAGCGAACGTTCCAACGTTCGCTCTTAATAAATCAATTGAGACATCGGGTGAGGAATTTAAAACTTCCGTCGTTTTAGCTGGTATATTAGTAGAAAAATGTACAAACTCTTGAGCCACTTCTAAATTAGAGCTTATGGCACCACGTGAAGTCTCCAATGTGTTTCGTATTTTATTCTTATTAGTTTCACTATTTATAACTTTCCAAATATTTTATTTTATTTTCTGCTGATTTGATCTTGTTGCTAATAAACAGGGCTTTAGCTATCTTGCATGTATTTCGAAATTTTTTGGAATATGTAGCAACATACTTATTGAAAGTTCCAGTGTTAATGTAAGGCTTAAGGTCATACAGCTCGAACAGCCTTTCCCTACTTATCCTAATACCGCTAGTTGCCCAGTCACTAAGAATAAAATTAGGGCAAATATTTTTTGTTTTCTTTTCAAAAGTTTTATTGAATTCAGTGTGCACTACTGAAAAGAAATCCTCATATAATTTATTTGCATCGTCCATATTCTGACCCAGAGCATTTAACTTATAATTTAGGGTACTATTGAATCTATTTAATTTGCCTGTTGTTATTGGTCTAAATTGTATTTGCACTTTTTGCATAGGTGTTTTAGACTTAAAAGTTACCATTTGTCCACTATGATCAGACGGCAAATAATTTACGATGGCTTTATCTAAATATTCACAATCGCAGAAGACATTATCGATACAAGTAGCAGAAGTTGTTGTTACTCTAGTTGGTTCTGTAAAAACATTCGATAAATTGAACGATTTAAAAAGGCTTAATATTCTACAGCTATTTGAATTATTTTCTAGAATATTAGTATTAAAATCACCACAAATAATTGCGACTTTGTTACTGGATGCAAGTTTCGCTAGGACATCTTCCATTATTGACTCGAATAAGGAAAAGTTCTGATAATTAGGGGGTCTGTACACGCACACTACGACATGCTTATCCAGCTCAATACAGGACAGTTTGATGCAATGTTCAACTGGCGTGGCTACGTGGCTTAGATTTTAAACATTTTTTTATCAAGATCAGGGAACCTCCACGTAGCATACATTCACGGTTAAAACAGCTGCCTACACTATAGGTCTTATAATTAATTAGCATTTGGTATTCCTTTAGCCAATGTTCAGTAAAACAAACAATCTCAAACTGAGTTTTTTCTATAAACATTTCAATTTCTAATAATTTGGAAGAAATACCTTGAATATTTTGATGGAATACTTTCAACACATTCTGCTGATCTCCTTTTTGATAATTAATTATTTTAGAGCAAGAAGGCACCTTGTTGTTGTTAGTTATAAGAATATTCTTACTGGTACCTTCTGTTGTCTTATAAACTAGTTTAAATGACTATCCGGAGTTAACCCCAAGACTTCAATGTCATCACCAGGCAGTGGGCTCAAATTCAGTGAGGGACATGGAGACTCCCTCGTACGATTTGCAAAAATATTTATAGCATTTGAGCTACATTCATTCAGGTTCACCACCTTGTTATTAGTATTATTACTAATCATTGTGGTGTTAATTACACAAGACTTGACTGAGTTTATATAAAAAGCTAATAAATAGCCTTGCTATTATGTGTCTAAAACTAACGCAGGCAGATACACAGTGTCGAGTGCAGATACACTGTGTACGAGAGCAGTGGTGGCCCAGTGGTAACGGCCACGACTTACGAGTTGTAGGTCGTAGGTTCGAACCCTGAGAGGCGCTTTACTTTGTGTAAATTATTTCATCACCACTGCTCTCAAAACGGTGAAGGAAAACATCGTGAGGAAACCGACATGTCCTAGAACCAAGAATTCGAAGACATGTGACATCTACCAACCCGCAGTGGGCCCGCGTGGTGGATTACACTCCCTCTCACAGAGAGGAGGCCTGTGTCCCAGCAGTGGGAACATTATAGGCTGATTATGCTATGCTTATGCTAGATACACAGTACCCCTAGTCGACTTTAAAGTTTCCATAAAAGTGTTGGTGTCAAGAAATACAAGCTTGTCACTATAATGACTAACTAAGAAGTGCATATGCTTATTAAGCATATGAATATAATTGTTTTGTCTATTAGTAAATTTTTCAAAATATGGGAATGCACACAATATTATTTTACTACAATTTAGCTTTAACAACTCAGCTACACAGTCAGTGATTTCTTCTTTTTTGACCTTAGAACTATTACCTACAAATACAGTAATGTTGGTTTTAGGATTGAACACATTTCCTGTTACTGATGCCATTATTTGTTTGTAGGTAGACCCTGGCATACAATAATTTTGAGTAGAATAACTCAGGTTATTACTAATTAATTTACCTAAACCTCTTCCTATACTATCTGAGAACATAACTAAATGATAACAATCATGACTACTAAATGATGGACAACTACCAATCTCAGGCTGTACTACATGAGATAGATCTTGTACTAAATCAGATAAACTCTCAGTCTGGGACGGATCCTCCGTTGCCTCAGACTGGACAGCTTCAGGGTTTAAAACACTCTGACAAGTACACTGACACATAACTAACTCATTTGCAGCAAGAATTATGTTCTTTGATTTGGTTCTGAGAGCCCACATATTTAATGTAAAGGGAACTAAGTCGTCCCTCAAGTAACTGTATGTCAGACTGTAAGCGCTGCGTATCAATTTCATAGATTTTTTTGCTGTCTACTAATTTGATTTGGTAATTATTTAATTTATTAAATCAACACGTTCTTTCCTTCGTGGAATATTTTTGGAAAAGTGTTGTTTTTGTTTTCTAATTTTATTACATTTTTTAATTATTCCATTCAATTTTACATATTTTTTCATTTTCCTATGGCTAACTTTATAACTATGATTCTGTTTCAGCAAGGAATCTTCAGTAAGGTCAATAGCTGTTAAGACTATTCCAATGTAATGTTTCTGTGAATTCATTATAAACCAATTGATGATACCAATTATCATAAAGGTTACGCAGGATTATCATAAAGGATACTCGAGAATTTGTCAACGGCATTCATGGCGCAATTTCATTGGTCATTAACTCGTTCGGTATACAGCATACGGGGAGTCCCCACAGGCGAGATAACAACTAATGAAAGTTAACAAGTCGATACGTGTTCGTCACCGTCTGCAAGGATTCCCCGCTTGCTTTTTACCGATCGTGATATCGACCAGTGAAATTCATCGGTCGATATACAGCTTGCGGGTCGTGAGTCAAATACTTTTTTGGTTTCCCAAATGCGGGCCCTGTGGCACGCGTTCCAGAAATCTCTCGCACCTGGCTTGCGGGCCCAATCGACTAATGAAAACGGTTCACCGAATGCGGGCCCTGTGGCACACGTTCGACTAATGAAATTGCGCCATTACATTGGGTGATTGATAACTCTGGTGGCGGCATTTTAGGCAGATCAAAGAGATTTACCGCGAATTATTGCATTGAATGAAGCGGCCACACTTACGTTTCTCATTGTGCACCGTGAGCGCGAGTAGTACCGTGAGTAGTAGGTGCTACTGATACATGACATGATGCAGAGGGACGTTAATAGTTATGAGTGGTAAAATTGTGTATTGATCAACGATCATTTAACAGTGATACCTGATAAGAATACGAAATATTGTTGGTAGTTTCAATTTGATTCGGTACTTATAGTGCATCATTTATGCTCAAAACACGCAAAAGGTGGGTGCTTGTCGGAAGCTGGTCGGGTCGTTTTTAACCCACCGACGGAAAAAGAGGTGTGTTATAAGTTTAACGTGTGTATCTGTGTGTCTGTATGTTACATAGTAGCTGCCAAACGGCTAAACCGATTCTGATATTTTTTATTTTGTTTGAAAGGTGACTTGATAGAGTGTTCTTAGCTATGATTTTTCGTCATGCTCCCTTAGATGTCACTGTTTGCGGTAGCATCGGGAGTCGGGTTGTCTTTTTCCCTCAAATATGGCGTGGGGGGTAGTGGTTGATCTTTGCGTTATGCTCGTGAACGGGTGCTGCTTGTGGTCTGGTCTTCTTGCTGATCTCGGTTTTGTTAATGTTATTAGTAATTCATTTTTTATTTATTTTACTTCGATGGTCCTAGTTTATCATTTATAACTTCCAGTTGCAGCTATAAATAGCTATATGTAAGCGGGCACACCCTTTGTGCCTGGAGGCTTTTATTTAGTTAATTTATGTTTACATTTACTACTTTTTTTTTTCTGCTTGAGCACATATAGTTCTCGTTTTTTTTTTATCTATTCTTTTTTTTGGTTGGTATATTGGCGTATGCTAGCTGACATATGGCTAATAATTAGATTTATGTTTTATGTTGCGTAATGTAAATGATTTTGCAAACTTTTATATAGAATCAAATTTTTCTAACTGAACAGACAGCTGTGCTGCTGGGGAGTTTGTTGCGCCACTTCTTCTTCCCAGCTAAAGCACTAGGAAGTGGTGAAAGGTGGGCGTTTTGGGGGACGTTCTTATGTAATTTTGACGTTCGAAAAGTGCTGATTCTCAGCCTAGTTTGAATAAATGACCTTTGATTTTGATTTTTTATTTTGATTCAAGAAAATCGGTTCATCCGTTTGAAGATTTTCAGCTCTTTTCAAGTGAATGGATGGATGTGAGCATCTTCCACAGTTGAATGGATGTGAGCATCTTCCACAGGTGAATTGATGTGAGCATCTTCCACAGGTCACATCGATTCGAAAGGACATGTCCAAAAATGTTTTTTTATTATTCAATAATTCTAACCAGGATAAGTTAAATATATTTGCATAGATATCCCAAAAAGAAGTAGCTCTAACAGTATCATGCATTTTATAAGAATTAACAATTTTGAGAAAAATCGTTTTTTAATTTAGTGTTATTTTACTCCTTAAACGAACAAACTTTTCTAATTATCTAGGCTAATAAAGTGAACACACCCCAGAAAATAACAAACTTTTCAAAATTGACACATGATACTGTCATTACAGTCAATCAATATTTTGTTGTAAAGAATAAGACAATGCAAACAAAAATTCTAATCAAGTTATTTACTTTATGTAGATAGATAGAATACTCTTTATTATGTACACCATAAAAATTACAGACATAAATTATTAGAAATTTTACATAGGGTGACACAATGTACCATATTATGAAATAAGATGAAATGGTATTATGGGATATTTTCAGTCAAAAATGTGTAGCATAATTCTTTTAGACCTCTCTTTAGATTATAGTTACTAGGAATCTATAAGTGCAAGAAGTGTATGTTTCAGCGTAGTCCACAGGCTTAGCAGGAGTAAAATGATAATAGTACCTACCTACTGATCAAGAACATTTTTTTAATTGAGATTACGATGGATAATTTCTGTTTTATGACTTAGAATCGAGATCGGAAGTGGATGAAAAGCCTTTCGATAATTAAGATATCTAAAAACTGAATAATATGCTTTGAATGCAAGTGTTACAGATTTTTTATGAATTAAACCCTTTTTTTTAGTTTTAAATAATTATTTATTAATTTTCTTTATTTTCAATGTCTTCTCTTATTAAAATACTGTCGAGAAACTGAGCAGGTGGAGATATAGGTATAATTTTGATGCCGGCCCATCCAAGATACCAGACAATAATGTAATACACTCTATAACTATAGTGGCGTGAGTCCTCTGATCAAAGCTGTCTTATGTGATGACGAAATGCCTTGTATCTTCACTAACTTCTAGGTACAGTAAAAGTACCGTTCGGCCGAAAATTTTGCCCATAATAAGAGCGAGCCTGAATCTAAAACGCGTTCTCAATAATAATTTAATATCAATTAAAATATTAAATCTCTAATGTTTTTTTTAACTCTCTATATCTCTCTAACGATTCTCAAATTATAAAAATAAAAAAATTACTTCTACATCCATTTTTGCGGGAATGGGGGCCAATTGCACAAAAGTAATTAAAATTGTTGGAAAGTAAAACTAATTACTCTCTAACGATTTTTCTTTTCTCTCTAACTATCTCTAACGATTCTCTAACGATTAGCATTAACAAAAGTTGAGAATAATTATATCGGGGACAAAATTAATTCTCTAACGATTAGCATTAACAAAAGTTGAGAATAATTATATCGGGGGCTTACGTTACGCTCTTAGAATTTTTTTAATTTCAAATAAAATATTAACTCTCTAACGATTTTGTGTAACTCTCAATCTCTCTCTAACGATTCGCAAACGATTAAAAAAATAAAATTACGTCCAAGTCCATTTTTGCGGGAAGGGGGGCCAACAACACACGAAAAATTAAAATTGTTTTTACATAAAAACTAATTACTCTAACGATGTTTCTTTTCTCTCTAACTCTCTCTAACGATTAGCATTAACAAAAGTTCATAATAATGAAATCGTGCGGCTAAATTCACGGAGGAGGAAATGTTGTGATGTGTAAAAGAGTGAAATTGTGATGGATTTTTCCAACTAAAACTGTGGCAAGTAAATGAATAAATAGATAATCGTTTGGGTGAAATAATATCATAATGAAGTCGGTAAAAATGATTTACGAGCCAAAAAATCTTTACGTAATTTACACTCGCCGTATTTATCTGATTGTTGACTGTTTTTTAATTAATTTGTGTCTATAAACTGTAATTATATGTCGAATGTCTGACAACCAGTCTAACCAAGGGGTATCGTATTACCCAGTTACTGGGTTGTGGAGGTCAGATAGGCAGTCGCTCCATGTAAAATACTGGTACTCAGCTGCATCCGGTTAGACTGGAAGCCGACCCCAACATAGTTGGGAAAAGGCTAGGCAGATGATGATGAAACTGTAATTATATATGCCAAAACTAATTCTAATTAATTATTTCATCCATTCGAGGCATATTTATAAATTTTTCAAAGATGTCTACTTATTTCTACGTGTAGGTAATGTGTAGGTAAAAATGTCAAAACGACAGCACCGCGCAATAAGAATTTTGAGTTGGAAATATTGTATGTAATCTTATAAGAAAAACAGTCTAATTAGATTATTTGTCTATTCATGAAAGTATTACCAAAATTTTGTGTAAATTGATCCATTAATTTGCAAGAAATCAACATAATACAGCAACAAGTCGGTTTTCATCCAGTTCTCTGTTTTCAATAGAATGGTTATAATATTAAAGTACTATTACAAGTGTTGTTGATATTATAATGTGTGGCCTCATTATTCAAGAGCCCGAAACTGTTTACAGAATGTAAATACATCAAATAGAATCGTAGATAAAGCGTTTTTTGTGAGCGGGGTCAGCCCAGGTCAAATTACATCGCGCGCCGCGGGCCGCTAAGGATTTCGAGCGCATTCGCTCGCTGAATTTAACAGGCAGCTTTATACCGGAAAAACTTTTTTTTTTTTCTGTAAAAAAAACATCACCTTTAGTTTTCATGCATATTTGAGGTCGATTGATCAAGGTTAAGCTAATCTTGCCGCAGTCGGTCCGTGGATGGGTGACTATCTCTTTCATACCGAGACCCTCCGTGCCTCGGACATTGCTCCCGGCTATCATTCTGCTTAGATCTTTAAGAGTCGTTACGGATATTCAAAAGCCTGAAAGTCTGACAACCAGTTTTACCAAGAGATATCGTGTTACCCAGTAACTGGGTTGTGAAGGTCAGATAAGGAAGTTTCCCAACATATTGGGAAAAGGCTAGGCAGATTGATTGGTACAGCTTGATAGTGTTATTTATGGATTCTGTAATAAGTATTATTTTAGTGGGATGAATGAATCATGGATCAGTTGACGAAGACAGACTACAGTTACTATATTTCTAGTTTACGTATTCAAATAATCAAATCAAAGCAATAAAATTCTAAGTGGCATAAAGGATGTAGGAGATTAAAATAATTTAAATGTCTTTGGAAACTGGTAATACAAATTGGCATCCACTGGTAGGTACGTTTTCTGATCCATTTGTTTAGATTCTCATTAGATGCTGTTGGAACAGATATACACTGAACGCTCCGTTTTTTCGCACAGCTCTGCTCGAGAATCCGCCTAATCCATCGACTCGTCATAACTAAACGCTGAGTATTATGTACAGGATAGGGGTCAGCAGCGTGATAGCCCCGACCTTGCTGCTGGGCGAGCCGGAGCTGCCAGGGTTGGTAGAAACGCTGCCAGGGTTGGTAGACACGCTACCAGGGTTGGTAGAAACGGTGTTTGATGTTTCATTTATCTGGGAAAAGAACAATTGATCAGGATCGCAGTTTACTAGAGAGAGACCGGAGAATGCTGCCTTATCCCCCTGAAGTCTATACAAAAAGCCTTTGTTATTTTTGTAACAATATCTGGAATCCAGTCGAGTCAATCACCTGTCTGTCAGCCAGAACCACTACCTATCGCTACTTTTGTACGGAGAACGAACCCGTTTACGCGATAGTGAGCCTTCATTAACACTTTCCGACTCTAAATGATCCCATAACAATGGACAGGTAAACAAAATTATGAATATAAAAATCGTAATCGTTATACCGAACTTTTAAATGAAATAAGTAGGTACTACCTGCCAATTTTTAAAACGGCGCGATAAACGACGCTATTATGACAAATTAGGCCATCACACGATGCGCTTAAAATACTTAGTACCAACGGTAAGTATCTCATATATAATAGTAGTCTATGGTATAGAGGGCGCCACCAGCGGAGAGGCAAAGGAGTTGCTGACAACAGGCTGACAGACATGTGTGCTTGCGAGATGGATTCCGGATATTGATGACATAATAATAATTAAGTAATAGTTAAATATTGTATGTAAAACTCTCTATTATTCTTAATTACAAAAGATACTTGAGACGAAAGACAAGTGCCAAATTCAAATCTTATCTACGTTTTTTCAAATTGCAGGTCAGTCTCAGGTTTTGTTGATCAAAATATGATAAGCGACCGTAACAAAGACGTGTTTGCAAAATTATTATCATTAGAATCATATATACCTACTACTCTCCTATAACTACATAAACTAACTCACGCCTCCTGGCATGGGGATAGGCAGAAACTAAAGAACGTCATCCTATACAGTGTGTAACAAAACCGTGTCCGATCCGTGAGGGTGTTGATAAAAATCATACTGAGAGTGTTATGTGGTTTTTTATTAGTGGGTGTCATACACAAGTCATACTCATGACTTATGACCTCTGTAGAAAAAGTAATTTATAATGATATTGGGGTAATTTTGGTACTAAAAATGTGAATTTCAAATTGCGAAAACTTTTTTATTTTCAATAATAACATTTTTTTTATTTTTTTCTGTTAATGTTATTGCAGTAGCATGTGCCCCTTCCGGATCAGACAGGGATTTTTTTACATATTGTATAATTCTATAATAATGACTGTGTTCTTGCATCGTCTAAACAAACACTGTTTAGACGGTACAACTTTTGTTGCTTTAGGGCTGATTTTATCAAAGTCAGATATCTTTTATCCGTGGAATAAAATTGTCATCTGACAGTTTTTGTATGGAAAAACTGTCAAAAATTCAAAATTTATTCGCATGATAAGACTTAAACTCGGTATAAAAGATTGGTGAAATTTGCCCTTAGTGAAATGAAATGAAATTGTTTATTCTGTAAATAGGATATCGGAATCACTTTTACACGTCATATTAAAATAAAATAAAAATAAGCTAGATAAGGTCGGCGCTTCCTACCGGACTACTCTGAAATGAAAGGCCGAGACAAACTCAGTGGTCGCAGTCTCTTTTAAGGTCCAGACATAGGTAATCTTGGTCAGGCCATATGAGGACCTTGTAGATTAATATCTGAAATGGTCATTTGAGGAAAGAACCACGTAGATTTGAGTGGACCTGTCCAGTCAGTGCAAGCATTTGTCAGTAACCGAGGAGCTCACTCAGAGCTTAAGGAGCTCAACGTTAGTTAAACTCCTGCTTACCTTATTGTTGAACTTTTGAACTGCCCCGTTGGTCTCGTGGTCGCAAGCGCGACTGCAGAGCGTGGGGTCCTGGGTTCGATTCCCGGGTCGGGCAAAGTGTTATTGGATTTTTCCATTAGGAATTTCGTAGTAACAGCCCGGAGTTTGGAAGTTGGCGGTGTGATACCCCCGTGCCTCGGTGCGCACGTTAAGCCGTTAGTCCTGCGCCTGATCTCTCTCCGGCCGTGTCGGGTTGCCGTCCCATCGGACTATGAGAGTGAGGGAAGAGAGAGTGCACTTGTGTCTGCGCAAACACTAGTGCACTATAATATCTCCCGCGCCGAAGGCTAGTCTCGTCTAGTCTCTAGAAAATACGGTCTGGAGGACTATTATTACCTTATTGTTGATCCAGTTGGCGTGGCTGGCCACACTGGTGTAGACCGCCGGGTAATTGGGATTCCCGCAGAACGTAACCGCGGACGTCGATGCAATGCCCACGACTCTACCCTGGTAGAGCAGCGCCCCCCCCATGTCGCCTCTACACGTCTCGATCCGACCTGAAAATTAAAGAATCTATTAAATAAATAAATATAAGCAATGTTTCTCCAACAATCTTAAAGATTTGGGGCTCTAGTGAGTCATAGTGAAAAAAAAAGGAAATTGAAGTAACCGATTCTAAACCAGTGGAAGTCGCCCGTGCATACAGGCTCTCATACCCTGAGCGCGAGCTGGTACACACGGCTACACAACATCAAGCTATACATTTCCAGTTTAAGCTGATCTCGCATTGTATAGGATTTCCGTACAATGAGAGGTCAGCTTATACTGGAAATGTGTAGCTTGATGTGTAGCCGTGTGTACGATCAATAGAAGGTAGGTAAGCAAGTAAGCATTTATTTACTAAAACTTAGCCGAGGTAACAACAGTGACTTTCAATAAGGGATAATATCAATATCTATACCTAGATTCTTTAGTGACCCGTTTTGGCTTTTGTGATACAGGAACTCCTAGTACAAGAGCCAGGGCTACACGGATGTTTGTGTCAGTGAAAATAAATAAATGTTGTACTGATTATTTTGACTGTCAAACCCCTTTGATTAAATCCTGCCAAACACTTTTTATTAATATACACGGACTCTAACTTGCCCCGACTTTGGCTTTTATTTACCGCAAGTAACATTTATATTTCGCAATAATAGGTAATATGCATGTGATTCAAATATGTGTCAAATATTTTTTTTTATAAACTATATTACTTCAGAATTATGCCTCCATCAATATTTTTGAATAAAATTTCTTTTTGAGCGAGAAATTAATTTTTTAAAAGTCCCAAAAAACCGTGGGTAATTCAAATACTTGAAAAGCTAAGAGCGGATGTGACGTGACAATACGGGATAACAATCAAAATGTCAATGTCAAGTCAATCAACAAGTGTCAAGTCAATGTCAAACGCTCATACAAAAAGGAGTATTTGACGTTGACTTGACAGTTGCTTGTTTGTTTTCACGGTCTGTGACGTCACCACACCAAGCGCGCCAAATGGAGGGCGTTTAAATAGCCCGGATCGGTTGGATATTTTTAAACTTTTTTTTAAGTACTTTAAATTGCTTTTTTGCCGTCGATTTTTTTTTTACTATTATTTGACGATGTAAATTATCGAATAAAAATATTAAAAAAATACAGGCATTTTCCCTATTGTTCCGTTTCTCCAGTTTTTAACCTTTGAGATAATACAATTTCTGTGCGTCATCCAGTCTCGGATGTGTATGTATGTACAGGTACACGACACAAACAAGTATCAAACGGTTGCCATTCTTTAAAATAAATTACCAAAAAATACAAGAATCTTAGCTTCTGTGAACCTGAAATCCTAACTTCCTACTACAACTCTAGCTTCTGGAGAACTACTTATTTCGCTAGTTATTTCAGGTCGAGAACACTTCCACCTCATCGGAACCCTATATTTGTCTCTAATGTCTCTGAATCTACCTTTTTAATGTCACTTATAATCTTTTCATACGTTTTCAAGAAATAGCTGCCGTTGTTGTTCCAATCTTTCAAGACGCGTTTCAATATTTGACACAGTGAAACGGTCTTTAATACATTGTTTAAAGTTAATTTTAGCCTTTACTTTTTTTGACCTGATGTCTTCCTGGATATTATCCACGTTCATTTTTAAATACAAACAAACATCAAACATCTCTTCTAAAGTCAGTAGGAGTCCGACATAACGCCACGGTCTCCCTAGGCGGTATCCATGAGGATTTCGCCACCGAATAAAAGGCCACACGTCAAGGTTCAAGTACTGACCTTTAAGATCGAGGATCCCTGCGCAAATCATATTACTGGTGACGACTATGCGGGTTCCGTTCATTAGGCGAGCCCGACAAGTGTTAAGGTTTATCATTTGCACCGTCGATTCTTTCAGAAAAGTTGTTTCATGTGCCGCCGCCTGCCGAAAGAAGTTCAGGGTTTTTCATAAAATAAATCATTTATTTTGGACCAAACACTTGTACACATTCCACATTAAACTGCTACGCAGTTTGACAGGTTTATAGAAGTGTGCACACTGCGCAGTATAAGGGTGCGTGCACATGTAGGTTGTCAGGTGGGTACTCGATGTAATCTAGCGCATGCTTCATGCTATAGATCATGGGTGGGTGTTGGAGGTTGTACACCTACATGACACTATTTTTTTTATTTTTTATTTGTAAACTTTTTAGTTGCAGTCGAGATTTTTTTTAATTTAGATTTTTCTTTATGTTTTAGGAATCATAATACTCACACGAGGCGTCCTCCAACCCCATCCAATGACGGTGATTGATGAGTTGTCGGGGACCACGGCGTCCTGAGGAGCTATGAAGACTGGTCGTGCTACACTGGTGGTCAGATCGACAGGGGTGGCCATCAGGACCAGCGCCACATCGTTGTCTCTGCTCCCTATCTTAAATAGCTCGTGGATTTTGATTGCTGTTATTGAGTGAACAGAACCGCCTGTGGAAAAATGGCTCAAGTTTATACGAGTTTTAAATTGTGTTCAGTACCTACCTTATCGTGCGAAAATGATGCGGCGGGACCGACGACATTGTTAGGTGTCTCGTGAAATCAAGGAATAACTTCTAGGAAATAAAGGCACTGTCTAAGTCAAATTATTACTCTACGGACCTCCGGTTGACTGCACGAAATAACTGGGTGTTACTCACTTGAATTAAAAATAGTTGTGCTCGTTCGAATGACATAGTCATCTGGCTGACCTTCTTGACCATTTCTGCAAATTTTTAGATAAGTAGATTAATATGTTATTATTAATTAATACTTAAA
Source organism: Lithophane semibrunnea (assembly GCA_947363905.1). NCBI lineage: Eukaryota > Metazoa > Arthropoda > Insecta > Lepidoptera > Noctuidae > Lithophane > Lithophane semibrunnea. Next base: position 10,619,850 of record OX376213.1, on the reverse strand, counting down.
ATGCTAAGAACCTGAAAAGGAGTCATTGTAGGTACCTACTCATAACTTTGAAAAAGAAACAGTGGTTCCCTACATTTTATCCAGTAGTAGTTTTAGTAGTTCATTATTATTTGAACAATTGCCTTATTAAGGGCCATATAATAGCAAATACCTCGCCTAAAAGTTTTGACTTTGACATTCTTTTATTTAGGCACTCATTATGGTGTCATCTAATGTTAGTAAAAACTGGCATTGGTATATCCCTCAATGTCTTAAAAAACATTAATATTTCTCTGGAAGTCTAAACGAGACGTAACGTTAAGACGTTACGTCTCGTTTTAGACTTTAAGTATAGTCGTTAAGTATAATTTACCTATCAAGGAAGCAATGTGCTGCTGAAAGGACGTGACTCGTCGACACCAGGGACCCTCCGCAAGGGAGCCAGGGAATGAACGATTTGGAAAATACCTGTAGACATTAAATGAAAGCTACCAAATTCCACTCGCCAAATCTTTGATGTGCCACTTGCGGGGCGCGTGTAACCTAACCCTGATTATAATATCATTGCTCGATACACCAACCGTTGGGCGACCGGAAACAGAACTATATGCATTGGAGATCAGTTTTTATCTACTTGACCATGTAATGAAAATTGTCAAAGATTCAGGCAGTAAAAACATCGTAAATGCTCTCTACGAACAAAATATTGGGGATCGAACCCAGGACTTCAGGTCAGTAGTCGTGCTTGCTACTACAAGATCAACAAACTTTCACAAAATCAGTTGCGTTTTCATGTTTTTTTTTTTAACTTACGTAATAGATCTTTCATCTTTTCCTCTTACCTGTACGGCGAACGGGTATTTCTCTATGGTATTAGTCCCGCCGAGAATACGGCTGTCGGCCGTCGGCAGACGCGCGGTGTTGTTTGGCTGCAGTTCGGCATTGCCTGCAAATACCAACTTTCCTAATTGCATTTCACATCCTCAACTCTTTAAGACTGTGTGAGGCAGTGGGCCGTACTCCACCACGCCACACCATGCAGTGGTGGTGGGTAGATGTCACATTCTTCGAATTTTTCATTCTAGGACATGTCGGTTGCCTCACGATGTTTTCCTTCATCGTTTTCAGACTAGTTACAATAGCAGAAAGCAGGGCTCGGAAACCGGTAAATTTTCTAAACCGGTTTCGGTCATTGACCCCAAACCGGAAAGGATTGCGGTTTAGTTTTCGGTTTCCGGTGTTTTAACCGGTAAATAGGTGAACCTTTATTTTACAAATTCCGATTCCATTGAGCGTAATTAACCGATTAATTTGAGTTTCGACGGTATATACGAGTTCTACCTACTACGCCATCTCTCTTACACCTACAATAACAAGCTCTCGCTCTATTCGCTCTACGCTAACGAATAACGCACTCACAAGCAGATTGTATTCGACCGCGCTCGTAGTTTCGTTCTGATCTGAGTGTCGTGTTTGCAAAACTTGAATTTTGTAAATTGTGTTGTTTTGTAAATTGTGTATATATCGTGATTATTCATGATTGACGTACCGTACGTAACAAAATGAATTACTTACCGGATAGTCAACCCGCTCAAAGCTGAAGAGGATACAGGTTCTGATTCTAATGCAGAGAACGGTAGGTAAAACAGACAGTTAATTCGTACCATTTTAATTCGTACCTAGTGTGAAACCAACATTGTACAACATTTTTGTTTTTTTTGAGTTTGGGAATTCTGAAATCATGTAATGACTTCTCCCGCTCTGGGCGGAGCAGAAGGGCGTGTCAGACTTTTACTGACTAAAACCCACCCGTGTTCCTTCAGTTGCCTGTTGCCAAGGTCCCGGTATCCCTTTCGGACTTACCCGCAACCCTGGCAGGCATCGGTCCTAGCGGACCCCGCCAATTGTGCTGACATCTCTTTGAGGCGCGCGTGGAACACGACACGCCATCGACCCGGGCCTGGTCCTAATCGGACGGCGAGCTACCCATTGCTCGCCGTCCGCAAGTCCGCGCCTATGGTGGACGGGAATCAACCTGGGATTCCCGACGCCCAGGGCGTCTCCAACGGCGACGGTTAGGGGCGTGAGGGCGTAAACTTTGCCTCTCCCTCACGCGTTCCGCCTCCTCCTTCGCGAGCATTACTGCTTCGCAGAAGGAAGTGACTGCTTCCCATGCCCTCTCGCTTCGTACCATGGCCTAGACCAGGGCCGGACGCAAGAGGTTACCGCCGCCAATCGCCTCCAAGAGGACACGGCGGGGCTCCGCCCAAGCAGGGCAGACCTCCACCGTATGCTCCACCGTGTCCTCCGGGCGATCCACACGGTGACACCCGTGTGTTTCCTCTCACCTTATCCGAAACAGGAACCTCCCGAAGCAACCGTGTCCGGTGAGGATTTGTGTCAGGCGGAAGGTGAGGATTATAGTTGTAAAAAGACCGTTTTAAACCAAAATCAATGGTTTAAAACTCGTTTTAAATATGTTTAAAACGGTTTAAAACCACGATCACGTGGGCCGTATATTGATACTTATTATCAGTATTCACATTGTTTAGGCTGGGCCGGACGGTTTATGAGCGTGTTTTTTTAAATATGTTTTTGTGCGAAGTTTGGGATCAGTTTTTGGTAATTTCCGAAGTCATTGGTAAAACCGGCTATATGCATGTCGAACAATGAAGGGTTCCGTAATTGGGATGAATTTATCCAACAAACTTAACATTGTAGTTGAAAAACTTAAAAAATACAATAGACATATATTTAGTAACCTATTCCGCTTGACTATTCTTCAAGAGTCATAAAAACCCTGTAAGAAATCGACACGTGTTTCACCTCATAACGAGGCATCTTCAGGTTCGCGTTCTGGTTAGCAATTGGTCAATCGTCATGATTGACCAATTGCAAACCAGACCGCGACGTGTTACCACACCGAGCGCTGGACGAAGAGAGTCTCTGCGGCCAGCACTCGGAATAGGTTACTAAATATATCAGCGTCTATTGTATTTTATAATGGATTTCCGCGATTTCTCGCGGCAGCGGAGTTACGCCCCTGCGCTTCATCTCCTCGCGCCACTCCCAGATGTGCGCGAGGACTTTCGCCTCCAGATCCCATGGCGGTAATCCGGCAAGGAGGCTCGCCGCCTCACGGGAGACCGTGCGGTATCCCCAGCGATTCGGCCAGCCGAATGGACATGACCCTTTGGGACGCGTTCCACCGGCGGGCTGGCCGCAGCCTAAGGGAACGCGCCCACACCGATGCCCCGTAAAGGGCCATGGACCGCACGACCCCCGCGTAGAGCCTCCGGCAGGAGGCGTTTGGACCCCCAACTTTGTACAACCTAACTTGTGTTCCAGATAACGAAGATTCCCAGTCACTGATTTCATCAAATAAGCGTTACCTAAATGTGATTGAGTCAAGTGCAGTAACAGTAGACTATACTGACCTTAGTACTAAAGTTTTAGGAGCCAACTCTGAGACTTTTTTTACTGAACGAGACTTAACGGATGCATACAACGGATACAACTCCGTTACAACGGACGGACACGGTAGGTAGATTATTACAAGCTTTTATTCAACTTGCAATGTTTGTCTGTTAGTTTGTTTAGGGCGAATCTTGCAAGCTGAATTAAAACCACTTCCTCTTATCCTACGGAGTTTGACATATAACATGTTGGTTTAGTTCCAAAGACAATGCATTTCTATGATAAGCATGACCTGCTTGGCTCCAGACGCGCCAGCTCCAGACAGGAAGCAAAGTTGTTACTACTTAACCTACGTATCGTATCCAAATGTACTTATACTAAAACCTGGCCAGATAACTTTTTTTTCTACTATGTTGTGCGGGAGATATACATGTAAATAAAATAATCATGTAAATCGGACACACAAATGGACTGACAGAGAGACGTTGTATTAAAAAGGTGTGGAATAAAATTAGTTTTCATGAACTAAAATTCACACCAACACCTCGACTTCGGGTGCAAAAACAGTACTGTATCCTTTTCTTTTCTTTTGTTTAGGTATTTATATTTCTCGAGAACGGTTCTATCTGTTCTATGTTAGGGATTTGGTTTCCGCACTCAGTCCTTAAAGTGGACCATTGTGCATGGGTCATGGCGGCCGTTTGTGGTTATTCTAACCAGCCCACCTCCCTCCAGAAGTTAATTAAATCTCCTGGTTTCTTCAGAACATCCGTGAGAGATCTGGGTGACCCGAGGGTTTCTTTCCTGATCTGGGTGATGCCCGTGCATTCGAGGAGCACGTGCGCGACAGTTTCCTCAGGCCCTCCATGCATGCCCTGCACAGAGTACTGTCCGTTATACCTATTGTGTGAAAGTTTTTGTTCATCGCGCAGTGTCCCGTGATGGTCACCCGACGCAGGCCGTTCCTGTCCAGGCGTAATAACCGTCTGGTTAGCCTACTATCCAGGGATGGCATAGCCTCCCTGCACTGCCTGCAATCTGGTGTCGAGGTTCACCAGTTCTGCGCTTGTGTGTGGGTAACCTCCTGCAGCCACCTGCGTATTTGGTTGAAGGGTATGGGTATGATAGGCTCGGGGCCATAGACGGGCGTACTAGAGTCTCTTCTGGCAAGTTCGTCCGCAGCATCGTTGCCTAGTGAGCCGCTATATCCTTTTATCCATTGTAGAGTCACTGTGTTGCGGCTAGACACTGTTACTCGTTCTAGTGCATTATGACATTCTAGTGTTAGCTTCGAGGTGATAACGTTTTTTTGTAGGGATTGAAGAACTGAGGCACTTTCGGAGAGTATACGTATGTGGGTGTCCGTAACCCTCCTGGCTTCTATGGCGTGGACCGCTTGTATGATGCCCACACGCTCCGCCTGGTAGACGGTGTTGAGCATTCCCAGCGGGCTGGATATGTTTATGTTGAGGTCGTGTGAGAAGACTCCAACTCCGGTGCCGGAGTCGGTCTTCCACCCGTCAGTGTAACTCTCATCTCTGTCGGGCCGGAGTAGTTAATTAATTAATATTTTATACCCTAATATTTTGCCAAATCCGTCAAGCCCCGCTGACTCACATAATCCACTAGTCACTACATACGCTCATCTCACCCCGCTGCGCGCCGCGCACCCCGCGCGGCTTATCACCGCACGCATAAAAAGCAAAGGCATTTAAAAATAAAATACACTGAACGCAGCTCGAAATTGGTACTACATGGTTCTAATTGGTACTACATGTAAGCGCGTGTGTGAGATTGTGACAGACGGCAGCGGCGGGCGTGCGCTGAGTTTAACCGGTTTATTCAGGTTAGCGCGAGTTTTAAAATTATATTCTCTGTAATAACCGGTAACCGAAATGAATTAGGTTTACACTTAACCATTTTTTAAATTATCCGGTTAATCGATGAACGATATTATACCGGTTTTATGAACAATATTAACCGGTATTTCTAAACCGGTTGACAGAAAGTCGCGAAAGGATTTTTTTCGTCTATTTTTTTTTGTATGCTATGCCGTAGGTACCTATAAGGAATTGAAATCATCAAAATGATTACGGTTGACGAGAACAATCGTTTCGGATCGGTTTTTTCTTTGTCGTTTACTGCACAAAAGGTTGTCTGAACGCGAATATAAGTAAAAGATATCCATACATTCCTTGGTCAGATTCTATAGCACCTAGGTACGAACGACCTAATTACGAAGGTGTAGCTCTCAAACAGAGATCTCAAAGCTCTGAAGTGATTAAATAATGGTGCTTTTAATATTTATTTTGTTTTTGTTAGAGCATCCCGGATAATTTTCCCTATCGGATAAACCGCATACTATATTTGTTCAAAAACAAAATTATTTTAAGCCCATTTCATAACATCCTTTAAAGAAAATTTCGATACAACTCAAATCGAATTTGACAATCGCAACTCCACGTGGTACATACTTGTATACAGCCTCGCCGTGTTTTGTATGGAATTTTTCACTTTTTGCATGGAAAATATGAAAAATTATTACCTACATCTTTAGTTTTAGGGGTTTATGGGTTTTTATAAAATATTCATTTTTTTTTACGATAGGACACACCATTCTCGAGAGCCTTTAGGCTCCATTTATCAGGAACCCTAAGCAAAGACTCCAGAGTAAAACACACAAACATAAAGGAAGATGCGATTAAGCGACGGCCAATGATGGCATCACCGTGCGACAAAGCCCCGAAAACACACCACTTTCAAAGGCACTACAACGTAATAATTAAAGAAGAAGAGTATAAGTGGGAGATTATAAATAACAGTTTTCCATGATTGAGAGTGTGAATGTTGCCCAGATCCATTATTAAAGGTACCTATTATAAGAGTACTCATTGTTATGCCACATGTGAACTACGCATCATACTAACATCACGCAAAAGTCCTACTTCGCGCACGCAAAGTTTACCGCGGTCGGTAGCAAATGTTTTAGTGTAAACGCGAGTATTGCCCCTGAACCTTCATACTTGAATAAAAATCTTGTTTGGGATTCAAGTAAAATTAAATCGAACCACAATGTTAGCTAACTTTCAATTGCATTTTTCAAGTGATTTGAAAAGCAATTAAATGAATACCTACTTTAGGTATACACTATTTAATTTAAAACCACCAAAATTCACCTTATGAATTGTGAATGAAGTGTCCGAAGACACTCCATCTTGCCCGTTCTTCTCCCTAGGTACCTACTACGGTTTGAAATGCACAACTAGCTTCATCTTTCTGACTGACCTCGAGACTTCAAAGGTGCTTGTAATTGGTTTATTTGAAATAAATGTTAAGTTAGAATTTTGCTATGTTTTTGGTGGTTTTAAACGATAAATTTTAGTAAAATCAATGTCTCACTTACAGCTTGCGACGCCGACAACAACGAGTGCCCACACGTCTGTCCGTCTCATGACTTACCCTAGAAGTCGAGTAGTTACAAGTAAAGTATTTATCAAAGTTTGTAGGTATCGTTGTTGACTATTTATAAAATATTATACTCCATGCTTAGTCCTCGATAATTATCCTGATTTACTATGTAGTCTCACTACATTTCCATCGTGTGCACGCGAATATTCAGAGAATAAATCCTGCAAGAAAAAACTTTTACGCTGGCAACTATAACCAGCTAATGTCATTCACTATTTTCGCGTCGTGTAGCGCACATCATTTTAAGAAAATTATTGAATTTTCTTTTATAAACTTATTACTTTTGATTATTATCAACAACAAATAATACCAGTCAACAAAATGTGGCGAAAATTGGAAAGAAACCGCTTAGGCGAGCTCAAGGGCGACTTCGGCGTCCCGTTTTTTGGAGTCAGTAATACAGGCCGATCGGCAAAGACAATTATTTTTGTAAACGAAGAAGAAAACACAGGTATGTATGTGTGGTATAATGAAAAATTTCAGGGATTACGATTAATTTGGATTGCAAAGCAGCAGAGGATTATAATTATCCGCCATAGTGCCAGTGCTCGGTCCGTCCGTTCTTGTACAATGTAACATGAAGTTCGTGTTACACAAGACAGTATAGTGCTATGTGCAACAGGAGGTCCTGTTGACTCCCGTCGAGACTTGTTCTCGAACCTCAAGTTGGGGAAAAACGCACAAAATATAATGTATACCTAGAAGTTCTATGGTATGCACTGCCTATGCACAAAATGTTGTTTTTCTCTCGTGAGAAATTATTATTATTACAATAAGGCAGGAGCCTAGCTCTCGCAGCCTCAAGTTGAGGCAAAAAGCTCAAAATATAAATGTACTTATATCTAGAAGTTCTATGATATGTACTCAATATTGTTCTCTCGTGAGAAATTAGTATTACAATAAGGCAGGAGCCTAGCTCTCGCAGCCTCAAGTTGAGGCAAAAAGCTCAAAATATAAATGAATATCTAGAAGTTCTATGATATGTACTCAATATTGTTCTCTCGTGAGAAATTATTATCACAATATTGATTGATAAAGAATCAGTTCTGCACACTAAGCATCATCAGACTTAGTTAGTCTATTGTGTGCTTTGTAGATCATATCCAAGATCTAAAGAATGGTTCTATGAGGTTGTATGAAGCAATGATAATGGCCTTGGGAAACCCGTCCAGTTCCAAGAAAATCTAAATGTTTTTACTTTCTTAAAATCATCTAAAATGATTAAGATTTAAAAATGATCAAGAAAGAAGAATTACCTACATAATGTAAAATGCATTTAATACTAGTACTGTTGAATTTACTAATGCTGGATGCTTCAAAATTGAACATGGATTTAAACGGCTGAGTCACCCAATCAAGGAAAACAACCAGAGGGTGGAAGACCACCACAGTAATTTGGAATTGCATTACCGCAGTGTAAACAGTATCTATATTTTGATAAAAAACAATCGGAACACAACAAATATTAAAATTCTCACCGATGTTTTCATGATTATTAAGCAACTTACTTTAATGATACCAGTTAAACTAGATAAAAATCAAGATTAAAACAACAAATATAGCGAAACGGGACAGTTTCCTGTTTGGTGAAAAGTTCATTATTGAACATGTCAAGTCTGTGTAATTAATAAGGCAGCTACAACTACACTGTTAAGTAATTGTAAAGAAGGAAAACTCCAATGCCCCTTCACGTTTGATTCAAGCAGGGGGGGGGGCAAGTGCCAATCTAGGACCATTGGGAAGTACCAACAGCAGAGGATTTCATCAGGCAAGACGTACTGATACAAACCTGTATGTCAATTATAGAGGTAATGACAATTGCATGTCGCCTTAAATATTTTACTCTTGCTGGCGGTGATCTTTTTCACACAAGATAAAGTTATCTGGTCATGTTTGAAGGGATATAGAATTTCATTTAAGGACATTCCTACACAACATAATACCTATAAAATTGTGCATTTTCAGAGTCTGAATATGTATTTAATACAACAAAAGAAATTGGTAAGTTGTTAGATTTGAGTGTGCAGTGTGTTTTTAATCAAAAATATTTATTGTACACAAACAAAATGGAGGTTCCAGTAAATCCAAAATGTCCGAATATAATTTATCCATACACAACAGTTTTAAAATGAAAGACATACCTAAGGAGGTTATGTAAAATAAAATGATCATTTGTGCACAATTGATTTATAAGATGTCTATTTTTCAATATCATTGAACACTTATGACAAAACACATTTGAGGGTTTATTATAAAAACAATTAATTCAATTGTTTGTGCTTTAGCTTGTGTACTGCCCCAGTCTAACCAAGGGGTATCGTATTACCCAGTTACTGGGTTGTGGAGGTCAGATAGGCAGTCGCTCCATGTAAAATACTGGTATTCAGCTGCATCAGGTTAGACTGGAAGCCGACCCAACATAGTTGGGAAAAGGCTAGGCAGATTGACTGCCCCACACCAGTAATATCTTATATTTATACTTTAGTGGGTGATAAAAATCTGTGTTTTTATCTTGAGGATTTAACTTGTATTGGAGAACATTATTAAGAATTTTTTTTGAAAATTTTATTAAAACTATAGGCTTTTGTATAGTGCCTTGCATGTTACATAAATAAGGTTAAAACTAATCCCAAACCCAATTAAGTTGCTGAGTACTTAGGATTTGTGATTGATACAAAGTATATTATGACATTGTCATTGACAGATATAAAGAGATGTTCATCTATTATTTTACACTTTATCCTATCGGCTTGTTGTCCAGTTGTGAGTTTTGGATTTCTATGCTTAAGTACCTACACTAGAATTTGGAAAAATCCAAGATGTGTAGAGTTAGTTTACCACAGTGACTTTGATTTACATAATCAGCCTATAATGTTCCCACTGCTGGGACACAGGCCTCCTCTCTATGAGAGGGAGTTTGATTTAATTATGATAAATATGGGAAATATTTGTTTTGACAGTCAGATAGCAAATGGGGTTTGGAAAGTCAAGAAAAATCATTTAAGTTTTTTGGATTTTTTTTTTGATGCTTTTCTTGGTATAGAATATTTTACCGAATACTTAAATGTATACCAAATTTTATGTTAAACAATACTACAACCTTAGATTATAATGTGTGGTAGTCAATTTAATAATCTTAATTGCCTGGCTAGGCATAATATGGCAGTGGTGTGAAGCCCTAACAATGGGGATATCTGCATTTTATGTATAATCTAAAGACAGCATAGAAGCTGATCTTGAGTCTAGAAATAAAAACATTGATTGTGTGTCTGGCTCCTGCAGCATTTCAGGACATAGTGAGATCTTTTGGAAATCCTTTCCATTGATCTACATATTTGCTACTAGAGCTATTTAATACTAAGTGTGATAGATATGAGATATCTGGCCTGGCACTTGTAGAAAATATAGATGCATTTACAGTAAATTGGAATTATTACCCATTATTTTATGCATTTCCACTATTTGGATTAATTTCACAAACTATTAAGTTGATCAGGTTTTTGGCATCTTACTTTCTCCTATGAGACTATCACAACCTTGGTACCCATTTTTTAATTTCATGGTGAAATCACAGATTACAGTATATAGTTTGAACCATCAAACCAATTTTTGCTGTCACCTTCCAGAATGCTGCATCCTTTGCACTACAGCTTTTTTCCCTGGGGGCCTGCATATTGGCAGAGAACCGTTTAAGAAGCAAATGATACCACATGCCACCATTAAGGTCATGATATCTTCATTGTCAGATAACAGTGTCAGGCAGTATTCAGTAGCACACTACATAAGTGGTGGACTTTCTGTAATGGTAAAAATATTCACGATATTTCTATCACTAAAATATTAAAGTTTCTTACACAACAATTCAACAATGGCAGTTCATATACGTTCAGCACTAATAGATCTGCATTGTCATTGATCATAAATGCTGATGTAGGTACCGATCCTGTAATTAAGAGGTTCTTTAAAGGTATCTTCAAATTACAACAAAGTTGCACTAACTACAATGATATATGGGATCCATCAATGGTACTGAATTTTATAGAATGATGGTACCCATTACAACAATTATCACTTGACAAAGTAGCCAAAAAGTATGTAAGAATTATTTCAAATCTTAAAGAATATAACTTATCTGTAATTGAGACTTCATAACATCCAAATTATTGATTCAAGTGTTAACATAAAAATCACTGATTGGTAAAAACATCTAAGACAGGAAAACGGCTAACAATTATTATGTTATCCTACTTTTCATATGGAACCTGACATTTGTCATGTGATTACATTACAATATTATATAAATTATACACACAAATGGTGTAATTCAGAGATAGGTAATACAGAAAAATTATTAATGCCTCATAATTATGTTAGTTAGCCAAACAATTAGTTATTGGATTAAACAAACAATGTTGGACAGTGGCATAGATATCAAAATATTTACTCCTCATTCCACAAGTCATGCTTCAATAGCGACTAGAGGTGTGTCAGAAGATAATCAGTATTTTTAAAACGGTTGTTTGGTCATAAGTTTTGCTAAATTTTTGCCAAGTTTGTTGGCAATGTTGACCTTGAGACTGATGTGATTTTTTTTTCATAAATTAAGTTTTGAGCCAAAAGAGTAGGCATACTAAATAGGTACATACTTGGTTGTTGATAATTAGAATAGAAGCATTATTAAAAGAGAATTAATTGAAAATGTGGTAAAGTTTTTCCACTTGCAATATTAAAGGTTGATTTTATGTTATTTGAATGTTTTAGTGTGAAACAAATGTTTGTAATTTCCAACTTCATCTCTCTAAACATCTACATAGTAAATCAGGATAATTATCGAGGACTAAGCATGGAGTATAATTACTAAATTAAACGAACTTACCTAAGTGAAGTTCTATTGTAATTATACGAAATGCTTAGTCCTCGATACTATGTTCCCTCCCAAGCCCTGAACAAGACCATAGTTTGTTTTTTGACCCTGGGATTGAAGTTGGGGAATTACTGTCTGTTATTTTTAATTCTCTCATTGCAGATTACTCTAAATAGAATGACATTAGCTGGTTATAGTTGCCAGCGTAAAAGTTTTTTCTTGCAGGATTTATTCTCTGAATATTCGCGTGCACACGATGGAAATGTAGTGAGACTACATAGTAAATCAGGATAATTATCGAGGACTAAGCATTTCGTATAATTACAATAGAACTTCACTTAGGTAAGTTCGTTTAATTTAGTAATTATATCGGAAGCGTTTCTCAGGACACCAGAGCCGTAGACAGGGCTTGGGGGTTCAACCACCCCCACCCGAAATGCTAGAAGCCAGAATCTCAATCCAGAGATCGACCCTCTATTTTTATCGACTCTGACTCTGACTGACAAAACAAGCTCGCTTCTCTCGCTCATGCCTCTATTCTCTCAATTCTCATTTTGTCTGCATAATTCGATAAAGTTACTTCTATTTCTGTATGAATGGTCAAAGAGAAAGAAACTTATTCGAAGCGGAATAAAAATGCCTTTGAATTTTGTGTAACTGAATGGCATTAAGCTCGTGACTATACTTACATATTATTATAGTTTTTTTAAGTAAATAAGTAAATCATGTTATGTTAATAGTACATATCTACTTACTAGAACTGTTACCAAAAAAAAATTAAATTATTACTATATTTGCACAACAATCCTAAGCCTGCTTTAATATTTAATAGCCAATTTATTTTCAAACAATAAAAAGCCTACAAAATAATATTTTGTAATATTCTGGAAAAATCATAAAATCGCAAACTGTTTTCACTCGATTACATGTTTAGGGTTCTGTTATTTCTGATAGTTTCAGATGCTCTGGATGTAAGCGGTGATAATAACGACGAAAATAATTCTTGAGAGTAAAACAGTACTTATAGGTCATTCTTGATGAAACACAATTACGGACACTATAAATAAATCAGTTCACAAACAACCTTACGCACTAAATCTATATATACAGTATGTAACAAAAACCCTGTCCGATCCATTAAAGGCGTATTCCTGGGTTAACATACGTACTATAAAAAATATATTTAAAAATGTAACTCATAAAAATCAAAAGATAATGATTATTTTATTTTTATAAACCATGCGACATTCACACTAAATACGGCAAATTTTCATAAATCGACAACATTCCACTCACCGGGGAAATCTTTTTATTTTACCTATTTTTATTTCAAAGGATACCGCCCTACACTGGGCGCGCTGTCGGTGCTCTCTAGCGAGTCGCCGACTTGTCTGATGTAGCCGACTGGTTGCCTACCGTGCGATGCGGCGCGTGTCTGTACGCTTGTTGCTAGTCAGTCTTTCGTGAAGATTCCTTTCGATCGGACGTCCGTAATGTCATATTCCAATCGGGAATATTTTAATATGTTAATGTGCTTAGGCAAGGCCGATTGTAATTATGCAGCTGCGCGTAGAGATTATGAGGTGCGTTTTCACAGGCCAGGTGTGCCAGTACCGTCGGAGCGTGCGTTCCAACGTCTACATAACCGTGTGTTCACCACAGGCAGTGCTCATGGCCACGAGACGCAGCGCGCTGATGCTGGAAGACCACGAGAGCGCAACCTGGATATCGAGGAACAAGTTTTGGATATGTTTGCGGCGGACGCCACGCAAAGCACACGCTCTGTTGCTCGACAACTAGATACTAATCACATGCTGGTTTGGAGAGTGCTGAAGGGAGATGGTCAGCACCCTTATCACTACCGGCGGGTTCAATCCCTTCTTCCCACTGATTACGAACCAAGAATGGAATTTTGTAATTGGATCTTAAGAAAAGTCGAAGAACATGAAGGTTTCTTGAATCGCGTGCTTTTCTCCGATGAATGCTCGTTTGTAAGAACAGGTGTATTCAACTGCCACAACGAACACGTGTGGGCGCTCGAAAACCCGCTAGCTATGAAACCGAGTAATTTCCAACATCGTTGGCGTGTTAACGTGTGGGCTGGTATCCTCGGAGACCAGATTATTGGTCCATACTTTTTGAGGCCCACAATTAATGGTTCAAACTACCTGTCTTTCTTGAGTGAAGAGCTGAGTGAAGAGTTGGATCCTTTAATAGACCTCAATTTCCATCGCTCAATGTGGTTTCAACATGACGGCGCGCCTCCACATTTCTCGCGTGCGGTGCGCGAGTATTTAGATGCTCAGTTCCCGAGGCAATGGATTGGCCGGGGGGGACCAGTTTCGTGGCCAGCACGGTCTCCCGATCTTACGCCTCTGGACTTCTATTTATGGGGTCATGTCAAACAAATGGTTTTTAAAAAAGAGTGTGATTCGGAAATCGAAGTAAGAGCTCGGATTGTAGCAGCTTTCAATTTAATTAAATCAGACACAAGTGCGCTGTAAAGAGTACGTGACAATTTAATAAAAAGGTGTCGAATGTGTATCAGTGTTGGAGGTAGACATGTGGAGCATGATCGCCGAGGTATCCAACAACAACAAGTTACTGTTTTAATAAACTAATACCAAAATTCGGTAAGTACCTTTTTCTTAGCTCACTTGTGTCTGTTTTCATTTCTGTGCCAAAAGCACATTTTTAAAAAGCCCTTTTCTGGGCTACATTTATTTCAATTAATTGTTTCTTGATGAACAGAAATTGAAGTCAAGTTCACTATGCCTAAACGATATCAGCTCAAATCAGCTGATAACAACGCGTAGGCATAACGTAGGTTTATTTAGCTATAAGTTTGTTTGGCGGCAAGCGACAATGCAGGCGGGCGGCTCATGTCAAAGAATCATAAAAACCGTCCCGCTCGGGCGGCTTCAAATTGTAGAACATGAACACATGAAAACAAATACACACACACATGAACTTTATCGAGGATAAGTGTTGCCTTTGATAAGTTTATTTTTATTTTTTTAAATTAATTATTTTCATTGGGGAAAAATAATAATCTCAAAACCATGAAATGGTTACGTATATGGGCACACAATACTATACCAAATAATACCCTTAAGGATCCGACAGGGTTTTTGTTTCATACTGTATAAAACAAAGTCGGGTTTGTTCAAGCACTTATAACTCGAGAACTGCTGGACCGATTTTGATGATCTTTGATTTGTTGGATTTGTCTCCCCGCCCAGAATAGCAGAATAACTATTCAAAAATTGGAAAAATTCACGAAAAAAAAAATATGAAGAAAAATCGTTTTCTCATACATTCTGTATAGAATGGGTCTTTTGATAATGTCTCGGTAGATAAGTAGGTAGGTGTAGGTAAGGTAGGTAGGTAGGTAGGTAGGTATGTAGAGTAGGTAGGTAGGGTAGGGTAGGGTAGGTCGGGTAGGGTAGGGTAGGGTAGGTATGGTAGGGTAGGGTAGGGTAGGTAGGGTAGGGTAGGTAGGTAGGGTAAATGTAGGTAGGGTAGGTAGGTAGGGTAAAGGTAGGTAGGGTAGAGGTAGGTAGGGTAGGTAGGTAGGGTAGGTATATAGGTAGGTAGGTAGGGTAGGGTAGGTATATAAATAGGTAGGTAGGGTAGGTATGTAGATAGATAGGGTAGGTAGGGTAGGTAGGTTAGGTAGGTAGGGTAGGTGCGCCGTAGATAACTACTTGCTACCCGTGCGAAGCCGGGGCGAGCAGCTAGTAGTCTATAAAATAATGTATAATTAAACTACTGACTAACTGCGCGCTAACTTTCCCAACTCGGAGCGCGATTTGAGTAACGCGGTGAGGGGGTGTTGATGGGGAACGGGTAGTTGCGGGGTATTGCGCAGTTAGCTAGTATATAATACTGTTTACTAGCGTATTCTTTCGAGAACAATGGAATGTGTACATTTACAGTAGTTTTGTTTATGTAAGGCCTGAATTCCTCTTACGTGACCGCCCGTACGCGACCGACATCAGCGTAATGCCGGCGCCAGACATAGCAACAATATTTGATCACATGTTTGATCACATGTATGAACACATGTGTGGCAGGGGTGTAAGAGGAAATATAAAACATTTAAAAATAAAAAAAAATTGCTGTTGCCCGCGAATTCGTCTAAGATCCAGGATGAAAAGTAGCCTATGTCCTTCTCCGGGTCATAGTCTACCCATGTGCCATTTTTCATACCCATCCGCCTTACTATGCGTGAGGCGGAGAACAGGCCCAGGAGACCAGGAAACCAGGAGCACCTACTGCTTTCTGATTCAAACCCTTGACCCAAGCGCGCAACGAGAGCCTCCTGAGGACTCGGGACTCTCCGCCATTAACCAAAATCAAAAGTCATTTATTAACTAACTAGGCTGAGAATCAGCACTTTTCGAACGTCAAAATTACATAAGACAGTGCCCCAAAACGCCCAGTGCTTTAGCTGGGAAGAGGAAGTGGCGCAATAAACTCCCCAGCAACCGTAACGATTATCGGTACAATGATTGCAGAGTCCTACATTTTGGAACCCTTCACTGTGTCGTCCGACACGCACTTGGCCGGTTTTTCTTAAACTCGCTGTGCTATACTAACGTCCACTTGAGTATATACCTACTGTATACTACAACAAGCATACCTACTATATACCTGTAGTAGGTGTGCCAGTTGTCCATCATCGTCTTCGAACCCTTGTCCCATGTTACTTGGGGTCGGCGCTACACGTTTTCTTCTTCCATTCAACATTCCATGTCAACCGTCACGCTATCATTCACTCCCTTCTCTTTTATATCATTCCTCACACAATCCATCGCATATTTTCTTTAGTCTTCCTCTCCCTCTCTATCCATCAACATTTTTATTCATCACTCTCTTGGTCACATGCGTCCTGCGTATTATATTCTGGTCACGTATGATAGTTGTCCAAATCGTCTAACGGACTTATTTATGGCAAACCTCAAGGTGATGCATTAGATTCTAATTCAATTAAAGTATCGTTGGAGTCACCCTTTGTTATCGTTTTTCCTCTACGGCTTGGCAACTGTATAAAGGCTCGTGCAGACTAGCATGACTTGTCACGTGACGCGACACCGGTAATTGTTCTACCGTGAAGTTTTCTCAGAAATTGTTTTTTTTTAAATCGCGTCGTGCTGTCGCGTCGCGCCTGTTGCTAGCCTTAACGTGTTGTCACATCAATCCTTTCCCATCACCGTGAAACTATTATCGTACCCACAAACGTTTTTTTCTACTCTACTTTTCATCTACTTCTCTATATTGACAACCAGGACGTCTTCCCAACCGTTCGAAAATACTACTATTTCTAATTTGTCTTCTGCTAATACTTGGCTCTTGGACTGGCTCGTTAGTCCAGTGGTCGCGACTGCTGAGCATGGGGTCTTGAATACGTTCCCCAGGCATTCCCCGGGATTTCGGGTTCCCGGGATGTTCCATTAGAAATTGAAAGAGAAAGAGCAGCAGCCAAGCAAGCGGGACTACTGAGTGTGAGGTCCTGGGTTGTGAGGTCTGGCAAAATTTATTAGGTTTTTCCATTGGGAATTTCTTAGTAACTCCCCGGAGTTTGGAAGTTGTTGTGATATCCCATGCCTCAGGAAGCACGTTAAGCCGTTGGTTCTGCACCTGATCTCTCTCAGGTCGTGTCGGATTGCCGTCTTATAGGACTATGAGAGTGAGGGAAGAGAAAGTGCACCTGTGTTTGCGCACACACTTGTGAACTACAATTATTTTCCGCCCCGATTGCTATAAGTCTCCGCAGAGATTGGTCGCCAAGGCCGAAATTCGGTATATTATAATTATTATTTTATTACAAGCGGGACCTTACCATAAACAATGTGACGGACACATTTCGCCAGTTGTTCTCTGTAAGATGTTCTCTATTATTTTGTATTTTAGTTATTTTATCATATTTATTGTCTTTCAAACAATAATAATTCCCATCCTAATTAGAATAAAAATATTTTTTCGTTTGATGTTGCAATCAATTCAGATTTTGACCCGCGACCCTCACTTCAGGCCTGAGTAGTTTTAAATTAAAAATAATTTAACATATATATTTTATGTATAGTCAACAACTTCTAGTCGGGGTTGGCTTCCAGTCTAACCGAATGTAACTGAAAATCTGTGTTTTAGGGGCCGCCTACCCTGACCTCTTTAACCCCGTTACTGGGTAACAAACACAGCTTGGTAAGACTCCTAGTAACGCCGCCACGGTGGATCGAAAATCAGCTGTAGAAGACATAGGATCTCGATTTCTTACATGTTATTTTTTTTGCTGGAAATGACTTCTGCTGATCATTACTGTTCTATAAAATGTCATATGAAGTAAATGTGTGCACAAATGGAAGAGTTATAATTTTTATAAGAAAAAAATGTATGGAGCTAGTATGAAAAATCGAATTATCTCCTAAACGGCATGTTTAACCGTAATATCCTTGGAGGTGGTCATAGTGCTAATTATTTATAATTTTTTGGTTGCGGATTTGACGAAAAATTTCATGCCGTTTTTTTTTTAAAATCGTCAAAATATTTTTATTTGTTTTTTCATATGAAACGATTCCTTTTAGTGTTTATGTTGAAGAAAACGGACTTTTAACTACACGTAACATAAAATAGCATCACTCCTATATTTCCGAAGGAGTTGGCAGAGGTTTATAGTACACCCACACGTAGACAACTATGTTTGAGCTAGATATTTATCAACACATCATGAGTTTTAAAACTTTTCATACAACCAAATTACCAATTGTTTACTCTTCTAATGAGTCCGAAAAGAAGTGATTAAGTAACTACACTGATTAGCTCTTCTAATGAGTCTTTATAGGTGATTTAATGATTTTCAATATCTCACGACAATGCCAACTATGGATTACATTCAACTTTTCCTGATAAGTAAACTAATTTGTTAATTAGCAGTGCTATGAGTTCTAAGAATAGTTAGTGACAATTATAAATTTTCATTAGCTAATGAGAAGATAACTAATGAGGGTAGTTACCTAATTATTGGCGTTTTGCAATAAAAGGGCTAAAGTTTTGTTTTATAATTTAGTTTGTTCACAACTGTGTAACTGCTAACACTAAATCTGCGACTATAAAATCTTAGAATGGAAAGTTTAATCACGAATTTAGACTTGTTTGTTCTTCTACGAAGTGAGAATACTTCATTTGATCATGGAGTATTGTTCAGTGCAGTTGTATCCCGCATAGGCGATTGCCTGTCTGACGAAGATCGTGTTGTTCTCAAAGAATTTTGTCGGAGATTTACGCGAGCCGCTTTACAAAGGTGGCAGAAATCCAACCGATTCCTTGATAATTTCAGGAGAAAGTACGAGAATTGGTTGGGAGCAAATATTGATTGGCCGAGTTTTGTGCAAAGTTTAGTTAATCAAGAACCAAGTGTTGATGAGATACCAAGAGCGCCCTCAGTCTCTCCAGAACCGTTGACATCAACGTCCATTGGAACAATGACGAAAACATCCCGTAAACCATTCGAAGATCTGGGAAGTAAACAAAAAAAGAGAAGATCTGATGAACACACAGGCGAAGATTCCAGTGAATTGGCATATGCAGCTGCAGCACGTTTAAATGAAGAAGGGCATGGAGATATCGCCTCTGTCATCGAATACATGATGAAAAATCCTGAAGCAGCCGCTAAATTAAATGAAACGCTTAAGAAACCAGCGAAAACAATCATATTTACGTCAGAAAAGGCGCTTGGATTGCTTCTTTCGCTAAAACTCTCAAAGTGGCAATATTTACGTTGCGAGAGGCTGCCATTCGGGAAGGTGCTAAGTATATTTATCCATCTTACTATTAAGTGCAACAAACTAAGCTTGATTGCTACCCTCCGAAGCAATCAGTGACAGTTACTGATTCATCGGCTAGGATTACACTTCAAGCTTTACTTGATATCACAGTTACAAGAATCCTTCAAAGCCTTTCTAAGGAAGAGCATAACAAGCAGTTGAAGCTGATATCCAAGTGGGGATTTGATGGTGCTTCTAACCAAAGCCGATACAAGCAGAAAATGGAGGGTGAGGAAGATGACTCGAGCATTTTCATGACCTCCTTGGTGCCACTTAAACTGACAGATGGAGACAACATCTTATGGACGAACCCAAAACCATGCTCAGTTTTGTATTGTCGTCCAGTTCAGTTTACTTTTGTAAAGGAGAGTGAAGCAGTTGTCCTTGAGCTGAAAAAACAAATGGATGAAGAAATTGAGGCCCTTATCCCCACAGAGTGCAATAATAATAATAGGGTGACTCATGAACTAATGATGACGATGATCGACGCTAAAGTTTGCACTTACCTTTCTGAAGCTAGATCAAATGCATCGTGCTACCTGTGCTTAGCAAAGCCTACAGAAATGAACCGCTTAGATGCTGTAACATCAAAAATTGTGTGTTCTGACCTGTATGAATTTGGCTTGTCATCCCTACACGCCCGTATAAATTGTATGGAATGTCTGTTACACATTGCATACAGGCTCGACTTCAAACGGTGGGCAGCGAGAAGTGATGAGCACAAAGAAATGCTACAGACAAGGAAGAAAGTAATTCAAAATAAATTCAAAGATGAGCTCAATCTGTTGATTGATATAGTAATACAAGGCTCGGGAACAACCAATGACGGGAATACTGCAAGAAAATTCTTTGAGTTTCCTAATAAAACCACAGCTATAACCGGTTTGGATGAAGACCTCATCAAAAGATTTGCTGTAATTTTACAAGCAATTACATCTGGAGAGCAGGTCGATATAATAAAATTTAGAGATTATGCCCGCAAAACAGCAGAAAAGTACGTATTATTATACGACTGGTACTACATGTCGTCAACCGTTCATAAATTATTAATCCATGGGGCTGACATAATCGAGAAAAATAATATTGTGCCGATTGGGACTCTCGGAAGAAGCCTCAGAGTCTCGAAACAAAGATTTTAGGAGGTTTCGAGAACATCATTCGCGGAAAAGAAGGAGCCAGGATTCCAATCAAGACATTTTAAATATGCTTGTTGTTTCTTCGGATCCTTTGCTAAGTGCACAAAGGCCTAAGTTAGATGCCAAGAAAAAGCAGAGCTTTTTTGCTGAAACTCTCGACTTAATTCAATTTCAGGAAACTGAGTTCGAGTTTTTGGATATATCCAATCTGGATGCTGACTCAGAATTGGAGTCTGACAACGAGAGTGACAAGGAAAATTTGTAAAAAAATTATATATGTACATATTTGTAAATTTGTATTTGAGTCTGTTTGGTTTTTTTTTTGTAATATTTAATGATATTTTGTCTTTTTTTTAATTTATTTTACTTTATTTTACAAATGCTTAGTATTAATTCCTTAAATTAAATTATTTTGTATATAATATAACTTTATATGTTACTTAAATAAGAGTTTGATAATCTTTTTTTATTTAAATTAATAAAAATGTGTCAAAAAACAGCAATTTTTTTATTTAATTTTTCTTGTTTTGTGTGTTCTTAATATTTGGGTTAATAACATATCGAACTTTTTAACTTGGACACTAAAAGGGATCGTTTTACATGTAAAAATAAATAAAAATATTTAGACGATTTTTTTTAAAAAACGGCATTAAATTTTTCGTCAAATCGGCAACCAAAAAATCATAAATAATTAGCACTATGACCACCTCCAAGGATATTACGGTTAAACATGCCGTTTAGGAGATAATTCGATTTTTCATACTAGCTTCATACAAATTTTTCGTAAAAAAATTATATTTCCTTCGTTTTTGGGCAGAATTAACTCGGGTGTCATTTTTGTACATAGTAAAGATCAGCAGAAGTCATTTCCAGCAAAAAAAATAACATTTAAGAAATCGAGATCCTATGTCTTCTACAGTCGATTTTCGATCCACCGTGCGCCGGTCGATACGTAGTAAGTATATTATAATATGTAGCTGACTGGTTGTTAGACTTTCGGGCTTCTGACTACTATCAATAATCTACGAATAACAGATCACTATCATATTTAGTTTTTTATAGTTGTCCAAGGATCATTTGGCCATTTATTTCACAAATGTTTACCAACAACGCCCCCTGTCAATGTCATTCAGGAGACAAAATTCTTGCAGCACTCTACAAAAAAAACGTTCAAATTCAAAAGGTAAGTTGATTGTATAATGCTATAAGGAAACAATATTGTAATGTCAATAGTATACTGCACACTTTGAGAGACACTAAACACCCATGAACAGGCGTTATAACAATAAAACTTGTGTCTCGTCCAGTGTCGTATACGGTAAGTATGTCTTATGAGTTAGGGTTATAAATTGTGCTCAAATGAATTAATTAATGTATTTTCCACGGATTGAGATTAGAATTCGGATACGGAAATTGCCTCTGAGTTCACTATTCATATTCAAAATTAATTGCCTTTGAAGTCACTATTCATATTCAAAATTAATTGCCTCTGAGGTCACTATTCATATTCAACATTAATTACCTTTGAAGTCACTATTCATATTCAACATTAATTGCCTTTAAGTCACTATTCATATTCAACATTAAATTATTCATCTTTTATTTCTTAACCAAACGAATAATTGAACAACTCTTTTTGGAATTTACTCAATATAATTTTACATACATACAGAAAGACGAACACACTTACGTATAACATACGCGCAACAATGCGCTTGAGATTCGAGTTTGAATTACGATACGACTCACGCGCAGTCGGTCTAAAGTGTTCATCGCGGCGAACTGATTGAGTGTCACGGTGATTTATATTGGTGAGTGTTTACAATTTCATTAGCTATAAATGGGTAGGCAGAAATACAGGTGGTACGATGCTGTCCAACACAACTGTGACGGGCCAAAAAAAGAGCGCTAATTTTTTTTAGTTATAAATCTCAATTTTTACCATAGATTTGTGTATTGATTGGAAACTATATTAAACCTATAATAATATTTTAAAGATATTTTAGATATTATAAGAGGTAAACTGGGACTACCTACTGATCCGATTCTAAATGGGAAGCTAACAGTATTGCTCAGTGTCAGGGGATGTAATATTTTATTTTAAAACAAAATTTACGCGGATGAAGGCGCGGGCGGAAACTAGCTTTAAAAGGGTAAGCAGAATTACAGGTTGATAGGAACTTATGCTTAATTATTATTTTACTCACTGATTATTATCATAACTATATTATTATAAATGCGAAAGTGAGTTTGTTTGTTTGTTCGTTACGCTTTCACGGTAAAACGGCTGAACGGATTTGTTTAAGATTTGGCACATGAGTATAGGTTCTATGACCCGGTTAAAAGTACTAACATAGGATACTATGTACTAACATAGGATACTTTTTACCGCAGGGCGCAGCTAGTTTATAATAACTTTGAATGTATGCATGCTTCGTGCCCTTGATTAAACGTAAATTAACTGAACGATTCAGTTGATGTACAGAATGCTCCGTAATTATCTAACTAATATTATAAACCCGAATGTTTGTAAGTATGGATGGATGGATGTTTGTTACTCCTTCACGTAAAAATGGCTGAATGGATTTGGATGAAATTTGGCAAACAGATAGTTTATAACCTGAATTAACACAAAGGATACTTTTTATCCGGATATTTCCACGGGATCGAGACTTACGCGGTCGCAGCTAGTATCTAATATACTACTGGACGCTTTGCAGTCTCTCCGTGTAAAATACTGGTATTCAACTGCGTGTGGTAAGACTGGAAGCCAACCTCAACATAAACGGGAAAAGGCAAGCAGATGATGAATCTGGCTTAATCATTATCAATAATCATCATCATTATTCATTGACTGCCCGTTGGTCTAGTGGTCGCAAGCGCAACGGCTCATTATGAGTTCGTTCATGGGTGCGATTTCGGGGCCGGGGGTCGGGCAAATTGTTTTATAGCGTTTTACCATCTGAAATTGCTCAGTAGCACCCCGGAGCCTGGAATTGTGCCCGGTTGATGACAGTAGGCTCGCCCCCTGCCTAAACCGCTGTTTATAGAACTACGAGTATGAAATTGCACAAGAGTTCTTTAAATTATGTATAACAAAAATGAGCAATAAGGAAAGATTTTCGAAAGTTCACCCCCCCCCCCCCCAACCCCCTCCCTAAAGGTGTTAAATAGGGGATGAAACTTTGAAAGTTCGTAGTTTTTGCTGACGTAACCAAAATCTCCTCAAATGAAATAGCCTACTTGTATTATTTACTGTTACCTATAACTCCTAATTATAACCTATTAAATTATACTTACTTAGTTTTATTATTTTTATTTCGTCACCGATTTCAGGCTCCAGTTAACTTTACGAGATGTTTTTTGAAGAAGTTGTATTTTACACAGACATGCCTGACCCTTGTACACACTGCTACACATCAAGCTATACATTTCCAGTATAAGCTGATCTCGCACTCTATAGGATTTCCGTACAATACTCGGTGTAGCCGTGTGTACCCACTCCACGAAGGGATAGACAGAGATGTACGTTTATTAGATTTAGTTCGAATTTTTTTTTAATCCCAATTTTGATTTTCTCGTGATCGAACCGAGGACTACGAGGCTACGAAATCGATGTGCAAAAATCCAAAACTGCAATTAATGGCGACGGAAACATTTTGTGAAAACCATGAAAAAATCCCCTGAAAAAATGGTTTCAAAATAATGAAAGCATCTGGGAAAACCCTGAAAGCACTGTCCGGGTACTCTGAAAACAATGTTTGGACACCGTGCAATCAAGATGCCTATCCTTTTCCCAATTCTATTGGGGTCGGCTTCTAGTCTAACCGGATACAGCTAAACACCAGTAGATTGATATTTTACATGGAGCGACTGCCTGATCCGACCTTCACAACCCCGTTACTGGGTAACACGATACCCCTTGGTAAGACTGGTTGTCAGACTTTTGGGCACTAGGCAAATTCTTGTGCTGCGTTTTCGACAGCAGCAGTCATATCGATGTCGCTGGCATATCATGGCCGGCGATCGTGTCGGTGGCATATCATGGCCGGCGATCGCATAACTCTTAATCGTATGTCGGTTGATTGATGAAATTCACAGGAAAATAGAGCAATGTATGTCTAATTATTGATTGCAGCGGAAGTTTAGAAAGTGTTTTTGTTAACGAATGAAAAGTAAGTGATGTTAAATTATGTATGAATCTTTTTTGTGGAGGCCTGAAATTGAGGAGTAAGGAAGTTCTATGCTGTGTTGCCATGTCCTGTTAGAAATGACTGCCTCGTTGGTCGCAAGCGCGAATGCTAAGCTCGGAGTCCCGGGTTCGACCCCCTGGTGTGATGTTTCAAATTCAAATTCAAATTCAAATTCATTTATTTTGTGTACATAGGTTAGAAGATGTTAAAATATAGATATTACAGAGTCCGTCTATGTCCCGCCGATAGGCATACAAAAATTCACAATTTTCTAATAAAATTAAATTATGTCATTTATGTATTCACAATTAATTAGGTCTACAATTTATAATAATAACATGTCAATTTTCAAATCAAAATCATACAGCAAATTCACAATTAATAAGATAAGTATACAATTTCTAATGATAACATGTCACATTTCCAA
Organism: Lithophane semibrunnea; assembly: GCA_947363905.1. Classification (NCBI taxonomy): domain Eukaryota; kingdom Metazoa; phylum Arthropoda; class Insecta; order Lepidoptera; family Noctuidae; genus Lithophane; species Lithophane semibrunnea. The sequence goes on along the minus strand of OX376213.1, from coordinate 10,594,540 downwards.
ATTAAATTAAATCCAACACTAATAAATTACATTACATTCATACTGCATTCACATTAATTAAATTCTTTTTCAGACAGAAAGTCACTTATGGAGTAGTACGCTTTGCTCACTAAAAAATTGCGAAGCCTTTTTTTGAATAACAATACCGGCAATTCCCTCCAAGATTTGGGTATTTTATTATAAATGACCGGAGCCATACAGTAAACACTTTTGCGCATTAGAGTTGTCTTACAAGAGTGAAGACATAGCAAACTATTATCGCGTCTATTACGTGGAATTACATCATTTAATCGTTTAAACCGATTCGGATTCGACCTCACAAACACAGCTACTTCCCATATGTACAAACAGGGCAGTGTCAGTAGTTTATGTTTCTTGAAATATGGCATGCAACTATCCGTACTTTGGAGCTTGAGCATCGCTCGTAAGCATCTTTTCTGTGCTTTGAATACAGTATCTTTTTCAGTTGAATTACCCCAAAATATTATTCCATAACGTAAGTTGGATTCTACGATACCATAATAAGCTGTAAGAAGTGCATCAACATAGATTATTGAGGATAATGTATGCAGAGCGTATGCCGATGAACTAATTTTTTTGCATAAACTACTAATATGTGCCTTCCAATCAAGTTTTTTATCTATTATAAGACCCAGAAACTTGGTGTGTTCAACTTCTTCCACCACATCATTGTTATAGTGTACGTGAAGGTTCATGCTAGGCATTCGTTGACTAAAATGTACAAGTTTTGTTTTTTTCAAGTTTATTTTTAAATTGTTTGCTTCTAACCAATGCACAATTAATGTTAGAGTATTATTTATATCCTTTTCATAAGTTTCTGCACTTTCACAAGATATTGTCACCGTACTATCGTCCGCAAACATTGTTAACGGATGTTCAACGCATGTTGGTAGATCATTGATATATAATATAAATATAAAGGGGCCGATTATGCTCCCCTGCGGTACTCCATACAATACCTCCCGCTCGGATGATCTAAATATCTCTTCACGCTTACTTACTCTATTTATTTGATGAATTTCCGTAATTTGTGTTCGGTTTTTTAAATAAGACTCAATTAAACGAAGAACATTACCTCTAATACCGTAAGCCTCGAGTTTGTTTAAAAGTGTTGCAAAATGTACGTGGTCAAAAGCCTGGGTCATGTCACAAAATAAACTACATACAGGTGTTCGGTTATCGACATTCTTAATAATATTATAGACAAAGTCATATACAGCCATATTGATAGTTCTATTTAGTCTAAATCCCTTTTGTTCGTCACATAGAATATTACTTTTCTCAATAAATTTATATAATTCTTTATAAATGTATTTCTCGAATATTTTGGAAATTACAGGTATAAGTGCAATTGGACGATAACTTTCCATATGGTCTCTACTCTCCTTTTTAAATAATGGCTTTATGGTTGATTTTTTTAGGGCATCCGGATAAATACCGGCACTGATACTTAGGTTAACTATATGGGATAGATGACCGCATATTTGCAAAGATACATGTTTGAGGACTTTCGTAGAAATATCGTCATATCCCACGCTACTTGTATTGTTCAACGACATTATTATTCTATGTATATTTAGGGGTACACTAGGGGCCATAAACATTGATTTATCGTTCGAGATTATTTTACAGTTTTTAGTTTTAGTGGTGACATCAAGTTTGGGCTGAATTTTATCTATGAAGTAATTATTGAACGCTTCAGCAATGTTATTAGGATCTAATAAAGTACGGTTTTTTTCTTTAATTACATTAATATTATGTTTAGGCATGTTGCTTCTTGCGCTGTTGATAATTTGCCAAGTAGTTTTAGACTTATTTTTAGATGATTTTATTTTGTGGTTATTCTGAGCCTTTTGTGTCAACAGTATAATTTTTTTGTGTAGCCGGGAATAGTTAGTAAAACTAGTTTTATTACTATTGCTAGGGTTTAATCTCATCTGCCATAGAAGTTTTCTCTTCTTTCGACTACATAATTTAATTCCTTTAGATAGCCATTTAGGTTTGTTGATAGTATTAATTTTAATAAGTTTAATTGGAAAACATAATTCGTATAGTAACTTGAATAAATCGAGAAATGAATTGTAAGCTACATTCGGGTCATTGGTGTTATATATTTCAGAAAAAGTTAGATTTTTTAAATAATTTTTAAACTTTCGTAAGTTTTCCATACTGTAATCCCTTTTAGCCGCATACCAACAGTTTAAGGCACATATTGTTTCAACTGGACAGTGAAGCAGCTGTGCCGTATGATCGGACAACGCAAACTCCAACACATCAGTCTTACAAGAGTTACCAAAATTATGCGCAAAATTGTCTATGCATGTCATTCTGGCCATGCGAGTTGGCTGTTTTAATGCCAGTATCAAATTATACCTCATTAAAAGACATTCAAAAGCATTTGACTGATTATTTAGTTTAAGCATATCTATGTTAAAATCGCCAGCAATTACAATGTTTCTATATTTTTTACGTGATATTTCTTGTAAAACAGTCTCAAGTATATCTAAACAGTGGTTAAAATTATTTACATCTGGCACTCTATAGACACAAACTACAATTATCTTATAATCGGTAAGTTCAATTGCACAACATTCAAATATGCCTGAAGAGGACAAGTTAGATATTTTAGGTAATTCCTTCCATTGAACACCGTTTCTAACGAGAATACACGCCCCTCCTCGGTTTTTCCGTTCTCTACAGTAATAGGCAGCTAAACCGTAATTCGGTACATACAAGTGATTTTGATTTCCTCTCATGATAAAATGCTCTGTAATACACAAGACATTTACCGTTATATTTTTTCCGTTTAGTTCATCTAAACATACTGTGAGGACATTTGACTTTTTAATCAAGCCTGCAATATTTTGGTGCAAAATTTTTAGATAGTTATTCGAGAAAAAACAGTTGTCCTTGATTTTCATCTTTAGATAACGAAAGTGAGCGGTGGTACGTCTCACTACACTCTCCGTTATTGACATTACTAAATTCATTAATCATCAATTTTATATTGAAAAAAATACTCGCCAAACCTTCATTATTAACATGTCCACTTCTTACCCAAAACATTTTATAGTCGTATGATAAATAAAAATTGGAATCAAACAAATATGCGTAGTTATAGGTACATGCATCTAGATACAACAAACTGTTAAAAGATTCAATTCTGCCGTTAAACATCACAGAATAGTTATTTAGTTTAAAAGTAGGTGCACAGATTACCACATTTGTGTGTTGTACTTTCAAGAGAGTTTCACGTATCGTAATGGTTAGGTCGATGTAGTCGTTAGTGCGTCTGAAGTCCTCGTCACCAATAAAAATCAGACAGTAGTCATTCATTGAGTAGTTCTTTAACTTTAGATCAATATCTTCAATAAGTTTCTTTACCCCACAATTCGGCGTCAAATAGTGGCAGATGTTATAATTTGAAAAGGTATTTTCTGCTATCTTTAAGACTTTATTTTTATTGTTGGAGCTCAAAATACAAATGTTTCTTTTATTTCCTTTGTAAGGTATTCCCCTGGTTTTATCAGATTGGGACTCTTGTTTACTTATCTTTCTTTCTAACGTTATTTGCTCTTCATTTCGTATGGGTGTTTTTAATAGTTGTATTCTCTCGTTCATATTTGGCTGGAAAGTAGTTACTCGATCTACTTGCTGCTTTAAATTCTGATTTATTAGACCTTTTGAGCACGGTGTTATTTTGGTTTTCTTTTGTATAGGCGTAGACATAAGTTTAACACTGTTGTTGCTTAGATTTAAATCATCAATTCCAACCGATTTGAATAGTTTCATTTTCTTTTCATATGTTTCCAATTTCGAAGATAGTTCATATTTCTCAGATAATAAGATCTCAATTTCCTGATGTGCAGTGTTCAGTTGACAGCGGAGTTCTTGTAATTCACTTTTTAATTGAGTTACTTGGTCGTAGTCTATGGATAGGTTTGGTAAGCTCGAATAGCTATTCAATGAGTCATGATTCGCTTCTGTTGCCAAATCGATGTTTGAATTATTACTTTTTGCCTTGTAGTTAATCCGGGCTGTCATATTTATATTAGAATAACTATTATTCATGTTGAAGAAATATCGAAACAAATACAACAAAAAGAGCTTGCCGAGTGTCGGGATCGAACGCAGTGCGCAGTGATTGAAAGGTGTAGCTTCTTATCTCACTTGACTGTGGGGCCTTACATATTATGATGCGAAATTGATGATTGTATTCCACACATTAGTGTCCGTTAAGTTGACCACTTTTGTTTTCGTCGTGAGATTTACTTCTACCGCCAGTTGTTGGTTTATTTTGTTTTTATATTCTAAGTTTCTTGATTTCTCTTTCTTAAAACATATTTATAAACTGTATGCCTTATTAATAGCATTTTAGTTCATAGTTAATGTTTTACACACACTTAAAAGTTGTTTTCGTCACTGTACTTACTGCGTATTGAAAGTTTAAATGTCACTCAGGCACTTTTATTTCAACATTAGTTTATTAGTTTATAACTAGGTTTTAGCACTGGATAACACTGGTACGTACTTATCAGATGTTTTTACATGCACTGATAACTAGTTTGCACATAATCATTAACTTTAACTATTTTAAAACTTAAAAACTCTGGAGCTAATTGTTGCCATGACAGTTGAGACTAAAATTTCAGTTAAACTTTCGGTCAGGTATTTCTCAGTACCAGCCCGGAGTGTGGATTTGTGTCAGACTGATGGCAATAGGCTCGATTATTACATGGAACTTAAATACATGACAACCTCCTCCTATTAGAACTCGGTTAAAAATAAAATTACGTCACGCCTGAAATTCGGTAGTTCCTAAAAGAATAGCCAGTGGTGTAAATAGTACCTACACCCACATTTCGCCAGCTATGCTCAAGTCCCATATATGAGGGGGCGAGCCTATTGCCATCAACCGGGCACAAATCTAGACTCCAGACTGCTACTGAGAAAATCCAGATGAAAAAACCAAATAAATTTTTGCCCTACCCGGGAATCGAAAACACGGGAATATTCTAAAGAATAATTGTCATTTGAGTTATTTTAAATTTTCTTGACCCCTGCCGACCCTTATGGCTATCCATTATTTCCTTGAACTGTAACACACCTTAATTTCAATCCAGTCATTGTTTCACTTAAATTCATTATTTATTTATGTAAATTACTTACGTTATCATGCAAAAAGTTGATAGAGAGTTCATATGAATCGTGAAATTTAATTTAAATTCATTTACACAGTTGCGATGTCATTATTGTTAAATAGGCAACAAAATCCCAATGAATCCTAACTAATCCATCTACACTTCTACACTAATATTATAAAGAGGAAAGATTTGTATTTTTGTGTGTATGTTTGTAATGAATAAACTCAAAAACTACTGCGCCGATTTCAAAAATTCTTTCACCATTAGAAAGCTACATTTACATTTATAATTTATAAAGATTACACGCGCGCGAAGCCGCTGGCGGCAGCTAGTACCTAATATTATAAACTCGAAAGTAACTCTTATCTGTCTGTATGTTACCTTTTCACGCCTAAACCACTGAACGGATTTCGATAAGATGGCAGCCTGGGGAAGGACATAGGCTACTTTTTATCGACATACCACGCGGGCGAAGCCGCGGGCGGAAGCTAGTACCTAATAAAAATGCGAAAGTGAGTTTGATTGTTTGTTACGCTTTCACGCTAAAACGGCTGCACGGATTTGAATGAAATTTGGCCTATGGGTATAATACTATTGATTGGGAAAGTGAGTTTGTTTATTTGTTGGTTACGCTTCCACACTAAAACGGCTGAACGGATGGCACATGGGTAGACCATGACCCGGAGAAGGATATAGGCTACTTTTCATTGTGAATCGCAGACGAAGTCGCGAGCAACAGCTAGTTAAATAATAAATTAGTATAATTTTGGGCAGACGAAATGATTATCTTACCAAGGGGTGTCGTGTTACCCAGTTAGGATCTCGCGATCTAGACGGCCACGACCACGACCGCGTCCAGGTAAACTATAGAAACCGATATTAATAGCACACTTGGTCGCAACGGCCAACTAGCCGCACACCATGCAATACCACTAGACGGCCACGACTGGCCGGAGTCGTAAACGTCTAGTGCGCGAGATCCCTTACTGGGTTGTGGAGGTCAGATAAGCAGTGGTCGCTCCATGTACAATACTGGGTTGTGGAATTCAGATAAGCAGTGGTCGCTCCATGTGCAATACTGGGTTGTGGAGGTCAGATAAGCAGTGCGGTCGCTCCATGCTTATCTGATCTTTCTTTTATTCTGACTTTATGGTCGATTCATAACAAAGAGCATTCTATGCTATTCTATTCTTTCCACAACTCATCTTGGCAATTACTATTGCCTATTGACCTCAAAAACTGTAAATCTATGTGTGTACAAGAACATCAACCTACCTGCAGGATTGTAAAACTGTGCCTACACGCAATGCTAACTTGCAAATGTTTTAAGTAAACAGTCAAAAAGTCGTCACTCGAATCGTAATCATTTTCACTTTAGAAGGTGACAAACTCATTTCATAATCGGTTTTTAGGGTTCTGTATGTCCGAATGAAAAATGGAACACTTATTGGATCACTCGTGTGTCTGTCTGTCTGTCACAGCTAATTTACTCCGAATCGAATGGACCGATTAAGTTGAAATTTGGTAAACATATCAATTTCTGTGGCCCAAACAAGGACATGTGACGTAATTAATGAATTTTGAATAAAGGTGGTCACTTTTGGGATACAATTAGATAATTGTATCTACCGTGACATATCAAATGAAAGGGCTTACGGTGAGGACCTTAAGTATTTTTTTAATAGTTTTAAAATAAACAGTTTCAATAGAAAGTTAAGAAAATGGATGAAACTTAACCATTCCTTCCTTATGTCCGAAACGACAGACTCACAGCCTAAGATTTTGAAAAAAAATATACCCTCCGTCTGGCCAGTCGCGTAAAATACAGAATAGAGATCTACTATAGACTTATAGAGATCTACTCTTTATCTGTAGAGGAAAACCTATACAACATTATTTTTTGTTTATGCTAAACCCGAAAAGAGGTCATTGTACTCATCATTTTAAACAACTTTTTCTATGGGACAAACTTTGAATTCGCGAAAAAAAATCAGCTGTTCCATACATTTTGTCGATTTAAGTGAAAACAAATGTAGGGAACAGCTGAGTTTTTTTTTGCAATAAGGTAAGGATGAGAAAGGATAAGTGGTAAATCTCCCAATATTGTGCGTAACATTTGCAGTTGGAATGTATGTTGAGTTGAAACATGTTTTTCAACTACAATGCATAAGTTTGTTCTTGGGATAAATTCATCCCAACTACGGAACCCTTCATTGTGCGTGGTCCGACACGCACTTGGCCGGTTTTTAGGGTTCTGTACCCAAAGGGTGAAACGGGACCCTATTACTAAGACTCCGCTGTCCGTCCGTCTGTCACCAGGCTGTATCTCATAAACCGTGTTAATTAGACAGTTGAAATTTTCACAGATGATGTATTTCTGTTGCCGCTATAACAACAAATACTAAAAAACAAAATAAATATGTAAGGGGGCTTCCGTACAACAAACGTGATTTTTTTGCCGTTTTTATAGATAACTACCTGATGCCCTCGGCTTCGCCCGCGTGGATGTCGGTTATTATATACTAAAATCTTCCTCGAAAACCACTCTATCCATCGGTGAAAACAGCATGAAAATCGGTGCAGTAGTTTTGGAGTTTATCGCAAACAGACAGACAGTCAGACGCGGTGGAGGACTTTGTTTTATAATATTATGTAGTGATGGTAAGGAATCCTTCGTGCGCGAGTCCGACTCGCATTTGGCTTTCCATGACAATCTTTCGCCCGCGACTTGCGAAGCATGTGTGGTGTAACTACTTATAGGATAGGCTGAGTAACGATGTGATAAGGTGCGGTTTAAAAGTAGATGTAGTGACAAACATTTCAAAGAGTACAGCTATGCTTAGGTGGTTTGACCATGTTGAGAGGATGAATGAAAGGCGACTAACAAAAGGTATTTACAAGGCAGATGTCAGTGGAAACTCCGAGAGGGGACGCCCTAGGAGGTCATATAGTGACCTTATTTGTGATGTTCTGCAGAAAGGTCAGGTGCGTAGTACTCGCAACCGGTGCGTGTATGTGTGACCATGTATGAACGTAAACGAAGCAAAAGGAGTATGTAAGGATCGTAGCAGCAGGCATAGCATGGCGCTTTCTATCTCTACGAAGAATAGACATAGCTTTTTCTATACAAAGTGACAGTTCATTTCTTCATTTTTGACATCCACCGTAGAAATGTTTCTACAATCTGTCATTTTGTCTTTCATTTTTATCGATCTTTGTCTACGTCTTTTTGTAGGTAGACTATTTCGGAAGAAAGTTTTCTATCCTTATTGTCAAAATCACACTGACAACCGATAAATCCTAAGACAAAACAAAGAATTCTGAGTCGAATTATAAATAAGAGTGAATTTCGTAAAAAGTGCAGTTGACTCTTTCTACTTTGCTGCCGTCTCGTACTGTCTACTGTCTACAGGAAACGTCATTTTTGTCTACTCTTCCGTCGACAAAACGATGCTCATGCTACGCCTGCAGGTGGCGTTCTGTAGTTTCTGCCTACCCTCATAGGAAGAAGGCGTGAGTTTATGATGATTAAGTACTAGCAACGTCCTTGCCTAGCTATTGCCCGCGGTTTCGTCTGTGAGATATCGGACTTTTACTAAGTTTAAACCTAAGTACTTAAATTATACTGTTTCATCCCGTTACATGTTGTTTTTTCATGAATCTCACAGCTATTGCTACGGCCTATCAACCTACCCTCTGCCGGCGATTAAGGAGAAGCGAGTAAACCTAGCAACTTAAATTATTTGCATGACATGAAAACAATGTAGGTACACACGGCTACACATCAAGCTATACATTTCCAGTTTATGCTGATCTCGCATTGTATATGATTTCCGTACAATGCGAGGTCAGCTTATACTAGAAATGTATAGCTTGATGTGTAGCCGTGTGTACCTATGGTAACCTGGTCCAGCAGAAATAATTCTACAAAAAAGTCTTTTATATTTATCGTTAAGTATCTATTTAAAAAGAGGTATTGTTTGTAAGTTTGTATGTTATTTTTTGTTTAATTCTTGAGGAAAGTTATAGGCTATGTAACATCACGCTACGACCCTTAGGAGTCGAGGAAAACTTCAGAACAGCTGTTTAATAGTCCGTATCAGGTTCGGGAAAACTTAGTGCATTTTTGTATGAATTACCTATTTAAAGGACAGGACAACGTCTGTCGGGCTAGCTAGTTATGAATAAAAGTCGATGATACCTAGCTCATATAGTGCGTTTACAATGGTTATCATGGGACAAGGGCAGGAAGACGATGATGAATAGGCCACATGTATACTATGGTTGGGTACCTACTCCTGACGTGCAATAAATCTATATACTTAATCAATCAATCTTTTTTTCATCAGTCTATTTCTATTAATTTCCTAATTACCTACTAGTTTACCCACTATTCAATCGATGCATCGATCCATTACATAATTATAATACCTAACAGCAGTAGAATCGTAATTGATTACGCTGGTTTACTAGTTACAGTACGGTACGGTTTAGTTCGGTAACAGTTAACCAATAGTTAACTATTTATTTTATATACTGAACAACCGTGTAACTTAAATCACTGATACAATAAAACTAATAATGTACTATGAATTACCTATATTAGTTAGGTAAGCACCTTTATATGAATGTTCTGTTTCTACTTAGTTATCTATAATTATTAATTTTGGGTTTAAACTTAGCATTGTTAATCTAAAGGGTTTTTAACCCACCCCGCTCCCTGGTCTCCTGAGTATACCAAACGTTGGCTCGGGTCAAAGTGGGCTTACTCCTATTTGACGTCTCGTGAAGTGGCGAGTGAGCTAGCTCCGCACGCTCAGCTGGTCGACTGTGGTCACAGTCCATACACTTAGGTACTCAGAGCGTTTATTAATCTGCATTATCTCTCTGTTCCAGAAATACAACAAAATGGCGCCGACTGTTGCGGAGTACTATCGAGGAAAGACGATTTTCATCACTGGCGGAACTGGCTTCGTTGGGAAGGTAAGTGATGAGAGGTATGAGTGGCAGATGAGGCGTAAAAAGCCCGATTAACGTATTTTTCCAAGAATTCTGATATCCTGATATCGTTGATCATAGGTGGTCGCAAGCGCAACTGCGGAGCATGAGGTCCTGGGTTCGATCCCTCAAGTTAGCTAAAGTGTTATTGGGTTTTCCCGATTAGTATCCAGTTCATGTCATTATAGGCAGGTACGGCTATACGTAGGTACGGCTATACGGAGGAATACAGGCGTAATGTTTATTTATGTTAGCACACGCGGATCGCTAGTCAACAACTAAACCAATTAATGACGACACGGAGAAAGCTCAAATAAGCAGTTATCGCTTAAAATTACTGTTTACGGTCGTTTGATTGTTTTGTCTCGGTCCAGTGGCCTTATTCTTTAATCTGTGTGCATTTAGGCCACAGAATACATATTTAACAGACACCTAGCTTTGTACATTTATAATAACATAACATCACACCGTTAATTCCCCGAAGGGTTAGGCAGAGGTGTACCTTAACATGTACACCCACATTTCGCCAGGCGAGCATTTTGCCATCAACCGGGCATAAATCCTGACTCCGGGCTGGTACTGAGAAATTCCTGACCAACGAGGTAGTCACTTTATTCAATATAATCATCATCTGCCAAACCTTTTCCCAACTATGTAGGAGTCGGCTTCCAGTCTAACCGGATGCAGCTAAATACCAATATTTCACATGGATACTTCACTTCATGCAAACATTTGTTTATGTGTAGTCGACAAGTGTCACGCTGAAACAGCTCATGTACCTCTGTAACTACACCGGCACCCATACCCTTCAAACTGGGACACAGCAGCGCTGCTTGGCGGCAGAAATATGTATGGTGGTAGTACTTCCCGGACGAGCTCCTTCACCAAGCTCTGCTATTGCTGCTACTGTTTTTGTTCTAACTCTTCTCTTCTTACACTACTACCATATTACCTACTAATATTTTTTGAGTCGTATAATACTTGAATAAAGATAATTCTATTCTATTCTATATTTCCAGGCTCTCATCGAGAAGCTTCTGCGTAGCTGTCCAGAAGTAGGTGCTATCTACCTTCTGATGAGACAGAAGAAAGGAATGAACGGTGAAGAAAGACTTAAAGACCTTTGCAGTAAGCGGGTAGGTTTGTGTGTTTACTACACGCGGCCGTTAAGACGGAACGTCGAGGTTCAGATAGAGGTTCCAATTTATTTGTGGCGAGCGCAACTTTTCTTCGTCTTCGGGGGTTTCTTGAAAAGAAAGGGGACACTCCCCGAACCGTCCTTCTCACAATCCATCCATCGTTTCCATGGTCTTCTCCAACTCCTCATTATGCCGTGGTTAATAGTTTAGTCAGGCAGCAAGACCAGATACATCGCAGGTGCGTCACCATCGCAGAGACTAAGGCTAAATGTCGCATATGCCTGCAATTACACCGAAATCCATTACATTCAAACAGCAACGCATTTCCTTCACAAAGAGTTCTGTTATTACTGCTATTATTCTAATTCTTCCTTTCCCGCAGGTATTCGATCTCCTTCGAGAGAAGAACCCAGACAGCTTCAAGAAGATTAAGATAATCAACGGAGACATCACAGAGGATGGGCTGGGCATCTCAGAGAATGACAAGAAGCTCCTGCAGAAAGAATGTAACATCATATTCCATAGTGCCGCATGTGTCAGGTGAGATTTACTTAAAATATAAGACTCCTGCTAACGAGGAGCTCGTGGTTGCTTAATCATCACCACCACCGAGACACCTTCGTGTCCGTCCAAAAGTCCTCCGTCTCCGTGGGAAATCACGTTAAGCTTTTGGTCCTGGCTGTCATTTGTAGATCTTCGACAATCATTACTGGCAGTCAGAAGCCCGAAAGTCTGACAACCAGACTTACCAAGTAGTATCGTGTTACCTATGTAACTGTCTTGTGGCGGTCAAATAGGTAATCGCTCCATTTAACATAGGGACTGGTGTCGAGCTGCATCCGGTTAGACTGTACCTAAGTCGACCCCTACACAGTTGGGAAACGGATGGGCAGCTGATGAAGACTGACTATTAAAACTAAGCTCTCTTTGCAGATTTGACCAGAAATTGAAGGACGCTGTCAACATGAACACAACTGGCACATGGAGAATGTTGAGTCTTGCCGAAAGTATGCAGGATTTAGAGGTAGGCACAATACTTGAGCATTTACTATCACGATTGGCAGATCACAGCCTCCGTATGTGGATAAGTTAACGACAGCCATAGCTCGGCAACTATTGGCCGTTGCTGGCAGCTGTCAAAACTAGTAGGTAGTTAATAGTAGTAATTCAGTTTCTCTTGGATCTCATTCGATGCTAAACACCGTTAAAGCCATGAACGAGGCGAGTGGGTAAATTGGCTGATGTACGTACACCATAAAAATTACAGGCATAAATTCAATCAAAATCAGAATGTATGTAGTGAGAATGTAGTTTTATATAGTACTTATGATAGGTATAGTTTTTTATAAGTTTCTAAATTCTACCACTAGGTATCTACATAATATGGGTAGGTACCTACAAAAATATTAAGAACTAGCTTCCGCCCGCGGCTTCACCCGCACGGTATGTCGATAAAAAGTAGGTAGCCTATGTTCTTCCCCAGGGTGTTACCAAACTTTGTCGAAATCCGTTCAATGGTTTACGCGTGAAAAGGAACAAAAATACAGACATACAGAGTTCATTTCAAATTTATAATATTAGTATGGATTCAAATGTCATTCCTATCTGTCCATCCTCCTGCCCTTATCCCAATATATTCGTGGTCGGCGCAGCAAGTCTTTTCCTTCCATACTTGTATCAGCCTATCTCAGCCGGTAGTCCTAGTCACCGTCTTTCAGTCATTTATGTCACACACCACACACATCCTTATCTCTTCCTTCACATCTTGCAGGTGTTCGTACATCTATCAACAGCATACTGCCGCTGCGACCTAGATGTGCTGGATGAGAAGGTGTACCCCGCGGTGCACAAGCCAAGGAAGATCATGGACATCGTCCAGTGGATGGATGATGAGACCCTGGCTTACTTGGAACCTAAGTAAGTAAAGTAGTATCTTATTTGTTATCATCCACCCCATAGTTATTCCGTTTATCCACCCCAAAAAATCCACCCTAAGGTGTATAGGTACTCGGAAACGTATGCCCGAGAATCTACCATAAGCCTATAAAATTCCGTTTATCAAACTAGGCCTAGGGTAGATTCTCGGGCATACGTTTCCGAGTACCTCTACCTATACATCTTAGGGTGGATTTTTTGGGGTGGATAAACGGAATAACCCTAATTATTGCTCTGACTGCTTCGTACCTGCCAATGGTAGCTCGAGACTGCTGAACATGGGGTCCTAGATTCGATCCCCGGTTCGGACAGTGATATTGGGTTCTTCAACAAACACTCACGTGTTCGTACGTTACTTCTTTTAATCTTGTTCTTCTAAATTCCAGGATAATATCGTCAGAGCCCAACACCTATTCTTACACTAAGGCTATCACTGAAGACTTGGTGGCAGAATACGCTGCCAAGTTTCCTGTGGCCATTGCCAGGCCGTCTATAGGTTAGTACTCACTACCAAGCCGATGGCTTTAGATGTCGAAAAAAATTGAGCCCAGAGCAAATTACAGCCGCAACAACGAGCCGCATCGCAACGCATTTTCAAACAAAAAAGTGCGGCGCGGCCGCCTGTATTGTGCGTTGGTTCATAAAAACCGGTCAAGTGCGAGTCGGACTCGCACACAAAGAGTTCCGTACCTCCGTACAATATTTAGCAATTTTCGTGCTCTGTGCCGTCGCAGGACTCAGAAGAGCCACTGAATCGAAGCTGCCAAACAAAAAAAACTGCCAAATATTTGAATTTCGCGGGCTACCCTGACGCTTTCGCCTTAAATACACTGCATTGTGTACCTAAAAGCGGTGCATTAAAAGCCTCTTTTCAGGCATAAGTACAGAATGAAGATGATGTCACTGTTAGGAGTCTGCTGCTGGCTCTACTCAAAAACCTTACCTATATTTGCAGTGACTGCTGCATGGAAGGAACCCATCCCTGGCTGGGTGGACAACCTGAACGGACCGACGGGATTAGTCATCGGTAGTGGAAAAGGTGAGTCAGTTTTGTTTAAAGGACGATGGGCACTGGCCTTGAAACATACCTCATTTTAACTGAACTTGGTCTTAACTTGGTTTGGTCTTTAACTTACATCAGTAATCCATTTTTTACTATGGAGACGACCGTCGAATGGAAAACATATTTTGTACTAGGTAGACATGTTTGATTACTTATTAAAAATTCAAAATTGAAAATCGAATAGGTACTTAATTACTTATTTTATTTTACTTTATTTCTTCTGTATGTATCTACGGTCACAAATTGACAATTAATATATTCGCAATTCATCTGTTTGAGTTTTGTATGGAGATTCGTAAAATAGTCCACACAAAAGAACATACTGTAGTGAAGTTTAATGTCAAATAGCAGAATCCTATGAAGTTAGTCAAGAGCAACATCTTACAAATAATTTTGAACATTTTGTAAACAAATATCAAAATAATGGCAGATTAGGCCTTTATGAAAATTTCCTTGCACACGCGCGTGTTATGGAGACCATTTTATATCACCGACGAAGTGTACCTCCTCGGAAAATGGAAATGGTCTTTGAAATGCCGGACCTCGGGTTTGTTCGTTTATATTATTATAGGATAAAATAAGTGTGTCGTGTCCTCATCCATGAGCTGGAACCGTCCCTACATTATGTACTTGCCCGCCGCGATGGCATAAAGTACTAAACTCCCACTACTCCAAGGTAAGTAAAAGGATTGTGATAAAGTAGACTGTTCTAATACTATCATTACAGGTTTACCCTGTACCTACCTTTCCAACGATACCCCACACGAAGGGATTGACGAGAAAAAATAAAAAACGTCCCCACTTTACGAGTAGGGGATGTACCCTAAAAAAACGATTTTATTTTACCACTTTGTCGACGTGGTTTATATGTATAGGTACTCATACCAAATTAAAGCTTTCTAGCACTAAGTCTCTGAGCTAAGCCGCGGACAGACAGACAGACATGGCGAAACTATAAAGGTTCCTTGTTGACTACCGAACCCTAAAAAGAGATTTTTTAATCGAAACCGCTCACTCGATCCTACCCCGTATACTTGTATTAGCGGTGTGACCACGAGTCCGGACTCCAGAAAAATCATTATTGCTGTTAGTCACACTGGTGTTACAACCTGGTGTGACCACGAGTCCGCCACCGTTTTTATTCCGTTTTTAGCGTGGGGTCCTGGGTTCGATTCCCGGGACCTGGGTGCCTCGGAAAGCACGTTAAGCCGTTAGTCCTGCGCCTGATCTCTCTCCGGTCGTGTCGGGTTGCCGTCCCTTCGGACTATGAGAATGAGGGAAGAGAGAGTGCACTTGTGTCTGCGCAAACACTTGTGCACTATAATATCTCCCGCGCCGAAGGCTAGTCTCCGTTGAGATTGGCCGCCGTGGCCGAAAATACGGTCTGGAGGACTATTATTATTATTCCGTATAAATATAATATTTTTTGTGAATATTTTACTATGAAAATATAAAAAAAAAAAAAAAAAAATTGGTAAGTAATATGATGTATAGACGCTATACTTACTATTGCAGGGGAACGCCCTTTGTTAGTTAACATGCTGTATAACGAAATTAAAAGGAAAGCTATCACAGCTAAGTAGGCTTTACAAGTTAACGAGTAATAATCGACCAACTTTGTAGTTGCAAAAACATTCTCCCATACAATGCTTATGGGAGAACCTGTTTTTCAACTACAATGTTAAGTTTGTTCTTGTCATAAATTCATCCCAACTACGGAAGCAATTGTCATCTTATCATAATATCAAAAAATTATATATTTACATAAACTTTATTTATATAATTTGTACATAATTATTATTAATTTAAATCAGTAAGTAGTTATATTACATTTTATAGACAAAAAAAAATCTAGCAATAATCAACAAGTTAAACTACTTAACAGAAACTTATTAAGAATAACTCTAATCGGTCTGTTTTTTTTCGTTTAGGTTTGCGACTTACATTTGCATTTTTGAAGTGTCGATGCTAGCCACGGATGGGCGAACCACGACTCCTTTTTATGGAATCACCATCTACTTATGACCCACAACTCCGCCAGGCTGAAAACGAATTAATGTGGTCCGATGCCTTCTTAGCCTTTAAGTTTTTGTGTTAGACTTATGCTAAAATATAGGGAAACAGCTGATTTTTTTGTCAGGAAAGCATTCCTTGTTTCCCCTTCAGGCCGTACCACCACCGCTTACAGCAGTATTATTTTAATCTTACTTCGTGGGGGAACGAGATGGAGCTATACGTCCTGTAGAGCTTCATCTACACTAAAGTTATATTAAAATAATACTGCTGTAAGCGGTGGTGGTAGGCCCCCAGGACGGCTGGACGACGGACTGCCTGTGCAGAGACCGTTTTTAATTTCTACTCTGCTTATTAATGGAGCTAGGGGGACCAATAGACGACTAATCGGACCATCAGTGCACTCTGTTCAATGTTGTCAACCCCAGCGCCCATCTAACATTACACGATCAATCTACCATCTAACCAATTTCTCGGATTCAACTGCGGGCAAGCTGTTGATCGTCCAAGGTCCCTCTTAGGCCATAAACACACGTCAGATTTTTTCATCAGATAGTCGGATCCGGCTATTGCAAGGCGTTGGAGCCATTATTTTGTTGGAACATTCAACACACGTACGACCCTATACTCGGATCGGACGTCCGAGTTGGAAACTGGCGCAAGGTGTTTTCGAATTTACCGTCGGTCCGATTGTCTGAAGGCGCAGTCTGCATACTTCTGGCCAGAGCCAAAATATTTTCTTGAAAACGTTGGGTCATGCCGGTTAAGCACTCACGGACTTTAGACACTTGACGCCCTGGAAAGGAGAGTCGGTCCGTACCTACGTTGCCGTTGTGGACCACATATCGGATGCACCATGCACCACCCACCCACTGTCACGGTCATCATTCATGAGACTACCTACCTACATCCCGCAGAGGTGCGGGGATCGAGGCTACTCCGGATCCACCCCCATTATCTTTATGAAGTTTTTCTCTTAATCTTCAATAGATTGTCTTGTGTCGATATTAAAGCAGTTAATGCTGTGGCGGTCAGTCAGCAGAGGCATGCGGCAGCGGGGTCGACCCCCGGCGCCAAGAAAACGCGTCAAAAGCACATCCAAGTAGATAATAAACAACCTGTAAAAGCATTCATATTATAAACAAGTATAATCAGCCTATTATGTCCCTAACCACCTGCGTGTTCCCACTGCAAGGACACAGGCTTCTTCTCTATGAGAGGAGAGTGAGCACGCGGGCCCAGTGCTGGTAGGATGTCATATATTGTCTTCGAATTGTTGGTTATAGGAAATGCCCGTTTTCCTTCACCGTTTTTAAAACGTGAAACGAGATTATAAAATAAATGGAGAAAGTGAGCCTGGGGCCGATCCAGAACCCACGACCTTACAGCTACAACTCGGGGCCGTGACCACTAGGTCTCCACTATTCTCTTTCATACGAGGACATGAATTTTCTAACGCCCATTTTCACTAACACCAGCCGTGTTCCGCAACGAATGCTTAAATAAAAACGCGCTGTTGTATTTTCATCTTTCGGCGCAAAGCCGCAGAAACGAGCATTAGTGTAAGATAAAGTAGGTAGACCGCATTCGAGGAAAAATAAGTAACGAAGAGTACCATACCATCTTTACTGCAGTTACTAAGTTAGCCAAAGTATCGAAAACCGATCCCTTTTCGAATCTGATGAAGTCACGGCCTCCTCGTGCCCGACCGTGCGGCGTCTGAAAATCGACACGTACACGGGAAACTTTTGGACGATTTCTTGTCCGTGAATTGCTCGATGTTTGCTCACACATCATAGTTAACAACATTAATTTTCCCAATGTAGTTGCCCGAGTAAGTGCAAGAAAAAAGTAATATTAGTAATAGTAGGCACAAACATGAACATCCTAACTAATATTATAAATGCGAAAGTGAGTTTGTTTGTTACGCTTTCACGCTAAAACGGCTGAACGGATTTGGATGAAACTTGGCACATGGGTAGACCATGACCCGAAGGAGGATATAGGCTACTTTTCATCCTGGATCGCAGACGAAGTCGCGGGCACCAGCTAGTTTTAGATATGTGCAATGTTTTTAAAACCGGCAAAGTGCGAGTTGGTCTAACGTACTTACATAATTTACCTTATATTTATTTTGCTACGTAGGTACTCATAGAAACTATAGTAAGTAACCAGTTAACCTCGTAATTTGTGAAAACTGCCCTTGGACATACCTACAGCAGACAGATCGACAGACAGTCGGTTTAAGTTCCGTCCGTTCACCTACAGAACTTTAAAAGCTTTGCTTTGCTTTTCAATTTTCGTTTTGCCACCGACTTCCGAAATTAAAGTTATTTTTAACTTTTTGAGTGTTTTTTTTGGAAGACGGTTGTGTTTTTTTTTTACCCGTCTACGACGAAAAAAAAGTAGGGTTATTTCCTGACTACGGCGAAAAAAAGGAGGGTTATGATTTTGACCGGTATGTATGTACGGATGTTCATCTGTTCCCTCCTATCTTCTAAACCACTCATCACAATTTGACAAATGAGATATCGTTGGAAGCGCCTTGATCGTCCACTGGCTATGTGACGTCACATTAAAATGGCCCCCTCTAGAGGAAATAAAGTAAGGAACTAAAAAAAAAACGTTAAGTCGTACCATGTTGGGTATCAAATAAAAATATATGTCGGAGCGGCCGAGACGGTTATCGGGCTGACAATCATCGTCAGAAGGGCAATTATTAATTAAATTGTTCATTATGTAACTATCTGTCTATTTCGTGGCCAAAGGAAACGCGTATAAGCACTCTAACTAGAAAAGTCTAAATTAATTAGAAGGGCGCAACGAGTCCGAGGGTCGCGCTCAGTCCCGTGGTCTGAATGGAACTGACTGCCTGATCCAGGCTCCTCTGATGCTGACTCTTAACGTCTTAAAACGTTCTCACGGTAATACCAAGCCGACCCCCGCCACGTTCGACGTAATTAGGTTTACGTCGTCGCCTTTCTTATCGGAAACAATAATTCATTATTTAATATCAACAAGCTCTGCGCGCTAACAAAGACCACAGTGATCTTGAGAGTTAGCCGAGGTGTGACTGACGCCTTCGTGTCACGCTGATAAGAAACTGGACGAGGTGTGAGTTGAAACCATCGTCTCGCGCCACGAAATATATATATTATAACCCCCAAAAGAATGAAAAAAAAAATAAAGTAATACAAAAACTAAAACCCAACTACGACTAAAAAGGTATAAATAAACAAGACACCACAGACAGATAAATTAAAAATCCGGAGTCACACGTGTTAGGGCGGTTAAAAAGCACTTAACACGGAGGGAATACTCTTTGCGGAATACGGGCATGATAGACGTCAAAATTCTGGCCTGAATTTTTCCTGTTTTTGTCAGACCAACGAAGCGCCTATCTATCACACACCAGTTCACACCACACACCTCACATTCTCACATTTTTAGCTCTGTTAGTATCGCTATGTTCTGTTAGTGGTACACACGGCTACACATCAAGCTATACATTTCCAGTTTATGCTGATCTCGCATTGTATAGGATTTCCGTAAAATGCGGGGTTAGCTTATACTGGAAATGTATAGCTTGATGTGTAGCCGTGTGTACCACAGATATTATAATACTACGTACAGATACCCAATCCCATACAAAGAAATGACACCACCCTAAGTCTGGCTATTGAGCTGGCTATTTTTCTTCCCCATTTTTTTAACAGATGGCAGCATCATCGACTCACTAATTGCCAGAGACCGTAGTTTTAAAACGCCATCTAGGAGTCTTGCCTAGGTACAAGGACAGACTCTTAGATTTTTTGTTCCTTTTTTTACGTTTTTTACCTAGGTGTTCAATTCTTATATTTCTACGTATAGTAATAGATTTAAAAAAAATGTTGTTTGATTTTCTTTAATGAAACGACTAAACGTTTCAAGTTTAAAGTGACCTGTCATCACTTTAGTAAAACGCCATCTATTGCAAAGAGCTCTCAACCAAATGATTAACAGATAGCTACTTTATCATTCTAAGGATTCGAATTGAAGTAAAAGGCTTAATTTAAGTTTTTTGTTGAAAATACGAGATTTATGAGTGTAAATACAAAAATCAGCATTAAACAAAGATGTTTTGATTTTTACTAATATTACTATAGCCAAAATTTGCCGTATAACGCTTTTTAGTAATTGTTAATTTCATAATTGTTACATTATGCTGCCATCTATGATTTTTTTTCAAGACTAATTATAATTTGTTCGAGTTGGGACCCCATGGTGATACGTAGTGGTGGTGGAGGTTCCGTACCGTAATACTTTTACTCTTTGGATCGAGTAAAACGCTGAAAACAACGCGTTCCTTGTATGGAGATGGGGACCCCCTTTATTAACTTTATCTAATTTTTATTGTTATAGCGGCAATAGAAATGCACAATCTGTGAAAATTTCAACCGTCAATTACGATTCATGATATACAGCTCGCTGACAGACAGACGAACGGTCGTCGGGCAGACGATGAGCCTCAGTAATAGGGTTCCGTTTGGTTAAAAGGCAAGGGTGACTGACTGACTCAAAGTCAAAGTCAAAGTCAAATAATTTATTTCAAATAGGCACATATATGGCACTTTTGAACGTCAAACAAAGAAATAGAATTGATTCTAGTTGCCCCTTCCAAAAGGTAGTTTTCGTATGGAGAAGAATGGGCAAGAAACTCCATCGTTACTCTTTTAAAAATGTTTTACAATATTTTGTATACATTAATTATATAATTATATGTGAAGACGATGCACCTGCAATAAGATTACTGTACTACGAAAGGTAAAAAGAATTATAAATGGAGCAATAATGAATAAATTAATTACCAGATACATGGTGCTCACATATTTACAAAGATTGTAAAAGTATACGATATTACAATAGTCCTAACATTGTTACAAGTAGTACTAATAAGTCAGTGCGTGAGTTTAAGTAATGACAGAGTGTAAAAGTCTATGACATACAAATAATAAATAAAAAAAAAACTAAATTAGCTATCAGTTTGATTTTGTCCAGACACTAAATCGTCCTATGGAGCAAGACCAGCATGTTTCCAAGCATTCTTATCTTGGATATAATCCTCTAATTTGTAATAAGCTTGTTTACAAAGTGTACTTTTTATATGAGTTTTAAATTTTCTTTCATTTAATTGCAATATATCACAAGGTATTTTGTTATAGCATTTAACGCAGTACCCCATAAAAGATGTTTGTACTTTAGCTAATCTGAAAAATGGTTGATCTATTTTATCTTTATTTCTAGTATTAAAATTATGCCTATCACTTATTTTATTAAAAAGATTTAAGTTTTTTCTTACATACATAATATTCTCATAAATGAATTGGCAAGGTACCGTCATGATATTAATCTTTTTAAATAGTTCCCTGAGAGATTCGCGGTGACAAAGATTATAAATGGCTCTGACAGCTCTTTTTTGCAAAATAAAAATGGATTCAATATCAGCAGCCCGACCCCACAGTAAAATGCCATACGACATAATGCTGTGGAAGTAACTGAAATAGACCAAACGCGCGGTTTCTACATCTGTTAACTGTCTTATCTTTCTAACAGCATAAGCGGCCGAGCTTAACCGCCCCGCAAGAGATTTTATATGAGGTCCCCATTGTAATTTCTCGTCTAGCGTGATTCCCAAGAAAACTGTTTGATTAATAAACTCCAGTTTTTCTCCATTCAATATGATGTCACATTCGCTACTTCTAACATTAGGTAATTTAAATCGAATGCATTTGGTTTTTTTTTCATTTAGTACCAAATTATTTACCGTAAACCAATCTTGTACCTGAAGAATAGAGCTATTCACGTCGTCAAGATTTTGTGAACGTCGATTTATTTTAAAAATCAATGATGTGTCATCTGCAAATAACACCATCTTCGACTGATGTATCAACGCACAGTACAGCTCAAAAAACTGAACGGATTGAGCTGAAATTTGGCACACAGATAGTCATTATGACGTAGGCATCCACTAAGAAAGGGTTGTTGGAAATTCGATCTTTAACAGGGTGAAAAGGGGTAGTCAGTTTTACAGGAGAGGATTTTACTGCGTGGCTTGATTAACTTGAAATAAAGACTTATAATATCTATAATAATAATTAGTTTTCTCTATCAATGTTACAGGCACCCTTCTAAATTACTTTATAAAGACAACCTTTTGGAATCGGCCGTTGGATGTCAACAGGGTGACCCTCTTGGGCCAGTCATTTTTAGTTTGGCAATAAATCCAATTATTCGACAACTAAATTCTAAATTCAACGTATGGTATTTGGATGACGGAACCCTAGGAGGTGATGTAGACACAGTCCTAAAAGACTTAACCTTTTTAAAAGATAAATTCAGCTCCATTGGCCTAGACCTTAACCTCTCAAAATGTGAAATTTACCTTCCCCAAACCACTGACAGACAGACTACCATCGCAAAATTTAACACAATAGCACCAAACATCAAAATTATCGAAAGAAACTCGCTTCACCTCCTGGGGTCCCCAATTTTCGACGAATCCTTTCCAACGTTCATTGAGGAGAAGATACAAAATTTCATTGATGTCTCGGAAAGACTTTTCAAAATTAACATTCATTCGGCCTTCACCCTCATCCGGTATTGTTGCTTTGGACCAAAATTTACATATAGCCTTCGTTCCTCACACATCTGGAAGCATCCACAACTTTTAGAAAAAGTAGACCAAATTATAAGAAATACACTAACCTCAATCCTAAATGTGGCTCTGGACGACCGAGCGTGGCAGCAAGCCACACTCCCCATTCGCTTGGGTGGTCTCGGCGTTCGCAAAATTTCAAGTATAAGTTTACCGGCCTTCCTCTCCTCAGTCCACAGTACCGATAAATTAACCAGGAACATTTTATCTTCCTCACTGGTTGATTTTGAGGTACCGTGTTTGGCTGATGCGTTGAACACTTGGAAAATGGCTTGTCCCAATACGGATTTGCCCGACAACCCGTCCTCCCAGAGACGGTGGGACGTGCCGCTCTGCAGTATTATACGGAATACCCTGATAAACACATCACCTAATATTGTTGAGCGTGCCCATCTGCTGGCTGTGGGAGAATGGGAGTCGGGCTTATGGCTTCAGGCGCTCCCGTCATCCACCATAGGTACTATGATGGATGACTCATCGTTTCGGCTCGCTACATGTCTCCGCTTAGGCGCACCTTGTGTTGCTCCGCATCGGTGTCACTGCGGCGAAGCTGTCGACAGTCTCGGGCACCATGGCCTGTCCTGCTACAGGAGTGCAGGCCGCATAGCACGGCACGCCAGCATCAACGATATTATTCGTCGAGCCCTTGTCACCGCCGGCGTACCAGCGGTATTAGAACCAAACGGCTTGGTACGTGACGATGGGAAGAGACCAGATGGCATGACGTTGCTGCCTTGGAAGGTAGGTAGGCCTCTGGTGTGGGACGCAACACCCTTGCGCCATCCCATGTTCCTAGCACGGCGGGCTGTGCTGGCGCCGCTGCTGCGGCTGCTGAGACCCTCAAGCGGCGCAAATACTGTAACCTTGTGGGCAACTACAGTTTTGAGCCGTTTGGGGTCGAAACGCTCGGGTCATGGGGCCCGAGTGCGCGTCTCCTTTTTAAGGAAATTTCTCACCGACTGGTCGATACTTCACGTGACCAGAGGGCTGGCTTGTTCTTTGGCCAAAGAATTAGCATTGCCATTCAACGTGGCAATGCTGCCAGTCTTCTGGGCACGTTTCCGGATGACAGCGATGCGGACGAATACTTCGACGCCTGACGCCCCTTTGTTTTTATATCTATTAGTAAGTCCTTTTAGTTTTAGTTTTTTTTTTTTTGTTAATAATGAATTCAACTTGAAATTAACATTTTTATCATGGGTATCTAATAATCTTGGTGCTAAAGCCGATAGTGAGGTCAAAATGAAAATCCAATACGGCGCCTACGAAAAAATGTGCGGTTTACTCTTAACGATTTTACTACCAATTCAATTCAATACTTAAATATATCAATCTAAGACAAGCTTGCATGGCATTATGCTGAATTTCAGATGCGGCCAATTGTTATTGAATTTTTTTAATATTTTACCCACTATCTCAATAAAATAATATTAGATCTGGATATGGATCTTTGTTACGATCAAGCAAAACCGGCTGAGCGGATTTGGATGGAATTTGGCACACAGATAGATTAAAAAACCGGCCAAGTGTGACTCGGACTCGCGCACGAAGGGTTCCGTTCCATTATCTATAAAACGGCAAACAAAATCACGTTTGTTGTATGGGAGCCCCCTTATATATTTGTTTTAATTATTTATTTTTAAAGTGAATATATGTATAACAAAATATTCTGTGAATATTTCAAGCGTCTACCTGTTGCCGTTATCAATATCGAGCAAAAACGAGCAAAAAAATCACGTTAGTTGCATGGGAGCCCCTTGAATATTTATTTTATCCTGTTTTTTAGTATTTGTTGTTATAACGGCAACAGAAATACATCATCTGTGATCTAACTATCACGGTTCATGAGATATAGCCTGGTGACAGACAGACAGACAGACAGACGAACAGGCAGACAGACAGCGGAGTCTTAGTAATAGGGTCCCGTTTTACCAGACAGACAGATAAGCCGACGGACAGGGACAGACGGACAGACAGCGGAGCCTTAGTAATAGGGTCTCGTTTTACCAGACAGACGGACAGACAGACAGGCCGACGGACAGGGACAGACAGACAGACAGCGGAGCCTTAGTAATAGGGTCCCGTTTTACCCTTGAATGATGATTTCGGTGATTGTAATGACAACAGATTATTATTTCAATATCAGCTAGACATTATTGCAATAAATATTATTGTAATAGAAAAGAAATAAACATTTTCCATAATTTATCATACTTACCTTATCTTTTTATTATTACCAGAATCGTTTTACAGACTCATGATTTTAGGTTATTAATTAGAAACTTTTGCTTAGGTATTAAAAAATATTCTAAAATAAAATATAAAATTTTAATCAAACTGTCTTAGTTACTGCAAATGCAAATAGGTTTAGTCTAACTTAAGTAAGTTATGTGGCTATATCATATCTACAATGCCTCATGCGAACTAAGCATCCCGCAGACGTCTCGCAAAATCCTGCATCGCATAAGCACAGCTATCCGCGCAATTAGCATACTATATTTACAACATCCCTACATTATCATTCCTGGCATGTTTCTAAAGCGAGATTTCAAATGAAGATTCTTCCGTTAAGATCTTGTGAGTGTATTATATAGTTCCAATATAAGCAACAGTTGCATTACTTACACATTATCCATGTAGATAAGTTAGGTAAACACAAATGATATTTTTTGTGCCAAATTTCTGAGAACTAGAAATTATGACTTATCCTATCAAAACAACGGCTTCTACTCCATTCAGAGTATCGGGCACGACTAGCGACTGCCGAATGTGTGGAGGGATGGGTTGTATTACACACTGCAGTTGTGTTTAATGTCTAAAGATACGCTCGCGAACATTGATGCGACTAATGACGTTTTTTTGCGAGAAAGTTTTAGGTTGGACAAAAATATTGTTTTTTTTATAAATGTATTTGATCTTATTATTTTATTTCGAAGACACATTAAGTAGTTATTGGTTTAAAGGTAACCTCAATTTTTTTTGATTCAGTTGATTGTTTAGATTACGGCACTTAAGACTAAGTGGTTATTTTTGGAAACGGAGGTGAATGACGAATTGCGTGATGTTTTGTTAGATTTCTTTGTTTTAGGCAGGTATATGCATGTATTGAATAATGCGCCTTCCCAAGAGAACTTTTAAGCAAAAAGGTCTGTATTGTTTTTTGAAAAAAAATGCCAGCGGAAAGGTTTTTCGCCAAAATCGAGAAACACCCATTACCATAGGATGAATACTATGTCATCGATGAGAGGTGTACGTACAAAGCCCTGTTTGTTAATGCAACTGAAACATGCCACTGATCACCGCCTCACACGGAATGTTTCAGTTTCGTTATTATTACTGATCACCGCAACGCACAGAATATTTCAGTCTACTCACTACACTGACTGATCACCGCAACTCACGGAATGTTTCAGTTTTATAAATACACTGATCACCGCCACGCACGGAATGTTTCAGTTTCGTTATTATTACTGATCACCGCAACGCACAGAATATTTCAGTCTACTCACTACACTGACTGATCACCGCAACTCACGGAATGTTTCAGTTTTATAAATACACTGATCACCGCCACGCACGGAATGTTTCAGTTTCGTTATTATTACTGATCACCGCAACGCACAGAATATTTCAGTCTACTCACTACACTGACTGATCACCGCAACTCACGGAATATTTCAGTTTTATAACTACACTGATCACCGCCACGCACGGAATGTTTCAGTTTCGTTATTATTACTGATCACCGCAACGCACAGAATCTTTCAGTCTACTCACTACACTGACTGATCACCGCAACTCACGGAATGTTTCAGTTTTATAACTACACTGATCACCGCCACGCACAGAATGTTTCAGTTTCGTTATTATTACTGATCACCGCAACGCACAGAATATTTCAGTCTACTCACTACACTGACTGATCACCGCAACTCACGGAATATTTCAG
This sequence comes from Lithophane semibrunnea, assembly GCA_947363905.1. Lineage (NCBI taxonomy): Eukaryota > Metazoa > Arthropoda > Insecta > Lepidoptera > Noctuidae > Lithophane > Lithophane semibrunnea. Next base: position 10,567,584 of record OX376213.1, on the reverse strand, counting down.
TTTTATAACTACACTGATCACCGCCACGCACGGAATGTTTCAGTTTCGTTATTATTACTGATCACCGCAACGCACAGAATCTTTCAGTCTACTCACTACACTGACTGATCACCGCAACTCACGGAATGTTTCAGTTTTATAACTACACTGATCACCATTACACACGGAATGTTTCAGTTTCGTTATTTTTACTGATCACCGCAACGCACAGAATCGTTCAGTTTACTAACTACACTGACTGATCACCGCAACTCACGGAATGTTTCAGTTTCATAACTATACTGTTCACCGCCACCCACGGAATGTTTCAGTTTCGCTATTATTACTGATCACCCCAACGCACGGAATATTTGTGTTGGCGAAAAACCTTTTTCCGGTGGCATGTTTTTTGAAAACAACACTGAGACAAAAAAAATCTCATGGGAAGGCGCGTTATTCAATACATGCATATACTGGTCGAAAACAAAGAAATCTAACTATAAGGGGTAAGTTGGTAGAAATAAGTTAAAGAAAATGTAAGTTTTGTTTTCCAATAAGTAGGTACAATAAAGCTGGTTTTGAAGTAATAATCTGTTTGTTATTCGGTGCAACATACAGTCGTTACAAACACCGAAATCATCATTCACAGTGTTCGTCATTATCCTCAACATGTCAATTTCTCTCAATCTTAATATCTCTTAAAGTTTGTGCCCATAAACAGTAGTATCTTAACAGCAGATGATTTTTTGAGAATACAGCCAAATATTTATCTAGCTGTAAAAAAAAACAATTCTCGGGGTTTTTTTAAAAAACCGGCCAAGTGCGAGTCAGACTCGCGCACAAAAGGTTCCGAATGATTATCTATTAAAACAGCAAAAAAATCACGTTTGTTGTATTGGAGCCCCCCTTAAATATTTGTTTTAATTTAATTATTTATTTTTAAAGTAAACATATATATTGTGAATATTTCAAACGTCTATCTGTTGCCGTTATCAATATCGAGCAAAAAAATCACGTTTCTTGTATGGGAGCCCCCTTAAATATTTATTTTATTCTGTTTTTTAGTATTTGTTGTTATAGCGGCATCAGAAATACATCATCTGTGAAAATTTCAACTGTCTAACTATCACGAGATATAGCCTGGTGACAGACGGACAGACAGACGGTCAGACAGTCAGACAGACAGACAGACCGACAGACAGACAGAACGACAGACAGACAGCGGAGTCTTAGTAATAGGGTCCCGTTTTACCCTTTGCGTAGGGAACCCTAAAAAACACAGGCGGTTCTACGGTTTTAATTTATTTCGTATCAAAATATGGGCATATTTTTTTATTGCGTTGACAGAACCTTTTTTTTTTAAGAGCTCTAAGGGATCATAGATCTTTTCGTATTTGATACCTAATTCCAAGTTGATAGTACCTATACGCGTTCCCGAGAAAAAGGGTCTTGACAGACTGACACACAGACAGACAGACGGACAACGATGTGATCCTATAACGGTTCCGTTTTTCATTTTGAGGTACGGAACCCTAAAAACAAACAAACTCTTTAGCTTTAAAGTGATATTAGTGACTATATTAGATTAGGAGCAGTGGTGGCCCAGTGGCATCTGTCCCGACTTACGAGTTGTAGGTCGTGTGTTCGAACCCAACCAGGCGCTTTACTTTGTGTGAATTATTTCATCACCACTGCTCTCAAAACGGCGAAGGAAAACATCGTGAGGAAACCGGCATGTCCTAGAACCAAAAATTCGAAGACATGTGACTATTATCTACCGACCCGCACCGGGCCCGAGTGGTAGGTTAAAGCCCACTCCCTCTCACAGGGAGGAGGCCTGTGTCCCATTAGTGGGAACATTATAGGCTGATAATGCTGCTAGTGCCTATAGATTAATGTACGTATCATAGCTTGGCGGTACGTAAAGTGCTAGCTACACGGTTGTCAACCGCGTCCCGATAGAGGTGACCTTGGTGGTTTACAATCGTGTAGATGATGGTGAAACAACACTGCCGCCGGCGCCGGTCGGCAGGCGTTTAAATTAAAACACCCCGGATGCCTTTGTTTGATTGTTTTTAAGATCAATCCTTGCAATTGGTACGTTTTGTGATTTTTTGTATTTACTGGATGTAAAAATATGTATGTGTGTTACATAGGTACACACGGCTACACATCAAGCTATACATTTCCAGTATAAGCTGACCTCGCATTGTACGAAAATCCTACACAATGCGAGATCATCATAAACTGGAAATGTATAGCTTGATGTGTAGCCGTGTGTACTAAAGCATACTTTTTACTTAACCACCAGAATAAAAAACGACAAGTGCGAGTGGGACTCGAGCACGAAGGGTTTACCTATATACCATTATCTATAAAAACGGCGAAAAAATCACGTTTGTTGTATGGGAGCCCCCTAAAAAACAATATCACTGACAGCTTGCATACTAAGCCAGCTGTAGCAGCAGTAAGTTCTCCATGCCTGCCGAAGGAACAACGGTCATTGGAGCAGACGAATCCTGAGTGACTACCGTGTACATAGTAAAAAAGTTGTGAGACAAACCCTAGCTTAATTAACATACCGAGAAATATCAAGTAGTGAACCAAAAAAAATTGGTCAATTTTACTTATATTTAAGGACTTGCATGAGACCAAATAATTAAGTATGCTAAAATTGTTTTCATGAAAACAAAGCTAATGGTTCTAAGACAGACTTGTCTTCTCTTTTTAGAGAGAGTATGTAATTGGATGTCCCCATTCTGTCCCTGATAAGAAAAACACTGAAGAGGTGACTGTGTAGGTACCACATTTATTTTAATACAATACTATATTACCTATGTACTGTGCTAGTAGATACTTTAATTCAGAATCCTACTAATAAGGTATTAGGTACTAAATTTGAAAGTTTGGATCTTTGTTACGATCAAACAAAACCGGCTGAGCGGATTTGGATGGAATTTGGCACACAGATAGATAAAAAAACCGGCCAAGTGCGAGTCGGACTCGCGCACGAAGGGTTCCGTACACTTATCTATAAAAACGGCAAAAAAATCACGTTTGTGGTATGGGGGCCCCCCTTAATTTTTAAATTGAATATATAACTAAATATTCTGTGAATATTTCAAGCGTCTACCTGTTGCCGCTATCAATATCGAGCAAAAACGAGCAAAAAAATCACGTTTGTTGTACGTGAGCCCCCTTAAATATTTATTTTATTCTGATTTTTAGTATTTGTTATAGCGGCAACAGAAATACACCTGTGAAAATTTCAACTGTGTAACAGTGGAACTATCACGGTTCATGAGAAATAGCCTGGTGACAGACGGACAGACAGACAGACAGACAGACAGACAGGCGGACAGACAGACAGACAGACGGACGGACCGACAGACAGACAGACAGCGGAGTCGAGACTATCGATAGGTACAACTCTGCCTAACCCTTCAGGGAGGTGTGATGTTATGTTATGTTTGATAAATCTAATCTAGAGTCTAGACTAACACATAGGATACTTTTATCCCTGTAGTACGTCCCTGTGGGATAATTTCCAACCTCCATGCGGGTGAAGACACTGGCAAAAGCTAGTCTTAGATAATTTAAATAGACTCATGTGTGCCAACTGTCAGGGACAGGTCCATTTAAATCTGTGTCTTTAAGCTATGATATCTTGCCTCTGTTTTGTAAATCATGAAGGGAGCCAGATGATCTGTAACTCACCGCACACACCTCTCTATTTATTTATTTAAACTTTTCGCACTAAAAAAGGTACAAAGGCGGACTTAATGCCTGTGGCATTCTCTACCAGTCGACCAAGGGTGGTGAAGAGATTAGATGGCAGGTGCTCTAATTGAGAGGAACAAAGAGAATAATAATAATATGTATATTGTATTGCATTATAGATAAAGCAGGTTTACAGTACATAAATAAGCTATAAACTCTATTTATTTGTTATTTATTTACTTACTTACTTTTACCTCTCTCTCTTTGGTTGTGCATCTTATTAACCAGTGTCTGTAATATAATGTTGAGTGATATAGATTTATGATTATGATTACCTGGATGGTGCTCATAGACCAATAAGAAATATCTGGACTTTGGAGACTTTGACTACTGTATTTCTTCTCGGACTCTCGACTCAACCTCATCTCATGCAAGTAACTTACATAAGTTAGATGTGTGAACAGACTTCCTGGGTTCCATTTGGTTCCCAGATTGGGCAGTGTTATTTGGTTATGCTATCAGGAAATTATGCAGCCTGGAATCTGACTTTGTACCTGGTTGATGTCCATAGGCCCGCCCTTTATTACATGAGACTGAAACATAACTGGCGAAATGCCTCCACCTTTGCCTAACATAAAAATAAAAAAAAATTACAATCCACTTTCATTTATCACAGAGCACTATATACTGGCCATTTACTCAATAGTGTTAGCATTACCTAGTATATTATTCTGTAAAAAAATAAAAAGGTCCTAAATATTTTTTTTGGCTAATGTGTTTTGAACTTGGCCTTGTAGACATTGAGTTTGTGATTTGTGATTCCCTCTAGTCATAAATGATCAATATGATCATAAAATGCGATTCTGAATTTATGTTTGACTAAGGTTTTTCTGTACTATTGAAAAGATTTTAGGCAAGGAAAATATACTCACCTATGATTTTGGGTCAGTGGGTCGTCTTTTGTTTTGTTTTCTGCATTGCTTTATCTGACAAAAAAAAACAAAACAACATCAAGGTAGGTATTGTAAGTATTTGGATGGATAATATTAATTCCACCTTAATTTTACCCCAATTACCTCAATATTAGGTATTCTACTAATGTTCCAATAAATCTATACATTAAAAAGATGGTAATGGAAACAGATGAATACTTACATTTACGTTTGATATTTAAATAGATCTTGAGGTGCTATAGCTATAGGTACAGTTGTATTATTAAACACTTGGCTTGTTTATTAGGCACTTTGTGGGCACTTTCTTACGTTTACGTTTTCCAATAGAAATAGTTTTCAAAAGTAAAAAATGTGAAACCATTTAACTTGCCATAACTTCTGAAAACAAAAACTCAAAATCAATGGCCATTTGAGGCGTCTGAAAAAAATAACACTCCTACACTTTTCATTCCTACATAATACATTTTTATAATGACCTGCAGTAATAAATAAAATTGTAAAGTCTAAGTCTAGCCATTTTTCTATTTTTTTGGGTCTTCGGACTTTTCGAATTCCCACCCATTCGAATTCGACTATGCCACAGACTCACAGAACATTAATACTCAAGAGACACAGACTAGGCAAATGGCTGTTTTATGTGTTGCCAGTGTCGTCACGTCACTGCCAGTGACAGTGCGACGACCTCACTAGAGTAAGTATGTTTTGTGGCGAAGCGACGACGCGTTCTCTGCCACTATTATTTTAGTCATGTTGTGGACGCAATATGAAATCGCGAAAAAAAAACAGCTGTTCCCTACATTTATGTTCGCATAACTCGTCAAAATGTACGGAACAGCTGTTTTTTTTTCGCGATTTCATATTTGTTCCCATAGTAAAAGTTGTTCATAATGATAAGTACAATGACTCCATAAGAGGTTATTGGTGTTTTACCAATAACCCTGTATAAGCAGACCTATGATTGCCGACAATTGCTAGCAGATTTTGAGTCACCCACTAGCAGCGTTTTTTGTTGCACATTTATTTTAACAATTTGTTAAAATTATTTTACTCCTTTTCCATTCGAAGTGACCTAAGTGCTATAGTGCCGCCCTAATTTTTTCCAAACTCTTTTTTGCCAAACTGTATAATTCTGTCCTAAAAAATCAGTAACAAACAACGAGCGCCGCTCCAGTATCTTAGGAGTAGACAAGTATTACTTACAAAGTAACAATGATAATATTTCCAGGAGTCATCCGCACCATGCATTGCGAGCCTTCTTACAAAGCGGACGCCATTTCTGTCGACATGGTCGCCAATGCTTGTATCTTGATAGCTTACGTCACTGCTCAGGACAAGTGAGTTGTAATTGTTTTTTTTTTTAATCTTCCTTTAGCCTAGGTGCGCACGGACGATTTTTTATCGCAACGATTTTACTAACGCGCGCTGGATTTTCAACTTTCAGTGTTGAGCCGAGGATTGAGAAGCCAACAGAGTGCATCCCAGTGCGTCAAAAAAAATACACAGTTAGATTATCAACTCTCGGCACTAAGCAGTGCATTGAAAATCCAGTACGCGTTAAAAAATCGATCGTAGGTACGAGGTGACCCATGCCTGGGCAAAAATCTCCCCCTATAGGTAGGTACTTTCCAGGTCTCTATAGATCAAATAAAAGGAAATGGAAAAGCATAGGGGAGCCTAGGGTCTCCCATACTCTTTTCCATTTCCTTCTACAGTCAATCGGTCTAAAAGTGATCTAAATCATCGAGCCAGCGTATTTAGACCTGCGTTAGTTTGACACCCGCTTCCATGCTCTCACTCTGACCCTTGGCCCTTGGCCCTCCTGTCTTGATGCCTTTTTTTTGTTTCATTGCCTAGTGGGGCTGCTCTTGACCTCAATCTCGGTTGATGGAAAGCGATGTATGAGGTCTGAGACGGAACGAGCGTGCCCGCCCGGAGTATCCTGGCCACTCAGTTCCACTTTAGCCTTGTAGACAGCAGATTCATCGCTCATAGATCAGCGATGCCAGACTCAAGAGATTTAATCGTCTCTTTTTGTTTTCAGGCCAAAAGACACCCAGCTTTACAACCTCACACTGTCCGGTGTTATAAACTTGACATGGGCAGAAATTATTCAATTAGGTAAGTTACATTACATACCCATCCGCTCGTCTCTGCATTGTAATTTTATTGGGAGGATACCAGCACCCCAATTGCGTAGTTCACAATCCGAAGGCTTTTGAAGGAAGATTTGGTTTCCTAGGTTTGAAAAATTCGTATGTTTGACAACGTAAGTCGCAATGAATGTTGTGGAGTTAACTTGAGTTGTCAAAATGAAAGCATTGCATTATTGTGTGAGTTACGCAATGAAATATAGTGACCATATTGGTGATGTTCTTCAGAAAGGTCATGTGTGTAGTACTCACAGCCTGAGTAGTACTCGCAACCGGCTTGCATGTATGACCAGTGAGTTAATTGCGTAACACACATTTATAAAATGTCAATTGATCGCAATGGTTTTCATTTTGACAGTTCATCACTCACGTTCATTGCGTTGTCGAGCAAACGAAGTTTTCAAATATGTTAATGGATTAGCAATATATGAGCCCTTCAAAACTCTCGGATTGTGATTGAGAGTGTGGCAGATCTATGAACGTAAACGAGTCAAAAGGAGTAGGTACCTATGTAAGGATCGTAGCAGGTAGCAGTGGGTAGGTAGAAACTACCGAACGCCACCTGCGTTCTGTAGTTTCTGCCTACCCCCATGGGAAGAAGGCGTGAGTTTATTAATGTATGTAACTTTAAAAAAGTTGAAGTTCGCGTTTTTTTTACTGAGATTAAAATACGAACGTCCTTATCCTTATACATATTATAAAACAAAGTCCTCTGCCGCGTCAGTCTGTCCTCCTGTTCGCGATAAACTCATGCTGTTTTCACCAATGGATAGAGTGGTTCTCGAGGAAGGTTCTAGTATATATAATAACCGACATTTACGCGGGCGAATTCGCGGGCATCAGCTAGTATTATATACGGAAATGTCCCCTCTGGCGGTAGCTCTGACGAAGTAGGTATCGAAGACATTCTGAAAAAAATGACTTTCACATATTATTTCAGGAGAGAAGTGGGTAAACGAGTTCCCTTACTCCGTGGCGCTGTGGTACCCTGGCGGCTCCATCAAGTCTTACAAGATCACGCACCAGCTCGACATGTTCGTCAGTCATATCGTGCCAGCTTACTTGGTAGATGCTCTCCTGTTTCTACTGGGCAAGAAGACTTTGTAAGTTATGTTAAATGGGTATATCCTTAGGTTTCCTTAATCAGGTTCAGGGATTTCTATGTTGGGCTCTCGTGGTCTAGTGTTAGAAAAAACGTGTAGGTAGGGTCCTCGTGGGGACCGTCAGGAACGAAGTTCTTTCTTTTTTATAATTAAAAATAAAAAAAATTACGAAAATCACCATTACAGCTTCGAAATAAAGGAACTGTGGATTTCAAACTATTACCATAACTTACCCGGTCATAATGAAACACCTACATTCCGTTATCATTTATCTTATTTTTTTTTTTTGTTTTTTTATTTACTAGCTGCGCCCCGCGGTTTCACCCGCATAAGGCGAGATCCCTTAGAAACATTGGGATAAAAAGTATCCTATGCCCCATAACCCAGGTCATGGTCTACCCATGTGTCCAAATCCTTTCAGCCGTTTTAGCGTGTAATTATAACAAACAAACTCACTTTCGTAAGTAATACATAGAGAAACGACTTCATTATAACGTCTTTTGCGTACAAAGGCACTGCTTATTTCTCAATCCAATCTTTTATTCCAGCATGATAAATCTCCAGAAGCGCATAAGCCATGGCCTCAACGTCCTCCAGTACTACACCACCAAGGAGTGGCACTTCAAGAACACGAACTACAAGAGCCTTCGGACCAGGATCACTGCTGCAGACAACGACACGTTCTACACTGACCCGTCACAGCTGGACCCTGAGGAGTATCTGAAGAACTATGTGTTGGGGACCCGAGAGTTCTGCTGTAAGGAGAATCCTGCCAACCTGCCTAGAGCTAGGAAGCTGCATAAGATGTAAGTTTATGCCTGTTTTCAGTAAAAGAAGGCAGCACCTAAATGTATTGCGTAATAAAAGCGCATTGTTGGATTTTCAACCCTCGGCTCAGCAACGAGAGTCGACAGTCTATCATCATGCTTTAATTTAAGCCGCTTCCTCGAGCAAAACGACGCGCTAGCCGTTGTTTATGCAGTGTATGGAGCTGAAGTACAGTCCGGCCGTCGATAGAATGAGTGCCTGACACCTGTCAGTTGGACAATTTCTAGTAGTAATACAGATCAAATTCGCAAAACATATTCGTTAGAATCCGACAGGTGTCAAGAATGTATTCTCTCGACGGCCGGACTGTAGGTATACCTAAGCACTGTGAAACCTTTTTGTCGATTGATAAATCAACAAGAGTTGTCTGTCTCGTGATTGTTAAAAGGGCGACAGTAAAGATTGTTAAAATCGAAAAAATCTGTAAGCACTCGACAGATCATTGTTGATCCTTAAAACAACGTATCGAGCAACATTAACGATCGCCAAACATCGATCAGATTATAGGGCGTTCAAAAGCTTGCCCCTCTGCTATAAAATAAATTCATCCGTATTCATTCCTTCCAGCCGTTACTTCGCCGACCGCTTCATCAAGCTCGTATTCTTCGCTCTGCTTCTCTGGACCCTGTACAGCAACACCCACATCTTCACATCATCAGTGGAACTCCTAGACAGCACCCTGAAGAGTCTACCTCCCATCAACCAGGCTAGGGCAGAGGAAATTGTAGATATAGGGCTTTAGAACTTAGAATATTTAGGTAGTTGTTTTTTTAATACAATTGTTAGTGCAGTGTCATATATTTTGTCGGTCATATTTCGTACGACTTCCCATGCGAAATAAAAAAAAATGTATGACGGATCTATAACTTTTTATAATCGTCTTTCGTGTCTGTTTCCTTACTTCTAAAATACGCAACGGATTATGATACGGTTTTCACCATCATTGAGAGAAGTTTCCGAAAAGTTTACGTATCTCATTGTTTTATCAAGTCATAAAAACCATGCGAAGCAGGGGTGGGTCGCAGTTTTTAATAAAAAGCTCAATTACTAAGAAACCAGGATCACTTTGAAGATCATCATCATCATTTCAGCCGGAAGACGTCCACTGCTGGACATAGGTCTCCCCCAAGCACTGCCACTTCGACCGGTTCTGTGCTTCTTGCATGTGCTTTTTGACCTGGTGAAGTACGCGGGAATCCGCTGGCATTCCCGCGTACTTCACCGGTCCACCTTATGGGGGGCCTTCCAACGCCACGTCTTCCAGTACACGGTCGCCACTACAAACACCATTTTCGAGATATAAGCAAAAGAAAATAAAAAAAAGATACAGTAACTACTGTTTTGCAACTAAACTCGAGGTGTTGGTTTGAATTTTAGTTCATAACCTCTAATTTTTAACCGACTTCTTCAAAAAGGCGGAGGTTCTCAATTCGTCTGTAGGTTTTTTTTTGTGTGTATGTTACTCGATTACCCCGCCAATTATGAATCGATTTTGATGATTCTTTTTTTGTTTGGTAGGTCATGCTTCAGAGGGTCCTATATAAATTTTTAATAAAATTTATATGGGACCACCATATAAATTTTATTAACTTTGCTTGCGTAGTTCTTGAGTTAGCAATTCAATAATTACGTATTTTTCCCACTTAGTGTATGTAGACGATATAATTATCAGGTAGTGGTATTCGAATTTGTGTGGAGTAGGTAGGTAGCACAACTAAAAAGTGAAAAATAAAACTTTATATTTACAACAAAAAAAAACCATTCGACTTCAAAAAAAACATTAAAAAAAGTGAAAATAACTTTAATTTTGGAAGTCGGTGGCAAAGACCGAAAATTGAAAAGCAAAGACTATTTTTCACGTTTTTTATGTTTTTTTTTTGGAAGTCGGTTGTGTTTTTTCTGCACATTTTTAATCGCGATTAATTCGGTTTAATTTAATTTTTATTTTAGTTAGAGGACAAAATTTTAGGTTATATCGTCAAATTCAGAATAGCATTTTCACTAAACTCGCGACAATTTAAGAAGTCCGTTTTGACGTTTCGTTCTCGTTCATGTAATAAAACGTTATGCCTTGAGAATCAGTTTTAAGCAATGTAGATAAGTCATCGATTAAAAACTCTCTAAGTATGTTCAATCGGTCTCGAGAATCAGTATAAAAGAAACCAATTTTTTTTTTCATCGCTACATAGCAATGCAATGCATAGCTGTCAAAACGGACTTCTTAGATTGTCGCAAGTTTAAACTATTAGCTCAGTGTCATGTTAGTGCTGTCAAACTAAACAATAGTTAAATTGTGTCACTAAAGTCTATTTCAGAATAAGTTTGGTCGTTTTACAGGACTAAACTAAATTTTAGTAATTTTTAGTTTAGTTTAGAGTATTTTGTGACAAGAGAATCGGCACCAATAGGTAATTATTGTTCTCAACGCACAGTTCTCCAATTTGAATGTTGAATGTCGGCGATCCAACAGGTTTGAAATTTTGCTCGTAGCTCGCCTTGGCTCGCCATCTGCCATCGCCGCGAGCCGCGACCCGCCAAATTGACAATGACATTTTAAATAAGCTTCACGAGTGTCGCCGAGGTCGCGAACTTAAAACTGCGTACTTTAAGTACGCACGTCTGTCACCGACGGCCGGCGAGCCGAGTAAGGGAGCGAACTTAAAAACCACGTACTTTAAGTACGCACGCAGTGGCGGCACAAGATCTAAATTTAGTGTGGGCGAGGTACATTTCGCGAGGCCCTCTGGTGGAGCAAGAAGACAAAAAAAAAACAGTTTAGACTGTCATATTATTATTTTTAGGTCGAGATAGGCATTGGCGGACTAGCTTGAAGACTGTCGGGGGCCCAGGGTGGCAAAATAAGGGGGGTCGGTTTCTGGTTTCTGCAAACATAAAACTTTGAAAACTAGGAAGAACATAGAATTTACGAGCTCGACATTTTGGCACACTAGCTCGAACAGGTTACGTTTTCTTTTGACTTAACGAAAAAAATACAAGAGCGAGCGAAGCGAGCTCGAAAAAATTTAGCACTCTGGATAGGATTTGAATATTTATATAAATAAAAACTTTTTACAAAAAAAAAATCAACCGACTTCCAAAAAAAACACTAAAAAGTGAAAAAAACTTTAATTTCGGAAGTCGGTGGCAAAAAACAAAAATTGAAAAGCAAAGACACTGACTTCCGAAATTCACTTTTTTAGTGTTTTTTTTTTGAAGTCGGTTGTTTTTTTTTTTGTAAAAAGTTTTTATTTTTCATTTTTAGTTGTGGTACCTACCCTACACAAATTCGTATACCGTTATCTGTTATGTAAATAACAGTGACGGAGTCAACTAAGATAATAATATCGCCTACATACGCAATATGGGAAAAATACGTAATTATTGAAGCTAACTCAAAAACTACGCAAGCAAAATTAATAAAATTTATATGGGACCACCTCTGAAGCATGACCTAGCAAACAAAAAAAGAATCATCAAAATCGATTAATAATTGGCGGAGTAATCGCGTAACATACACACAAAAAAAAAACATACAGACGAATTGAGAACCTCCTCCTTTTTGAAGAAGTCGGATAAAAATTGGAATTACTTTGTCGACTCATACAGTGAAATAGTTTCAGAACGTAGGATTTAAGAGTGAGCGTAGCGAGCTCGAAAATTTTAGGACACCGACCCTGATAGGTAATAGGTTTTTTTCATACATAAATAGGAGTTACTTTGTCGACTTTTACAGAAAAGTCTGACAAAAAGAGAAAGTAGGATGCAAGAGCGAGCGAAGCGAGCTCGAAAATTTTATCACTACGTTTATATTTAGGGGGTCCCCAACAAATACTGCCTTTTACTTACTGAACATATTTTCGCCTTGTTTGGGATTTGATTAAAAAGTATTTCTAAAGATTTGGGGGCCCTGGTCGGACCGCGCCCGATACTTTGATTGACTTCCTAGCCGTTGAAAGTAGGTAACGTGAACAAACAGAATGGGAAATCCCCAGCTCTGGCCGGCGGTAATTATTATATGTATATCGTTTTATGAAGAGTAACCTTTTTCGTGGCGTTCACTGTTTTTACCGACTTCAAAAAAGGAGGAGGTACTACGTTCGGATGATTGTTTTTTTTTTTTTTATGTATGTTCACCGGTTACTCCGCCGTTTGTGAACCGATTTAAAAAATTCTTTAGTTTAGTTTAGTTCGAAAGGGTATACTCCCGAGATGGTCCCATGTAAATTTTATTATGTTTGCTTGCGTAGTTTTTGAGCTAGCTTCAATATTACGTATTTTTCCCACAGTCTATGTAGATGTTATAATTATTAGACTCATAGACTCCTTCACTGTTATTTACATAGCAGGTAGTAACTTGTGTCGGGTAGGTACCACCACTAAAAAGTGAAAAATAAAAACTTTTTACAAAAAAAAAACAACCGACTTCAAAAAAAACACTAAAGAAGTGAAAAATAACTTTAATTTCGGAAGTCGGAAGTCGGTGTCTTTGCTTTTTAATTTTCGTTTTTTGCCACCGACTTCCGAAATTAAAGTTATTTTTCACTTCTTTAGTGTTTTTTTTGAAGTCGGTTGTTTTTAAGTAATGCATAATGTCGTGGTGCGAGGCCCCTCAGACCGCGAGCCGTAGGCGGTCGCCCACACCGCCCACGCCTTCCGCCGCCTCTGTACGCACGTCTATCACCCACTTAAAAGTCGCGAACTTAAAAACCGCGTACAGTACGACACAACTAAGATGTAGCATCGGTAAAATTCGTAAAACCGATCACCATCCAAACTTAATGCGCCTTCAAAATCGCCGATCTTTATTACTGCTTTCGGTGAAAATGATCTTTACGCAAACGCAATTACTTGGAAAGTCATATTATTATAACCAAATACATTCGTAAAATTGAAATGAATGAATGCAAATTTTCAAATCTATGCTACATCTAAGTTGTGTCGTACTGTACCTACTTTAAGTATGTACGCACGGCTATCACCCACTTTACAGGGGCTAGAATATTGTTTATTTTATGATTATATGGGTGTGTACAACTGTGATTTGCAAGTGATTTGTAATGTGAAATAAAAACTTAATGACATGATTTTGATACAATGTGTTTTCTTTTCGATAATACGCAAAAACCACAATAACTGCGAAATCGTGTAACCTACCCTTTAAACTACTTTACTCTATGGTGTAACCTAAAGTCATAGACTGTCATAGACTACTCTAGTCAAGGACCTACCTACTAGTATCTACTATATTACCTCCGTGAATTTAGCCGAACGATTTCATTATTATGAACTTTTGTTAATGCTAATCGTTAGAGAATCGTTAGAGAGGGTTAGAGAGAAAAGAAAAATCGTTAGAGAGTAATTAGTTTTTATGTAAAAACAATTTTAATTTTTCGTGTGAAGTTGGCCCCCCTTCCCGCAAAAATGGACTTAGACGTAATTTTATTTTTTAAATCGTTTGCGAATCGTTAGAGAGAGATTGAGAGTAACACAAAATCGTTAGAGAGTTAATATTTTATTTCATATTAAATAATTTCTAAGAGCGTGACGTTAGCCTACCTCTGTGAATTTTGCCCCCGATATAATTATTCTCAACTTTTGTTAATGCTAATCGTTAGAGAGAGTTAGAGAGAAAAGAATAATCGTTAGAGAGTAATTAGTTTTATTTATCAACGATTTTAATTACTTTTGTAAAATTGGCCCCCATTCCCGCAAAAATTGACGTAGATGTATTTTTTTTATTTTTATAGTTTGAGAATCGTTAGAGAAAGATAGAGAGTTTAAAAAAATCATTCAAGAGTTAATATTTTAATTGATATTAAATTATTTCTGAGAACGCGTTTTAGATTAAACAGGCTCGCTCTTATTATGGGCAACATATTCAGCCGAACGGTACTTTTACTGTACCTAGAAGTTAGTGAAGATACCAGGCATTTCGTCATCACATGAGACAGCTTTAATCAGAGGACTCACACCACTATAGTTATAGAGTGTATTACATTATTGTCTGGTATCTTGGATGGGCCGGCATCAAAATTATATATCTCCACCTGCTCAGTTTCTCGACAGTATTTTAATAAGAGAAGACATTGAAAATGAAGAAAATCAATAAATCATTATTTAAAACTAAAAAAAAAAGTTTTATTTCATAAAAAATCTGTAAGACTTGCATTCAAAGCATATTATTCAGTTTTTAAATATCATAATTTTCGAAAGGCTTTTCATCCACTTCCGATCTCGATTCTAAGTCATAAAACAGGAATTCTCCATCGTAATTAAAAAAATGTTCTTGATCAGTAGGTACTATTATCATTTTACTCCTGCTAAGCCTGTGGACTATGCTGAACATGCACTTCTTGCACTTATAGATTCTTATTAGCTATAATCTAAAGAGAGGTCTAAAAGAATTATGTTACACATTTTTGACTGAAAATATCCCATTTCATCTTATTTCAGAATATGGTACATAAAGCAAATAACTTGATTAGAATTTTTGTTTGCATTGTCATATTCTTTACAACAAAATATTTTTTTTTTCTTTCTGTAAGGCAATTGAAAAAGAATGATTGATGGACTGTAATGACAGTACCATGTCAATTTTGAAAAGTCTGTTATTTTCTGGGGTGTGTTCACTTTATTAGCCTAAATAATTAGAAAAGTTTGTTCGTTTAAGGAGTAAATTAACACTAAATTAATTATTTCTTAAGAAATAAGCAGTACCTTTGTACTCATATTTTAACTATGTCATATTTTTTTTTGTATTTTACTGTGTGTACATAAGATTAGAATAAACAAATTAATTTAAAAAAACGATTTTTCTCAAAATTGGTAATCCTTAAAAATGCATGACGCAGTTAGAGCTACTACTTTTTGGGATGTCTATCCAAATATATTTAACTTATCCTGGTTAGAATTATTGAATAATAAAAAAACATTTTTGGTCATGTCCTTTCGAATCGATGTGACCTGTGGAAGATGCTCACATCCATTCATCAACTTGAAAAGAGCTGATAATCTTCAAACGGCTGAACCGATTTTCTTGAATCATAGCTAAGAACACTATCAAGTCACCTTTCATACAAAATAAAAAATATCAGAATCGGTTCAGCCGTTTGGCAGCTACGATGAAACACACACGATAAACTTATAACACCCCTCTTTTTCCGTCGGTGGGTTAAAAATGACCCGACCAGCTCCCGACAAGCACCCACCTTTTGTGTGTTTTGAGCATAAATAATGCACTATAAGTACCGAATCAAATTGAAACTACCAACAATATTTCGTATTCTTATCAGAGGGCCTAGACAACTGACAATCGCTTCGAAAGCGTTTCGTATTTCTACAACAACTTTGACATAAGCTTTCGACACGAGCTTTCGCTTAAGTCAGTCCTATACATTTTTGCCTTTTCCATCATCGTTATCGCTGATAGAATGTCACTTTGTCTAGGGCCACTGTTAAATGATCGTTGATCAAATACACAACTTTACCACTCATAACTATAACGTCCCTCTGCATCATGTCATGTATCAGTAGTACCTACTACTCGCGCTCACGGTACACAATGAGAAACGTAAGTGTGGCCGCTTCATTCAATGCAATAAATCTCGCGGTAAATCTCTTTGATCTGCTTAAAATGCCGACACCAGAGTTATCAATCACCCACCGTCAAACGCCAATGTAAATGCCGTTGACAAATTCTCGAGGTAAGTCGTGATGAAGTACACCCACGGTTAACGTCTACCGCGATAATCCGTTGGTGTGGCCCCAGCATATAAGAGATTTGTCATATTTAAAAATCATTTGAAAAAAACTTTGTACCTCCGGCAGGGGGGAGTGGGGGATCTACTAACCCTTCCCCCCTCTCCTCCCTCCCCTATCCCCTATCGAGGCACGTTTCATAATTTTAACCTGCTCAGGTCCTAGGGTAAAACGCGTTCTCAGAAATATTTTTTTTTTTTTTAAATATTAACACTCTAATGTTTTTTTTAACTCTCTATCTCTCTCTAACGATTCTCAAAGTATATTTAAAAAAAAATTACGTCTTCGTCCATTTTTGCGGGAATGGGGCCCAATGTCACAAAAGTAATTAAAATCGTTGATAAATAAAACTAATTACTCTCTAACGATTTTTCTTTTCTCTCTAACTCTCTCTAACGATTCTCTAACGATTAGCAATAACAAAAGTTGATCGGGGGCAAAATTCACAGAGGTGGGCTAACGTCACGCCCTTAGAAATGATTTAATATTAAATAAAATATTAACTCTCTAACGATTTTGTGTAACTCTCAATCTCTCTCTCTAACGATTCGCAAACGATTAAAAAAATAAAATTACGTCTAAGTCCATTTTTGCGGGAAGGGGGGCCAACTTCACACGAAAAATTAAAATTGTTTTTACATAAAAACTAATTACTCTCTAACGATTTTTCTTTTCTCTCTAACCCTCTCTAACGATTAGCATTAACAAAAGTTCATAATAATGAAATCGTGCGGCTAACTTCACCGAGGTTATTATATTGATATAGAAATATATTTGAGAAAAATATATCGGTATTTTAATTTTGCTTCTGGTAACTTCGAGATTCTTGTGGACGAACATTCTGTTTTTTCACCGCACTACTTGTTCGAAACCACAGATTACTAATATGTAGCAAGCTATTCGAAACGCATGAAATAGTAACCAATCACAACTATAAATATACGTTCGTCCAATGAGAGTATTTGTATTCGTAATGGTTAGCCAATGAAAAATATAGAAAGAACTTTTGAGAACAGAATATGCGTCATATAAAACCTACTATTGCATCAGAAAATGTTCAAGGGCATCCATTATTGTCTTTGTTTCAGTTAAGTTCTGTATCGATTCTAATATGACTCGATATAAATTGTGTGCTATGGTTATCGAGTTTATGTTGTCATGCAAAAAATATATATAATAAGAAAAACCTTTGTATAGTAACTTAGGCTATATATATTAGTTAAAACAAAGAAAAAGGAGGGCTACAAAAAATTGTAAAATTTATTTTGAAACTAATACAAAACAAGTTTTGGCAGGTCATTATTAAATTGATGCGAGGAAAATCGATTGAATGGTCATGTTGCACACCACTAGCAGCGCAAAGACAACAAAACGAATATTTTTATCTGTCATTCATTTATTTCTCACAAAATGGCTGAACTATAGAGACGTGTATTATAAGTTATATTCGTCATAATGGAGCTTAAAAACGTTGATTATTCCAACAAAAACAAGTGCACAACTTCTTTTTCGAACACAGACGTGTTGATTTGCGGAGATAAATCTTCATCAGTGTGTAAAAACGACGCGATTTCCTTCCGTGACCGTGTGTGGATTTCCCCAAGAGATTTTCCTTTGCAGTCTTTTCAGAACTTTATAAAGTGCTGCAGATTCGTTCCTAGGCCTTCTCCAGACATTGTTAAAGATTTTCGAGTCCCTGCAATGTGTGCGTGAGTGAAAATGCCCTAACTGTGATCTAGTTTACAAGTGTATAGAAAATAGTGTAAAAAGAAATAAATAAAAATGAATTTTGCTATGAATCGGCCCGACAGGCGCTCCGTTTTTAGTCCTACACATTATTCCATCGCCAACTACAGTACAGAAACCAAAAAAGAAATGAGGACCACGTTCGGTGAAGACCTTTTTCTGAACAACTTTCATTTCATGCCGGATCCTTTGATGAAGAATTTAGCGGACACGATCATTACTGAGGAAAAAATGGCGCCTAAATCTAAATTAAATAATAATATTGATGTGAAAACAAACGAAGATATGCATATTGGTCCTGATTATTCCCCATTATCAGGTATTACAAGTTTTTTTTCTGGTGTAATGAATGTTATCACCAGCGCAATGTTTAGTAAGCGGAAACAGAATGAATTTGTTGCGGAGCCGGGCGGCCAGATGGCGGTACCGTCGATGTGGCATGGCGCCAAAACACTGGATGAAAATAAAATTTTACAGGATGAAAATCGTTCAAACGAAAAGTCTAGTGAGCTTTTGGCTTCAGAAATGACCGACGTAAAGAAGGCGGCTGCTCATTGTCAAAATAAAATCGAGCAGGTCCGTTCGCTACTGGGCAGTAAGCCAGTTCCATGTAACTTCAGGGCTCGGAGACGTCCAAAGAGGGTTTTTGTAGAGGCAAGTTCGGTTGAAGACAGCTTTGAAGATGCCTTTTCTCCAGAAGACTTTGAAAGCATTGCTAATGATTCCTTTATTGAGTACTCTAGCCCCGTAAGCTACCATGACCATGTTTTCCATGAGATTGATGGCCCTAAGGTCAAAACTGAGACTGCGAAAACCCCTCCAACCGTCCCAGAGCTTCCCAAAGTCTGGGAGACAACAGAAATGGTTAAAAACGTACCTGAGATTGTTACTGACAATGAAAATAAATTAGAATGTGATACAAAGCCAGAAGTAGTCTCTACATGTGAAGATAAGCTTAATAAATTAAAGGCTCTACTGCAAGATAGAAGAAAGAAATCTAAACCAATTGTAGAGCCTGAACCTATTGATGTACCGGAACTGCCGAAACATGAAACAACTGTTCTTGTACCAGAATTCCCAAAACCCAAAACAAAAGTAAAGGACAAGAGATTTAAGAACCCAAACCGCATGTGTGGTAAACGGATGAAGTCCAAAATGAGGAAGTCAATTCAAGATGACTTACAATTCGCTAACGAGATCATTATTGAAGATGCATCCAGCACAGAAAACTCTCCATCATTGAGATGCTTAGAAAAATTCATTACAGCAATGAAACCTGAAAAAGAATACTTTGATGAAGTATCCGGTCGTTTCCTCCCCAGCTCAGTCACTGAAAGCGAAGATTCCTTCCAAATTGTCTTCAATGACTGCCCAAAACTGCGAAAAACATCAGACTGTGAATCTGAGGACTCTTTCATCGTCTTCGAAGACTCTCCGGACAGTTGCTATACATCAAATGACGTATTCGGAGAGACGAGTGACTCTGAGGATTATGATAGTGACTCGGACATGAGTGATTCGGGATGTGGAAATTTTTCATTCAATCTAGCCGCTTCTCTGTCTAAAAGTGTGTGTAACTTAGCGGATGATAGCTTGTATGTGGAACGCTGTGAGGATGAGGTGGACTGTGCAAATGTGAGGGATATGGCGGTGTGTGAGTCTATGGACCTTGGCTGTGCAACAACTGGTCTCTTGATCGATGACAGGAAGAAACTACTGAGAAAAAATCTACCAGCTAAAAGGGTGAGTTTTTTCCAGAATTTTTTTGGTCTTATATGTAGCTTAATAGCTTAGCAATACTTAGTTTTAAAGATGGGACTGGGAGCTTAAAAACATCTCAGACAATTCTTCTAAATGGATAACAAAACATTTCAACAGCTGTTTAATAAAAGTAAATAAAATTGCATCATCACACAACAAGTAATCTATTGACTAGCAGAATTCTCCTATCTGTGGTGACTGTCAGATAAGTAATGCTCAAATAAATTCAATTGTTTAAGGGGCAAAGGTAATCATTTGATATACCACTGCAGAGCAAAGTTCTCTTTTCATACAGAGAAGACATGAAGATTGAGGTAATCATTTATTGCAGTAAATATTGTAAATGGCACATAGTCATGTTATCTACATTAATACTATTAAGAGAAGAGATAAATTTGTATTTTATTTGAACATAATTAATAAATTCAAAAACTACTGGAGTGATTTTAATTTTTTTTTCACTAGTAGAATGCTATTCACTGAGTAACATGGCTATAATTTATATCACAAAGCTAGTGGTTTATATGTGTATATATAGGTAAAATATAAAAAGTAATATTCATCTGCATAGCCTTGTCCCAACTATGTTGAGGTTCACCAAATGCAGCTGACTAACACTTACCAGTATTTTACATGGAGTGAATGCCTATCTGACCTCCACAACCCAGTAGCCCATCCTCTAAGAGTTAGTTGTTTTTATTTTTATCTGAAACCCTGCAAGTTCTCAGTTTTCCTAGCAAAGCTTACCGCATTATTTGTAAAGGCTGTAAGTGTAAGGCAATTTTGTGGACTTGAGAAAAACCATGTATCTATAATTACTATAACATCTATGGGATTTCTAAATTGCATAATTATGATAGCATCAATAACAATATTTGGAACAGTTTTCCTCGTAACGTACGCATGGTCAACCGCAGGAAACAAAGTAACAGTTTGACTTTAGCAGCGCCTTTATTCCGTAGGGGTAAGGACCGTTTTCGTTGTAACAGTGTGGCCATTGACATGCGGTTGAACGTAGGTACGTCATTTATTCAATGGATAACTAAAACTGATTTACCCACTGATAAAGAATGCCTGCTTGTAAATAGGTATCGACAGTCAAACCGAATGCAGCTGAATACCAGTTTTTTCATAGATTAGTACGTACGATACCCCTTGGTAAGACTGGTTGTCAGAGTTTTGGGCTTCTGAAGACCCGTTACGACTATCAAAGATCCACGAATGATAGCCGGGATCAATGGCTTAACGTGCTTTTCGAGGCAGGCGGGGTCTCGGCATGTAAAAATGGTCACCTAGCCAGGGATTGACCGCGGCAAGCGCTGCTTTACCTGATCTATCGACCCGTGAGGCTGTTGTTACTTAGCCACGAGCCCTTCTTTTATTTATTTATCTATTTCTACTTATTGACGTCAAAAAGATATTATTTTAGAAATGGTGCGACATTTTTTCTGATAAAAATATCTCTTAGATTAGATTTCTCGAATGTAAAGTGATAATTTTAAATTGCAATTTGATAAGTTTTAAAATCCTCGATGAGATGGTTAATCAATTGTTTAGTTAGTAATAAATAACCATTCAGACTGAGATAGTTCTGCAAGATTAGTGTCTCTTCCGGCGCCGGCCGGCGGTCCTTGTCCTTACACATCTCGTGTTTCGGTGAGCTTGCTTATCAGAAACGTTTCTACGAAACAATATCGGAGAAGATAAACAAGAAAAAGAAAATATTCCTCTCTGAAGGCGTAGCATGAGCACCGTTTTGTCGACAGAAGAGTAAGACAAAAATGACGTTTCCTGTAGACAGTACGACGGCAGCAAAGTAGAAAGAGTCAACTGCACTTTTTACGAAATTCACTCTTTTACATAATTCCACTCAGAATTCATTGTTTTATCATAGGATTTATCGGTTGTTGGTGTGATTTTGACAGCAAGGATAGAAAATTTTCTTCCGAAATAGTCTACCTACAAAAAGACCTAGACAAAGATCGTTAGAAATGAAAGACAAAATGACAGATTTCTACGGTGCGATGTCAAAAATGAAGAAACGAACTATCACTTTCTATAGAAAAAGCAGTCTATTCTTCGTAGAGATAGCGCCATGCGACGCCTGCTGGTGTGCGTTCAGATTTTGTCGATTTTTGACGAGCGACACGCTTTTCCTCAATACTCATCCGAAATAGCAAAAAAAATAAAGTTATTTACTTGTATACTAGCTTCTGCCTGCGACTCCGCGGCGCGTGAAATTATCCTATAACTCTTTACACTCGGCAACACTGTAGCTTCCCATTAGTGATATAGGAGTGGGTGATGATCCCATAAGAATTTTCGGAATCAGATCAGTTTGCCGAAGATTGCCCCCACACAAACTCACAAATTTTACCTCTGTATAATTTTAAGTAAGTATAGATGTATGAATAATAAATAATAAAGATAAAACATTGACCTATGGTTGGCTAAGGTCAGATAGCAGTCACTCCATATAAACAATCCCTACCTAGCTACCTAGTAATAACGACCACAACGAAGCTGGGATAAGCTATTGGCCGATCGCTTAAATTCTCGTGCAAACTGGCGCGGTATCGCGGGCGCGACAGGCAGCGCTACCCTTGTCGCGCCCGCGATATCGCGCCTGTGAGGGGCCACCGGGAGGGGTGTGGTGTCCTATGCCTATACATAGAATGTTTCAAAAACATCATCATCTGTCTGCCTTTTCCGAATTGCCTATCTGACCTCCCCAACCCAGTTACGTGGTAACACGATACCCCTAGGCAAGACTGATTGTCATAAGAACTTTCAAAAACATGCAATTAAAAGCCCTACAGGTACACAATCATTGAAAGAAATACAACGTAAATTTAATTACCATATCTCACGTCTGGCTCCAAAGATAATTTCTTAAAAGCACGCGATTATAGACCTTATGTGTAATAGAATACTATTTATTATGTACAGTACACCATATGAATACTACTTGGACGCACGCGATTATAGACCTTATTACGTATACACAAGGTCTCTCATCCATAACACAGTCACGTGACGACCTTGAACACTGTGTTATGTATGAGGAAACGCTCACATAAAGGATAGATAATAAACAAAGTACTCTTTGTATTATATTTTCCAGTAAATACTAAAATCAGCTGATTGACGGTGCATAACCTAAGTCAAGTTTGATTAATGGACACTCGAGACCATCATTTATTAAGTACTTCTACTGCTGAGGATGTGGTGTTACTCTTGGAGTTCGATTCCCAGGTCAGGCAAAGTCTCATTCGGTTTATTGCACTAGGAGAAAATTAGGTATGATTAAAGTGACCTTATTTGTATTTGTGGTGTACTTCAGAAAGGTCAGGCCTGCGCGTAGTACGCAACTGGAGTGCGTGTATAACCAGCACCATAATTGCGCAACACACTTTCATTCACAATGATTTTGAAGGATAATAAAATCCATTGCTTCATAATTATGTTCGAAAAATTTGTCTGCACAACAAAGTATAGGTAATGCAATGCTACTTTAATTGTGTTACGCAAGATGTATGAAAAACAAAACAAAAGGAATATGTAAGGATCGTATCAGGTGGCGTTCTGTAGTTTCTGCCTACCCCCATGGGAAGAAGGCGTGAGTTTATGTATTCATGTATGTATGAATCTCTCAGTAGCAGCTCGGAGTATGGATTTGACCCGGTTGATGGCAATAGGCTCACCTCCTACTAAGTAGTACATGGGAATGGGACTTAAACATACCTGGCGAAATCCCACCCCATCACCATGTTCGGCAAACCGATCCCTTTAGAGAAGCGAGCTAAATATCTAGGTGTGATCCTCGACGAGCAGCTCTCCTTGTCAGATAACACAAAGCAGCACGTTCGCGCGGCCCTTTCGCTCTCGGTGGACTCCACTCCGTTAGGTATTGTCTTGTTTCCCATAAAATAATTTGTACTATTATTGTTTTCCATACCTAATCTCATAATACTTACTTGCACTATAATCAATTTATCGTATATAGTAATTGGTGACTTCACCTACTTTATTTATGAGGACAAAGACCTCACAAAGTTCACTCAACAATGATTCATTCAAAATTTAAATTCTGCTTTTCATTGTATTGTGTAATGTTAAAATTGTAAACAATGGTGAAAATTCGATGATACAGCTTTGTACCTATGAATAATAACAACGACATGACGATTATATTAAGTCTCGTGCAAACTGGCGCTATATCGCGGGCGCGACAGGCATTGCATCGCGACCCTTGTCGCGCCCGTGATATCGCGCCTGTTTGTTCCGCCTTTATTCTCCGTAGTGGTAGACAGATATTGTATTAGTAGGTACCTATACTCGCATCGCCAGCTAGAGCAAGCCTTATTGAGAAATTCATAATGGAAAAACCTAGGAATGAATTTGCGTGCTTATTAGAGTTACGAACATCATTCTGTAGATTAGGTTAAAAATCGCAACTATAGTTGTCGCGTTTAGCATGGCAATAGCGATCATTGACCCACATACCAAAAACCATGCATAGTTTATTGTTTGGGTTCCTTTTCTACTGAGAGAAATAGGAAAGAAAGGGCAATGACCGCTATGCCATGCTAAAACGCGACAACTGTAGCTATCCTGTTTTGCAGATAAAAAAGAAAGATATTATAGGAATTGGAGCTGAAAAATTTGGATGATTCGATTGATTATCTGAAATAAAAAAAAACATGTAAGTTAAGTTGATCTTTTCACATAATTTCGAACTTGGTAATTACCTGCTATGTATAAATAACAGTAACGGAACGGGGACTTGAAATATCATCCATAAAGGCTAAGTGGAAAAAATACGTATCATTTAAGCTAACTCAAAAACTACGCAAGCAAAGTTAATAAAATTTATATAGGACCATCAAAAAGAATCATCAAAATCAATTCATTATAGGTGGAGTTATCGCGTAACAAACAAAAAAACTTCCTTTTTGAAGTCAGTTAAAAAGTGAAGTGTCACGATGTTCTGTCATGATCGGTGCAACTGTTAACTGTCTCCTTGATCTGCCCTGCACATGTGCACATCACCTGCCTAAGAAGAATGATTATGATATCGATACTACTTACTACCTACATACTTGCAACACAAAACCTTTTCCAATTATACAAAAGAAATATATTTACTCATTACTCAATTACACAATGTAAAATACTTGTTTCTTTACTTTACAATCAATGGCGATTCGCCACGTAATCCTACTCAACTCTGTTTACTATCTGTATGTTTGTTGCTTAATTACTCGGAAACGGCTTAAGCAACTTCTAAAAAGGTTTGCGTAAGTTTACATGCAATCTTATTGGTTCCAAGTTACTCAGGCAATCAGGTTTAATATAGGGTAGGGTAGGTCATAGGAAATAGGACCAATAATGTAATGTACCTAACTTGCGTTTGCAATTTCGTTTCCAAAAACATAGGAATGAGTTTTTTTCGTAGTCGGGTTTTAGATTTTTTTGTAGTTTTATGAAAGAAAAAGAAAGAAAGAAAATACATTTATTTGCGGTAAACATGACGCAAAAAAGAAAATAAACACAAAGAAAAAAAATAAAAAAGGTTGGGGGAGACATGCGTCACATCCACGCGAAACGGCCCGGTTTATCAAGCCCTAATTCCATAATCAGCAGAGTGATAGCGGCATGAGACCTCATGTGATAAGAAACTGATGACTGATAATGTCGGAAGCAGTAGCATCCTCCTGTCTGATAAAATTCATCTATGTCTCTGTTCTGTTATCTTTTGACAATAATTTAATGTCTGACCAGTGTATAATGTCTGACTGATGGATGATGATGAGCGGCCATCCATTTTATACCGAGACGATTCCGAGCCTCTTGTCCCGGCTTTCATTCGTAGATTCGCGACTGTCGTTACGGTTAGTCAGAAGCCCGAAAGTCTGACAATCAGTCTTATCAAGGTGTTAGCCAGTAACTGGGTTTATGGCGGTCACAGGCAATCGCCACATGTAAAACACTGATACCTATTCAGCTGCATCCGGTTAGACAGGAAGCCGATCGTAGCATAGTCAGGAAAAGGCAGGCAGATGATGAATATTTGTACAATAAGACCGGTAACGTTTTAGATCGTGTAAACATTCGGTAGTGTGTATGAATTGAAGCATTGTTATCGCTACTGAAGCGAATCAGATATTTTAAACAAAGATTGTTGACTATTTCTCATTGTAGATCGGGTCATTGTATCGATCACGATAGGAAGAGATGGACTAAATAAAACTTCAAAAGTATGTCATATAGCATGCAGGGGCCGGTATAGTGAAATGAAATGAAATTGTTTATTCTGTAAATAGGACATTGGAATCACTTTTACACGTCATATTAAAAAGTTTTAAAAATAAGCTAGATGAGGTCGGCGTTTCCTATCTGACTACTCTGAGAAGAAAGGCCGAAACAAACTCACGAGGTCACAGTCTCTTTTAAAGTCCAGACATAATCTTGGTCAGGCCACATGAGGACCATGTAGTGTTTTGCCAAGTGCAAATATACTTTATCATTGATTATTACTGGTGCGAACATGGTATAGCGGCGGCAAACCCTTGCAGTCAATGATAATATTAAGTTTTTGGGGCTCCTAAAAGGACACGCCATCAAAAATCCTTTTTACTGTATCAGAAACTAATCCTGGGTCCTGGAGGGTTACCGTACACTCCTACAGCAGTCAATATTGGACGAAAAGTGAAGTGTCGCACGATGTTGTATCATATGCGGTGCAACTATTAACTGTCACCTTGACCCGCCCTGCATTATACAATGTGGAGACGACAATACAACAATAAATGAAAACACTGGCAATACCAATGCATAAGAGTATTTTGGAACTATCAAATAAATCCTAACATCAAAATTAAAAAAGGCATTTTTTCAAACAAACTAAATAGTAGTGATGGGCCGACTACGGGGTTTGCCGATCTTTGACTAGATATCGTAACTAAACTATTGGATATATTTGATTAATTTTTTGTATGTAGGCCGAGAACGTCATTAGATATTCGCTGTTTTATTTTTTGTCGTATTGTCGTGTCCACCTTGTATATCACCTACTCAGGAAAGATCAAGGTAGGGTCCTGAACGGTCCCATTTCAGTTTCGCAACCTTTAGAGCTGCGTCAGGAATTAACAATAAAATGATGAAAAATTGCTGCTTCAAAATGTAATGCTGGTGCAATTTGATCAGTATTTAGATGACTAACATGATACAACTCGGTGCCCTTGCCTTGCACAATTTCTTTGTGGCTGTTGCATGCACCAGCATGCAACAGTGCTGGTGAATTTCATTATTGATCAGTCCTGTAGAATTCTCTAAATACATAGCACAGTTCTTGTATAAATCTGACGATAATTTTATCAATAAGAAAAATATGTACAATTCTTGCTTATATGAATAGGTACATACATATCAATCAGAACAAAAGATGATTAATTAAAGAGTTCCTGTTTGATCATCTTCCAAGCTTTTTCCCAACTATGATGGGGTCGACTTCCATTCTACCCGGAAGCAGCTGAATACCAGTATTTTACCTACATGGAGAATACCTATCTGACCCCCAAACGGCCACAACACAGTTGGTAGGGTGGGTGAGTAATACGATAGTTTACGTCCTGAGATGAAACACCGAGTCGGGCATTTTTGAAAAATATTTTATGGAATTAGGACAATAAACCATGCCAGAAACTAATCTTTTTGAACCAACCATTAAGAATCGTTTACAGAGCCTGTAAGTGGCCTCCCAGCCTTAGAACGTCTACGTGCACAGTGGCATGCCTCTACCGACACCTTATTGATCTAATGAGTTCAGTCATTAAAGTTCCAACAGATTTACTTAATATTTGTTTACTGTGAAGAAGTCACAGTGGGAACGGGGAACTACCTTGTTTGTATAGTCGGTCTAAAGATATGAATATTATCTTCAATGTTGACGGAACATTCACTTTGCTATTGGAAGTCGGAAGATAACAAGTCTCTTGCACGGTGCAAGTGAAAATTGACCATATTTATGAGCCTGTTAGCCGGGTACAAAAGTACACATAAGTGTAGTCGTCAGTCTCGTATTTGGCATTATTTTGTTTTTGTTGTGTCTGTTTGCCAGTCGCCAAAGGTCTCCTCCAGCCCACCATTCCTGTCCAGATTGGCCAGAGCCAATCTGCGCCATTTTGCTGTGGTTATTAGTATCAAGCCAGGCCTCAAGCAATAACATTTCGAATTAGACTACCCATAACTAGAAGACAATTATCATAACCTTGGCACAAAGCTTGGAATCACTCCAACACATTGTGTACATAGTAATACATTCTTCATTGTCCGCCATCTTCTACGGAAATAGCCGAAGGGACACGGGAATGCCCGAAGTTGAAGCTAGACAAGTTGGCAGTATATGGTGGAGGATGTGGTCAAGAGTTTGTAGTGCCTATAGGAGCCAGTCACTAGCTAAGTACATGTCAAAATAACCACACGTCTGTCGATAGTAACACTTGAACTACGAATGTCGCCCTTACTGCTACGAAAATAAACGCATTAATTGCTGGTATGTCTCTAATTAATGATGACGAGGTGCTCAAGGAAATTTCCTTCTCTAAGGTGGGTGATAGACGTACTAGCAAGTTCGCGTAATTAAAGCCCGTTTTCGCCCGAGTGTTACTCAAAAAGTTCGCGTAATTAGGGTGACCCATGGGCGAAAAAGATCTTCGACTACTGTATATGTTTACAGTAGCCCGTACGGCCGGCGCCGGCGGTGGTAACTTCGACTTTGAGGTGGCCTAGCATAGTACGAATTTCCAATACAATAAGGGGCCAGCTTAAACTTTGTTTGTTCATGGTAGATCGGCCTACTGTACGTCTATCACCCACTTAAGGGACAAAGTAACCACCCATAATAAATGACCGCGTCTCTTTTAAACTCGTGCATGAAAAACTGTAACAAATTGCACAGAATGATAAACTGAACAGCTGAAGCTATTTCTGCCACATAACGATCATCGTTTAAATTAAATCTTTTGGCGATTTGGCTCATCAAAATAATAGCTTTCATGTTGCACTTAGTATTAGAAATGCGTATTAGCTTTATGGCACCGCTTGCCTATTATCGAATTTAGGTACATTATAAACTGATTGTGGACGTCCTTGGATTCGCCTCTCAGGTCCGGATATGTGTTTTTTGGTTTTTACTTCAGGAGTTTATCAGAGTAGCAGTAACAGCACTGAGTCGTGGCAATTGACTGGCTCTGACTTAAACTTAACAGGAAAAATGTGAGTGTACATACTGTACATCTCTTCTTATCCCTCCGGGGAATACGTTACATACAATCTAACGCAGTTGACAGACAGACTTACTACTGCGTGCTTACTAGCGTGTCGATAGTCGATGGCAATCTAAATAGAGTCGGCCCAGAATTTGGCTACAGATTAACTGTGATCTCAGTGCTATTGCCCGATAGAAGCGCTGTTGCCCATTCCCTATGCACTAAAAAGGAGTTTGTACTCGCCTTTTGGGATTTAAACTAGAATGGAAAAGGGATGGCGTTTTGTTTGCAGATAAGTGCGAAGAATAAAAATAATAAAGCCTTGTAAATCGCATGACAACACCTGCAATGCGGCACGGTAGAAATCTGATAAAAAACTGTCTACATTGAAAGCGTTCCAATCCATCGTAACTATATATTTAGACAGTTTACTCTGTACACTGTATTCATTGGGCTGTCTTCGTCAATGTTTGATAGGCGTTACAGGTAGTCAGAAGTCCGAAAGTCTGATAACTAGTGTTGCCAAGGGGTGTGTGTGATGATTAACTATAGTGTTACTCAGTAAATGGATTGTGAAGGTCAGATTGGCAGTCGCTCCATGTAAAATACTGGTATTCGGGTTATCCGGTAAGACTGGAATCCGACCCCGACAGAATTGGTAACAGGCTGGGCAGATGACTAACTAAATTAAATCATTACTACTTGGGTACTTGGGATAATGGGACCTACCTGGAAAAACACAACTAGAACCTTATAGTACTTTTTATTGTTTTTCAAAGTATTCACCACGTAGCTTTTCACAGTAATACACTTTTCCATTCGCTCAAACCAGTTATTATAACATTTATTCCACTCTAAAGTGGGGGTGTTCAAAATGGCTGTCTTGAAAGCGTCGACTGCTTCTTCACCGGACTGGAACCTTTGACCACGAAGACTTTTCTTAATTTTAGGAAATGTAAAGAAATCGTTAGGGCTTAGGTCTGGACTGTATGGAGGATGGTCAAGAATTCCTACTTTTTCCTGCTTCAAATACTCAATCGTTTGACGAGCGCTGTGTGAGCTTGCGTTGTCGTGGTGCAGGATGATGCGTCGCTTTGAGTTAGAATTTCGAAGTTCGGCGATGACTTGTGGTAAACAAACTGTGGTATACCACTCTGCGTTAACCGTTCTACGATCTTCAAGTGCAATAGTCGCAACTGGCCGGTTTTTCCAACGAACGTGGCCACCATCTTCTTTGAAGTGCTTCGAGAACGAACAACTTTAGTCGGCTTTGGCTCGTCTTGAAAGACCCAGATTGGAGATTGTTGTTTGGAATCAGGATCGTAGGCATAGATCCAAGATTCGTCACCACTGATGATATCGTAGACGTAATTTGACTGTTCTCGGTTGAACCTTTGCAGAGTTTTCTTACACCATCTGACGCGGGCCGCCTTGTGATTGTCGGAAAGCAGATGTGGTATCCAACGGCAAACTAGCTTTCTCACACCAAGCGCTTAATGCAAGATCTTCTGAATGGTTGTCCCTGAGATGCCTAATAGAGCCTCTATCTCTCGACACATCACATGACGATCTTCGAGAGTTAGTTGTCTCACAGCAATGATGTTATCTTCAGTGAAGACGGATTTTGCGCGTCCTTCGCGAGATTTGTCACTAACACTAGTATGTCCACGCTGGAATTCTAAATACCAGCGTTCGACAGTCCGCAGACATGGTGCTTCATCACTGAACACAGATGTTAGCTCTTCAAAACACTGAAGCCGTGTCAGGCCTCTTCTAAAGTTGTAGAACATTATTGCACGAACATTTTCCTTAGAAAGATTCATTTTCGTACGTAACCTGACAGATTCCAATCGACGCTGTGACTAAACAATAGCATTAATCCTAATACTTTCAACTGTTTTGAGATTCCAAATTTAAACACATTCGAATATAGAACAGTTCCAAATTCAAAATTGCCGGGAAATATGGAAACGACAGAACTTAAAAGGCATGCCTCGTAGGTAACTACTAAGATAGGTCCCATTATCCCAAGTTGCCAAATGCTGGAAAACGTGCCGTAATCGTACGATTTAAATTCTTTGCATCAGATAGTCCGAAGGTCAGGTATTAAAACAAGTTATTATCGATTTAAAACTGGTTCTGAGACTGTGGCCAGCAACGACTGGTTTTAAAAGCAAAGATTTCAAGATCTTACCAAACGGTCACAGCGGCAAATCTCAAAGGAGACTAGCTGCGCAAGAGATATCGTGCACAAGTGTGTGCGCATACACAGGTGCATTCTCTCCTCCCTCACTCTCATAGTACACAAGAGCCTAGACCCAAGACCTTGACCTGCCCGGCACAGTGCACATCACCTGCGCTGCTAATTCAAAATATTTTATTTCACATAAACCGGCATGGGCACTTATGCGACGTCAGAAGCGAGCTGCACGGTCACGGTTCCAATTGGTCGCTTCCTATGGAGAAGAGCCAGTAAGAAACTCCACGGTTACTATTTTAAAAATAATTGTATTTTACAATATATTTCAATTACAGTGGTACTAAACAAAATACGTAATAATTTTGGTAGTGCCCAAGGTCTAAAAAAACTGGAAAAACAGACGGAAAAGAAAGATTAGCAAATGTGAACATAAATATAAATATGAATGTTCACATTTGCTAATTTTCCGAAACATCGTCCATATCGCGTCGCGTCATGATCGTGACTCATGACAAGATGACGCTCTGACTGACGCAGCATTTCGTCATATGTTTATTATTGTCAACAGACTTGAATGAATGAGTAGCTGTAATAGAACTTTTTGCTTTCCGTCAGATTTTTAGTTTGAGGGCCCAACGACCTCAATTTACATAGCGTGGCAGAAAGCAATGTTGGTGCAATTGTTGCAAGGTCTAATTTACAATGTTGAATGGAATAAGCACACAACCTTATGGAATTTAACCGTATAACCTTCCAAGAGATACATGCAATGCAACAGACACTAGTTGAAATGTCTCTTGTGTTTACACCGGTTTTAAAACTGGGCCTAATCTATGACTTACTGCTATAATAGGCAGAAATCACTCTACATTAGGCGGGGAAGATCCATATTATATGTATTCCCTTTCCCATTACTTAAATAGGTACCTATCCTATCCTAACTAATAATATTATACGCTTTCACGCTAAAACGGTTAAACGGATTTGGATGCAATTTGGCACATGGGACCATGATCTGGAATAGGACATAGGATATTTTTTATCCCGATGGTACGTTCCCGTGGGATAATTTCCGACCTTCAAGCGTGCGAAGCTGCGGGAAAAAGCTAGTTTAACATATACATAGAAAAAAAATAATGTTGGAGATTTCGTTGATGATCTTTTTTCCTATTTTGATCAAAATCTAACGTAGATGGGGTCAGGCACGTAGTACTCGCAAGTCGCAACTGGCGTGCATGTACGACCCCATGTATGAACTTAAACGAAGCAAAAGGAGTATGTAAGGATCGAACCAGGTGGTGTTCTGTAATTTCTGCCTACCCCGACAGGAAGAAGGCGTGAGTTGATGCGTGTATGTGTCTAACTTAATGAAAGCTGCAATTTGTAAAAAAACGTAAGAAAAATCTGGGCAATTTCTCCGGACTTCCATAATGAACGAAACAAGACACTGTAATCTAACATACCCAACCAAATAGGGAAATCCGATGAACTCGCCCACCAGTATGAATGACGCCCACAGGATGATCATGGCGTGTTATTCTTAGCCGGGATTTCACGGTATTCACTGTAGTAGACGTGATGGCACGTCATCAGTTTATTTATAGTGAAACACTTGATGAGTCATTAGAAATTAAATTATGTAGGTTTGTCTTTTCTTGGTGTACCTAAAATAAATGTCCTTTATGTCCATGTATGAGAAATAATTTCAAAGTGGTGTCAACCTGTTTATTGTTCCGCTGAGGGCTAAAGGTGAATGAAAACATCATCTTCCTGCTCTTGTCTCATTTTACTTGACGTCAGCACGTTTACTTCTTCCATTCTCCCGTCAACCGTCACGCTATCATTCACTCCCTTCTCTTTCATATCATTCGTCACACAATCCATCGCATCTTTTCTTTGGCCTTCCTCTCCCTCTCTATCCATCACATTTATATTCATCACTCTTTAAGTCCCATGCGTTTGAAAAAATCACAAATCAAAGAATACTGTACTAAAACCGCTATACGCAGTCCAAAGCGTATTGGTCAAAGCACGTTTCTTCTCTGTATGAGAAGAAGTTGTTGCTATTTATTGAGAAAATTACAGGCTGATATTAAACAGTTCAGGATCCAACCTACCTTAATCATTCTTGGGCAAGTCATGATTAAACAGCGCCTTGCTGACAAGATATTTGACCAATGCATGACCGTCTTTCGCTATTATCATCAAGGGCGCACCCTACCTCAAATTGCTTCGCATGATCCTCCGTTATGCCAAAAATACTGCAGCATTCGTTTTGAAATAAATATATGTTAAAGTTGAGGATTGATGCTAGGTCCTATGTTTCACGTAAACACGATTACATAAAATTTTCTCTATAGAAAAAAATACCAAAGTTACCTCTAAATCGAACTACTTCAAATCGGATCATGAAACTTTGCATAATTAACTGAACTAATTATAAAGCAGCTATTACTACTACTAGCAATTTAAAAAAAAAAAATTGTTGCCGTTGTTTTTACCGTAAAAAGCAGTTACTAAAACTATTTGAGGCTTGGAGCCGCCAGCATCCCACTCGCTCTCACTCAGGCCGCGAGCGAGATAAAAAGTGAATTTGAGCTGAGGTTAGGGTAGGCCCTTACGGAACGTTTTTCACTACACTTCGCGACATCTAAAGGTGTGGATTTTCAACGCTCGGCTTAGCGTCGGAAGTTGAAGATGCAACAGCGCGTGTTAGTAAAAACAGGCATATAAAACTATTATATCTACCTCGTGTCCAATTGGCTACAATTCAATTCGTTTAGGAGTCGTGAAAACGTTTCATGGTCCGTTAGGAATAAGAGCGCGAACTGACATAGTGACCGACATAGAATGTTGGTAGTCTACTGAGGTCACTGGCATTACCACTCGAGTGATAGACATGTTCGTTGGCTCGTCGCTCTAGTCTACACAATAGCCACGGAGCACGATGACTTCAAACTCAAAGCATTCACTAGCCTTCTCCACATGGGGAGGCAGAACGCAGAAACTATACAGAACGGCACCTGCTACGATCCTTACATAGTACTCTTCTTGCTTCGTTTACGTTCATATTTGCAGATGTATGAGATGATTGATCGTGTTACCATCAATCATAACCTAAATCATTTTGAAGGATATTGCTAATCCATTGCTTCCTATGTTCGAAAATTTTTTCTGCTCAACAACGTTAATAACGCAATGAATGTTGTTGAACTGTCAAAATGAAACATTGTGATTGATCGTGTGTTACGCAATTACGGTGCGGGTCTTACACGCACGCCTGTTGCGAGTCCTACTACGCATTTATTTCAATTAAACCACTTTTTAATTTTCAAGGAGTCGGTCAGTCAGAAAGATGAAACTCCATTCCAAAGCGTAGAAGGTTTCTATGGAGAAGAACGGGCTAGAAACACCAGGACACTAATTTTAATTAAACTACTTTTCTTAGAAACCACCAGTCGGTGGCAAAAACGAAAATCGAAAAGCAAAGCCACTGTAATAATCACGGTACCACATGCGAAAGGCCGAGTTCTAACGATGTAAACATACCCACCCATCCCCTAAACAAACTTCCGAAATAAAATTTATTTTTCACTTTTTTAGTGTTTTTTTTTTGGAAGTGGGTTGTTTTTTGTTTTGTAAAAAGTTTTTAATGAAAGAAATGTTCTAATAAACAAATACTGTAGGCTAGCAGTATTATAACTATGAATGTTTTTCACCTTCAAAAGCTGTTTGACTGACAACAATCAATTTCTTTGAATGATATTATGTGACTGACAACAATCGATTTCTTTGAATGATATTATGTCAAAATCTTCCTTCAGTTTTTATCATCATTTTGTACCAAAGATCCTCTAATTATATTAAAAATCTTTAATAGTTATTTTTCATGGGAATCTGGCTTCCGGGGAGAATCCGCTTTATGTGAGAAGCACTAGACTAGTCGTTGTGGCGATATGTATGGGCAGCAGTGGACGTCTTCCGGCTAAATTCATGTTAAAGTAACACATGTAGTTGTAACGTCTGTATCCTCTTGTCTCCAGGTCCAGTTCTCCGACCAGCCTCCGAAGGTGCACCTGATGCGAGTGTGGTCGTTCGCAGCGAGGCAAGCAAGAGCAGGACATTGGGAGAGATACGCTCTAGACAGAGAAAGGTTTAAGCGGAGGTGCGTAACTAAAGCAGTTCAGTTTATTTCATAAAAATATTCTCCTTTCCCTAGATTGTATTGTCTCACTGCAGGGCAAAGTCGAGAGGCCATTTGCACAAAGCTTACAAGATTCCTCGTTGTCTAGTGGTCACAAGCAGGCACTTACTCTAAGCAGCTCAGACTTTAGGATCTGTGCTCAGTTAGTGGCGATAGTCTCACCCCTATTACATGGAACTTAACCATAACTGGCGTTTTCAACTTCAAATTCTCAATTTATTAACCAGGTCAGATTTATAGCCCTTATTCTCAGCCGTAGTGAGCTCGCTTCCATGAGATAAACTGCTCAAAACACCATTCTCAATTTAAATTTCTCAATTTCCAGAATTGCTGATGTAGAAGTAGCAATTTCTTGGGTCCTGAAACCTCAACACCGTTCCAGAGTAATGTTCCAACGATTCATGCCTTGGTGGAATGCACAGAAGAGGAAAGAACTAGCTGAGAAGAAGGAACGAGAGGCACAGGAGCAGCTGAGGCGAGAGGCAGAGGCATTAAGAGCTACTGAAGAAGAGAAACAGAAGACGATGACAGAAGGTGAAAATCGTGATTTAATGCCTTCTGAGCACGGTGATATGAAAATCAGTGAATCTAATAAAATTTTAGTAAACGGAGAAGTCATTAAAAATGATTTCAAAGAAGAAAATAAAGCGACTGACTTCTCAGAATCTAAACCTATTATGGTCACAGACAACATTGAAGTTGATGTTAAAAAGAGTGCATCAAATAAGGTTTTATTAAATGGAGAAGTATTAAAGAATGATGTCAAAGACAATTTAAAAACCCTAAACAAGGCGGCTGACGTCAAAAAATCAAAGAACAATTCAAGTAAGAATGATGTTACAAAAACTGAAATAATTCCTTTGAATGGTAAAGTTTTTGATTTGAGAGCAGAGTTTGTTAAGCAGGACATTTTAGAAACTTGACAGGACAAAATAAATTTTTTGTCAGCAATAGTATGATATTGGGTACCTTAACATAGCATACATCAAATATTTTAAAAGTAAAAAATTAAGTTCTAGTTAAAAAAGATTGTTTTAAAATGAGATGAAACCTTTTAAAAAATGTAATTATTGAAATATATAATTTTTTAAATGTAGTGGAATGAAAAACACGTTGTATTTCAATAATACGTTTTTTCTTTGATTCGAAAAAGGGTGTAATCTTGAAAAAACTATCGTTAAAACAGGCCTATAACATACAGTTTTCAAAAACAGGACATGCATTAAAACCTAGGCCATATTTTGGTCTTATTTTTTACAAAAAAATATGACAATAATTCTATAGTTTAAGTAACTTGACGCGTGTCTGGCTATGGCAGGCTTTGGCTGCTTAAATTATGTTTTATCCAAACACGAGATAAGGCCAAGCCTTAGTAAACATTCACGCCAATAGGGGTCTTTCAAGTCCCATGTGCGCCGAAGCGAACGTATTGCCACCAACAGGTCCCCAGTTGTGTTGTGTTACTGCTTACCCAATATCTTAGTAACGTCAAGTGCCTAAATATAATCACAACCAAGAGACTGATACTATCTGTAGCGGAAGTGCCGAATTATAACTAAATGGTACTGCGGACAAGATTTACAGACCGCACTTTGACTTAAATAATGTCGCATACGAATTTGATCGTTATTCGTATGTAGGGAATTTTCATATTCGTATGCAACGTTTGCTCACATTCGCTTGTACGAATATGAACATTATCTGCATAAGAATAAGGATTACATTGGTATGGTCTTAGTAAAGTCTAAGTACGATGTATGAATCTTGTCCTAACACTAGATTTACAAGAACATTATTCTTAGGTACTGTTCCTTTGCACTTATTCACTTAGATTAATATTTTTTCAATTGAATTTTTCAACAAATCTTAGCTAAATAATAGCCGCATGGGTCGATCGATCAGGTAAAGCTACGTTTGCCAAGGTCGGTCCGTGCATGGATGACAATCTTTACATACTGAGACCTCTCTGTGCCTCAGAAAGCACGTTTAGCAGTTAGTCCTGGCTGTCAATCGTAGATCTTTGAAAGTCATTACGGTTTAATTTAATTTTTATCTTTAGTAAGCAATCCATGAGTCCAATGTTGGAAAATTCAATAAAAATATAAAATATTCACTAATATTTTTGCAATGGTAGTCCACATTTTGTTAATATTATTTCCTAAAGTGTACATAGGATGATAATATATTATATAAACATTGTATAAATATGTATAAAGAGTCGCTTTAACATTTTGTATTTATATAAAATTGCCTTTTTGTTTAGACCAATCCTTGGCCTGACCCAACATCAAATAAAATACAAAAAATATATAATAATATATTGATTGATTAAATTGTATTTTATTTAAGATTTCAAGCATTTATACATAAATATAACCTCCTTCTTTTTGAAGTCGGTTAAAAATGACAAATAAGTTTGTAACTATAGAAAACTTGTATTTTTGTTTTCTGAGTTTATTCAACATGTTTTCAAGGCCATGGCTTAGTCCAAATCAATTTTATAATTTATTGGCCTGGCCCGCCCTTAAAAGGCCGAAATTTGAATACTCAATGTATGAAACAGGCAAATGCCCTCTCTCAACTCTCTAATACGCTGGCCTAGGCCAAATTGTCTGGTAAAATTGTCAGTACACCATTTATGAGAATACGTTTCGGACATAATTATGTCGGTTATCATCGGACAGCAGCCTGTAGCATCGACACTAAAGATCAATATCATGCACAATTACTGTGAAAGGACTGCAAGCGCTGCAAACCGATACATGTTTTACGAATTTAAACTTAGTTCAGAATCGTGTCCCACAGATGTTTTACACCTTATTCTTGATAACGTGTCGATCGCAATCTAAATGGACTCGGCCCAGAATTCGGCCATAGTCTGTTTCTTAGTCTCGTAGACAAATTTGACATTTCAAGTGATTGTTGTTTGTTTTTTCAATAAGGAGTATGACATTTGCACCTGTCAAATTAGTCTACGAAATTAGAAAACAGACTACGTGTCAGTTATTGTAACGTACAGACGACAGGATATTGTGTCGTATCGTTTGTGATACATAGTAATTTGTGTATACTTACATGTTCTAAAAGAACATGGCCTGAAACCTCAAAAAATACACTTTCTAAGGCCGTATTCAGTACTGGATACAAAAAGTTTTTTTTTAAATGTCCTGCATCCATGGTATAAACAAAAGTTGCTAAACAATGCTGTAGCAACATGATTTAGTTTTGTTGGAAACGTCTCGTAATGCAGTCAACCGCAAATCAGTGGTACCACTTGCTCTACGAAAATAACTCTTATCATATCAAGCTGTCAATGTCAAATTGTTACCACTGTGCAAGATGTTTCCAACAATATAAAACATGTTTTTGTAACAAATGTTGTGCAAATTTTGTTTAACATGAATACGAGGCTTTATATGAAACATTGCCTTTAGTTTCCAAAGCCTTGTTTACACGGAGACAAATGTTGCCATTGTTGTCTGCTCCCGGCTTTATCGCTCATATTATTCATTTAAAAATGTCTGACTTTAATGCATGTAAAAATAAATGGGGAATAACACGTTATAATTATAAATAATTATTTCCTTTTATTATAAAACTATGATTATAAAATCATAAGAAACATGCCGCCTGTAAATCCTGAAGGTCAGGCAGTGGTATACCTATAGTACACCCACATGTCGACAGTCATGTTTATACAATTCTGTTGAAAAAATTAAATGTGATAGTTTTCAACAAGAGGAACCTTGTATATTTTGTTTTATTAACTATGAAATAAATTACAACTGCTGAATTGGTTAGTTGTTCATTTATCTTGTTTTCACATCAAATTATTGTAGTCACATAAATTATAAGAATAATATGTAAAATCACAGTCGCAATTGTCTTAAAAAGATATAGAGATATAATAATCTTTGGAATATAAACATATAATAAGACTATTGACAAATCTTATGTCAAGATCCTTGTTCAGTTTGGGCAATTAATTGTTATGCTAATTGACTACCAACTTAATTGTCCGTATATTCAAATGACAACTTGTTCTTTGACAGTTGTATGAAATGGCGATGTAGGGTGTCAATTTGCTTAACAATTATTTTCCCAAACTACACGAGGATCTTTTATTATCAATAAGGTTTTATGTTTGTACCCCTTTTCGAACCATTATAAAACTTCAAAAATGTTGCCATTTTAAAAATTTGGTCAGATGTTGCCACTTCAAAAGTGACAGTTTGTATATTTCTCTGATTTATGTTAAGTTAAATTGCGATAGTATGTATATTGTATAAAGGTTTTGGTGTTCGTAAATATAATGTATGTAACGTACTTTTTGTTTTATTTTACTCATAATAATGATGATTTTTATTTCGGTACAAAGAATCCATAGAGTGCTATTATAGTAACATATCCTATAAGGTGTCGACTGGAATTTTAACTACTGAGAATAATTCATTTACTTATGTATCAGTACAGTAGAAATTAATTCTCATTAGTTAGAATTACCCCACAGTCGAAATAGCCCCGTGCGACGTTAGCGAGCAATATTTGTTTTATCTATACTAATATAAAGCTGAAGAGTTTGTTTGTTTGTTTGTTTGAACGCGCTAATCTCAGGAACTACTGGTTGGAATTGAAAAATTATTCGAGGAAGGCTATAGGCTATATAACATCACGCTACGACCGATAGGAGCGGAGCATAAATGAAATATGTTCCAAAAACGAAAAAAATTTAGAGCTTTCATTGCGTGCGCTGCGTAAACGGTTTATGTTACGTAAATATCATGTATAATGGAATTGTTCCTCTTTAAAGGTTCTTAAAAAAAGTCCGCGACAGCATAATATATATATAATCTTTTAGATTAGATTGACTCACTATAACCTTTTTTTATGGTAGTCAAATGTGTTCGAAATTAATGCATTATTTGCGAAGGAGTTTTATCAACATAATATTAATTCTTATTCAAATAAATAGTTTTATCATCAAGGGTATTTATTTAGCAGTAAAATACTGTTTAATTCATTCGAATCGGACATTTAATTTCGAAGTTATCAAGAGTATAAAAATACAATACCTACGCGAACCGTTCGACCCTGGCGCCGCGACGTTCCCTACTCTAGAGAGGAGAGGATGGGCACACGGGTAGACCATGACCTGAAATAGGACATAGTATACGTTTTATCCCTATATTCCCACGGGATCGAGACATACGCGGGTGAAACCGCGGGGCACAGCTAGTATATTTATATTTGTAATCACGTTCTCGAAAACGGCTGTACCGATTTCGATGAAAGTTGCAGTATAGGGGTTTACGGGGGCGAAAAATCGATCTAGCTAGGTCTCTTAACTGGGACAATTCCCATATTGAGAACAGCTTCGAGGATTTGATACAACGTTGGCATACACCACGATACCTATGTATAATTTGGAAATTATACATAGGTATCGTGGTGTATGCCAACGTGAGCTGAGCAGAGCTCTTAGGGTAGATGTCGAACAATGCAACAGTGGTACTTACACAATCTTCTTCTTTTCGTGTGGTTAGGGACTAACCTGGTGTCAGAGTTTTAAAGCCGCTACAATAGAACACTGATATTTCTACAATTCTGCGTTGCCCGATCGTGCATCTTAACGCGTAAGGATACTCGCAAAACCCCAGTTTGCATTAGCGCCGCGTGGGAGAAAACTTGTCTGCGGAGCATTTCTAAAATGTTCAGAATTCTTCTTAGAGTTTTCATTAATAATTATGGTTGAAAATTTCGTAGTTTTAAAGATTACCTAGCATCCATACTAATATTATAAATTCGAAAGTAACTCTGTATGTCTGTCTGTATGTTACCTTTTCACGCCTAAACCACTGAACGGATTTCGGCAAAATTTGGCAAGGAGATAGATGGCACCCTGGGGAAGGACATGGGTACTTTTTATTGATATACCGCGCGGGCGGAAGATAGTATTATAAACGCGAAAGTGAGTTTGTTTTGTTACGCTTTCACGCTCAAATGGCTGAACAGATTTGAATGAAATTTGGCACATGGGTAGACCAGGACCTGGAGGACATGGATACTTTCATCCTGGATCGCAGACGAAGTCGCGGGCCACAGCTAGTTACACATATTATTTCGTAGATTAACGTGGAATAGATCACATACTTATTAAAGTTATTTTTTTGAGTTTAGTAAACCTTAGTTAGTCAACAATGAAACAGTTGTACAATGGACTGTAAAACATTGTTTCACTGTGTAGGGACAGGCCGTCGAGAGAATGTGCGTTCCTGATTCTAGGCATTTTCATACTAACTAATACCTATGTGTTTTGCGAATTTGATCCTTACTACTAGAAATTGTCCAATTGTGAAAAATAAAAAAAAACTTATTTGCCTCCCAAAACTGACCCCCATATTCAAGATTCATATAATTACGTTACACGTGTGTTTGGGTCACAGAAATAGGTACCCTACATGTGTACCGAATTTCAACATAATGGTCCATTAGATTCGGAGCAAATTGGCTGCTGTGACAGACGGACAGACAGACATGAGTGATCCTATCCACACGAGTGATCCTATAAAGGTTCCGTTTTTTTCATTTTGAGGTACGGAACCCTAAAAAGAAAACACTTTTCATAATAAACACAAAACAAAATTTATTAATCAGAAAATCCTAAAAAATAATAAAAACAAACTAACAATAGCAAAGCTTAACACCTTATACAACAAATAGAAATATAACGGCATAACAATAAAAGTTAAGATTTTAAAAACGAGCTGCTTTTTCTTGGCGTACTCCGAGCCTTTTAAACCATCTTTCATGATGTACTTCCTTAGTCCTAAACACCAGAGAATCATGTATTCTCGCCAGTCTATTTTGCAGACATCAAAGTCAAATATTTCTTGGTCGACTGTCGAGAGGTTGTTGTAAAGCTTCGCTGTGTTGTCGTCGATGAAATGCCAGTCGTTGACCGTGAAGTAGGATAAAGCTGTCGACATGTTGTACATTTTTCTGTATAGTT
Organism: Lithophane semibrunnea; assembly: GCA_947363905.1. NCBI lineage: Eukaryota > Metazoa > Arthropoda > Insecta > Lepidoptera > Noctuidae > Lithophane > Lithophane semibrunnea. The sequence continues at coordinate 10,524,901 of OX376213.1, read as the reverse complement.
TCACGAATCTGTGGGAAAAAAGTATAGTTAATTCACTACAAACTGACCAAATGCTTAATCAGCCTAAAATGTTCCCACTGCTGGGACATAGGCCTCCATTCTGTGAGAGGGAGTGGGCTGGGCTGTAATCCAACACGCGGGCCTTGTGCGGGTTGGTAGATGTCACAGTCTTACGAATTTTCAGTGCTGATGAAATAAATTACGTAGCTAATTACATTAAAGTGCCTGTCTGTGGACACTACGTTTGTCGGGCCCGTTACCACTGCAAATGAAACTAATAGGTAGGTAGCTATAAAATTAAATGTACCTATTATGTACGTAGGTACTTCGCCCTTTCTCCCTACTTCTTGAACAAAAATCAACGACGTGGGCTGATTGGCTATTGATAAATTAAGTCAACCAATGACATGACATTATGCGTTTGACTAACTTTTGTGTTGATTCACAAACTGGGTGTTTGTAATGGGGGTAGTACTACCACCTTAACTAGATATTTCTGCCTCCAAGCAGTGTTGCTTATTCCGGTTTGAAGGGGATGGTTTGGGTGACGGTGTAAAAACAGGCCTTCGAGACAATCAGCTCTGTCTCCGGGACGGCAATGCATCTGCGAAGCCTCTATAGGCCGCAGTGACCACATACTATCAGGAGTGCCCTCGCCTTGTATCATCATCATTTCAGTTTTAGTCTAACCGGATGCAGTTGAATTTCAGTATTTTACACGGAGCGACTCCATAACTGACCTCCACAACCCAGTTATTGGGTAATACGATACCCCCTTGCTAAGACTGCACCCTAATTGAGTAATACGATACCCCCTTGCTAAGACTGCACCCTAATTGAGTAATACGATACCCCCTTGCTAAGACTGCACCCTAATTGAGTAATACGATACCCCCTTGCTAAGACTGCACCCTAATTGAGTAATACGATACCCCCTTGCTAAGACTGCACCCTAATTGAGTAATACGATACCCCCTTGCTAAGACTGCACCCTAATTGAGTAATACGATACCCCCTTGCTAAGACTGCACCCTAATTGAGTAATACGATACCCCCTTGCTAAGACTGCACCCTAATTGAGTAATACGATACCCCCTTGCTAAGACTGCACCCTAATTGAGTAATACGATACCCCCTTGCTAAGACTGCACCCTAATTGAGTAATACGATACCCCCTTGCTAAGACTGCACCCTAATTGAGTAATACGATACCCCCTTGCTAAGACTGCACCCTAATTGAGTAATACGATACCCCCTTGCTAAGACTGCACCCTAATTGAGTAATACGATACCCCCTTGCTAAGACTGCACCCTAATTGAGTAATACGATACCCCCTTGCTAAGACTGCACCCTAATTGCGTAACACACTTTCAATAACAATCTGATTGATTTTTAATACTTCATATTTTCGTAAAATTGGTCAGCTCACCAACGTTAATAACGCAATGAATGTTATTGAACTGTCAAAATGATAGCCATTGATACTGTAAGTGTGGTAGACCCGCAAGTGCCCGCAACATAAAATAACCTAGGTAAATAACATTTTACCTTCTCTCCTTTCCAAGAATGAAGCATATTCCATCAACAATATATCCAGGTATCAGATGTAGCAGCCAAGAGTATATCCAGAACAAAGTAGTATTTTTTGTGCTCCAAACGAAATAGTACCCTACTGCTGCTGGCGAAGGGTAGTTACTTTTTATGACGTTACGTGTCGTTGCTACGAGGCCACCTGTTTAATAACAAATTATATAACATCACGCCTGTATTCTCAGAAGGGAAAGGAATAATTTATTTGTGAAACATAGGTAATTACCTACTCGTTTTTGCCTTTTGAGCTGCGAACCCTAAAAATGTATACAAGGTATTCCTTTTGATATAACTATGGCTCTAGGATATAATGAGACCATGTCAAAGAACCAACTGGCATATCTAATGTACTTTTTTATTTAAACTGACCATTTTTGTCCTTTAAACCCGGAGTCACATGTAATCTGTTTGATTTAGGTATGGCTAACACGTGTGACTCCGGATTTTTAATTTATCTGTCTGTTATGTAGCTGTGATGTCTTGTTTATATTTATCTGTCTGTTATGTAGCTGTGATGTCTTGTTTATATTTATCTGTCTGTTATGTACTCAAACTCAAACTCAAAGCATTTATTTCAATTAAACCATTTACAGGCACTTTTGAATTGTCAAGGAGTCGGTCAGTCAGAAATATGCAGCTAGTTGCCATTCCAAAGCGTAGTAGGTACCTATGGAGAAGAACGGGCAAGAAACTCCACGGACACTCTTTTAAATCAAAATATTGGTTACATCATTCATGTTGAAATTATACATGTGAGAACAATGTAGAAAGCACGTTAAAAGCGTCCGCAATTATAACATAAAAACAAATCAAAATTAAAATAAGCCATGGCAGCTAAGAGATGACCAGTCACAACTGACGGCGCCCGTTCACGAACCATGACGCATGGATCAGCACCATTCAGCTCAACCATTTTGAAGGGAGCTAAATGATCCAACACACACGCCACCATCAGCGAGACATTTGAGTGAGCATGACATTCCCAGCCGCCAGGGCACATTCAAGTCAATTAAAGACAAATTACCCGGTAAATGGCTCTTTAGTACATAGTACTCACACCTGTGCTATGCAATTATATGTACTAAAGTAAATTGAGTTTATACAATGCAAAGATGGTCTTACAATCTTCAGCAGCTCCAACATTATTTTCGAATGTTAATTAGTAAGTTGTGGTTGTGGAGCAGAACCAGCATTAAGCCAAGCATTTTTATCAGAAATGTAATCCTCCAACTTATAATATGCCTGCCTGCATAGTGTGCGTTTTATACAAGTTTTGAATTTCGTCTCGTTCAGTTGAAGTATGTGGGGAGGAATTTTATTGTAACATTTTAAACAGTACCCCATGAAAGATGAGTCTACTTTTGCCAGTCTGAAACCTGGTTGAACTAATAGGTCCCTATTTCTAGTACTATAGTTATGTCTATCACCTCTTTTACTAAAAAGATGTAAATTTTTTCTTACGTGCATGATGTTTTCATAGATATATTGGCAAGCAACCGTCATGATGTCCTTAAACAGTTCCCTTAAAGAATCGCGCCTGCGGAGATTATAAATGGCTCTTATCGCTCTTTTCTGCAGAATAAATATAGACTCGATGTCTACAGCCCGTCCCCATAGTAAAATACCGTAAGACATGATGCTGTGGCGGTATCTACATCGCCACATGCGAACTACGCATCGAAGACCTGAAGTCACATAAATCCTGCATCGCGCAATTAGAGTTTACCGTGCAGTGAACATATATACAAAAACCCAATATCAATCGTTGGGCAGTTGCCCGCCAGACACAACACCCGTCTGGTAGGAGGATCCTCCCTCTTCTATGGTGGATGAGTGAACTTTACACCCTGTTCCTCATACCCCTAAAATGCTATGAAAGTAACTAAAATAGACTAGCCTCGCGGTATCTACATCAGTAAATTGACGGATTTTTCTGACAGCAAAATAAATCGGATTTTAAACATTTACCCCCTTACTTCACGTGAGTGTAAATCAATTACTCATGAGTGGCTCGGTTCTCTGAATTATGAAGAGCTTGAACATCTTGCAAAAATATAAAAAAAAAAAGTAATAATGTCCCTTTCATCCCATTGCCTTCCAAATCACCTAAACAGAAAGACATACATATACCTACCTACACATACTCACACATTCACTCACTCGCATACACATACATACTTTACACTCACATTCACGCTAATATGAACACATTCACGTGTATAAATACTGTAATTGTGTATTTAATTATTGTAACGTTAATTGTTTTTTTTTTTTATAGATACTTTACTTTTCAAAATGTAAAACATAAAAATAAAAAACTCTGTTTATATAAATGCCTGGAACGCTGTCGTCTCCTTCCTGGAGGTGGGCGCTAATGGCCGCGACACAGTATTCCATACTAATGCGGTTGTTAACGAACACAAATTTTGTAAACTGTTTTCTGTTCCAATAAATATTTTTAAAATATTTTTAAAGCTGCTTTATGCTGCTGAACTTAGCCTCCTGCAAGAGATGTTAAATGAGAACCCCATTGTAGCCTTGAGTCGAGCGTGATCCCCAGGAAAACAGTTTTATCGACGAATTCTAGTTTCTCTTGATTCAATATAATCACACAATCCCTACTTTTGACATTTGGTAAAGAAAATTTAATGCACTTAGTTTTTTTTCCATTTAATACTAAATTATTAGCAGTGAACCAATTTTGGACCTGCAGTAGGGCGTTATTTACTTCGTCAAAATTTGTAGCACGTCTATCTACCTTAAAAATAAAGAAGTATCGTCAGCAAATAACACCATGTGTGGCTGATTTTTTAATAAATGTAGTAGATCATTAATGTACACTAAAAAGAGGAAAGGACCCAAAATCGAGCCTTGTGGAACACCCATTTTTACTTAGCTGTAGCTGTAGCTGTGATGTCTTGTTTATATTTATCTGTCTGTTATGTAGCTGTGATGTCTTGTTTATATTTATCTGTCTGTTATGTAGCTGTGATGTCTTGTTTATATTTTTTGTTGTTGACTTTTTGTCGTAGTTGGGTTTTATTGGAGCACTTCTTAATTTAGGACGTTTTGTATTAAACCTACTTTTATACCTACTTTTACATATAGCACTTTAAAGTTATGGGACATCAAAAGGAAAAAATTGTATAATTTCGAAATGATAAGCAAAATAGATATCTAATCAGATATCTTATCTTATACAGATAATGTCCATAATTTGTTTAAGCAAATATGCACAAGCGTTTCGGTTATGAACTTTATTTGTTTAAAAATAATTTTCATATTCATAAAGACGCGTACTTTCTTGTATTTCAACCCTACTCACCCCATAGGGTAGGATTCCTGGTCGTAGTCACAGTATAAATCCTCGGTTTCCCTCCAACAGCAGTTCTCTTGGCCGTCTCCCAGGCCGCAGCTATGATGGCGTTGTTCACGTAGTCCACGGGCACCAGGCCGATACGGATGTCATCGTTGGCGAATATTGTGTGCATCAGGCCTACGCCGAGACCCAGGACGATCTGAAATAGTTTAGGAGCATGTTAGAACGCCACGGTAGGAAATAATAATACTGAGGTGACTACGGTTAGGAACGTGAAAAATATTAAGTTTAAAATCTAAAACCCAACTACGACAAAACCGCCGACAACAATAGTATATATATGTACGTATAACTGGAGTAGCACCACGTTATCTATACGATCTATGTTATCTGTAGTAATTATTAATTATCTTTGAATTATTATAATCTTGGCGTTGCCGTAGTCCCACATTTCGCAAGTTATGTTTAAGTCCCATGACTCCCATGTAATAGGAGAGAAGGCTAATGCCATCAACCGGGCACAAATCCAGACACCAGGCTGCTACTGAGAAGTTCCGTACACCCCAATAGAACTGTCCGACCTAGTTGATCTTGGCTGATCTTCAAAGTCATTTTGTTTTGGGTCAGTGACACTGACAACTGGGCCCGAGTCAACTCAACCCGAATAATAATACCCAGTTCAGCGCACGCCTTCAAACAGGTGTCCTTTGCCAACTCCTCCCAACGAGACGGATCTATTTTGCATCCCTGCTTAAGTCTTATCTGAACGTCTTTGTGTCGGAGGAACTGGCCGGCTTGTTTCCGCTTGCCGTCCTTGAGTTCAGAAAAGAAGATGCGCTTAGCTACCCTCTCGTCGGGCATCCTCACACAGCTGACGCGCATTAGAACCTAATAAATTAACTTATACAGGAAGCCGACCCCAACATAGTTGGGAAAAGGCTAGGCAGATGATGATGATGATGAACTTAACTTATACCGGGTGTAATGGTTAACACTCTTGTCATTTAAACCATGGGGTAGTTGACTTATATATAAAAATAAATGACCGAACACAACAAAAAAAAACGTTATTTTCATTAAAAGATTTAAAAAAGTAGGTAAATATCCGATTCCGTACTCCCTAGCATAACAGGTGACTGACTGAGGGAGGGGTCGCGCTCGCGGCCGCTCAGGTCACATCCCGCATTCCCCGCCCGTGTTGAGACGCAAGTCCGTTGCCCTAGCGCATAGGGCAACGAACTTGCGTCTCTTGTGATTTTTTAAATTTATTTTTTTAAGTTGTAATTTTACCATGCACTGGTTGCAAGGATAACGGTGTTTACCCTAACACCCTGTAGATGACATTAGCTACTTACACCACTAGCTCCGTACACGTTAGACATATCGAGCCAGCCAGGATTAGGTTCTTTGTGAGCGCATATTACTGAAACAGAAAATTGATACATTATAGAATAAGGCAAGTACTTATTAAGTACTTTCTGGTTATGACCTTGACCTTGTATTTTATGACGTTCAGATCATTGTCAGAAAATATCAGAGTCCTCCCTTAATCATTAGGATCATAGCAGGACAATATTAGACGAAATGTAAAGTCTCAGGCGATTTTGTATCTTGAGCGGTGCAACTATAGGTGCAACTGTCACCTTGACCCGCCCTTAAGAGGACCTGAAGCTAGTAGGTATTATAAACGTGGGTACTCACCGATAGCAGGTCTAACAACGCATAGAGGCAGGTCGTCACACATGGACCTGACCGTCTCTTCGGCGACTGCCTTCGCGAACGAATATGTGTTCGGCCAGTTCTTTATCAAACTGCAATTGAGAAAGTTCTGTTAAGTCGGACATGGCATGTGAGGCGGAGGAACGAGGAACATGTCGTGAGGATGTTGAGTAGGTATTAATGTCGCGGATGGCTATAAGAATAGGGGAAGACCAAAGAAACGATGGATGGATTGTGTGAAAAATTATATAGCTATTCTAGCTTCTAGGGGTTGAATACTGGCTGCTAGAGGTATGGAAGAAGATATGTTGCGCTCACAAGTAATAAGATATGCTGCGCCCACCAGTAATAAATTGGGTAAAACAATAGTTTTAATTTTTATATGTGCTTACTAATCGAGTCCCGTTAGAATGCTTTGGGTACGGAACCCTAAAAACGTTACAAATCGATTGCTATTACTGTTTGCCTGCTGCTGCTGCTAGTGGCACGTTGCAATTCTTTGGACTAGGTTGTGAACTTACCTCGGAGTAATATCGTTCAGCCTCTGCTCATCGACAGTCTCTGCCAGTCTGATGAGGGTCTCAGGGTCCACTGGACTCCGGTAGAAGTCCTCCAACACCTCGGTGTTGATGAGGTTCTCACATGCATGCGAATACGCTGTGGAAACGTGGACGTAAGACCTGGGGGGCAGAGGAAAGTATCAAATCAAATCAAAAGTCATTTAATCAAACTAGGCTGAGAAACAGCACTTTTCCAACGTCAAAATTACATAAGACCGTCTCCTAAAAGTCTCCCGAAGAAGAAGTGGCGCAACAAACTCCCCGGCAGCACAGCTGTCTGTTCAGTTAGAAAAAAAATCATTCTATATAATAGTTATATTATCTGTGATAATAGTATGCAAAATCATTTACATTACGCAACACTCAAATTATTAGCCATATGTCAGCTAGCACATGCTAATATACCAACCAAAAAAGAACATCGCGAAATATACTCAAGCAGAAATAAAAACTAAACGTAAACAAACTTAATATCTAAATAAAAGCCTCCAGGCATAAAGGGCGTGCCCGCTTACATAACGCTATTTATAGCTGTAACAGGAAGTCATAAATGATAAACTAGGACCATCGAAGTAAAATAAATAAAAAGTTAATTACTAATAACAATAACAAAATGAAGATTAGCAAGATGACCAGTCACCACAAGCAGCACCCGTTCACGAGCATATCGCAAAGATCAGCCATTACCCCCCTCGCTATACTTGAGGCAAGGAGACTACCCGACCCCCGGCCCCCGACGCTACCGCAAGCAGACATCTGCGCGGGAGCATGACGAACGTGCTGCCGGTTGCTGTTTATTATTATTAAGGAGCCGCTTCCGGTCTAGAACTAACTCAGTCATTTTTTTCAGCAATAATGACCCAATATCGTTTTACTATATGCTGCTTATAGCTTTTGTCTAATGTTTCATTCCCTAAATGTTATGTACACCTATAATTGTGTATAAATTAGCAGTAAGTAATACCTTTCCTAATTATTAGTATTATTTTTTAATCAACGTTACCGATATCGCTAATTCTTTTTCTTTTGTGTTTGTTATTGTCAGGAGAAGGTTCTTATGAAAGAAAAAATTTAGAAAATTGCGCGGAAAATTAGAAAATTGACAGAACAACGTCTCTCGGGTCAGCTAGTAAATAAATAAATAACAGTTGCTACAGGTAGTGGAGCTATCCGGTTTAATTCCTAATAATTGCTCTCATTTTCATTACCTCTAATTTGTTGTGATTGTATTGCCTACTAGTTTATTAACTAGCTCCGTATTGCTCAATATGGTTAAAAAAAATTAAGTACTTGAAGTTATTATGACGTCATATTTGCCCAACATTGTAACTTAAAATTAGATATACGGTCAGCAACGAAAATTAATTAACATTTCTGAATTTTAGAGCATTATTATTGAGTAAGTACTATTATTTAACAAACGGATCAGCAGGCGTGGCATGAGCACCGTTTTGTCGACGGAAGAGTAGACAAAAATTACGTTTCCTGTAGACAGTAGAAAGTACGAGACGGCAGCAAAGTAGAAAGAGTCAACTACACTTTTTACGAAATTCACTCTTTTACATAATTCGACTCAGAATTCTTTGTCTTGTCATAGGATTTATCGGTTGTCAGTGTGATTTTGACAGTAAGGATAGAAAACTTTCTTCCGAAATACACCTACAAAAAGACGTAGACAAAGATCGTTAGAAATGAAAGACAAAATGACAGATTGTAGAAACATTTCTACGGTGGATGTCAAAAATGAAGAAACGAACTGTCACTTTGTATAGAAAAAGCTGTCTATTCTTCGTAGAGATAGAAAGCGCCATGCTACGCCTGCAGATGTAGGTAACGACTTCATAATAAGATAATAAAGCTATATGTGTGTCTATTTTAATGCAGTGTTATGGCGGAGTTTATTAAGGCTAATATTAACTTATTATTAAAATTAAAATATATTATCCTAATCTAGGTACTTAATTAAAAAGATCAAACTAAAATATGGCGTCGAAGAATTGTTCCGCATCGCTGTCGGCTGGTAATGTACCCAAGAGACTGGCGGCACTGCCACGTTGCATGGCAATGCTTAGCCTCTGGCCAAGGTAAAAGCTAGCCCTTGGGTCACGGGAAGTGTTAACCACTGACCTCAACTCGCGCCGCACTTTTTGAATGAAAATGCGTTGCGCTGCGGCCCGTTGTGGCTGTTGTGACTTTAATCGCTTTCGTTGCTGCCAGTATCAATTAACATTAATCGATTAAAATTATTTACTACAATAGTATCAACAACTCACTTGAGTTGCTTGCAAGCCTTGCCCAGTACGAGAGCCTCTCTCGCTCCTCGCACGTTGATCATAGTAGCCACTCGGAGAGACTCGTCGAACCGCGTCGTCGCCGCCATGTGGTAGATTATGTTCACCTGGAACGTAAACATAACGTACCTGTGTTTTTAAAAGTCATTTTCTCCTACTGTATTGATTGTAATTTTATATGTTATAACGAACATAGTATTTTGGAACCCATATTATTTTAAAATATGTATCATCTGTATAACAGCGTAGGCAGCGCATCCTCTGCTGATATAACTCTAATTTGGGCACAAATTATTCAGCACATAGCTGTATAAGAATTCCAATTATCAAATAATTGAATTATATCAACATCATATTAGCATTTATGTGTGTAACAATCCACCCCAAGAGCTGAAAATTGTCTGAATAACAAGACACGTGTTACCTATAATACAGCATCAAAGACGAATTTGTACATTTAATAAGCTTTTACAAACTTGAAAGTACACTCTGAGCGAAATTGTGGAATGCAAATAGCTTTATTATTTATTTTTCTTTAATATGAACTGTCAATTTGATAAACATGAAGTACTTAAAATAAATATAGGTTATTTACGGTAAGTAAAACTTCGATTTCTTCCTATTATTTCTGAAATCTTATTGGGGAGGTAACTTTATTGTGAAATACCATATATGTTTAGTTCAAAATTTTCACGCGCTCTCATAATATCACTAAATACTAATAAAAAACTAACTTAAATGGACAGTAAACAAAATAAATGTTATAGCTTTTTACAAAGAAAATGATAAAAAGCTGGTTACGTGTAAATTATTTGTAAACCAAATCAATTCCAATCGATATCTTCTAAAATACCTAAACCAAAATAAAAAGATAAAATTTTACAATAATTCACAGTCAAGCTAGAAAATGGCGGATAGCAAGTGAACTGTTTTAATTTTAATTTAATGCTAAGGTCTGTACGGGTGTTCTCATCTGACCTATAATTCAGCAAATAGTAAATTAGTTATGCACTTGTGAGAAATAAATCAGCCATGGATCGATGTGAAGAGTAGTAGTGTAGTTCAACAACTAAAGACGTGAAGACGCTGTCAAAATAGCCTGGTGTATAATATTCGTTTCATGTCACATTATAATTCAATCAGCAGATTAAATGCCTACGCAAGTTCAATTATTCAGCCCAAGATAGAATGACTCCCCAATTTGCTGCTATGTAACTGCATAAAAGTCCAGTTTAAGTTCTGATTCGGCCTAGATAAATGCCATTATTTGAGTGTATAGTAACACCTGACTAATGGGGTAAAAGTATATCTGTATGCAGCATAAAGCATTAATTCTTTGTTATATAACTTCACAAAGTAACTGCTGACTTTATAGTAGTTCATATGTTCTCTCTTTAAATGCAACAGTTTTATAGTACACGCTTAGGTTTTTATTCAGAAAACTGCATTATTTGTGTTCACAAACATGCGCTCTTGCAGCTGATAGGGTACTGCCCTACTAAACGCTGAATAACAGTGATATCTGTGGTGTTTAATAGATTTACAGTACAGAAGAAAGCGTTAAAGTGAGCCTCGTTTTTTCCTAAACAGCTGTTGCAGCCCGGGTGAACTCTCATAAGTCGATATAAATGCTTAGATTAACGCTGTGGGCCTTAGGTGAACATTTATAATGCAGTTTTGTGCTACTTGGGCGCCGCCTTAGATTTATTTATGTAATAAGGCTCACAGCACACTAACACAGCCCACAGCCCAGTTCACAGCTCTTTTTTGCAAAATAAAGATGGATTCAATATCAGCAGCCCGACCCACAGTAAAATGTCATAAGACATAATGCTGTGGAAGTAGCTAAGGTAGACCAAACGCGCGGATGTGAATCTGAAAATGATGTGGAAATGTGTCATTTCCGACACGAGAGCCCGTCTAATGGTTTTGAATATAAATGCAGGAGTCTCATGGTAGATAATAAATAAATAATAATAAATAATAAATAAATGTTTATTTCTCAAACAACTTAATACTAGGTTACATAACAACTTGGCAACAATATTATTATAACAAAAAGAGTTTAGCATCTGTAACCGAACTAGGCAGAGCCTGTATTTCGGTTATCAGCGCCTTTCCCCCCAAGTTATACAAAACAGTAGGTAATCATCATCAAGTCCAAGTACAAGGTATGATCGGTTGTGCTATCTTATAATGAATTTGGTAGGTAAGTATATTTTACATATTATAATTTTCAATTGTAAAGTAATTATGTATATGTGATTGAGGTGTAGTATGATGTTTTTGTGTGTGTGTGTGTGTGTGTGGGTGAATGTGTGTGGGTGAATGTGCGTGGGTGAGTGTGCGTGGGTGAATGTGTGTGGGTGAATGTGTATGCGTGAGTGTGTGTGAGTGCTATCTTTATACTGTATATAATATAAATATATATATATATATTTACTGTGATTTTACCAATAGCTGTTCCGTCTCCTCGTAACTAAGTTTCTGTAGGAAACAACAAGTTTTTAATCTACATTCCTGTAATGTCAGGGGGTATATATTAATTATTTTGTTTATTTTATTATAAAGGAATGGACCCAGAAATCCGATAAATCTTTGACAGAATCTTGTTTTACATGTAGGTGGCATATTACATATGTTATGTTTACGACGTCTCTGAAGTAGTAGTGGGTTAAATGACTGTTTGGTGTGCTGTTGGAGGATAACTTTAAGTATAAATAGTTGTCTAACAGTTAAAACATCACACAACCTGTAAAGTTTTTCGGTTGGGAAGTCGATTGGATTGAAGGTGCTAACCTTCAGAACAGCTCGCTGGGCTATCTCCACTGCCTTTAGCGTAGTTTTACAGATACCGCCCCAGGAAGTGACACAGTATGTAAGAAGCGACTGACAGAGAGCGTAATATATCTGTTTCAATAGTACGGCATCCGCAACATGACGCAAGTTCTTAAATATAAAAATTAGTTTGCGTACTCTAGAGCTGAGAAGTTTTACGTGTTCCTTGAAGTTAAGGTTCCTGTCAATAATAATACCTAGGTACTTGATAGAGTTCACGCGTTCTATTAATGGACAATCACAGTTATTTCCCGAAGGGCAATCGTGCGAAGATACTAACCTCTTCAGTGATCATGTTCAGGAGTCCCATGGTAGATACTAACCTCTTCAGTGATCATGTTCAGGAGTACCATGGTAGATACTAACCTCTTCAGTGATCATGTTCCAGTCCTTCTCGCTCAGCCCCAGTCTGAGGTCGGCCACGTCTCCTGCTACTGGCACGATCTTCTCTCCGAAGTTTGGTAGTTTCTCTTTAATCATGTCGTACACCTGGAAATTATTAATACAGTTATCGTCATCATCTGCCTAACCTGTTCACAAATATGTTGCGGTCTGCTTCCAGTCGAACCAGATGCAGTCATACCAGTGTTTTACAAGGCGCGACTGCCTATCTAACACAACTTTGTTACTGGGTAGCATGAGTAGATTATAATTTGCCCGTGAGTCCGAAATTAGACAGTAAGTCTGTATGTGTAATGTTTATTTTCGAATATGGTGCTTACTTTATTTAGAAAGTCGAAATACGGTCTCTGAATCTTGCCCTAAGTAGCCGAAGGCGATGGCAAGGGGTGCTGCGCAAAACTATGAAGTTTTCAGAGTTTTAAGGATTACTAGGATTCTTCTACCCACAGAGGCCACAGAATATTTTACAGTCTATAAACAGCGCGGCTGCAGCGGACGGCTACGTCTGCGTGTATTTTGTAGGTCAATCAATCTGCCTAGTGTCTGCCTTTTTCCAACTATTTTGCGGTCGGCTTCCAGTCTAACCGGATGCAGTTGAATACCAGTATTTGACATGGAGCGACTGCTTATCTGACCTCCACAACCCAGTAACTGGGCAATACTGAGTAATATGGTTGTATTTTGTAGGTATTTCATGAAAAGTAACATGTTCATCTGTTAAACATAAGGATCGGTTCTATGGTTTAGGCGTGAAAAGGTAACAGATAGACAGACAGTTATTTCTAATCGAATTGATAATATTAAGTAAGGGTTAAGTATTAAGTAAGAGTAAATGATACTTACAGGATCCTGTAGCATTTCACTCAGCCTTTGTTCGATAGGTTTCCCCTTCTTAGGCCTCAACAAGACGAAGACTTTCGAGATCTGCGTCGCTCTACAAGTTAATAATATTGAATTAGAACGAGGGTATTTATTTGACATTATCCTCATCATCAGCCTATCCATTACAGGACCATAGATGTGACTTGCAATATCTATTTAGCCGTGCTATCTACGTCGCGTCTCTCCAATGGAACTTTATTTCACTCAATCTTCATTTATTCTTACGCAGCTGCAACCAGCCGCCCTGACGTTGGTCGTTTCACGGTCGTGGAGACTGAGAACATGTCAAAACGGTGACAGGTTTCACAGCTAGGTAGGCTGGTCTATTGCCACTTCAGCTTGTTTAGGTATTCAGTAGGCTTTGTCAACTACTTAGGTTCTCTACCGAATCACCTCATGCTGGATTCAATCCTTCAGAAAGACTCCAAGCATATCACTTCCATGCCTCACGGAGAGACTGAAAATTCGACATGGTCGGTACTAAACTATGGTTATCCTTTTGTGACTAGCCTTTAGCATATTCAGCCTTTTATGTGAGAGGGAGCTTTTCAGCACGTGAGTCCAGAGGTGGATGCCACATGTCTTTGAATTTTCGGTCCTAGGACATGCCAGTGTCATCGCGATGTGTTCCTTCGCCGTGTTGAGAGCAATGCTGATGTAATAATTATATTTGACTGACATACATTGACTAGCCTATAGTGAAGCTCAAGTGGATGAAACGAGCTGAGTTATATCCTCACCTGGAGAGTTTCTCGATGAGCTGCTTGCCGAGGAAGCCGGAGCCGCCCGTCACGAACACGGCGGCGCCGCGGTAGAACTGCTGCACGGCAGAGTCTCCGCGATCCGTCGCTTCGTGCATCGCCTTGTGACGAAGTAGGAGCCTGGCTTCGAACTCCTGGGCAGGATCCATAGGTTCTATTTCCACCATGGTTCCGGTAAACCTTGGAAAGTAAACGAGACCGGTCAGAGACACTGTGTCCTGTCCCTCACAACTCTCACTCTCTGCCTCAACGCTCTCTTGGGCGCTAAATCTGACTATGATTAGTCTGCAGATGAATGGATTTTGGTAGTAGGTATGTCTCTAGAGTATTGTTAATATAACCGTCATCATGATCTGCCTAGCCTTTTCGCAACTATGTTAGTTGGCTTCCAGTCTAACCGGATGCTAGGAATACAAGAATTTTATTAGGAGCGACTGCCTATCTGACCTCCACAACCCAGTTAGTGAACAACACGATACACCTTGGCAAGACTGGTAGTCAGACTTTCGGGCTTTTGAACTTGTCTTTTAGAAAGAAAAATGCGTTTGTCAATTAATCACAATACCAGTCTACTATTATCCTACTGCAGGACAGAGGCCTCTTCTCATACAGAGAAGGCGCGAGCATGGCTCGAGACGGGTTGGCGATTTCAGACTTATCCTTAATACTACCTATTATATGAGCAATATTTGTAATATATATTGTTATCACGTTCTCCAAAACGGCTCCAATGATTTCGATCAAAGTTGCAATCACGAGGTTTACGGGGCGCGAGGGCGATAAATGGAAGATAAATCTAGTTAGGTCTCATATCTAGGATAACTGGTTTTCTCTATTTTCACAGCCTCTGGTATATGATACAACGTTGGTATACCTGGATGGTATTTTTATCTATATCACCCCAGCAGAGCTCGGTCGACCAGGTTACTAACTAATATTATAAATGCGAAAGTGAGCTTGTTTGTTACACTTTCACACTAAAATGGCGGAACGAAATGACCTGGAATGGGACATAGGTTACTTTTTGTCCCTAGTTTAACGCTAGTTAACTTTATGTCCAGGTTTCCTCACGATGTTTTCCTTCACCGAAGTCAGTAATGTCCAAGATAAACTCAGAATGTACATATTATAAGAATTGGAAAAAATATAATATGGATACCGCTTGCAGACATTTATTATTCACTAATGCCCGAGGCATCTCCCGCGTGGATGTCGGTTATTATATAACCACTCTATCCATTGGTGAAAACAGCATGAAAATCGGTGCAGTAGTTTTTGAGTTTATCGCGAACAGACAGACAGACTCGGCGGAAGACTTTGTTTTGTATTATATAATTATTATAATAATAAAAATGTAGTGATGACAATTAACTTACCAAGTTAAATGGTACTGTAGTTAGCACTGGGTAAACAACTATTCTTTCAAACACTGGCTTTACAATAACTAACTGCAATGGAAACATGAGTAGACGAAAAAATAAAAATAATATGTAAATGTTTAATTGTTCACAATTATACATAATTCATTCGATATGAAGGAAGGGTGATTCTACTATTTTTTATTTTTCTAGCCTGTTAATTTCTGGCACCTAGGTGTCTGATTTTTATTTTTATTTAGGTACACGACTGCCCAAAAAGGAGTGTAATGTACAATATGAGTAACTAATTGAAGGCTTTGATGAGCACATTCCAAAACTATATAATTTATTGGCAAACATTTTACATGCAGAACAAACATTTCATCTTTGGCTGCAAAAAAAAAAACAAAATGGCGGATTTTGGAGTAAAATAGTAATACGTTAATAAAAATAAATTAACCAAACATGAGTAGGTATCAAAATAAAGTAAATTAAAAGGGGTTTTTTTTTCTCATACACCTATCTAAGGTCACTTAGGTTTTTAAGACGAATATAACGATACTTTAACTATCGAAATCCAGCCAGCCGTTTGGAAGATACCTTCTTACGAGGTAATAAAGAAACTACAAACATACATACATACAAGATACGCGCGAAAAACATAACCCTACCTATACCTTGCCAGTCCGGTCCTATCCCCCGACTGCAATGACAATTTAATCAAATTGTTTTTTACTTTTTAGTTCGTTTTTTAGCAGGGCAGTCGTGTTTTTTAATTTTTTTAGTAAATTAAAAACGCATATGACTAAAAGAAATGTTGATAGATGGAGAGGGAGAGGAAGGCCAGAGAAAAGATGGATGGATTGTGTGAGGAATGATATGAAAGAGAAGGCAGTGAATGATAGCGTGGTGGTTGACAGGGGAGAGTGGAAGAGGAAAACGTGTTGCGCCGACCACAAGTGACATGGGTCTAGGCAATCTAGGGCAGGAAGATGATGAGATGATGATTTTGTATTAAACGTATTACCCAGTAACTGGGCTGTGCAGGTCAGATAGGCAGTCGCTCCATGTAAAATACTAGCATTCAAATGCATGTGGTCAGACTGGAAGCCGACCCCAAAATAATTGGTAAAAGGCAGGCAGATGATGAATATTTTGTTGTAAAATATTGGTAAACCTTTAGGAGTTACTGTTCCAAGACAAAATGTGTACCTACCCACAGTGTTTTTAAGTACTGGGTTCAATCTCCCCATTACTTGGTCACCTGAAAGTGACTTTACCTAATCTACGTATACATAAAATAAATCATCAATAAAACAAATTGTATCAACCTATATTCTTTAAAATGCATACATAAATTAACATTATTTATTATAATGTGATGCATGCATTCGATATTAGCGTACCTACACCGTACCTTACTCGAAGGCAATGATGGCCTCTTCTCATTCATAGGAAAAACCTTCTCCGACTGCTTTATAATGTACTCGCTTTTGCCCGCGGCTTGCGCGTGAATGTCGGAAATTATCTCACGGGAACGTAGTACCGGGATATTATAAAAATATATATATATATATATATAACTGTAAAGATAGATGTATGTATGAAAATAAATAAATAAATAAATAAATAAATATATATATTTCTCAAAAAACTTAGTAATAATTTACAAAAATAGTTTGGCAGTAATAGTTTCCAATATAATGGATGTAGCTACTGCAACCGAACTAGGCAAAGCCTGTATTTCGGTTTCCAGCGCCTTTTCCCTCGATATTTAGCAGTAAGATGCCAACAAAGCAAATATTTTTGGTTGCTCCACAAATTAATTTTTAAAAACTTTGTATAATTAATTTAAAAGTGTTAACTTTATTTAAAATTTTATTCCTTAAAATATAGTAAGTGATCTAAACGTGGGTGAAATGTTTATCAGTATGTGAGGACTAGTAGGTGATTTATGTGAAGTATCAGTGATGTGGGTGTGTGTGTGTTGGTGTATGAGGATGTGTGAGTGTGTGGGTTTGAGGGCGACTGTGTGTGATTGTGGTGTGAAGTGCATGAGCGTGGTTTAATCTAAGATTATTTAAACTAATGCAATTATTGTACAACATGTAGCAATAACTCAGTTTCTTCATAATTAAGCTAATGCAAATATTCACTTACTATTTCTTTACATTTAGATTTAGTAAGGGGCTAAATGTTTAATTTTTTATTAATACTGCTATAAAGATTAACTAGCTGCGCCCCGCGGTTTCACCCGCGTAAGTCTCGATCGTGGGAATATCGGGATAAAAAGTATCCTATGTCCTAAACTCCTAACCAAAGTCATGGTCTACCCATGTGCCCAATCCGTTCAACCGTTTTAGTGTGAAAGCGTACCAAACTAACAAACTCACATTCGTATTTATAATACATATTAGTTGGGATAAGGAAGTATAGTTAGTACCTATCAGTAGGATTGGCTTAATGTTCTGACGCCAGGCCACGTTCCTGTGAGCCAGTTCGAAGAGTATGGTGTAATTACAGTCGCATGAAACATTTCAGCTTTGTCTCTGTGATGGCAGCCTCAGCGACGCTCCTGGCAGCAGGTGATGACAGGCCGTGACCGTTTAACAACAGGTGGACTATTGTTTGCCATTCAAAATCAATCTGCCTGCCTTTCCCCAACTATCTTTGGGTCAGCTTTCCAGTCTAACCGGATGCAGCTGAATACCAGTATTTCCCACGGAGCGACTGCTCATCTGACCTCCACCAACCAGTAACTGGATAACACGATACCCCTGGTAAGACTGGTTGTCATAGACTTTTGCGCTTCTGACTATCCGTAACGGCTGTCAAAGATCTAACAAAGACAGCTGGGACCCGTGGTTTCCAAAGTACGGAGGGGTCGATATGTAATGGATCACCCTTCCACGAACTGCGGCAAGCATAGCTTACCTACCAATTATCTAATCTGTGGCTTAACCTTCGACCGACGCATGCGGCTGTTATTATTCAACGTCGAGACTACAAAAACATAACCCTTTCTTTTAGCTTCGCCGTAGTCGGGTAAAAAGGTAGGTACGTTTGACAATATATGATTTGAGAATAGCCCTCAACATTTTGTAATTAATTCAAAATTATAGCGCGTCAACATTTCATTAAAATGCCTGTTTAT
Organism: Lithophane semibrunnea; assembly: GCA_947363905.1. Classification (NCBI taxonomy): domain Eukaryota; kingdom Metazoa; phylum Arthropoda; class Insecta; order Lepidoptera; family Noctuidae; genus Lithophane; species Lithophane semibrunnea. The sequence continues at coordinate 10,506,026 of OX376213.1, read as the reverse complement.
TCACTCATAAATAAACATTGAGGTTCAAAAATTGTTTATAAAAACAGTTTTCAAGAGGATCGACCGATGAACTATGCGAAGGGTTACTATGAGTTCAACTCCGTGCTCCGGACACCACGTAAGCCGTTAGTCCCGGCTGCCACTCGTAGATCTTTGATAGCCGTTACGGGTAGGTATAGTCAGAAGCCCAAAAGCCAGACAACCAGTCTTACCAAGGGGTATCGTACTACAACTGGGTTGTCGAGGTTAGATGTCATCCCGTCAGTCATATCAATAGAATATTTCTATGGGCATATCCATTCCATGTATAATACTGTTATTCAGCTGCATCTGGTTAGACTGGGAGCCGACCCCAACATTGTGGCAGTAATTATTTCTCGTGTACATAAACGGGCTTACGAATCTCAACCTTGAATTGGGTAAAATCATCTCTTTTGCCGATGACACGGCTTTGGTGTTCGCCGGTGATACTTGGGAAGAGGTTTTCAGGGCAGCACAGGATGGTTTTGATAGGACAAGAAGCTGGCTACAGAGAAATATCCTAACCTTAAATATTGATAAAACCAAATATGTCTGTTTCAGTATAAAGCAAGCAGCCCAAACCCAATGTGGACTGAATATTAAATCGCACGATTGCCCTTCGGGAAATAACTGTGATTGTCCAGTAGATAGACGATTACACAACTCACAAAACTACGAAACATATTAACCAGAGTGACGGTGTGGTAGTTTACACAAAGTCATTTCTTAACCCTACCGTAGAAGAACCAGACTTTAACAACTCAGCATCTGGGTTAATTATCAAAACCACAATTGATACTGCAGTTCTATGCGTTTACCGTTCACCGTCTACTGATAATATAGACAGCTTTTTACATGCGCTAAATGACATACTTCCAACACTAAGAGAATTTAAATCCGTTGTTTTCACTGGCGACATAAATATTGATATTGGGTCACCCTTGGATATTCGCTCCCAGAACTACCTAAATTGTCTCGCGTTTCATGGGTTTCTCCCTGCTCATACTTTACCGACAAGAGGTAACAGCTGTCTCGACCATACTTTTATGCGAACAAACTATCCCGCAACCACTCTCATTTTTGAGTCTACAATAACAGACCACTACTCATCATTAGCATGCATCCAAAATAAAAAAGCGCGTACAAAAGATTACTACACAGTAACTAAAATAAATTTTGAAAGCCTAGACAAATCATTCGAGCAGCTAGATTTTACCCCTATTATATCTATAAACGACCCTAACGCTGCCACAGATAACCTAGTAAACATAATGTCAAAAGCAATATCGGAGAACTCAACTACTTCAAAACAGCCAGCGAGAAAAAGGATACTCAAACCTTGGATAACTCCAGGCTTGTTGAGATGCATCCGCAACAGAGACGCACTTAATAAAAAGCTTAAATTGTCACCAAACAACGATATCCTCCTAATGACCTATAAACGTTACAGAAACTTCTGCACTAAACTCCTAAAAAAAGCTAAAAGGCAGTACGATAGTGAACAACTAAAAAAAGCAGGACAAAATACCAAGGCGCTCTGGACCACCATAAAAAACATAACTTACACCACTAAATCAAGACACTCATCTACACAACTATTACTTCATTCACACTCTCCAATAGATTCCTGTAACAAAGTAAATGATTTTTTCGTTAACATCGGCAGGGAGCTCGCAGACAGGATAAATAGAACTTCAGTGCGACCATCACAAACGACCTCGTCACAGACTCCTACCAGCCTGTCTTCCTTTGTCCTCGAAGCAACTGACAACGATGAGATTCTGAAAACACTCAATTCTTTAAGATCTAGTGCAGCGACTGGCTGGGACGGAATTTCGTCTACCATCTTGAAAAGATACTCAGGTACTCTGGCACCAATTTTATGCCATATATTTAACCTCTCATTTCAGACCTCCGTCTTTCCCACTTCATTAAAAAGGGCAGTTATTCACCCTATTTTCAAGGGTGGCGATGGGAAATTGGTAAACAACTATCGGCCAATTGCAGTATTAAGCGCTCTTTCCAAATAATTAGAACGCCTCATTAATAACAGGCTGAGAGATTATTTAGAGCACTTTAATCTTATCTCCCCAAATCAATACGGTTTTCGCTTAAAAAAGTCCACCTCTGATGCTGTACACCAATTGACTACTTTTATTGTTTCAAACCTTAATAACAATAAAAAAGTACTTACAGTGTTTCTAGACCTCGCGAAAGCGTTTGATACCGTTCCCATTAACACCCTTTTACAAAAACTCGAAAAAATAGGTGTCAGAGGCCCACAACTTCAATTTTTCCAAAGTTACCTCACTGGTCGAACGCAAGTGGTTAAAATAGGAAACCATGTAAGTGACGAGCTTCCTATTGAATATGGGGTACCAATAATGCTCCCTTGTGGGAGCATTATTGGTCCAACACTTTTTCTCGTCTTTATAAATGACCTTTGCAACCTAAGTATCCCTAATTGTAATATTGTTACATACGCAGATGATACGGCAATAACCTTCTCTGCTGACTCCTGGTCAGAACTTCAAATTAAAGCACAAAGTGGACTCAACTCCACCCTTGACTGGCTTCTGGCTCACACCCTAACACTCAACACAAGCAAAACTAAATTCATCACTTTTTCTATTAGCACAACATCTCAACCAAAAAAACATTTAAAACTCACAGCTCACACATGTCGTTCTCAAACTGCACAAAATTGTAACTGCGCTCATATAGAAGCTGTGAATATTATAAGATATTATAATATTTAGGTATCATTTTAGACAGCAATCTAAATTTTAAAGCACACGTGGAAGCTTTGACGAGCAGAGTGCGTAAATTGATATATATTTTTAAGACCCTTAGACTTGTAGCTAACCAATTTATTATCTCAATATATTGTTTATCAGATCATGAATGCAAATCAGCAGTTCGCTCGTTCCTACAAGATAAGACGTATGATGAAACAGAATCATTTCTTCTTACAGTATCATAAAATACACGCATCACGTACTTACCCTCACTACCCACACACACCCTATCACACACACGCACACCATCACACACACACACCATCACATTCACACACTATCATACACACACACTACACATAAACACACATCACACACACACACTACTCATAAACACACCTACTCACATCTGATACATATACTTTAACGCATTTTTGCTCTTTTCATTTTCATGTAGTTATTAAAATTGTTACTTAAAAACACTAGCTAATTTCTAAACTCTTGAGGGACACGGCACTGTTTCTCTTTACTACAGGCTATTATGTAGCCTATCTAAGAGGACAGTACCCAAACCATCCATTGTTGTGTACCAGTGTTTATATTTATAAGTGTAACTGTTTTATTGTATTTACTACAGCTCCTTTTACGTAATAAAGATTTTATTATTATTTTATGTGTTTACATATCTCGGGACCATGGGGTCCCGGTCTTTTTGGAAGGCGTACGAGGGGCCGAAGCCAACTCGCAGAGGCCCCTTAGACAGTTTCAAAAGGAATGAGGCACCAACCGACGATTATCCCTGTATACACTATACAAGTGCACCCAAGGGGTTGTCCTTCTTCCCGGTTGGTGTAGGACTATTGCAGAACATGGGAAACAAAACATATTGGGTTATGGGTTTGGGTGGCTATAGTGGATTGGTAATCTAGAACTATGGAAAAACTATGTCCCCTGCCTCATCAATGTTATGGTATACATGGATAATAAAATGGCAGGGGGTGACTTGCACACTCAATAATGGGCCCCCAGAAACACTTGCTAGCACATAGTGACGTAGCGACAAGGGGGCAACACTTCCTGAGGTGCTTGAGGAGTGGAGAGGTATCCCATGGCTTTCAGAACAATCCCAGAGCCCGGAAGATGGTCAAGATCCCTACGAGCACTTACTCGAATACTTCCTTCCTCTGAGCACGTTTGCTCTTGCGAGTCTCCACTCAAGCCGGCCAATAAAGGCAAGAATGAGGTGGGAGCTCTGTTCCTCGTCAGTGTTCACTCCAGCCGGCCAATAAAGGCAAGCCAGAGATGAGGAACAAGACTTCTCCCGGGAGGTAGGGTCCGTGGTGTCGCTACTGCCCAACAGCTCGCCACAAGCTGCCCTGCGGGTTTTTGTATCTCTCTTGGTCTGGCTCCTCACCCTAGCCCCGTTCCGGTAAAGTAAACTCTGCCGGCACAGACCTAAAGTTCGGAGCGCACAAGCCCCACCACGACGTCAACGCAGAGATACGGCGGTGGGGTTATTATTTTTATTATTAATAGAACATGTGAACTCTATCAAGTACTTAGGTATTATTATTGACAGGAACCTTAACTTCAAGGAACACGTAAAACTTCTCAGCTCTAGAGTACGCAAACTAATTTTTATATTTAAGATCTTGCGTCATGTTGCGGATACCGTACTATTTGAAACAGATATATTACGCTCTCTGTCAGTCGCTTCTTACATACTGTGTCACGTCCTGGGGCGGTATCTGTAAAACTACGCTAAAGGCAGTGGAGATAGCCCAGCGAGCTGTTCTGAAGGTTAGCACCTTCAATCCGATCGACTTCCCAACCGTAAAGCTTTACAGGTTGTGTGATGTTTTAACTGTTAGACAATTATTTATACTTAAAGTTATCCTCCAATAGCACACCAAACAGTCATTTAACCCACTACTACTACAGAGACGTCGTAAACATAACATATGTAATATGCCACCAACATGTAAAACAAGATTCTGTCAAAGATTTATCGGATTTCTGGGTCCATTCCTTTATAATAAAATAAACAAAATAATTAATATATACCCCTTGACATTAAAGGAATGTAGATTAAAAACTTGTTGTTTCCTACAGAAACTTAGTTATGAGGAGACGGAACAGCTATTGGTAAAATCACAGTAAATATATATATAGTTATACTATATACAGTATAAAGATAGCACTCACACACACTCACACATACACATTCACCCACACACATTCACCCACGCACACTCACCCACGCACATTCACCCACACACACACACACACACACAAAAACATCATACTACACCTCAATCACACATACATAATTACTTTACAATTGAAAATTATAATATGTAAAATATACTTACCTACCAAATTCATTATAAGATAGCACAACCGATCATACCTTGTACTTGGACTTGATGATGATTACCTACTGTTTTATATAACTTGGGGGGAAAGGCGCTGATAACCGAAATACAGGCTCTGCCTAGTTCGGTTACAGATGCTAAACTCTTTTTTTGTTATAATAAATTGTTGCCAAGTTGTTATGTAACCTAGTATTAAGTTGTTTGAGAAATAAACATTTATTTATTATTTATTTATTATTATTTAATTAATATTCCAATGTTAAGTTATTATTAGGTACTATTACTTTGTCGTAATCGTACGCATGTAATTATGTAGGTATATATTCGCGGGCGTATAGAACGTGACCTATACTCATTTGTTATTATGTGTCGAAATGAATAAGTGTACGTAAGTATTTTCGCGCATTTAATGAAGAGTCATCGCTTCCTCGTTGGTCTAGTGATCGCAAGCGCGAATGAACGTGATTCCTAGCCTCCTAGGTTCAATTCCCAGGTCGGGCAATTTATTACGCGTTTTTCAATCAGAGCAGCCCGGAGTCTAGATTTGTGCCCAGTTTCTGTCTACCCCTATGTGACGTGGCGTGAGTTTATGTATGTGTAGCAGTAAGATAGTTGAAGTCGTGACATAGTTATATCCCTAGGGAAGTAGGGATATCAACTCTAATTGCGAAAAAAAATCAGCTGTTCCCTACATTTTGACGAGCTATGCGAACATACAAATGTAGAGAACAGCTGATTTTTTTTTCCGCGATTTCATTGTTGGTAAAGTTTCCCGCCAAAATAATAAGTATAATTTTTTACAATCTTTGTTCAGCAAAACAATTATGTATGTAATATCCGTTCTAAGTTCTAATTGATATTAATTGAATTGCCATGTTATTGTGTTTATGTCCTTGGTATTTCTTACTGCTGTAAATTATTCTCAGTGTATTGTACTTGCTTGCCTAAGGGCTGATTTTACCAAAGTCGGATATCTTTTATCCGTGGAATAAAAATGGCGTCTGATAGTTTTTGTATGGAAAAACTGTCAAAAATTCAAAATTTAGTCCCAGGATAAGACTTATACTCGGTATAAAAGTTTGGTGAAATTCGCCCTAAATCATGTAAACAGTGAGGATGACGTCCCTGAATAAGGTCAACAAGGTCAGGCGGCAGCAGTAGGTATAGTCGGCAGCTTACTTCCTCAAACCAACAACTTATTGAAATACATGTTTTAATTATCAAATTCAACAGGCGCACTAGGATGTATGGACGTAGACAAAAGGCAATGGCGTATTTTAAGATTGTGCGCCACGGGACAATAAAGTTGGTCTCTCCAATTATTGCACGCCATTCAGCTCGATTCTCGGAAATCGTCACGTGAAAAAGCGTTTACACATGGCGACTGTCTTCTTCGAATTAACACTTTAAATTGAATGAAAACGGAACATGATGGCTGCGGAAATTTTAAAATTTTTCAACATAGTTATCTTTTTCATGGGTTTCTAGGGTGCTCATTATCATCATTCATCATTTGAGCCGGAAGAAGTCCACTGCTGGACATAGGCCTCCCACCAAGTACCGCCACTTTGTTCAGGTCTGTGCTTCTCGCATCCAGCTGATTCTGGCCTTCACCAGTCATCGGTCCACATTCTGGGGGGCCTTCAAAATCAAAATCAAAAGTAATTTATTCAAACTAGGCTGAGAATCAGCACTTTTCGAACGTCTTCCAGCGCTACGTCTTCCGGTACGCGGTCGCCACTCCAGAACCTTTCGGCCCCATCGGCCATGTGTTTTGAGAAAATGTGCCCTACCCACTAACACTTAAGTTTGGCAATACTTCGGGCTATGTCGGTTACTTTAGATTGTTTACTAATAAAAATTAAATTAATTGTTGCATAATTGCTGTGTCTATCTGTCTACTCGTAAGTTTAAAAACGGGCATGTACAGGTGCAACGGATCTTCCACTACTGATAGGCCAATCAGACCAACAATGTCAGATGGGTAGACAATCTCTCCAACGTATACGGATTGGAGTGCGAGACGAGGCAAGGTGGTTTGACCTCTCCTATTAAGATCTTTAACCTGTACATTGATGACCTGCTAGCTGAGCTCAGCAGCACTCATGTCGGTTGCTCAATCGATAATGTTTGCATGAATAATATTAGCTACGCGGATGACATGGTGCTGCTGAGTCCAGCTGTCAATACAAAATGGGAGCTCTTACTGGTCTGTGAAAAGTGTGCCCATAAATATTTTCTTTTGTATAACTGCAAAAAGGTGAGTTCTTGGTCTTCAGGGCCTCTGGCAAGTGTCCGCCCTGTGCCCGCCATAAAACTGAATAGTGTTGAGCTGCGACACTGAAGATCTTGATGAACAAGTTGACATTGAAAAGGGTATTGGCGGTTAAAAGTATTATGATGTCACCCAGGTTCGATCGCTGCAGAAAACAGAGGGCCTAGACAAAGTGACATTCTATCAGCGATAACGATGATGTAAAGTTACATGGTGCGATGATGGAAAAGGCAAAAATGTAAAGGACTGACGACTGACAACTTATGCCATCGAAAAGCTTATGTACTATGTGAAGTTTATGTCAATTCTGTTGAAAGTCGTTGTGGAAATACGAAACGCTTTGGAAGCGATTGTCACTCTAGGGAGGCCCTCTGGTAAACCGTAAAGGTACTTTTTTAAGCTTACTGCCAAACTTTTTACACGAGTATGGGTCAGCTGTACTAAAAGTTCGATCAATGCCTTGCGTGTCCATAATAATGGTTTCAGGATGCTGCTAGGGCTACCCCGCTTTTGTAGCGCTTCGAGTATATTTGTGGAGGCTCGGGTTGATGGCTTCCATGCCATAAAGGTTGCGCAAGCGAACCGCCTCCCTACTAAGCAGAGTGCGGGGCAGCACTAACAGTATCCTTCGAGTAATTCCTGAGAGAGATGAGCAAGTCTCGTCACTCACTGGACGCCTGAAGGAGGACATCGCCGTCCAAGTAGACCACGGCGTAGGTGGTGTGACGATCTAATCATGTTTGCATGCGATATGGAAGGAAAAAGACACGATTTAAAAATTATAAATAAGACACGATATCCTAAGTCGATGTTTACGAGCGCACAGTGTTGTCCGAAAGAGAGCGCGCGCCGATTTCCGCTGGCTCTATAGGGTTGGTCACTCGTAGCTCCCTCTGGTCTAAAGTTGCAGCTAACAATGTATTGTAATTAAATAGAACGAAGTGTTATCACTTTATCAGCATTAAAAGCATTGTTCAGCATCAACATTCTCTTTGCTTTATTGAGCAACAAGCGCCAGTGTCTGGAGAGCCCCGATAGACAGAGCCGAGAGACGTGGAGGAGCTTTTACATTTTTTTTTCTTAATTATCTCAAAAACATAATCTATTAACAGAACATCCTAAATAATAAAAACAAACTAAAAATAGCAAAGCTTAACCCCTTAAACAAGAAATAGAAATATAACGGCATGAAAGTAAACGTTAAGATTTTAAAAATGAATTGCTTTTTCTTGGCGTAAACCGAGCCTTTTAAGCCATCTTTCATGATGTACTTCCTAACTCCTAAACACCAGAGAATCATGTATTCTCGCCAGTCCATTTTGCAGACATCAAAGTCAAATATTTCTTGGTCGACTGTCGAGAGGTTGTTGTAAAGATTCTCTGTGTTGTCGTCGATGAAATGCCAGTCGTGGACCGTGAAGTAGGATAAAGCCGTCGACATGTTGTACATTTTTCTGTATAGTTTCACGAATCTGTGGGAAAAAAAAGAAGATAATTAATTCACTACAAACCGACCTAATGCCTAATCAGCAGTGTCCTAGGTCGTGCGTTCGAACCCAGACAGGCACTTTACTTTATGTAGTTTATTTCATCAGCACTTCACCACGAAATTCAAAGACATGACGTGACATTCACCAACCCGCACTGGGCCCGCGTGCTGAGTCACAGCACTCCCTCTCACAGAGAGGAGGTCTATACACAGGGTGTTAGGGTAAACACCGTTATCCTTGAAGTGGTGAGTGTGCTTTGGTTTCATTTATAGAACGTAAAAACAATGGAAAAAAAAAACTTTTGTTTTTTAAAGAAAATCTATCTACATTTTACCACAAGAATATTTCACCGCGACGTGACCTGAGCGGCCGCGAGCGCAACCCCTCCCTCAGTAACTCAGTTGTTTCGCTAGCGAGCGAGCATCACAGGTTATGTGTAAAGTGTATTTATTCATGTGTTGTGTAGGTAGAAGACGGGTGGCGACCGTCACAGTTATTACCTACTACGTCTCTCGGGCGCGTATCCATGAATTTGCGGACGGTGTCGGTTGTTTTTACTGGGTCATTTATTTTTATATTTAAGTCAACTACCTATGGTTTGAGTGACAACGGTGTTTACCCTTACACGCTGTATCATAACATATATATATATTATATAATATGCTGTAACATATATATTATATGGAGCGACTGCTTATTTGATGTCCACAACCCAGATAATGGGTAATACGATACCCCTTGCTAATACTGCACACTAATTAAGTAACACACTTTCAATCAAATCTGAATGATTTTGAAGGATATTGCTAATTCATTGCTATAGTTATATGTTCGAAAAATTTGTCAGCTCACCAACGGAAATAACGCAATGAATGTTGTTGAACTGTCAAAATGAAACTGTAAGTGTGTTTCGCAATTATCCCACGGGTTGTCAGACGTTCGGTCGCCTGACTACCCGCAACATAAAAGTACCTAAATAACACACAATTACCTTCTCTCCTTTCCAAGAATGAAACATATTCCATCAACAATATATCCAGGTATCAGATGTAGCAGCCAAGAGTATATCCAGAACAAAGTAGTATTCTTTGTGCTCCAAACGAAATAGTACCCTACTGCTGCTGGCGAAGGGTAGTTATTTCTTACGACGTTTCTTGCCACTGCTTCGATGTCACCTGTAATAAGAAATTAAATAACATCACGCCTGTATTCTCAGAAGGAATAAGCAGGAATGTACACACACATTTTGCCAGTTAGGTACATACATTTTGTTTAAGGGCGAAATTCAAACTGAGTTCGCTGAAGTCCTGCTAGCTTTACTTTGCTAATTACTTATGAGTTTCATATGAATACGAACCTTATTCTTATTTACAAAGGCTTACTAACTGAATACATTCACAGCATGAACTAAATACATAAGGATATGTTTTATTTGATTATAAATAATTTTCATATTCATAAAGACGCGAACTTTCTTGTATTTCAACCCTACTCACCCCATAGGGTAGGATTCCTGGTCGTAGTCACAGTATAAATCCTCGGTTTCCCTCCAGCAGCAGTTCTCTTGGCCGTCTCCCAGGCCGCAGCTATGATGGCGTTGTTCACGTAGTCCACGGGCACCAGGCCGATACGGATGTCATCGTTGGAAATCATTGTGTGCATCAAGCCTACGCCGGCACCCAGGATCACCTGGAACAGTTTATATAGAGTATGTTAGAAGGCATCGAGGCTGACTTGCGCACGAAGGGTTCTGTACCATTATCTATAAAAACGGCACGTTTGTTGTATGGGAGCTCCCTTAAATATTTATTTTATTCTGTTTTTTAGTATTTGTTGTTATAGCGGCAACGGAATACATAATTTGTGAAATTTTAACTGTTTAACTATCACGGTTCATGTTATACAGCCTGGAGTCAGACGGACAGACAGACAGCGGAGTCTTAGTAATAGTTTCAATAATTATAATACCCTTTGGGTACGGAACCCTAAAAATAAAGATAAAAATAAATGTAAAAAAAAACCCAACTACGACAAATAGCCAACTAAAAAGGGTATAAAAAAGACATCAGGCAGTTGTCGTAGGAAGCAAAATTGCCTGTCTTCAATTTGATTTTTCATGAAATTGATAAGACTTAGGTGTAAAATAAAAATAGTATGAGTAACTACATGATATTTCCAAACTTTTTGTGGAACAGAAACACAAAATATTAAAATTTTCTCGATAAAAAAATATCACGAAGTTACCTCTAATTTTCACGTATTTTCGATTTGTACTTAAAATGCAAATGCCTATTATGATAAAAATTAGATGATTATATGTATTAAAACAAGGCAAAAAAAATTGTGTAGGCTTTTTTTTATTCCTTTTATTTTTGGTTTTATTACGAATCAAAGCTTGTAGGACTTACGACGTTCTTAGTTCGTGGAAGAAACCATCTTCCGTCGCACATTACGGGAACTTCAAGCATATTTTTGTTTCACAAATCAGTCGGCGTCGCTCTGTTGAGACGAGAGGACTACGCTCAAATTTTTAGCTGCGCTGAGATATTATTTATTTTCGTAATTTGTCACATTCCACAAAAGAAACTGAGACATAGAAAACATGAAAAAAACACTAAAACCACTTCCAAAACGAATATTACAAGTGTTATTGATTGATAAATAAATAAATACCGAGTCTAAATAAACATATAAAATTCAATGTTGATATTTGAAAACTCAAGCGCGTGGCTTTTGTGGACAGGATTATAATTATTCAATTTGTTACAGTTGTAATAGCAATCACGTCAATTGGTTTAAATAGGTTTTTATTTTTATATGAATTCTAATTTTATTATCATTAGTATTTTAGATAGATTATTTTCTATTTTGTGAATGTGAGAACATTGTAGGCTTATTGGACTGTAGATTTATTGAACATCTTCTATTTTTGTTAAGTACCTGGTACTTACTTGTTGAAAGGCCTACATTGTCCCCCCATGCCTACCAACTGTAATTTGAAAGTATTGTAAAAGCCAATTATTTTTAAAAGAGTAACCATGGAGTTTCTTGCCGGCTCTTCTCCATAGGAAACGACCAATTGGAACCGTACACCTAGCTTCTGACGTTTCATAAGTGCCCATGTAGGTTTATGTGAAATAAAATATTTTGATTTTTTGATTTCAAGATGACATACATTTTATTTGACAGATTTTTGACTGGTATAATAGCACGGAGTATATAAAGAAGTAGGTAAAACTAGCGCCATTGCTCTGTATTGCGGTGAATTTTCTTGCGGAGAAAATTTACAACATAGCCAACGAGCCCATTCCACGTTCATTTGAAAGTTCGCACTGGAGATTAAATCTTATTGCGATTTACTCAGGATCCAAATTCGTTTACTCCCACTTTTTTTGACAAACTTCTTGTAAGGTGACCCTTAGACGAACAATTGGAGCGACTGACCTAAATAAAACTTGTTTAGAATAATACCTTTATTCTTCGGTTATTGGTATAACGAACGAACTCGAACCGATTCCGTATGACTCCGGATTTTTAATTAGCTGTCAAATCATGTCTGTCCGTGATGTCTTGTTTATATCTCTTTAGTTGACTTTTTTGTCGTAGTTGGGTTTTAGTTTTTACCAGACTACGGCGAAGCAAAAAGGAGGGTTATGATTTTGACCGGTTTCTATGTATTTATCTATGTGTGTTCCCACATATCATCTTCTAAAAGACTCATCACAATTTGACAAATGAGGTATCGTTGGAAGCTTCTTGATCGTCCGCTGGTCATATGCTATATGAAGACACATTAAATTGAAAATGGCGCCCTCTAGGTGACATATCATGAACAACAAAATATTTTTTAATCATACCATGTTGAGTATCAAATGAAAGGTTTTAATTAGCACATTTCAAAAATATATATTATAACCCCAAAAAAAAGCAGCGACCATCAAGACGTATATTGCCATATGTTTATGTTAACGCGTGGGATGATAACTGCCGCTTCACGCGCCGCCGCACCGTAAACAGAAAAAACGTCAGACGCACCGCGTGACGCCACACTGCACGCGACGCGCCACGCCCCGCGTCTCCGTAAATGAGGCCTTTTTTTTTTTTTTTTTTTTGGCAACCCTTGCAGGCCGTAAATCAGGCCTAAAGTTATAATGCAACTTGGCATGTTTTCAAAGCTACAATTTCAACAGTTACAAAGAGGGACCATACTAAACTTTCTACTAAGGGACTAGTTATAACAAGCGCCCGAGACGCGCATTTTGTACGCTGCGTTTCGGGCGCTCAATAAAATTGTATGAATTCCTATGTAAGGAATTATATCAAGCGCTGCAGTCTAAGCGAGCGCCCATGCCGGGCGCCGTTAGGCCTGCACATGTCGCAACTTGCCACTCTCAACTTGCATCTCCGTTGTGCGATTTACAAATAAGACTGGGAGAAGGTATGCCGCGGGCATTGCTGCTGCGTGCGCCGCCGTGATGAAACGCCGCGTGTGACGCGGCTATGCCATTCGCGGGCTCCGCCGCAAAAAACGCTCCATTTCAAACAAACGCGTGTAAAATCGCGTCTCCGTAAACGCACTCATACAACGCCATATGTTTGAATTCAGTGCGAGCCGCGCCGCCCAAAGCCACGCGCGACTCCTCGCGTCTCCGTAAATGAAGCCTAACCGTGCCCTTGACGCTTGGACGCGAGTTCCTTTTTCACTATTTTTCCTTGTCATTTTCTCCGCATTAGTAATAAACTTAAAAGAAACACGGTTCAAAAGTTACTACAAAATGTGGAATCTTGTTGCGTTTGACGAGCGTCCAAAACGCGCCGGGCGCGCGCCCAAAACACAGCGCAGGTACTGAGCGCGTACCTCGGGCCCTTGTTATAATTAGTCCCTTTGGTACTTTGGCACCCATTTACATAGATGAATAGATGTCAATTCTTTTAGTGGTGAAGCCGACAATCCTACATTTATTTCTTTTGTACAGAACTCGGCCTCTTTTTCACATGTTTCAAATGTTTTCGAAGGGGATTGTTCGCGTTTGGCGCAGGAAAGGTTTTCATGACACATGCCATATTCGTTGCACAATACAGTGCAAAATTCATTATACGAATATTATTTTTTACTTGGGTATCACTTTGCACGATCCTCCAAAGAGAGAAATCCACGATATAGCATTATATTTATTACTTGGTAACACAGTTTTCCACAAAGACATTAGGTACAAATTGTACAGTCACGAGCAAAAATATGTATACACTCAGCAAAATTCAATAACGATTTTCTCGTGGAATTAAAATTGTAACTTTGAGATGATATTTTTTTCATAATAATAGGGGTTCCAAAATACTATATTCGTAATATCATAAAGTTACAATCAATACAGTAGGAGAAAATCACTTTTAAAAGTTGCTAAGTGTATACATATTAGTGCTCGTGACTGTACAAGGATCATAAATAAAATTTGGTAACATTTAAATTTGAACTTTTTCACGTCAACATTGAGTTTCTAGTTCCAAAACATGAACATGATCTATTGAAATTCGAATTCTATAAACGCCAGACGAAAAGTTTCTGCTGGCGGGAAGGCATTGTGTTTTGTTTTCGTCGTGTTTAATGAGAGGGGTAGGTAAGGGTTGCCCGGGTGAAATATGATTTTTTGCTGTCAAACTACTCCCCCTTAACGAGTAGCGAGTAGAGCTAGCAACTGAAAACAAGTTGGCGAGCAGCGAGCAGCGAGTGTACCTATAGCTTATTTATTCTGTGCCTATAGTCCCGATAGTTTTGTTGCTGGGCTAGCAGCGAGTGTCCGAGTGCGACGCGAAGGTTGATTGATCGCACCACTCGGTCGAATGCTGGTTGGTCTCTCGGCGTGAGTTCTGACCGCCAAGCGAACATACCTGAGGAACTGGCCGGCTTGTTTCCGCTTGCCGTCCTTGAGTTCAGAAAAGAAGATGCGCTTAGCTACCCTCTCGTCGGGCATCCTCACACAGCTGACGCGCATTAGAACCTAATAACTTAACTTAAAGATGACATTAGCTACTTACACCACTAGCTCCGTACACGTTAGACATATCGAGCCAGCCGGGATTAGGTTCTTTGTGAGCGCATATTACTGAAACAGAAAATTGATACATTATAGAATAAGGCAAGTACTTATTAAGTACTTTCTGGTTATGACCTTGACCTTGTATTTTATGACGTTCAGATCATTGTCAGAAAATATCAGAGTCCTCCCTTAATCATTAGGATCATAGCAGGACAATATTAGACGAAATGTAAAGTCTCAGGCGATTTTGTATCTTGAGCGGTGCAACTATAGGTGCAACTGTCACCTTGACCTACCCTTAAGAGGACCTGAAGCTAGTAGGTATTATAAACGTGAGTACTCACCGATAGCAGGTCTAACAACGCATAGAGGCAGGTCGTCACACATGGACCTGACCGTCTCTTCGGCGACTGCCTTCGCGAACGAATATGTGTTCGGCCAGTTCTTTATCAAACTGCAATTGAGAAAGTTCTGTTAAGTCGGACATGGCATGTGAGGCGGAGGAACGAGGAACATGTCGTGAGGATGTTGAGTAGGTATTAATGTCGCGGATGGCTATAAGAATAGGGGAAGACCAAAGAAACGATGGATGGATTGTGTGAAAAATTATACAGCATGTACTTAGAAAATACGAAAGTTATTAAGTGGGTACTAACCTCGGAGTAATATCGTTCAGCCTCTGCTCATCGACAGTCTCTGCCAGTCTGATGAGGGTCTCAGGGTCCACTGGACTCCGGTAGAAGTCCTCCAACACCTCGGTGTCAATCAGGTTCTCACATGCATGCGAATACGCTGTGGAAACGTGGACGTAGGACCTGGGGGGCAGAGGAAAGTATATTTATTATTAAGGAGCCGCTTCCGGTCTAGAACTAACACAGGCAATTTTTTCAGCAATAATGGCCCAATAACAATTGCTAGAGGTAGTGGCGCTATCTGGTTTAATTCCTAATAATTGCTCCCATTTCCGACATTACCTCTACATTCTGTTGCTAGTCAAAATCAAAAGCCCTTTATTCAAACTAGGCTGTGAATTTGCACTTTTCGAACGTCAAAATTACATAAGACAGTCCCTTATAGATGATTTAAAAAGTGAATTTATAATGCCAACACCTGCGCAAAATTACATTTGGGAAAAATATCTTAAGATCCGCATCCGCATATGCGAATATTTTATTTTATTTTATATATCTGGTTCACCAACGAATGTTTACACTAATAATATACATAAAAACTATTTTATAAACATGTAACAATGTAACACTCACTTATAGGTAAACACCACAAGCGCAATATTAAGCTAAGTGAGTAATCTAAATTTACAATACAGCATGTAAGGGTAAACACTCTTGTCATTCAAACCATGGGTAGTTGACTCAAATATAAAAATAAATGACCGAACACAACAAAAAAAAACGTTATTTTCATTAAAAGATTTTAAAAAGTTTCTATCTGACACCGTGCTTGCTAGCGAAACAGCTGACTGACTAAGGGAGGGATCGCGCTCGCTGCCGGTCAGGTCACATCCTGTAACCCCAGCCCGTGTTGAGACGCAAGTTCGTTGCCCTAGCGCATAGGGCAACGAACTTGCGTCTCTTGTGGTAAAAATTACATCTAAAAAAATTTAAAAAAATGTTGTAATTTTCCATTGATTTTACGTTCTATAAATGAAACCAAACCACTGGTTGCAAGGATAACGGTGTTTACCCTAACACCCTGTATAACTATAACTTCTTAATGATACATATGTACATAACATAGTAACTGTAATTAAACATCAAGTTAACACATATCGTACAGAAATTTCACAAACAGATATTTTAGCTTTGCTAGATTATCATGGTGTACATCAATTAAGTCGCTACAACTGTTTATGATTTGACAAAATCTGGCATATGGAGAGTTGGAGCCCAAAACTGTTCGGCGAAAGGGAGGACAGAGTGGAGTGATGGAGCTGCGTGGGATTCTTGAAGGCGCACGGAACTTACAAAGGGCTAGCAGTCTAGGGCACAGAATTTTATTTTTTTAAATTTTGCTCTTAAATAAAGCGTCGTTAAATCTCCTCCGTATATCTAAACTGCACATGGTAAAATGTTTTAATCTTTCTCTGTAAGAGGGCTTTCTTCTGGCTATGCCACTCGAGTACGCTAAGTGCCAAAGGAAGCGCTTTTGAACACGCTCAATACGCAAATTATGTACAGCATAGTGTGGTCGCCAAACCACACTATAGTACTCCAATCTACTCCTAACTAAACTGTTATATAAAATTATTTTAGTTTTAAAACGGAATGTCCTACAGTTTCTTATTACAAAGCCTAGCATTTTGGAAGATGTCTTTATAATGTTGTCTAAATGGGGGAGGAAAGTTAGTTTTTTATCAAACAGAACTCCAAGATCTCGTATATTATCTACTTCTTTTATTACTTCTGAATTAATTTGATACTTAGAATGTATTATGCTTTTTTTTCTTGTATATTTAACATGATAACATTTCTTCGTATTTAAACACATTTCATTATTACAACACCATTCAATCAGCCTATTAAGATCCATCTGTAAAAGCATTGCGTCTTCAGCAGATTTCACTACTCTGACAAATTTTAAGTCATCTGCATACATAAAAATTTCGGAGTTTCGGAAACACACCGGTATGTCATTTATAAAATAAATAAATAAAATTGGCCTAAGGTGTGAACCTTGTGGAACGCCTGAAGAAATCTTATAAACAGTAGACTGAAAACCATTAACCACTACGAAAAAAGTTCTATCCGTTAAATATGAACTCAACCAATTCAACTAAGTTCCAGTAATGCCATAAGCGCTCAACTTATGTATTAATATTTTGGGACAAATTTTATCGAACGCTTTACTAAAGTCGGTGTAAATAACGTCTGCTTGGTGACCCGAGTCAATAGTTTTAATTAGCAGTTCAGTGAATGGTACTAGGTTGTCTAGGTGGAAATATGAACCTTCAAATATCTGCATTCGCATCTGATGTAAAAAAATTAGCATCCGCAAAATCCCTGGTAGTTGGTATCGACCTCATTTAAGATAATAAAACTATAAACTCTAAGCAGTAACGTGAAATGCTGAAAAGCGGTGTGGCTTTTTTTTGTGTGTCTATTTAGATGCAGTGTTATGACGGAGTTTATTAAGGCTAATTCTTCATCATCATCATCGTCATTTCAGCTGAAAGACGTCCACTGCTGGACATTGAGAATACTGTTGGTGCTGCCGCGAACACGTCAAATGAGGGATGCATATGTTTCTCTAATAATGGCGGCAAAACCATCAATGTTATTATCCCCAAATATCTCTGACGCACTAGAATGCCACGGCAGCCGCAGCAGAACACGTAGGTCGCTGTATGTCCGTTGGGTGAAAGATAATCCATTGATTCAGGCGTGACTTTGCGGTTATCGCACTGATAACGATCCAAGCCGATTAGCGCCGAGCAGCAATTCTATATAAATGGGGGGTGACGGGCGATTTGATTCAGCCTGGCTGGAGGCCCTGAGCTTTGCCTTATGGAAAGTCCGGTTACGTAGTCATGATTTCAGAAATCAACTACGAGATGCACTAGTCAAAAAAAAAAAAACCTTGCCTCCAGCGCTCGGTGTGGTAAAACGTCGTGGTCTGGTTTGCAATGGGTCAATCGTCATCCTGAGGATGCCTCGTTGAGAGGTGAAACACGTGTCGATTTCTTACAGGGTTTTTATGACTCTTGAAGAATAGTTAAGCGGAATAGGTTACTAAATATATCCACGTCTATTGTATTTTTCCGCTGGGTGAAGTCAACCCACAGGCTACACGGGTAGAAGGATTGAAAGTAAGCTTTGAAAGCGTAACTTTAACTGCCCTGCCTTTTTACTTTAATGGATTAAAATGATTTATGTAATACAATAGTAACATCAACTCACTTAAGTTGCTTGCAAGCCTTGCCCAGTACGAGAGCCTCCCTCGCTCCTCGCACGTTGATCATAGTAGCCACTCGGAGAGACTCGTCGAAACGCGTCGTCGCCGCCATGTGGTAGATTATGTTCACCTGGAACGTAAACATAACTTACCTGTGTTTTCCAAAGGGGTGGCAGAGGTTCAAAGTCAAACCATTTATTTCAAATAAGCACATAAAAGGCACTTTTGAACGTCAAAATTAAACAGAAAATAGAATTGATTGCTCCTTCCAAAAGTTGGTTTCATAAGGAGAATGGGTGGGATGGGAAGAAGGGAAACTTAGTACGTATGCATATAGGGTTTGAGTCTATCTAGAGATGGGTCCATCAACAATTCAGCATAGCTACGAGTATGTACACAACCATTCGATACGCTTCCGTGTCGAATCGAACATCAATCAATGTTACCTATCGAAGGATTCCTCTACGCGCTGTTCACAAACCAAAAACCCGAAAATTTTGTCACTTTGAATCAAATACACGACCGCTACTCTGCCGACAGCTGTTTGCCATTGGGGGCAGAGCAATCAAAATGTGCCATTTCCAACACGAGAGCCCGTCGAATGCTTGTGAATAGGTAACCAGAAGTCCCATGGTAGATACCAACCTCTTCAGTGATCATGTTCAGGAGTCCCATGGTAGATACTAACCTCTTCAGTGATCATGTTCAGGAGTCCCATGGTAGATACTAACCTCTTCAGTGATCATGTTCAGGAGTACCATGGTAGATACTAACCTCTTCAGTGATCATGTTCAGGAGTACCATGGTAGATACTAACCTCTTCAGTGATCATGTTCAGGAGTCCCATGGTAGATACTAACCTCTTCAGTGATCATGTTCAGGAGTCCCATGGTAGATACTAACCACTTCAGTGATCATGTTCAGGAGTCCCATGGTAGATACTAACCTCTTCAGTGACCATGTTCAGGAGTACCATGGTAGATACTAACCTCTTCAGTGATCATGTTCCAGTCCTTCTCGCTCAGCCCCAGTCTAAGGTCGGCCACGTCTCCTGCTACTGGCACGATCTTCTCTCCGAAGTTTGGTAGTTTCTCTTTAATCATGTCGTACACCTGGAAATTATAATATAGTTATCATCATCATCTACCTAACCTGTTCCCAAATATGTTGCGGTCTGCTTCCAGTCTAACCAGATGCAGCTGAATACCAGTGTTTTATATGAGGCGACTGCCTATCTAACACAACTTAGTTACTGGGTCGCACGAGTAGGTTTTAAAGAAGTATTTGCCCGTGAGTCCGTAATTAGAAAGTAAGTCTGTATATTGGGGCTCGAACATGAATGCAGTACAGTACAAATAATGTTTATATTCGTCTATAGTGCTTACTTTATTTAGAAAAGTCAAAATACAGTCTCTGAATCTTTCCCTAAGTAGCCGAAGGCGATGGCGGGAGGTGCTGCGCAAAACTATGAAGTTTTAATTAAGGATTCTTCTACCCACAGAGGCCACAGAGTTATTTTACATAAGGGTTAGGTATTAAGTAAGAGTAAATGATACTTACAGGATCCTGTAGCATTTCACTCAGCCTCTGTTCGATGGGTTTCCCCTTCTTAGGCCTCAACAAGACGAAGACTTTCGAGATCTGCGTCGCTCTACAAGTTAATAATATTGAATTAGAACGAAGGTATTTATTTGACATTATCCTCATCATCAGCCTATCCATTAAAGGACCATAGATGTGACTTGCAATATCTATTTAGCCGTGCTATCTACGTCGCGTCTCTCCAATGGAACTTTATTTCAATCAATCTTCATTTATTCTTACGCAGCTGCAACCAGCCCTGACGTCGTCCTACCTGACGTTGGTCGTTTCACGGTCGTGGAGACCGAGAACATGTCAAAACGGTGACAGGTTTCACAGCTAGGTAGGCTGGTCTATTGCCACTTCAGCTTGTTTAGGTATTCAGTAGGCTGTGTCAACTACTTAGGTTCTCTGCCGAATCACCTCATGCTGGATTCAATCCTTCAGAAAGACTCCAAGCATACCACTTCCATACGGAGAGACTTAAAATTATATTTGACTGACATACATTGACTAACCTATAGTGAAGCTCAAGTGGATGAAACGAGCTAAGTTATATCCTCACCTGAAGAGTTTCTCGATGAGCTGCTTGCCGAGGAAGCCGGAGCCGCCCGTCACGAACACGGCGGCGCCGCGGTAGAACTGCTGCACGGCAGAGTCTCCGCGATCCGTCGCTTCGTGCATCGCCTTGTGACGAAGCAGGAGCCTGGCTTCGAACTCCTGGGCAGGATCCATAGGTTCTATTTCCACCATGGTTCCGGTAAACCTTGGAAAAGTAAACTAGACCGGTCAGAGACACCGTGTCCTGTCCCTCACAACTCGCACTCTCTCGCTCAACGCTCTCTTGGACGCTAAATCTGACTATGATGTGTCGAGTCGTTCCATTCTAATACCAAAAACTAATACCACTGGTATTTGTCTCAATTCATTTTTATTTTCTATTCCGAACGGATACCATTGTTTAAACTAATACCAAAACCAGTTCGAAGATATAAGGTACAGTCAGTGAAAATGCTTTGTATGTAATTTCATTTTTCGAAAATGTGAACGATCAATCTACTCATGAGTTGGGAAAGTTTACGAACAATATATTAAGTGATAATGAAAAATGTCAAATTCTTGATAAGTATGGGGCCTTCAGAGGCTTTTCTGAAAGACGCCTACCAGAATAATTAAATGAAAAAACGAATATTATGCATTTTGCCCAAAGATCGGCCATTCCAAATGTTAATGTACACTATTGTGATAATAACATAGACAAAGTTGACACAACCCAATTTGTTGGAGTAACTATAGACAGTAAATTAGATTGGAAAGCACATACGTTACGTACATACCTTAAGCAAAAAAATCAGTAATTCCACATAATTGCCCTGTACAAATTAGCCCCTATGTTAAATGTTGATACGCTGCTCACTGCTTATCATGGCTTAGTGTCCTCTAAATTGAGATATGGAATAATCTTTTGGGGCAATTCAACAAATAAGAATGTCATTTTTAAAACCCAAAAGCCTTAGAACTATGTTTGCACTTCATGTGACTGAGAGCTGCAAACCATTTTTCAAAAAATATAAAATATTAACCCTTCCATCCATGTACATTTTAGAAACAATTATGTTTGTCAAATCAAACCCAAATCTGTTCCCCGATTATCAGATAAAGTAATCCGAAATAGACGCGATAATAGCAAACTTTGCATTCCTAGATCCAGGACAGCTCTACTGCGTAAAAGTATATTCTGTATGGCGCTCTTTGTATAATGCGTTGCCAAAATATTGGAGGGAATATACAACAGAAAAATTAAAAAGAAGGTTAAAAAGCCTTCTTTTAGAAAAAGCCTATTATAGCACTAACGAATTTCTGAATGATAAATTAATCTAATTTGTCTCCTAATTACTTTGACATTGACTAATTTTATTATTCTATTATGAGATGATTTGATGACACTATTCTGTAGGACATTTTAATTTCTAGATTTTAATTTGCATTTTTTTATTAATTAAATGGATTTGTAATTATTTGATGTTTAAGTAACCTACCTAATAACCTACTTATTTATATTTGTACGCCGTTAAGGCAAAATATGACTGTGATAATTTAATTGTAACATCTTGCATGCCATGTGTGTGTATACTCATGTTTTGAACAAATAAATGATCTTTATCTTTTAATAACATAAGGTGTTTTTCATAAGCAACTACTTCCAGTTAATTTCTGTTTTCCTGATAGTTATAATAGGTATAGGACATTACAGTTATAGGTAAGGTATAGGACAGTTTAAAGACTTCTATCGATATAGTGAATAATAACGAATACTTTATATTCCTCTTTGTGTGTAATCGTTGGTTGTTGTGCAACTTAGTGAGATTGTTTAGGCGCCTATTTTCTTTTCATTTCTGTCACTCTGGTACTTTTCAAAACAACAAATTATTCAATTTCAAAACCTGTATTTTTACCATTATTGAGTTAAATAGTAAGTCGCTTAAGCACCTAGTTCCAGTTCATTTCTGCTTTCCTGGTAGTTTGAATAACTAGACAATTAGGACAGTTAAATTTTAAAACGTCTATCGATATCATTTGTTACGAATCCGTCATGCTCTTCACTATGTTTCATCGTGGATGCGTTTCGAGGTATACTTTAGTGGCGCTTCATCGGTTGCATTTCATAGTAATTGCGCTTCGAGGAATACCCCAAAAGAAGTAGCAAGATGATTCGCTTAAACTAATCCTACCTATACCTTTGTAAAAATATTGGAATGAAGTGTATTTGGATAGTATTTTATTACGATCACATTAGAAAACTATTAGAAAACAAATTTAATTTGATTAGGATTGACGGAGCTGACTGTACCAAATTCAAGTTGTAGGTATTCGTTTGCACATTAAAATTAATTATTTAAAAAGTGGTATCGGTTCGGAATAGAAAATGAATATGAGTTCCAACAAATACCAGTGGTATTAGTTTTTGGTATTAGAATGGAATAACTCGATGTGTCTGCGGATGAATGGCCGTATGTAGAATGTTGTACCTACATATGTCATCATCATCTGCCTTACCTTTTCCAAACTATGTTGTATTTATTACAGTATTTTACTTGGAGCCTATCTGACCTCCACAACCCAGTTACTGGATAACACGATACTCCTTGGCAAGGCTGGTTGTCAGACTTTCGGGCTTCTGACTACTCGTAACTGTCGTTTTGTGAAATAATATTCTTACCTATGTCTTTTACTTATGTAGTTATTTAATAATAATACCCGCCTAATAATGTCCCACCGCTGGGCAAAGTCCTCTTCTCATACAGAGAAGGGACAAGCATTGATCACCACGCTTGCCTATCGGGTTGGCGATTTAGGACTTATTTATTTATAAACTTTATGTCCAGGTTTCCTCACCTTTTCCTTCACCGATTTCAGTAATGTCCAAGATAAACAAAGAAAGCACATTTATTATAATTATGAATTGGAAATACACCGCTTGATGACATTTAAACTTACCAAGTTAAATGGTACTGCAGTTAGCACTGGGTAAAAAAACTATTACCACTATTCTTTCAACCACTGGTTTTAGTATAGCTAACAACAATTATTGAAACATGATTAGACAAAACCATCAAAATATATAAATTAATTAATTAATTATTCCACAATTATACGGGTGAATATTTGAAGATAGACATATTCAGGATTCGAAAATTAAGTTCAAATAATGCTTCCAATTACAACTTTTATGAATTTAACGTAAAGTTTATAGTGCAGATTAGCTAAATAAATCAAACGCACAGTATTTGAACTTCAATATAGGTCTGAATCTGAAGCTGAAAATTTTCGTCGAACGGTGATGATATATGAAACACACGGTAATTAGTGTTTAAAAATGGTAATTATACTTCGTGATTGGTAATTGTAAATAAAATGAATAATTTACTTAAATCACATACTTTATTTATTATTTAGGTTACTTATTAAATGGCATCAAACTTAGCTATTATATCGACTTGACTGTATAAAAAAAAACTCAAAAATCAACCGGTTTTGCTAAAATTCAATAATATTATTTGTCTAGTAATTTAAATAAAATCAACTAGAACACTGGTTCAAAACTTAGTGTAAATAGAATTCAGACCTACATATACAAGTTCCATCTAAGATATTTCTTAAACTCGATGAGATCTTATACAAAAACTTGAGAATATTTAGGTATGCTTAAATCCGAATCAGTCTCACTTTCATGACCAGAAACCGCGCATGTAGTAGTACACATAACATAAACAGACTAAAAACTTTTTCAAAAAAAAAAAACTACCGACTTCCAAAAAAAAGACTAAAAAAGTGAAATATAACTTTAATTTCGGACGTCGGTGTCTTTGCTTTTCAATTGACTTAATTTAAAAAAATAAGTAAAATATCAATAATATAAACAAGTTTTCAAAATAAAAACAATACCTAATAATTATCATTCTAGTAGGTAATCTAAATAAAATCAACTAAAACATTGCTTCAAAACTCTGTGTAAATAGAACTCAGCCAGCTTCATACAAATGTAATATTTCCTCCTTCGATTGCTAATTTTTCCGAAACTGTTGTTTCGGAAAAATTAGCAACATTTTTCACTCTGAAAAAAAAATAAGTTAGTGGCTCAGACCAAATGTTAGTGGTAGGTGGGTAGTCAGTATGTAAGTTTATTTTATTGCGGAGGTGTCAGTTCACATCGAACGATAAACAATCGATCACTTCGCCCTTGGGCTGGCCTAGCGAAGTAAGAAGTTTCAGTATTAATAAGAAGCCAGCTTATACTGGTGCTAATTACCATTTTCAATTTCTCATTACCGTTCGCCAAAATACGAACGGGAAAAATGGTAATTATATAAACGGTAATTAGATTTTTGTACACTCTCTCACATTATACGTTCTTTCTGGAACTTAATAACTTGGGAACTTAATCAAAGCAAAGAGTATCCTATGGCGACTATAACAGTGCATAAAAAGGATAAATAAGAATAATAGACTTACCACGGGCAACTCGAACGGTAAGGAGATTTTTGTTTGCCAAACACGATTTCTGGGCGATTAAGGTACGCTACAGTTGGCGCCAAAACACTCTTTGATGCGAGACCTGCACCAGTCGTGACGTGGAACAGAGCGCGACCGCTGAGTTACTCTTTCAGATACCAATAAACTACGCGGTACAAAATAATCCTGCGACTATTTGAACAAATGGTAGTGAGCATGAAGTGTTGGGACAATTTTCAAAGTCGTTAAAAGTTACCTAAAAGTGTTCTTTAATGTGTATAGTTTTGCTAATTGGTAAAACATGTCGTGTACTATCTAAAATACTACAAAAAAATACGATCTTTAGGGTTTATTTATAACCTTTCGAGCATGAACTGCTAAAATTTGGAAATTGGGACACGAATGGTGATGAGATTTGAGGAACGTTTATGAATATAACATATTTGTTTATAACAATAGGAATATGTTATGTCCATCTGTATATAGTGCTGGACCTATGTTTTACGGGAAATAAACAAAAACATAACTTTATATCTCACTAAGTAGTTATTTGGGGAGGGCCGCGTAATATGCATATGTTCAAAGAATCACCCATACAGGACGTTTGGTAGAACGTCCTATAACATTTTTTTGAGAAATAGTGAGTGTCATTTGTTGGTAGGTACAAAATTGTATTATTTTTTATTTTTATAATGAAATTTAACATTTAAATTGTCGTACTTTAACACCATTTTAAGACTAGAAACACAACATTTAGTAATTATCTAGAACCAATTGTATGTATACAGGGTGTAAGGGACAGACCTCCGCAGACCGATGGTATAAATTCCGCTTATCATACTAAGACGATCGGTACATGAAATTATTTCAGAAACGTTATGGAAATCCAATAAACCTGATTTGTATTATTACTTTACGCGCAATGTATCGTTACCGTGGCAAAATCCGCGTAGCCGCTCTCTCCGTGTGGGGCGGGGCGCGCTCAAGTATTTTAATATCCATTGCTGACTTTTTGATTTTAGCTGTTTTATTTACATAAATGGAGTGCTGAGTACAGAGAATGTAATTTTATAATGAAATAAAGGAATAGTAACATAAATAAATAAAGATAAAACGGTAAAAAAATTAAAAGTTTCCCGAGAAAATTTCCAGTGGAATATGATTCAAAATAAGGAGCTGAATGGTCCCTGTTAATTTGCGGAGGGCTGTCCCTTACACCCTGTATTAAATGTGTATTGCAAATATTATAACACCAAAAGTTAGGTAATAAAATATGTTCTATTACAACCACAAGAAAAATATATGACGACATTAAAAAAACATAATTATCTCAATTAGCGTGCCACTTAAAACATAGCGTACCTTCGGTGCAACAAAGTCACAACAGCTCATTTTTTATTTTACTATTTGTGACTTTGTTGCACCGAAACAAAAGTCAAAACTGCTCATTTTTAATTTACTATTTGTGACTTTGTTGCACCGAAGGTGCGATAGTATCTATGGGTGAAAATGTATAGGATACGAATCCTAGGGGGATTCGTATCCTATACATTTTCATTCCTAAAAAAATTGTGTCGGTCTTTTTACCAAACACCCTGTATTCATTGGATATTAGGTGACTCTACAAGTTTTTTAATAAATTTACGTTAATTGCCGGGTTTTAGGCGTTTGATTTTTAGAGTTCCGTAACCGAAGGATGCCATATGGAACCTTATTACTAAGGCTCCGCTGTCCGCCTGTCTGTCAGTAAGCCGGTCCTCTTAAGGTTGATGTTTGTTGTTCAGTTGAAAGGACATGACCAGTTCCTGCATTCGAATTCGGGAACTTGTGCAGGATTGCAGTAAATACACTAAGATTTAAAAATAAAGATCTAATTTATCATGGATAAATTATTCCGAATAAAGCCAAGGTTAAAATATCTGCATAAACAGTATTTTAATTGCTTCCGCTTTTCTTTTAGAGTGCGTTTCATCAAATAGTTCCTATGCCGTAATGTTGGTTCCACTGTTGTAGGACGAACATTTGTACGTTACGGCGCCACCTAATAGATCCGTTGTTAAAGTGCCAACATTACGGCATAGGAACTATAATGATGAATCGTACTCTATAAGTACTTTCCGAATTTGACGTTCCATTGTATCTATAACCATCCGGTAACCATAATAAGCTACACATAGTATAGGAAAAATAAACTAAGAACGAGTTATTTTCGATCAAGAGAATAAATGACATGGAATATAATTATAATGCATGTTTTGTTTATAATTAATTTGATTTATTTACATGCCTACAGGTTAGGTTTGTATTGATATTTGTGAAGATCGAACACCATATAATAGGTAATCACTGTGTATAAAGGACTGCTATTTCTTTGACAATGTATCTGACATTAGTGGCGGGATCAAAGGCAATATTAAGGGAGCAATCTTTTCCATAAAATACCCAATTAATCGATTCGAGTCAAAGCATGAAAAATCGATTCACAAAAAATATATTTCTGAATTGATAATTTATTATACCCTTTGTAACTGTGTTTGTTTAATAATAACATAAAATAACATCACGCTTCTAATCCCTGAAGGGAGAGGTGTACCTATACACCCTCATTTCCTCGTATGTTGTAAGTCCCGTGCAATAGGGGGCGAGCCTATTGCCATCAACCGGGCAAAAATCCGGACTACACTTGCTACTGAGATATTCCAGATGGACAAACCCAATAACACTTTGCCTGACCCGGGAATCGCAGCCAGGACCTCATGCTCAGGTCCTGGGTGCGATTCCCGGGTAGGTACAGCGCTACAGCGCTTGTGACCTGTGAAGAATATTTAATAATATTTGTTATAAATTAAATTCACTATACAATCCAATCGTATTCTTATTTAATTTTCCAAAGATTGTTAGAACAGTTATGTTTTTCTCGTTACTATGGTAATACAACCAGTCATAAAGACCTTTAAGGAGTATGCATAAGTAGTACAATCTTTACACCCACACTTCTTTTAAGAATTTGCTTGAAGACCAATTCCACGAGAGAGGTCGTTAAATCTTGGTCCGTATAGAGGTTTTGTAAACATGTCTGCTAGTTGCACTTGTGCTGCAACTTGCTTAACAACTAGTTCTCCTTTTGATACACATTCTCTAATGTAGAAGTGCCTTAAACTGATATGCTTTGTTCGCCGGTGAAACTCATATGGCGGATTATTTGATAATTTCACACCAGACTCATTATCAATACATAGTGTAACTTTTAAAGATTCTGTGTTGGATAGATCTGCCAAAAGTTTTTCCAACCACACTATTTCTTGTGTGGTCTCGCTTGCTGCTACTAGTTCGGCCTCTGTCGTTGACAGAGCAACTGAAGTCTGTTTCTGACTCTTCCAGGCAATAGCAGTGCCGGCATAAAGGCACACCATGCCCGTGGTAGAGTGCCCAGTCTCTGGATCTCCTCCATGATCAGCATCTGAGTAGCACATTAAGTCATCTGCTCTGGATTTACTCATTGGATAAAATGTTAGACCTTTATCGAGAGTTCCCTTAAGAAAGCGTAGAATACGCTTTACAGCCACAATATCCTCCTTACTAGGTTTTTCTAAATGCCTTGATGCGACAGACACTGCATAACAGATGTCGGGTCTCGTTGCGACCATCAGGTAAGTCAGTGCTCCGACACAATTTCGATATGGAAATTTCATGTCTACATTTCCATTACTCTCTTCCATTTTTGGCATCTTAATTGTCGGAGATGTAACTGGTTTGCAGTTTTCCATGTCAAATCGTTTTAGGACCTTCTTAGCGTAGGCTGTTTGTCTTAAGTTTATTGATCCGTCTTGGTTTTTATTTATTTCCATACCAAGAAAATATGACGCTGGCTTCGTGGTTATTTTGAAGTTTCTTTCAAGTTCATGTAAAAACTCTTGACCAGCGCTGTCAGTGGAAGCTACCAAGCCGTCATCAACATACAGTCCTACAATAACTTTTGAGTTTCCCTTGATTCTTACATACAAGCAAGGATCTGCCTCACTTCTCTGAAATTGGGCGTCTATCAGAAATGTATGTATGCACTCATTCCAGCATCGAGGCGCCTGTTTTAAGCCGTAGAGGCTTCTCAAAAGTCGACATACTTTTCCTTTAGGTACATCAAGTCCATTCGGTGGTGCCATATAAATCTCTTCTTCCACTGTACCGTTTAGGAATGCAGTTGTGACATCGAATTGTTGTAAATTCAGATTTTCATTAGCTGCAATTCCCAGTATAGCTCTGATAGTTGTAAGTCGTGCAACTGGACCGAAGGTTTTATCATAGTCAATACCTTCGCGTTGGGAGAAACCTTTGATGACTAGTCTCGCCTTGTAACGTTCTATGGTTCCATCAGGGTTTCTCTTTATTTTGTATATCCATTTGCTTGGTAGAGCTTTTCTACCTTTTGGTAGTACGGCAAGTTCCCAGGTATTATTTTCCTTAAGTGAATTCATCTCGTTTTGCATAGCTTCTTCCCATTTTTCTCTATTTTCAGATGACATTGCTTCATTATATGTTTTGGGCTCAGTATTGTTGACTTCCAGCTCTGCCACCGCGTTCATAACAAAATCATCAAAACGTATTGGCTTGCGTATTAATGATTGATCACGCAAAGTTCTAGTTTCTGTTCGCTCTTCGGTGACTTCATTCTGAGGTGGCAGTAGTAGTTCTTCTTCTTCTGCGGAATGAATTTCATTTTCTTCAGAAATTGAATTATCATTAGTTCCTGTTTGCATTTCTGCTTCAGCCCAGACGTCTTCTTCTCTTTCGTGATTTTCTTGTATGTCTCTATTTATATTTTGTTCTAGAAATTCAATCTCGACATATTCTTTTTCTTTTCTTGTTTCATCTGTATTATTTTTACGAGAATTCTCTCCTTCCTTTATGTTGTAGTAGAATTTCTGCATTATGTTTACATTTTTGGTTACAATCACTTTTTGCTTTGATGGTATCCAAATCCGGAAAGCCTTGGATATTTCGGAGTATCCAATGAAGACTCCAAGTATTGCTTTAGCGTCAAACTTATTTAAATTTTGTCTTCCTTTTAAAAGAACGAACGCCTTTGCTCCAAATCTATTAAAGTGCGCAACACATGGTTTTCTGCCAACCCATTTTTCAAATGGTGTTGCATTTCCAATTCTGTTGTTTGGACTTCTGTTTGACAGGTAGTTTGCTGTGTAGATGGCTTCGCCCCACAAATACATCGGTGCGTTAGACTCAATCATTAGACTTCTTGCCTTTTCCAGTAAAGTTCTGTTTTTCCTTTCCGCAATTCCGTTTTGATGCGGTGTATAAGGTGCAGATAATCTTCTGGTTATGCCATTTTCTTTTAAGAAATTGTTGAACTCATTGTTACAATATTCCGTGCCGTTGTCGGATTGTAGGCATTTAATTTTCTTTTCCATGAGGTTCTCTACTTCTGCTTTATAGACCTTGAACATATTTATGACTTCATTTTTAGTCTTTATGCAATATACTCGGCTATATCTAGTGAAGTCGTCAATAAATGTGACAAAATATTTGTTTCCGGCACAAGAAGCTTTTGGTATCGGGCCACACACATCACTGTGTATAATCTGAAGTGGTTCAGAAGTGCGAGGCTCAGTACTTGGTTTCCCGATCGTAGCTTTCATTTTAGCTTTAATGCAGACTTCACATTCTTCCAGTTGTTCATCTATTTTGAAATCAAGCCCAATCAAGCTTTCATTCTTAAGTGCTAGTTTCATATCCTTATAGTTCATATGTCCCAGCTTTGAATGCCATTCAGAAATATTATTATTTTGAACATAATTGGCTTTTTCATCTTTTGCGTTTATCACATTCTTGGGAAAAATCGCATAGAGACCGTCTTCAGTTCTTCTTGCTTTCATCACAATGCCATATTTTGGATTTTTTACCGTAGCTTCATCCTTTTTGAAGAGTACTGTATTACCAGCATCTGTTATCTTCCCAATAGATAGAAGATTAGTACAAAGGTCTGGAATGAACAGCGTATTGTGTAGATATACTTCTTTATTTGTATTTAATAAGAGATCAACTCTTCCTTTTCCCAGTATGTTTGTATTGTGATCTTTAGATGCTAATTTCAGTGTTTTATTCGTTTGTTCTATTTCATTGAAATATTCTTTGCTGTAGCACATATGTGATGTGCATCCACTATCCAAAATCCATTGTTTCTGGAATACTTCATTATTTGCTAATAAAGCTAGGCTATTGAATTCCTTTTGGTTATCTCTATTCCCTTTATAGTTGGGATTATTATTATTTTTGTTCTTATTTTTGTAATTTTTCCAGCAGTTCTTAGTCATATGCCCCTTTTTGTTGCATATTTTGCAGTATAAATTTGTTTTTGCATAGAACGATTCTTGTTCGCTTAGGCTTGTACTCGGATGGGTTCCTTGAGTGTTTTTCCGCGCTTGGAATTCCTCTATGATTTTTATTTTTAGTTCATCCGGTTTTGGAAGGTTATCACGGGATTCAATTGCAACTCTGAAGGTTTCAAATTCTGAGGAAAGGCTGTACAGCATCATAATACTTAACAAATCTTCATGAACGGTGACATTCATTTCTTCTAGTTTGTCTACAACATCCATAAAGATGTTTAAATGTTCCCTGATGTCATTACCTTTCTCATATTTTGTTAAGATTAATTGTTTCAGTAGTGTTGCTTTTCTCGCCGGACCTTTGCTGGCGTAAGTTTCGTTCAGTTTTTTCCAAATTTCATAAGCCGTTTTGCAGTTTTTAATTTGTTTTAATTCGGATGGCGAAATTATAAGGATTAATTCGCTGATGGCCAGCAGGTTGCCATCAATGTCTGGCTCACTTGCTTTTTCAAATTCTATTTTCTTTTCTGCATATTTCCATAGTTTTGTTTTAACTAAAACGGCTTTGGCTTGGATTGCCCATGTGTCGTAATTTTCTTTATTTAGGCTTTCTATTCTGTTCGACATCTTTTTACATTATGAACCATGAATCATACGAACCACGCTCTGCTACCATGTGAAGAATATTTAATAATATTTGTTATAAATAAAATTCACTATACAATCCAATCGTATTCTTATTTAATTTTCCAAAGATTGTTAGAACAGTTATGTTTTTCTCGTTACTATGGTAATACAACCAGTCATAAAGACCTTTAAGGAGTATGCATAAGTAGTACAATCTTTACATGACCACTAGACCAACGAGGCAGTCAAATAATTTCGATTTTAGTGTTCGGGAAAAAATCGAGTATCGTTTATCGATCTCAGATCGCCATTCACCATCCCTACTTGCACATCCGATCTTGGCGTCACGTTGTGTTTACAGTTCGTTGTGTACTGTTGATTTTTGTGTTCTATTTCTAAAGACCATTGCTATTCTTTATGAACTGATATCTTCAAAGCCTGATTACCATTGCTATATAAAAAGGATTCATCGTTTTGCTCTACAATTCGATTAAATGAATATTATGATGAGGTGCATAAACTGTGGCATATTTCGTAAGGCGGATTCAAAGGCGTATTATTTCAATGCCAACCTTACCCCTGCAAGCGAGACTTGTCCGGTGGTTAAATAATCAGGTATGTACTTAAACTACATTGGAACAATACTATTTAACAACAAGACAGCAGGTATAAAGTCTGACACAGCGGTTCGATTGCATGTGAGCCAGCAAAACTTAATAAAGCAGCGTTTATTTGGGGAAAGGGTGGCAACGCATCAGCAAAAACCCTGCTATGGGCGGCGGTGATTGCCTAATTCCCGTAACTAAAAACGTTCAAATTCAAGTCGCAATCTCATCTCAGCGACAATTAATGTCAAAAACTTGTCTTAAACTCGATAACCACAACGCCTAGCGCCATCTCATATCGAAAAGCAGAGTTATTTAGTGAATACTTATCTTTATTTTTCTCAGTTTCCTGATCTTTTAGACTCGTGAAACTTTTTTATCTGGAAACTGTAGAATACAACAATTGCAAAAATAAAACAATATTTGCTGCACATTGATTTCGACACCTATACAGGCGCCCATAGTCCCACTGGTCATGTCATTTTCACAGTTTGTGTATTTCTACTGCCGCTGTATCAACTAATAATAAAAAATATAAAGTTAATAATTAAAGGGACATACCTACAAGAAACGTCTTTTTTCGGTGTTTTTTGCTAATATTGTACTAACTGTAATCGCTAAAACGCTATCATTCACTCCACTAAATGTTGGAGAGGAAGAACAAAGATAAGATGGATGGACTGTGTGAGGAATGATATGAAAGAGAAGGCAGTGAATGATAGCGTGGCGGTTGACAGGGGAGAGTGGAAGAGGAAAACGTGTTGCGCCGACCACAAGTGACATGGGACAAGGGCAGGAAGATGATGATGATGACTTTGTAGTAAAATAAGTCTTACCAAGGGGTAACACTTGACATTCAACTGCATGTGGTTAGACTGGAAGACGACCCCAACATAGTTGGTAAAAGGCAGGCAGATGATGAATATTTTGTAGTAAATAAAATATTGGTAATAAGTAACTGTAGGAATTACTGTTTTCACACATATTTGCTCACAAGGTTCCAGTTTTGTTTTATGTCTAAATGTGTATCCACGTCTTTATTTCCTTGGTCATCATCACATCTGTCACATTTGATTCAAATCTACTAGACCAATTTAGTTGAAATTTGGTACACATCATGAAACACGGACGCGTATAGTAAATAAATTAATTTTGAATTTTCGAGTATTTTTTAAAATAAAAAATATCTTAATATTGTGCTAACAAACTTACATTAATTTGCAGTTGGAATGTATGGGAAAACATGTTTTTCAACTACAACGAAGTTTGTTGTTAGTATATACGGAACACTTCATTGTGCGTGGTCTGACACTCGGCCGGTTTATTTTAATGCCTACTGCTGTTTAAATCACCTATCATTGTTAGTTTTCGTCGGTATTGTACTTGCTTGCCTAAATCATGTAAACAGTGAGGATGACGACAACCTGAATAAGGTCAGGTGGCAGCAGTAGGTACATAATTACTTCCTCAAACCAAGAACATTGAACCTAAATTATGTTTTATTTAATTATCAAATTCAGGCGGGCTTGTAAGACTAGCATATATGAATTTGGCGCCACGGGACAATAAAGTTTCATCATCATCAGTCTACAGCAGTCCACTGCTGGACATAGGCCTCTCCAATTTCACGCCATTCATCTCGATTCTCAGCAACTCTCATCCATCTGCTACCAGCCACCCCGCGCAGACCGTCGCTCCGCCTGCCCGAGCGCGTCCTACCTTATGTTTGCCGATTTGCGGTCTCCACTCAAGAACACGTCTACCCCAATGGTCATCGGTAAGAAAACCAAAAATGTGTGAGAACGATACAGGCCCATATTTTTTTAATTTTCGAGATTGCTTCATTAAGCAAACCCGAAAATGTTTGCCATACTCGTACAGATAATGCATAATAACATAAGAATCAATAGAATTTAGGATACATCAGGGAGCGTAGCGAGCTCGAAAATGTTGCCCCCCTCCTCGGTTAAGTCAAATTATTCTTTTTACCATTACCACAGGAAAATGTTGGGAAAAGGCACGAATTTATGCTTATAAATGTAACATGTAAACCTGTTAATCTTAGTTTAACTAATATTTTACACGATATACTGACCGTACGCACAAGTCATTACACCGTATCAAAACCTCTTTTTATTTTTCATGATATATAATGACAATACCTGTCCGTGGCATAGCATGACATAAAAAAAATCAAGGCGCTTTTGTCAAAAAATTTAAGTGCAAATCTACGGGAAAAGTTTTTTTATACTTATTCATTAAATTTCACGTTGTAGCCATGCACCGATTTTTCAGCCGAGGTTTAGCCAAACATTTTTTTCGTCACAAGTCCAGTGGGACAGATCCACTCATAAAACGAGGAGTTGCAAGAAAGTAACCCAGTGTCTCTTTGATATGGATGACACCGTCGTTGGTAAAAAAAAACTTCTAACAACTTTAAATATCAATGGAATTATGTGCTCAAAGAGGTTCGGGTATTATGTGGTTGATGAGGGAAATTACCATGGAGGAAGTAAGAAAGGCAGTTCCAAGCATGAAAAATGGAAAGGCATAATGGCTCAGATGATGCACTAACAGAAGTAGGTCTGTATGGAAGTGTTTTAAAGAAGATGGATGTATGTGACTGCCTTTATTCCTAAATAAGTTGTTGTATGAAGGAGCGAAGGAGCGAAATAGTTCGCTGTGCTCATTTTCAAGAATAAAGGCGATGCACAGGACTGCAACAACTATCGAGGGCTAAAGCTTAACTCAGATATTATGAAACATAGTCAACGTCATTTATATTCATAAACAACGTGTAACTTGTACTTATCTGAATTTACACACAACATTACACAGTAACAATACTCCACGACACTAAAATACATTACATTAAACGACTCTAAAATAAATTAGGTACCTACATTTGAATTTCTTTACATCAACAATTTAAAATTACAATTCAATAAAATTGCAGTTCTTCTACAGCTTACATACAAACACTGATTCAATTCAATAGGTAATATTTTAGTTTTATTTTGAATGCACTACTGTAGACAGCACTTTTTATGTCTAATGGTAATAATCTGTTCAATAATTTTACAGACTGGTATTAGTGGACTGTGTTTAACAATGTTTACAATGTTTAGGTTATGATAAGTATATTATTATTCTTCAGTCTTCACTTTACGGTTGCCTTCCCTTATCAGCTGTTCTTTTACTGTCTATCTATATTCTATAATTTGGGGTTTGGTTTCTGCACTCAGTCCTCACGTTGGACCATTGTGCGTGGTCCATGGCGGCCAGGCTTTTACTGTCTCATAGCTTTTTATTTGGCCATACTACTTAAGAGTACCAGTACCTCAGATCAACAAAAAAAGGAAGACGGATCACGCCGTACACCAAAAGTGAAGCCACAAAACCATGCTCCTGCAAGTAAACACACAGGCTCACGCACACAACTACACTAAAACCATGCTCATCGCTCCTAGTACATCACGAGTCGTCGTCTAGTTAGCATCAATAAAAAAATAGAATGAACTATGAATTTTAGGTTACTTGGAACAAAAAACCTCAACGAATAAACGAATGAAAGCAGTGACATAACGTGTTAGGGTTGCCATAATGTGATTTCAAATTTTCCCATTCGATTAAACCGATTTACTTATGATTTCTTATTTCGAGTAATTATATTCCTGTTTTCTTTTTTATGTATTTATATTTTAGATTTCCAAGTAATATTGAATCTAAAAGTAAAT
Organism: Lithophane semibrunnea; assembly: GCA_947363905.1. NCBI lineage: Eukaryota > Metazoa > Arthropoda > Insecta > Lepidoptera > Noctuidae > Lithophane > Lithophane semibrunnea. Next base: position 10,469,273 of record OX376213.1, on the reverse strand, counting down.
GGATAGTAGCTATACGAAATAGCGATGTATTTTTTTTTGTTTTTGTTTCGGTTTATAAGTCTTTCTTAACAATCGAGTTATACTACCATACTTAACAATATCTTACTCGTACAATATTATCCTACCCATACAATATTATTCCCCAAATTATATTTAAAAAATGACAACCCTTTTTACCCGACTACGGCGAAGAAAAAGGAGGGTTATGATTTTGACCGGTATGTATGTATGTATGTATGTATGTATGTATGTTCATCTGTTCCCTCCTATCTTCCAAACCACTTATCACAATTTGACAAATGAGGTATCGTTAGAAGCGTCGTGATTGTCCGCTGGTTATAGGCTATGTGAAGTCACATTAAATTAAAACTGGCGCCCTCTAGAGGACATAAAGTGAGGAACTTAAAAAAAAAAAAATGGTTTACTCGTACCATGTTGGGTATCAAATGAAAGGGCTTAATGAGCACATTTCAAAAATATATATATTATAACCCCAAAAGTATTTAAAAAAAATCAAGTAACAAAAACTAAAACCCAACTACGACTTAAAAGATATAAACAAGGCACCACAGACAGACAAATTAAAAATCCGGAGTCACACGTAATCTGTTCGATTTATGCCCTAACACGTGTGACTCCGGATTTTTAATTTGTCTGTCTGTGGTGCCTTGTTTATATCTTTTAAGTCGTAGTTGGGTTTTAGTTTTTGTTACTTGATTTTTTTACACACACATAGATAAAAAGGTGGCTTCACTTTTGATGTACGGCGCGCTCCGTCTTTCCTTTTTTGTTGGTCTGAGACCAGTACATAAAGACTAGCCACTATAAGCATGCTTATATTGATAAAATATTGTCAGCAACTTTTTGAGATGCGGACCATGATTCGAAGTGCACGTTTTTGTAGTACGAAAGCCACTTTTGTTATCCGCCAATTGTGTGAGAACCAATAATATTAAACACATTCGGCTCGTGCCGATCGGAAAACTCTTTTCGTCATCTACCTTCATGTTCGGGTCGGCTTGGCACAAATCAAGGTAAGCCGACTGGCTTTTTAGGGTTCCGTAGTGAACAAGGAACCCTTATAGTTTCGCCATGTCCGTCTGTCTGTCTGTCTGCCTGTCTGTCTGTCTGTCTGTCCGTCCGTCTGTCCGCGGCTTAGCTAAGAGACTGTTGGTACTAGAAAGCTGTAATTTGGTATGGGCACATAATATATTATAATACTACGGTATGGGTATACATATAAATCACGCCGACAAAGTGGTAAAAGAAAACCGGATTTTTTTTTTTTTTATGGTACCTCCCCTACACTTAAAGCGGTGATGTTTTTTTTGTCTCGTCAATCCCATGGTATCATTGGAAAGGTCGTTTGAAAATAATGTGAGTTTATGCAAACCATTTTTAGATTTAGGGATCCGTTTGCGAAATATTAAGCTTTAAGAGTCAATTGTCCCCCTCCCTGCCAGCTAAATGGTTGGTTTTGGGTATGTGACAAAATTCACGGCAGTAGTATAGGAAAGCTAGTAGTCATACGAAACAGAGACCTCATCTAGTTTTTTTACCCGACTACGGCGAAGCAAAAACGGAGGGTTATGATTTTGACCGGTATGTATGTATGTATGTTCATCTGTTCCCTCATATCTTCTAAACGACTCATCACAATTTGACAAATGAGGTACCTATCGTTGGAAGCGTCTTGATCGTCCGCTGGTTATAGGCTATGTGACGTCACATGAAAATGGCGCACGCTAGATGACGTCAAGTCATGCTCTAAAAAAATATTTTTTTTTTAGTCATAACATGTTGGGTATCAAAATGAAAGGGCTTGATCAGCACATTTTAAATACATAATTATATAAAATGTGCTAATCAAGCCCTTTCATGGTGGCCGGAACAATGACGTCCAAAATAAAAATTTCGGTTCCTCGTGCCGCATGCCGTGGGGTATCCGAATCCCATGTATGTTCCGCGATTTTTCATAGTTTTCGAGTTGTTTTTTTTTTTTCGGAATTTTTGATAATTTTTGACTCAGGAACGAGTTAATGGTCAAAAATTTGTTTTTGTCTGTTGCCTACTTCTGAGAATTTTTCACCTCGATGTCTTGAAGGCCGATTTTAGCCAACGTAGCCACAGTAAGTACTACTTTTTTGTTTGATTATGAAAACTGAGAGTCTTAGGAACCATGAAGTCACCTGGTTAGATTTTTAATTAGAAGTTGAAAACCGAACATAAATCTTTCAATTTACGTTCGAAAACTCGAAAACTAAGAAAAATCGCGGAGCCATACATGGGGGTGATTCGGATACCCCACGACAGGAGGGACCAAAAATTTTTTTTGGACGTCAATTTTCCGGCCACCCTGTTTAATATATTTAAAATGTCCTTTCATTTTGATACTCAACATGGTATGATTTTTTTTTTTTACCGCATAACTTCACGTCATCTAGAGGGCGCCCTCATGCTACGGTTTCCTGGAAGAGCGGTGGCCGCCACATAGCATCTGCAATTTACCGGTGAATGACGTCTCTGAAACGTTTTGTATGAAAGTAAGTTGGTGTATTTTCGTGGACGGTTTTTGACACCGTAATGTCAAACCCCGCTGCCCAATGATTTAAATCGCGCTGCAATAATTTTCATGACAGCCGCCACTCTGGGGCCGTTATGCGGCCACCGCTCTTCTGGGCAACCATGGTACAATATGAATAGGTTGGAAGTGTTATTTATATTAAGAAGGTAATACCTTCTTAATTCGTTTCGTTTCAGACTCATATCTTGTCAGAGAATTACAATATCAGAATTTATTTAAAAATATTTGCACAAAACATGGACATAAAGAGTTGTTGCCTAGAGTAAGTATTACAAAAATCCATCTGCCTGCCGTTTCCCAACGTATGTTGGGGTCGGCTTACAGTCTAATCGGATGCAGCTGAATGCCTACCAGTATTTTACATGGAGCGACTGCTTATCTGACCTCCACAACCCAATTTCTGGGTAACACGATACCCCTTAGTAAGACTGGTTGTCAGACTTTTCGGCTTCTGACTTCTGAATACCCGCAACGACTACTGTCAAAGATCTACGAATGACAGCCGGTACCAACGGCATACCATGCTTTCCGAGGCACGGAGTGGTCTCGATATGTAATATTGGACCATAGTTGAGCTGCCGTGGTACGAAGAGCATCAGTCAACTATGTTTTGACAGCTGCCTTAGCTCGACAAACATCATAATTTCTACTTATATAAAGTTCATATTAGAACAAGCGAATATGAACAAGGATCTCTGAAGAATATGAACTTTATTTTTTAACTTGTATTGTCCGCATTGGAATAAAGCGCCTATACCGAAGATAGAGGTGCCAGCTATGTTTAAAAATTTCTATTTCAGAAATTTCTGATGGAAAACCCAATTACACTTTACAAGACTTGGGAATCGAACCCAGGCCCTCATGCTCAGCAGTACAGTGCCGCTGGCGACCACTAGACCACCGAGGCATATTCCTTCTTCTTAGCGTACCGATGGCAGAAAGTTCAAACATGTTTGGTTCAAAATTCAGCTACACGTACTCCGCTCACTGAAGCTGTCATCACCAGGTCATACTCCATTTTGTCTTCCAGAGCACTGGTTGCATTAAAGACAAGGATATTTGTGAAAAGCTGGTGAAGGAACTACGGAGAGATCTGCGAGTCCAGGCAAAAAAACAAAAAAAGCATAATACACCAAAGGCCCCATTGACGCCAGGTAGGTATCACGCCTGCACTCCCGGAAGGGGCAGGCAGAGATGTAATAATGTACGATATTCATTCTTGTTATTCATAATTGTTGTGTTCGCTTATTTTACAAAGCAGGGCCACTATTGAATTCACTCACAGGCTCACCAGCACATCCAAGGTCCTATATCCAGGTACGCTTCCCTCTAACTCCACTGTCATTCCCCCGTGTCTGACAGTTGACATTAGTGACAGCTGCCCGACCTTATGTGTGTGAGACAGTGTTTACATATCTATTAAATAGATACACTACATCCCTTTCTTATTATAATTTTTGTTTTACTCAAATAACTTCAACTTCAATAAAACAAAATCCAATTCTTAAAACCTGTTTATTTCAATCATATACTGTAAGCAAATCAAATTTACCATTATAGAAATATAACGTTTAAGACTGAACTGTGTCTTTGTCATTTTGGACTGACTGCCAATGACCTTCCACCCTTTTCAAGTGAACAATGTTCCTTCTCAGCGTTTGTCCGGTTTCCTCATTTCTGACAGTAACATCCCCTCCAATAGCTTGCTCCACTATATGTGGAGTAGGATTCAAATTGCTGGATAGTTTATTAGATCTTTCCATCTCTTTTATGTAAACCTTATCGCCTCCTGTAAGCTCTGGATCTGAAGCTCTCCTCTTCCTATCTCCATATTCCTTTCCTTTTTCTTTTTGCAATCTATCTTTCTCCCTGACTTCTGAATCGTCTCCTTTCTCACTTATGTCTCTTATCATAGGAATTATCTCCCTATTCTGTCTCTTAAAGAAAAGTTCCGAAGGTGTCTTTCCTGTAGCCGAATGTGGGGTTGAATTATACATCATAAGACATTCATAAAGAGCTTCTCTGATGTATTTGTGTTCTATTTGGCTTATTTTTAAGCGTTTTACGATATCTCTGTTTTGTCGCTCAACTTCGCCGTTCATCTGGGGCCAATAGGGAACTGTATTGAAGAGCCTTATATTATATTCTTTGCAAAAAGTCTTAAATTCCTCGCTTATAAACTGTCGTCCATTGTCCGCGGTGATAGAGACTGGGTAACCTAGGAGACTAAAAATTTCTTTCAACATCTTTATTATTTGGGCGCTTGTAATATTTTTGGTTATTTTAATCTCTTTGAAGCGACTGTAGTAATCAATGATTACTAACAGGTAATCATTATTTGGAAGAGGTCCCAACAAATCAATAGCGGTGTCGATCCACGGCTCTGCTGGTAGTTCTCGTCGTTTCATGGACGCAGGTGGATTAGGTAGTCCCACTAAAGTACATGCCTTGCAACTCTTTACCAGCGTTTCAGCATCTTTATCAATCTGAGGCCACCAAACTTTGGTTCTTAAACGATTCTTTGTTGCTACAATACCTAGGTGGCCCTCGTGAGCTGCATCTAATACCATTTTTCTCTGTTTCCCAGGGATCACAATTCTGTTTCCTCTCAGTAGAACGTTTTCGTGGAAACATAACTTGAGTTCAAATATTTTATAATTCTTGATTCATCCCATTGGTTGTTATAAATTCCCTTTTTTACAGTGATGATTTCCGGGTCAATATTAGAATAAGTGATAATATCTTGCATAGGTATAGCTTGTGGAAGACCACAAGCTATACCTATGCAAGATATTATCACTAATTGTACAATTTGATGTACATGATCCTCTACTACTGTGTCAACAGTAGAGCGTATGCACAACCGTGATAAAGGATCTGCAATATTTGTCTTCCCAGGCTTATATTTAATGTTATAGCGGTACGCTTGTAATCTTAAAACCCACCTCTCAACACGGGCGCAAGGCTTAGATTTAGGTCTAAATAAGAACTTCAATGGTTTGTGATCGGTTACTAAATCAAATTGTTTCCCGAAAAGAAAGATATTAAAATGTTCGATAGCCCAGACAAGAGCAAGGGCTTCTTTCTCCGTCTGGCTGTATCTTCGTTCACAATCTCTTCTGTTTCCGTATGCTATAATCCTAGAGCCATTTTTGTCAGTTTGTACTAGTACTGCCCCAAGCCCAACTGGGCTAGCATCTGCGGTGACTTGCGTACTGTCCATAACATCGTAATATCCGAGAGTTCCTATCTTGGTTAGTGCTTGTTTTAAGTTTTTAAATGCTTCACATTGTTTATCCGTCCAAAGGCTTTTTATGCTTCCTTTTTTTCCCATTTTTAGTCTTAACAACTCTTTTAAGGGTTCACATCTCGTAGCTAAATTAGGTATCCATTTATTATCATAATTAACTAGTCCGAGGAAACTTTGCAGCTCGTCAATGGTTTTTGGTACCCTAAACTTTGAAATGCTGTCAATATATTTAGATAATGGTCTCACCCCCTCTGGTGATAGCTCATGACCTAAAAAGTTTATCTTTTCCGCTTTGTATATAGATTTATCATTACATCGCCATATGCGAACTACGCATCGAAGACCCGACGTCATACAAAAATCCTGACGTCACATAAATCCTGCATCGCGCAATTAGAGTTTACCGTGCAGTAAACGTATATACAAAAACCCAATATCAATCATTGGGCAGTTGCCCGCCAGACACAACACCCGTCTGGTCGGAGGATCCTCCCTTTACTATGGTGGATGAGTGAACTTTACACCCTGTTCCTCATACCCCTAAATTGGTGACCCCGAATATGAACGTCAACGCAGCCTTCGTGCAACTACTCCAGCGTGACGTCATCATCATCACTCCCGCAAGCGTTCAGTGAGGCGAGTCACACAGCCAAGCCAACACCCGAGGCGTCAACGGGTATCCTGACCACCAGCATGCAGCGAACGCGCATTTCTGGTCATCACCCTCAGCCTCATCACCCCGACCCACTGGGGAATCACCTCAATCACCTCAACCTCATCACCATGAGCCACTGGGGAACCACCGCAATCACATCAATCACCACAATCGCCGCAAACAGTTCTGACCCACCGCGAACAATGCGGCACCCGGTTCCGACTCACTGGAACCACAACTGGCACTGGCAAGCATCGCAAGATACAAGACTCAGCCCACTATCGACCTCCGGTCTCCGGAGGGGAGTGATGTGGCGGTATCTACATCGCCATATGCGAACTACGCATCGAAGACCCGACGTCATACAAAAATCCTGACGTCACATAAATCCTGCATCGCGCAATTAGAGTTTACCGTGCAGTGAACGTATATACAAAAACCCAATATCAATCATTGGGCAGTTGCCCGCCAGACACAACACCCGTCTGGTCGGAGGATCCTCCCTTTTCTATGGGGGATGAGTGAACTTTACACACTGTTCCTCATACCCCTAAAATGTTATGAATGTTGTGATATGCCTGGAATGAGGGTGGATCTCAATTTGGTGGAATGCATTTTGAATATCTAATTTGGAGAAATATTTAGCTTTTCTGATTTTGGGCAGTAATTGATCCATACAAGGTAACGGGTGGTTCTCTCTGGGTATCGCTGCGTAGGCTCGTCTCATATCTACGCATAACCTGACATCCCCATTATCTTTCATTCATGTACTTCCTCAATAATATCTTTTATTCAATTTTTCAATAATTCGTTAATTCCTTTATTTTTCGTTAATTTTATCTTCGATGGGAATTGGTATTCTCCTATAAGGTTGTGTTACAGGTTTAACTGAGTCATCAATTGGTATCTCATATTCATATTCATTTATTTGCGTTCCACAAGGTAACCAAAACACCTTTAAATTTGGGAAATGGTGTTGGTTCCTGAACTTGGTTGATACCAGTACCCAATTTTAATACCCCTAGTTGTAATGCTGTGTCCTTGCCTAATAAGTTTCTCAAACCATCTTTTATTACATGTGTGGTACCTGGTCTCGTTTTTCCATTTACTCCTAAAGTTGTTTCAAAACTTCCTTGCAAAAGCAAAGGTGTTTTACTGCCATAAGCTACCAGAATTTTATTTGGTTCTTTAACCTGTTTGCGACAAATGACCTTGTTATTCTTCAAGTAGTTCCAGGCATCTTCAAATATTAAATTTAATTTACAACCTGAATCGATTAACATCTTCAGTTTTATTCCTCCAACGTCACATTCTACCATCGCATCATTGTTCATGTTGAATATATATTGTACCTCTTCGTGTTCTAAAGAATTGATTGTGTTGTCCTTACGTGGTCGTTTACTATATCTAGTTCCCTCCGGTTTCTGTTCAAATTTCCGTCTGTTTTGCATTTTTCTTGACCTACAGCATCTCTGGTAATGTCCTATCTTACTACAATTGTGACACTTTTTTCCTTTTGCCGGACAATCCGAATCTTGAGGTTTGTGTGTAACACTCCCGCATCGATTGCATTTGGCTAATTGTACGTCGCTATCTGGTTTATTCTCTTGTCTACCTCGTATGTATCTCGTATTTTTGTTTCTAACTGCATTCGCATTTTTACTTGCAACTGCATTGAATTAATTTGTTTTGGTTTTGTCTCCTTGTGAATAATCTTTAAGCTGATGGCCTACTACTTCTAATGTATAAGCTTCAATCACCACCTTGTCCAAAGTAGCTTCAAAAAAGATTTTGGTCATGGGGGAATGACCAAAATCTTTTTTCTCAATTCCAAAGATGAACATCCTTCTATAATCTGATCAACTATATGTTCATCCGGTTTTTCGAATTTACATTTTGAGGCTTGGTCTCGCAGTTTTACAACAAATTTATCGAAACTTTCCCCTTCATTTTGTTTGATAAGGCATGTCATGACATGTGTCATGTAGAAAATATTTATCAAGACGGTCGATAGCAACTTTTAAAACGTCGACTCCTTCAGACTCCTCAACACTTGCTCCTGGTACATTATAAAAAATCTCTTGAAGGCCCGCACCTCCTAATAGCATGCTCTTTTTTTTTGTAGATTTTTTAGGATCGGTAGCCTCAAAATAAATTTGAAGAGACCGCTTCCACTTTTCCCATCTTAACCCTTATGAAGCGTGGTCTCCCTCAACATCTAATTTTTCCGGATGTGGTAATAAACTTGACATGGTGGTCACCTGTAAAGAAAACACTAATTTGAGGAATGTTAAATGCATCCAATTTAATGGAAGCCCATGCATCCAATTTAATGAAAGCCCATTGCATCCAATTTAATGGAAGCCCTATGCATCCAATTTAATGGAAGCCCATCTACTACGCGAAAATAGTGCGTACTGGTAGATGTCACATGCCTTTGAAGTATTGGTTCTCAGACATACTGGTTTCCTCACGGTGTTTTCCTTCACCGTTGATGAACAGTGGTGATGAGTGAAAATACACAAAATGCCTGCCTGGTTTCGAACCCACGACCTTAGTCGGGCTAAGCCACCACCACTGTCGTGCTATCAAAATATAAATCACATACATCCAATTAAATCAATTCTGTTATATGTACCGTTTATGTTTGTATGTATGTATATATAATATTTTTTCTTTATATCAATGAACGCCTTTATTACTATCGTAGTATAAAATACATTATATTACACATTGATTTCACATTAGCATTAACCGGTAAACATCTTTGTTAAATAACCAAATAGTCAATTGGTTTTTTTCGCGTGCTCCGGCCAGTTGTTTAGAGGCTTAAGTACATAATACTTCTAAGTGAGTAACTCATGTGACTATAATTTATTTATGCAGCAAGATACCTATTCATATTAACTAACTTCACTTAGTTATTGCGATTAAATCAAACAGTACCCATGTATCTGTTTAATTCTACATTACTCACATTATAACACATTTTATTATTAATCTTTCATAGTATCTACACTATCTACCTACTTGATTGGTTGGTAAGTTGTAAAATTTACTAGACTACATAAGTTGCAGGACTTAAATGAAATTTTCCAAAGTACTAAATTAAGCACTTCAAAAACATTGAATTGAATACAGCCAAATTATCATTGACCCGTCCCTATCCTAGTGACTAGTTTCCCATGCAAGCAAATGCACTGAACTGCACTGTCTCTACACTTGAATAAACTCAATAACACCTATGTGTGTGGTCTATTTATTCAAGAATCCGAACTACTTTACGTTATCGAGCTAACCAAAAATATAGTGTTTTTCCCGGCGTCACACCGGTGGCGGCAGGGGGTGCGCGGGCCCCGCGGTGTGTTACGTAATCGTTTTTTTTGTAGTCTAAACGCTATGGATCACCAAATTCTCGAATCATGCAATCCGTATCGTCCAATGCAAACACCACTTCATAAGGTTTAGCAAAAATTACAATAAAACCCACAGAATCCTTCCTTCTGCTTGAACTAGTTTATGCCAGTAAGCATGAAATGCAACAATTCACATTGTCAAATTATTCTTTGAATAACTATATACATACATACAAACATTTACTAGCTAATATTATTTAAGTTTCTGACCTTTATCCTCGTCGCCACTTGTTGTGTTCGCTTATTTTGCAAACCAGGGCCACTATTGAATTCACTCACAGGCTCACCAGTACATCCAAGGTCCTATATCCAGGTACGCTTCCCTCTAACTCCACTGTCATTCCCCCGTGTCTGACAGTTGACATTAGTGACAGCTACCCGACCTTGTGTGTGTGAGACAGTGTTTACATATCTATTAAATAGATACACTACAATAATCAATAATGTTAATAAATAATGGTTTTCCCATTGACGAAAATTACATAATTTCATACAAAATTTCATTCCCCTGTTTAACTCCTTTAGGGAATATTTTTTTTAATATTGGTTCTTCCTTTTGCTGGGGCTACATTGTTACGTTATCGAGAACCAAACTTCGTGCGCTCTCACTAGCACACCGCTCGATGTCTCGCTGAGCAACAGAGAGCGCGCGAAGCATAGTTCGCGATAATGCGGCAATGTAGCCCCAGCATTAGGGTCAGTTCGCACCGAATCGCGAAGCGACGCTCACTTTTTTATGATCCGATACAATATCGAATTTATTTACTACATAATAAGGGGTTGTTGTAGTACACGCGCTGCGCAGCACCGCGCATCTCAGCGTACTTTGACACGTGTCAACCCTCGCACTGAAATTATATCTTTGCGTGAAGAAAATAAGTTCGATAATTGTTAAAAAGTGTGCGCAGCGTCACGTCACGGTCAGAGCTGACCTTTAGGGCTCAATTTCGCTAAATGTTAGAACTCTTGTGCAAAATTTCTTCTCCGTGGATCAGCAAAGGTACCGAAATTCAAATTAAGTACGGTACCCACGTTTTTGCAATGAGACAGGTTATATCTAGATCAAAATATGAGTTGCGGCAATAACAAATATGTATTCAAAGAATTATAATCATTAGAGTCATTGATACAACTCTCTAACCTGAAATTACTCTAATGAATGACTATTTCATGAAATCATGACATTGGAGGCTTACCCTGCCATGTTATCGTCCACAATTATAATTATTACCTATCGTCACTGTCAAAATCACTGTGATCTTTATTCTCATTGTATTAGGTCTTTACCTATGAAATTGCCGTTTTGTATGAAAAAATTTAAACGAATTTTTTTCATGTATTTTTTATTTGTAATAATCGAAGTAATCACCCATGCAATCAATGCATCTTTGCCAACGCAGTGGCAGTTTATTGATGCCCTTCTTAAAGAAATCAGCTGGACGGGAGGCAACAAATTCTTCAAAGGCATTTTGTACTGCCTCTCGGGTATTGAATTGTTTTCCCGCCAAGAAGTTATCCAAATTCTGGAAAAAGTAGTAGTCTGTAGGCGCAAGGTCTGGTGAGTAGGGCGGATGACGGAGAGCTTCCAACCCCAGTTCTTGCAACTTGGAGACCGGCTGCTGTGCAGTATGAGGTCGCGCGTTGTCGTGCAGGAGCAGCGGAGACGAGAGATTGACCAATGCTGGTTGGAGATGTGCCAGCTTCTCCATTATTGTGTTCAGTTCTTCACAGTACACATCTGCAGTAATGCTCACCCCGTTTGGTAAGAAGCTGTGATGAATCACACCGGCGCTAGACCACCAAACAGTGACCATCACTTTTCTAGGGGTAAGTTTTCGTTTAGAGCATTGTTTAGGTACTGAACCAGGATCCAACCAACTTGCTGAGCGCTTGCGGTTATCAAACAGAATCCATTTTTCATCGCAGGTAACAATGCGGTTCAAAATTCCTTCATTTGTGTGTCTGTTGAGCAGTGCAAGGCACGCCTCGACCCGTCCTTCGCGCTGGCGATCATTGAGTTCGTGGGGCACCCATTTGTCAAGCTTTTTTACCTTGCCAATTTGACGCAAATGGACCAATATTGTTTTGACGCTAACGTCGAAAGCTGCTGCTAATTCAGCCGAAGATTGTGTATCATCAGATTCCACAATCGCCTTTAATTCGTCATTGTCGACCAAAGTCTTCGGCCGACCGCGAGGTTCATTTTTCAGGTCGAAATTTCCAGAACGGAAGCGAGCAAACCAATAACAGGTGGTGCGTTGGTTTGTAGTGTTAGCTCCGTACACGTCGTTGATGTTGCGTGCCGCTTGTGCCGCGTTGCTGCCACGACGGTACTCATATTCCATAATTACTCGAATTTTTAACGTATCCATGATGACGAAAAAGATTGAAATGCGATGAAAATGTAACACTAATCATTAAACAAATGACTTCTTTTGAAAAAAGAATTCCATGTTTTTAAAATAAAATTAATTTGAAATTAGAATTCTTAGCCAAACAAAAATTATTTTGATTTGAAATGGCCAGTACTGCAGAACGGCAATTTCATAGGTAAAGACCTATTATTAAGGTTGCTGTCAGAGGTTACATAATAAATTGTGAAAGGGAAAGGACTAAGTATAGGTACTCGTCAACTTTCAGAGGGTGAAAGGCGTTCTTTACATTGCCACGTGGACGACGCAAAAGGATGTAGTTGGTAAGAATCGTAGTAGGTGACGTTTGTAGTTCCTGTCTACCCCCACAGCACCAAATTGTGAAAAAGCATGAAACTACGAAAAGTATATTACTTAAGCCTCGTGCAAACTGGCGCGCTATCGCGGGCGCGACAGCCAGCGCTACCCTTGTCGCGTCCGCGATATTGCGCCTTTTTGTTAGACTTTATTCCCCATAAGAAACGAATTATACCTTTTAGAATGTGCAAACAGAATCCATTTCATTTTCTTGTTTTGACCTCCATTTAGTAAGTACTTTCGTAAGCAGCTCGTACAAAGACCTCTTTTTATTTTTCATGAATTCCAATTTGAAAAATTAAAATGCTTAGACAGTACAACTATTTTCTTAAAGTCCTTCGGGAATCATCGTATTTCCGTATTCAAACGAATGCTATTTCCATGTTCATAAATTATTAAATGTACCTATAAATCCTATAATATATAATTTGAATTCAGAACTAAGTATTTTATTGGTGTTTTGTTTTGACTTCCCTGTGAACTTTATATAACTATTTCCTCCCATTTTTTAAATAAATTACATTAAGTTAAAAGAGTATTAACAACTCTATATACTTCCAAGTCGATTGAGAGTCCACCACTGGACCAAGTGCAAAGGGCAACTGATAGAAATCGGACGACTGACGGAACACGAAGTTTGTCGAGAGACATTAAGAAAAAAGTTGTAAGTACTGTACCTACAATAAATAAACAATTAACTATTTACACTAGGCACTAAATGACATGACTAACTAACTATGGATAGGTACAAATATATACAAAAACAGAAGGACTCTTAGACGTTGAAGTTGCGGCGCCGGCGGCCCCAAATAAATTGGGATAGGGGCAGGAGAATGGTGACGATGACTTAGGCATCGAAGTACTCCTCCACATTGTTCATGATAGTTAAGGTTTTAGACTGACGAGTCACTGACGTTAAAAAAAAACTGAAGGCGTTTTAAGACGTCTCTCGTGGCATAAATTTCCAGTAGAGTGCTCGTAATATAAGTCTGCGCGCGGCTGAAATCGGAACTAATGAATGAGTATGCTGCCGTCTTGTCGTTTATGTAAGGTCAAATTAAGTAGGCATAAAATTATTTAATTACCTAATTAACATTAATAATTATATAAGTAGATTTAATATTTTAAATATTACAGTACAGAAGTAAGCACGCGAGCGCCACCAGTTGCGCGCAGACTTATCTTGCGCGCATTGCACAAGTAAACTAACGGAATATTTAAATTAAAAAGATTCTTTTTTTTCATTAAAAAATCCAGTTGTAGCTATGCACCGATTTCTCCGTCGTGGTTTATTCAAAGGACCTTTCTTTGGCCACGAGTGCAGTGGGACAGATCCACTCATACAACGAGGCCGTTCAAGAAAGTAACACATTGTCTCTTCGACATGGATGGCACCGTCATTGGTAAGAATTGCTTTCATGAATTTTCCATCATCGTCATCATCGGCAGCTGAATAACAGTACTTTACGTGGAGCGACTTATCTGACCTCCACGACGCTTAATGGGGTAACTGCCCCGATGGCCTCGTGACCGCAAGCGCGACTGCTGAGCGTCGGGTCCTGGGTTCGATTCTCGGGTCGGGCGAAGTGTTATTGGGTTTTTCCATTAGGAATATTTTAGTAACAGCCCGGGGTTTGGAATTTGGCGATACCCCCGTGCCGCGGAAAGCACGTTAAGCCGTTGGTCCTGCGCCTGATCTCTCTCCGGTCGTGTCGGGTTGCCGTCGCATCGGAATATGAGAGTGAGGGAAGTGCACTTGTTTCTGCGCAGACACTAATTGTGTACTATAATATCTCCCGCGCCGAAGGTTACTCTGTCGAGATTGGCCTCCGTGGCCGTAATACGATCTGGGGGACTATTAATGTATAAAACACGTTTCTTATCTATCTTAAAGGGTCAAACCAATTGACTAGCGAAACTAAAAACTAAACTCTTAATGAGGTTATTACGTCTGCGGAGTTTAGCTAGCCAATTATTGTTTGACCTTTCAGGTACTAAGGCATATCGTTTTGGGTGTTGGCTGTGGAGGTCAGATAGGCAGTAGTATCGGGGAGCGCATCGCACTCCTATACAAACAGCTCGCCTGTAGTGTGCGATGGTTTATACAACACTAGCTTCCGCCCGCGGCTTCGCCCGCGTGGTATGTCGGTAAAAAGTAACCTATGTAGGTACTTCCCCAGGATCCCATCTATCTCCAAGCCAAATTTTGTCAAAATCCGTTCAGTGGTTTAGGCGTGAAAAGGTAACATACAGACAGACAGACAGACAGAGTTACCTACTTTCGAATTTATATTAATAGTAGTATGGATATTAGTATGGAAGTATGGATGTACGAGAATGATGCAGGAGGACTTGACTGCACAGTGTATACATTTATACTATATACAAGAAAAAAGATATACAGGGTGTTAGTGTAAACACCGTTATCCTTGAAACCAGTGGTTTGGTTTTATTTATAGAACGTAAGTCAATGGAAAAAAACACCTTTTTTTTTAAAGAAAATCTTCTTTTTTCCACAAGAATATTTCACCCTATACGCAAGGGCAACGAACTTGCGTCTCAACACGGCGGGCGACAGATGGCGCGGGCGGGCGGGGCGCGCGGGACGATACATGACCGGCCACGAGCGCGTATCCATGAGTATCGGGACAGTGACGGATATTTACTTTTTAAAATCTTTTAATGAAAATAAGGTTTTTTTTTTGTTGTTACTGGGTCATTTATTTTTATATTTAAGTCAAGTACCCATGGTTTGAGTGACAACGGTGTTTACCCTTGCATACTGTATAATAAGTTGGTAGTACGGTTGGTTTCAGATTCCGAATCCCAATATCACGAAATTCTAAAAGAAATTTGTGCGAAGTATGGAAAGAAATACACCAAGGAGATGGAGTCTAAAGTAAGTATAATAATGTAAGTAAGCATAATAGATTAATGGTATTATATTAAATTGATCTTCTAAAACGACTAACTACAGGCCTATTTCTCTTGCCCCTGTAACTGCTTGTGTTTGACGGTTTGTTTAACGTGCAGTTATAGATCGGTAACACTACACGATAACCAGTTCGGGTTCGTCCCCGGCTGTCCACTGGACGTGCTTTGCACCGTCAAATACTACACAGACCATAAAACAAGGCTTTCGACCTTGTAGTGTATGACCTGCTGTGGAACTATAATGAGGTTAGAAGGTCTTTAGACCGTACTGTACATCGGGGTACTCATGCAGTCTGTGGGCTCACTCTTAATAGAAGTTACAGCTCCATCTGCGTCCAGTACAATAACGCGTTCAGGGCGGTGACCCCGATTCTGCAGCGCCTCGGTTATGTTCGTAGAGGCGCGCACCGATTGCTTTTACGCGACACTGCGCATGCGCGCCGCGTACTTATGCGCAGGGTTAGCCAACATCGTGCTGGCGATGATTGTGGGAAGGCTGGACTGGCCCTTCATCCGACATTGTTCCAGCAGACATGTTGCTGTACCAGTGTCGGAGAGAAGGTATTATTTCGATTTGATTAGATCATTTTATTGGATTTATTTTAATTTTGATTTGTTTTCATTTAACTTCATTTTATTTGAGCTAGTTTAATTTCATTTTATGATTTTGACCGGTATGTATGTATGTTCATCTGTTCCCTCATATCTTCTAAACGACTCATCACAATTTGATAAATGAGGTATCGTTGGAAGCATCTTGATTGTCCGCTGGTTATAGGCTATGACGAACGAATGAAACGAATTAAATTATAAGTAAAAAAGTCATGAACTAAAAAAAAATATGTTTTAATCATACCATGTTGGGTATCAAATGAAAGGGCTTAATGAGCACATTTCAATAATATATTTAGAACCCCAAAAACATTAAATAAAAATAAAGGTTATAAAACTATAATCTGTTCGATTTATGCCCTTTTTTTTTTTTTTTGAGGATGGGAAATCATCCAATGACTTCTCCCGCTCTGGGTGGAGCGGAAGGGCGTGTCAGACTTTTACTGACTAAAACCCACCCGTGTTCCTTCAGTTGCCTGTTGCCAAGGTCCCGGTATCCCTTTCGGACTAACCCGCAACCCTGGCAGGCATCGGTCCTAGCGGACCCCGCCAATTGTGCTGACATCTCTTTGAGGCGCGCGTGGAACACGACGCGCCATCGACCCGGGCCTGGTCCTGATCAGACGGCGAGCTACCCATTGCTCGCCGTCCGCAAGCCCGCGCCTATGGTGGCCGGGAATCCGCCTGGGATTCCCGACGCCCAGGGCGTCTCCAGCGGCGGCGGCGGTTAGGGGCGTGAGGGCGCAAACTTTGCCTCTCCCTCACGCGTTCCGCCTCCTCCTTCGCGAGCATTACTGCTTCGCAGAAGGAGGTGACTGCTTCCCATGCCCTCTCGCTCCGTACCATGGCCTGGACCAGAGCCGGACGCGAGAGGTCACCGCCGCCAATCGCCTCCAAGAGGACACGGCGGGGCTCCGCCCAAGCGGGGCAGACCTCCACCGTATGCTCCACCGTGTCCTCCGGGCGATCCACACAGTGGTGACACCCGGGCGTTTCCTCCCGCCTTATACGAAACAGGAACCTCCCGAAGCAACCGTGTCCGGTGAGGACCTGCGTCAGGCGGAAGGTGAGGACGCCGTGGCGCCTCTCTAGCCACTCCTCAAAGAGGGGACTTATCGCCGCAATTGTGGCGTGCCCAGCACTGGGTTGCGACAATCGCACTCTCCATGCCGCCATGAGATCCTGCCGGAGCTCTGTCCGCTGAGCCGCGATTTCTCGCGGCAGCGGAGTTACGCCCCGGCGCTTCATCTCCTCGCGCCACTCCCATATGTGCGCGAGGACCTTCGCCTCCAGATCCCATGGCGGTAATCCGGCCAGGAGGCTCGCCGCCTCGCGGGAGACCGTGCGGTATCCCCGGGCCAGCCGAATGGCCATGACCCTTTGGGACGCGTTCAACCGGCGGGCTGGCCGCAGCCTAAGAGAACGCGCCCACACCGGTGCCCCGTAAAGGGCCATGGACCGCACGACCCCCGCGTAGAGCCTCCGGCAGGAGGCGTTTGGACCCCCCAGATTGGGCAGGAGACGCCCCAAGGCAGCTCCAGCCCGGTCCAGCCTGGGAGCCAAACGTCGGAAATGCTCAACGAAGTTCCACCGGCTGTCGAGGACGAGTCCTAGGTACTTCATCGTCGACTCGACGCCGATGTGAACCCCTCCTACCGTAATTTGGGAACCCGACGGTGGCGCGTTCCGAGGGCCATGAAAACACATGACCTCGGACTTGTGCAAGGCCACCTCGAGTCCCAGCTGCCGGATTCTATCGACGATTGTCGCAACCCCGCGTGTCGCTAGTTCGGCCGCCGCCTGGTGCGACCTCCCCTGTGCCAGGACGAGCACGGGGAGGGAACGGAACCCGACGACGACGACTTTCAACTCCGCAAGGGAGTTGTGGAACTCGGCGAGAGTTCGGTTCGGGGAGAAGTACACCCCTACCACGACAATCTCCCCGAACCGTGCTGCCACGCAACCCCGTCCTCTCTTGACAGCCTCGAGGGACGGGGTACCGGCGGCGGCCGACGAAATAAGGGTCACTGAGCCGCTCAGGTCCTCCACCCAGTCATCCCTGGGCGGGACAAAGTACGGCTCAGCGACCACGGCGATATTAATCGACCACTGCGCCATGCTCTGGAGCAAAAGATCCTGAGCGGTGGCGCAGTGGTTGATGTTCGCCTGGAGGAGGCGAAATGGGGCCATTATTGGCACTCCATTTCAACCCCCTCCCGAGACCCATGCGAGGGCCCTGCCGCAGCGGCAGCGGCGGCGACGACGACGGTGGTGGAGGCGGCAGCGGCGGTGGCGGTGGCGGCGGCTGCGGCGGTGACGGCGGTGGTGGCGGTGGTGGCGGAGGGCTTGCCCCTGCCCCTGGGTTTGCCAGGCTTCGGTGGAGTGCAGGCCTTACTCCCGATCCGGTGGTCGGCCGGCTTGCCTGCCGCCGCACATACGACGCAGTGCGGCGTGGCCTTGCACGTGCCGGCCTTGTGACCGGGCTGACCGCAGCGGTAGCAGGCATCGCTGCGGTCAACCTCGGAGGTGCATTTAGCTCCCACGTGGTCGCCCACATGGCAGCGGAAGCACCTCCGAGGTCTGGGTTCCAGCAGTTTGACCTCCGCGGACACCCAGCCCACCAGTAGCCTTTGGCCCTCCCCGGCTATTTTCTTGGCCGCCGCCACGGGGCAGCTCACCGTAACAGCTTGCATGCCCCTGTAGTCGGGACCGATGGTGCCAGCCTTAACCTGCTCGGCAGAGCACCCCCCAGTCCTGACCACGGCGGCCACAACCTGTTCTTTCGTGACCGAGTCGTCCAGGCCCTGGATGCGCATTTCAGCGCACTTAGTCGGCCTGGACACTCGGGCCTCGTCCGCGTTAAGGGACGCCCTGAGCTTTTCAGCCAGGGCGTCAGCGGCCGTGCCACCAGCCGGACCGGGGAACTCTAGCATTCGGGCCCCGGTGGCAGCTATCCTCAGTCGGATACCTCCGGCAGCACCGAGCTCCCCTAGGTCCACCACCTCCGCCACTTTGGCAAATACGCCACTTTGGCCTTATAGGACACGCCCTTCGTTGCCGCTTCCGGCTGTAGTGTGACCACTACAGCTGCGGATTTCGGGGCGTGGAGCCTAGCCGCAACGCTTCGCTCCTTCCGCCGCTGCCGCCTCGCCTTTTTCTTATTGGCCGCCCTTGCCTTCCTAGCCGCCTTTCTCTTCTCCCCGGCCACTTGCCATTCAGCATCGGCTTGGGGAGGTAGGGAAGGTGCGGGTACAGTCGGAGGTGGGGGCGGTCGTTTAGCCACCGGGGCTGGGGCCGGAGCCGGGGCCGGGGCCGGGACCCTCGCCGCCTTTTTGGCGGCTCCGGCCTTTTTAGCCGCCCCGCCCTTATTCTGCCTCGGAGAGGCTGGATTGGCCGCGGCAGATCCGGCGGCGACGACGGCATATGTCGTCGCCTCCTTCCGCTGGCCGGGGGCTGGCTGGCTTGCCGTCAAGGGGGGGCGCAGGACGATGGCTTCTAGGGCAGAGAATCGTCTCCGCATTTCGGCCATCTCCCGCTGCACCAGGGTCAGAACCCGGTCCCCAGCAGCATCAGGCACAGGCTGTCCCTGCCCATGCTGCTCCCCCCTCTGCGGCATCTCCCGGGGGCCGGCTCCTCGGAGCTTAGCCAGGTCCGCTCGGAGCTCCGCGTTCTCCTTTTGGAGGAGCTCCATCGCGGCCGTCAGGCGTGCGACCTCCGCTCGCATTTCGGACACTCCGTCCGACAGGGTCCCCCTGCGGGAGGCCTCCGCTGCCGCCACTATGGAGGCCGTGGCCTCTGCTATGGCCTTGTCCTTGGAGGTCTTAAGCCTCTTCAAGGCCACATTGTTGATTGCAGAAGCCACGATCTCTGCGAACCCAGCCGCGCCCCTTGGCCTGGAGCCACCAGCAGCGTCCGGCTCACCACCTGTTACTTCCGAGGGGGCTGTCGATTTATGCCCTAACGTGTAACTCCGGAGTTTTAATTTGTCTGTCTGTTAAAAATTCAATCAACCTTTTTTTTAGTTGATTGAATTTCGTCGTCAGCATTGAGCACCTCTATCGCTTGTACCCAATGGTGACTTCGATGAAAAATGGTTCTTAAAAAGATAAGATATTTACTTGCAGAATTTTGGTGCCACAGACAAGCAGATAACAGAAAATGTGGTGAATGATCTTCAGCTAAATATTAGTGCAACTGACCTACTGAAAGAGCTGGGTACCTTGACAAAAAGAAGACTGCCAAAGGCGCCATTGAAGAAAGGTATTAGTATCGCACCTGTTTATCCCGAAGACCCGAAGGGTAGGCAGAGAGACACAGCATACATAGAGCACAGAATGGCCGCGCGCTGGCACCATCTAGAGACGGCAGTTCGTAGTAATACAACGAGCGTGTTTAGGGCTATCCTTCCGTCACGTCATTTGTGTCATAGTGCGAGTTAATGACACGTTTGGTTTGTTTGAAAGTGTTGACAGTGTCGGCGGGCACGTCTCCGTGCTCTGTGACGGTTACATATTATACGGATATACCCTTTGGTTCCTGTTATTGAGCAGCCTTCTGCGCAAAGTTCGGATGGGCCATAATTCATTTGTATCGTCGTTAACCGGCCACGAATTCAGGCTCTGTGCTGCTACTACCTGGTACTGTACCTACTACTACTAATACCTACATAAATATAGGTATTAGTACAGATTCAAACTTAATGGCGGCTCGGAAGTTAGCTTTTAGCTGCGCAGTACCCCACCCCTCACCCCCGCTGTCACATGAAATTGTTACTGCGCAGCAACAGCAGCCTCATGTTCCGAGCTGCCATTAAGTTAAAATCGAACTGTAATATCAGCTTGTTATTATGTTGTTAATAAAACCGGCCAAGTGCGTGTCAAACCACGCACAATGAAGGGTTCCGTAGTTGGGATGAATTTATCCCAAGAACAAATGTAACACTGTTGTTGAAAAACTTGTTCTCCCATAAGGAATGTATGGGAGAACAAGTTTTTGCAACAGACTGTAAATGTAAGTTAACGGTAACTTGTAGAGCCTACTTAGCTGTGATAGTTTTCCTTTTAATTTCGATATAATATACTACTGCTGTGATTTTTGTTACATATCCAAAACTAGAGATGCGCCGAATGTAGGTTGAACCGAATACGAATGTTCGGCCGAATATTCGGTCCAAAATGAACCGAACCGAATATTCGGTCGAATCATTCGGTTCAATTCTGCGCGGTGAACAGGTTTGTATTTGTACACGTTGTTACTCAAAGCAGTGTTCTTACAATAAATTGTTAATTGAAAATTTATTTAGCTTTTTATTATTAGTAAAAAAAAAGCAGAAGTTTATTTGATTAAAATTTTATTCAAATTGATTGTTAAAGTTAATCTTTTTTATTTTATCAATAAATAATTGGTACAAAAAGTATTGTCTCTTTTATTTACAAAATACTATGTACAACTTTCGGAAGAAACCACACTTTTTTAGCAATTACTTAACTTTAGAGCGGTAGCACATGGCGTATTTACGACGCGTGTTTCAAGAACGCGCATTTTCTGCGCCGTAGATGACGATTTTTGTGATTTTATAGATTCAAACGCTCAGGGCCGGATCTAAAGGTGTGGAGGCTCTGGGGTAAAAAAAAGTTTTATTTCGGCTATCGGTATCAAAGTAATTCAACGTATAAGGACATGATAAGAAAAATAAAAAAGGTTCCTTGTGAATACTAATAATACTGTTTTTTATTAAAAAAAAAAACATATTGTGGAGGCCCCTATTTTGTGGAGGCCTGGGGCTATGGCCCCTGTTGCCCCGCCTTAAATCCGGCCCTGAAAACGCGCGTGAAACGTGATGCAAATGCGCGTGTGAAGCGCGTTCGAAAATCGTTTGAAGCGCGTACAAAGGGTCGGAGGTGGGGTACAGAAGCTACGAGCGACTACAGCGCGTCTGTATCGCTTTATCTGCGTGTATACGCGCAGTAGACGCGCGTGTTACGATCGCCCCGTGTACTTAGGTTACAAGGTTGCGTTTAAATCTCGTTTGAAGCGCGTTTACGCGCGTCATCTCCGCGTCGCCTACGCGTTTAAACTACGCCGTGTGCTAAAGCCCTTACTGTTTAATAAAATGTTATTTTTTTAAATAAGTATTAACAATAATTTGAACATTCGGTAATTATTCGGCAGTCAACCTAATATTCGGCCGAATACGAACAATGAAAAAACATGCCGAATGTGCCGAATTCGAATATTCGGCCGAACATTTGGCGCATCTCTATCCAAAACCAACCATTTAGCTGGCAGGGAAGGCCACTTCACTCTAACAAAAATTAGCACTTTAAAGCTTAAAATTTCGCAAACGGATCCCTGAATCCAAAAATGGTTTTGACGAAAACACCTTAAAAAAAAAAACATTATTTTATATTCAAACTTTAAAAAAAAAAACAAATTACAGTTTTCTAGTACTATGAGTCTCTGAGCTAAGCCGCGGACAGACAGACAGACACCCAGACAGACGGACGGACAGATATACAGACAGACGGACATGACAAAACTATAAGGGTTCCTCGTTGACTACGGAACCCTAAAAACTAACTGTCTGCGTTTTAAAGTTATTTTTGTAGGAATTAAGTAATCTTTCGTGCTGTATTTTTTTTTTAAATTAGTTATGCTTTGTGGCGAACTTTTTGGTCTTCATTTTAGTGTTTAAACTTGTTAATGGCCTGCAATTTTATATTCTTTACAAACAGCTGTAATTGTCCTGAAAAGAATAAAATCTCTGGTGGAAAGGCAACCTAACTGTAACTGTTGGCCTCCGTTGGCATACCATACAATGCCGTATTAACTATTCGTTCATTTCCAGGTGTTGAAAGGCTTATGAAGCATCTTGCCCGCTCTGGCGTGTTGTTCGCCCTGGCTACCAACTCCACACGAAGAGACGTGAGACTGCATGTCGCTACC
The DNA here is from genome assembly GCA_947363905.1 of Lithophane semibrunnea. Taxonomy (NCBI): domain Eukaryota; kingdom Metazoa; phylum Arthropoda; class Insecta; order Lepidoptera; family Noctuidae; genus Lithophane; species Lithophane semibrunnea. The sequence continues at coordinate 10,446,148 of OX376213.1, read as the reverse complement.
AAACCTAAAATATTTGGAATGTTCCATCATATGGTAAATATCTACCTATCAATCTGCCTAGCCTTTTCCCAACTATGATGGGGTCAGCTTCCAGTCTGACAGGATGCAGCTAATAACATTATTTTACACGGAGCGACTATCTGATCTCCATAACCCAGTTCTGGGTAACACGATACCCTTTGGTAAGACTGGTTGTCAGACTTTCGGGCTTCTGACGACAAGAATGACAGGCGGGACCAACGGCTTAACGTGTTTTCCGAGACACGAAGGGGTCTCGGTATATTAATATGTTCACCCATCCATGGACTGAACGCGGCAAGCGAAGCTTAACCTGATCGATCGACCCATGCTGCTGTTATTAGGTACTTAGCCACGCGCCTCTCCCTATATGGTTTGAATAAAGGTTTATTCAAACCATACCGTGCGGCTGTTCTCATTTAGCGTCCTGCCCAATCTAGGTAGGTTGGGCAGTACGTGGCGGATGAGAACAGCTTGAAGTTAAGCCCTTGGGAAAAGGTTAGGCTAATTGGGCAGTTAACTACCCTAACATTCTAATTCCGAACTATCATTACTTGAACCTGAAATGAATATCTAGTACTAGCTGCGCCCCGCGGTTTTACACGCGTAAGTTTCGTTCCGTGGGAATATCGGGATTAAAAGTATCCTATGTCCTACTCCAGGTCAAGGTGTCCCTGTGCCAAATTTAATCCAAATCCGTTCAGCCGTTTTAGCGTGAAAGCGAACAAATTCACTTTCGCATTTATAATATTAGTTAGGATCTAACATTTAACGCTGTGAGGAGTTACTCTGTGGCGCGAAGTTCTACCTTATTCGGAAACACGAGGATTACCGAAGTGCATACCTTATCTGTTTTAACTCTAACTACAGGTTTGCGTTGGCGACCCTGATGTGGATCGCGGGAAACCATTCCCAGACATCTATCTGACGGCCGCTTTCAAGTTTCCAGAAAAACCTCTGCCGATGAAGGTATTTAAAACCAATTGATAATAAGCATATTTTGCCTTTAACTTTCTCACTGCTGGGACACAGGCTTCCTCTCCTCTGAGGGGGAGTGGGACGTAATCCACCACGCGGGCCCAGTGCGGGTTGGTGGATGCCACATGTCTTCAAATTTATGGGTCTCCATTGAGCATAGCCGCGATATTGTTTTCAGTACAAATCATGTAAAAGGAAACAAATCTCAATGCAGGTAAGTAAGTACCACTTTGACTCAAACATGTTTATGTTGTGTAGGTACTACAACTTAACAATAACAATCATTCGATTTATTCCATCTGATCTCCTCGACATGCGATTCATAAGGGGCGTAGATAGCATCGAAGTGAATCGATTTAAAAAAATGGTAGATCATAGTTACCTATTGCTAAAGATCGATTCAGATCGGGCATCCCTACTAACGAGTAATAGAAAGCGAAGATAGGAAAATAAACAGCAAGCATACCATTTCTCGCCGGTCGCTCAGTGCATCTCTCTGTCATCCTACACAAGTTAGTGGGGATACGACAAGTCAAGCAACAAAATGACGGGTCGTGGTAGATAAATGCTGAATTCTCACACTCACTCCTTTTTTTTTTTTTTTTGTGGGTGGGAAATCATCCAATGACTTCTCCCACTCTGGGCGGAGCGGAAGGGCGTGTCAGACTTTTACCACTAAAAAAACTAGGCAACCCACCCGTGTTCCTTCAGTTGCCTGTTGCCAAGGTCCCGGTATCCCTTTCGGACTAACCCGCAACCCTGGCAGGCATCGGTCCTAGCGAACCCCGCCAATTGTGCTGACATCTCTTTGAGGCGCGCGTGGAACACGACGCGCCATCGACCCGGGCCTGGTCCTAATCGGACGGCGAGCTACCCATTGCTCGCCGTCCGCAAGCCCGCGCCTATGGTGGCCGGGAATCCGCCTGGGATTCCCGACGCCCAGGGCGTCTCCAACGGCGGCGGTTAGGGGCGTGAGGGCGCAAACTTTGCCTCTCCCTCACGCGTTCCGCCTCCTCCTTCGCGAGCATTACTGCTTCGCAGAAGGAGGTGACTGCTTCCCATGCCCTCTCGCTCCGTACCATGGCCTGGACCAGAGCCGGACGCGAGAGGTCACCGCCGCCAATCGCCTCCAAGAGGACACGGCGGGGCTCCGCCCAAGCAGGGCAGACCTCCACCGTATGCTCCACCGTGTCCTCCGGACGATCCACACAGTGGTGACACCCGGGCGTTTCCTCCCGCCTTATACGAAACAGGAACCTCCCGAAGCAACCGTGTCCGGTGAGGACCTGCGTCAGGCGGAAGGTGAGGACGCCGTGGCGCCTCTCTAGCCACTCCTCAAAGAGGGGACTTATCGCCGCAATTGTGGCGTGCCCAGCACTGGGTTGCGACAATCGCACTCTCCATGCCGCCATGAGATCCTGCCGGAGCTCTGTCCGCTGAGCCGCGATTTCTCGCGGCAGCGGAGTTACGCTCCGGCGCTTCATCTCCTCGCGCCACTCCCAGATGTGCGCGAGGACCTTCGCCTCCAGATCCCATGGCGGTAATCCGGCCAGGAGGCTCGCCGCCTCGCGGGAGACCGTGCGGTATCCCCGGGCCAGCCGAATGGCCATGACCCTTTGGGACGCGTTCAACCGGCGGGCTGGCCGCAGCCTAAGGGAACGCGCCCACACCGGTGCCCCGTAAAGGGCCATGGACTGCACGACCCGCGCGTAGAGCCTCCGGCAGGAGGCGTTTGGACCCCCCAAATTGGGCAGGAGCCGCCCCAAGGCAGCTCCAGCCTGGTCCAGCCTGGGAGCCAAACGTCGGAAATGCTCCACGAAGTTCCACCGGCTGTCGAGGACGAGTCCTAGGTACTTCATCGTCGCCTAGACGCCGATGTGAACCCCTCCTACCGTAATTTGGGAACCCGACGGCGGCGCGTTCCGAGGACCATGAAAACCCATGACCTCGGACTTGTGCAAGGCCACCTCGAGTCCCAGTTGCCGGATTCTATCGACGATTGTCGCAACCCCGCGTGTCGCGAGTTCGGCCGCCGCCTGGTGCGACCTCCCCTGCGCCAGGACCAGCGTGTCGTCAGCGTAGCAAACTACACTGACGCCACTAGGGAGGTCGGCGCGCAGCACCCAGTCGTATCCGATGTCCCCCAGATGCGGCCCTAAGACCGATCCCTGTGGGACACCGCACGACATCTCTCGCCGGTTCCACACTCCCTGATGACCGGGGTAGATGACGGCCCTGTCCGTCAAATAGGCCTCGACCACACGACAGAGGTAGGTCGGCATCCGGTGGTACCGGAGTGCCTCACACTCACTCCTACGAGATAAGTTCATAAAAGTTAATATACGCTGAATTCAGTTTTTCTTTATAGAGATAGGTACCTGTTCAAATTAAGTGGTTACCTCCAGTCCCCCACGCCTAAAGCCGGCCATGAGAACCCCTTTACATTTCTACATTCGATAATAGACTTTCAGACTTTTCAAACTTTAAATAACTAATACAAACAAAAGAAACAAAATAATTATGAGTTCTACACCTTCATCATAAATTATAAATTAAGTACCTCTACCTACTTGTTGTTATAAATTAAGTACTTACTTATATTTCAGTGCCTCGTCTTTGAAGATTCGTTAGTTGGTTTAGAAGCCGGCATCGCAGCAGGAATGCAGGTAAAACCTTATTTTAATGTTGCCAACACTAATATTTAGCAGAGCGCTTTGTGATGGAGCTCGTCCTCGTAAAGTCGTAACTGCTGTACCCTACGTCTCTTTGTACACGACACGGTTTCTTTACGGTAAGACGTATCAACCGCGCCGTAGAAAAAACGTGTCTGTCAACAAGTTTCCATAGTGATCCATACAACACGGATGACCGTTCCTACAGACGGCGAACAAACCGTAGTTTTTCACGGCAAGAAAAACGTATGTGTACTACAAAGAGCCTCAGGTTGAATGTCCCTTGCACGACACGTTAAGGTCTATTTTTGCTAAAAGACCAATGTGACAGACAGACAGATAGATAGTTACAAACTTTTGTCCGCTTTTGAGCGAGAAAATCATTGATATCTAGTGGCTTCCGTCACCGGCATTGAGACTGCGGTGCCTTAGGGCAGTTTCAATTTACTGGGAGTTTTTGTCTTATTTTTAACCAATAATACGTATTTTTCCCATTTAGTCTAAGGGTGATGTTATGAGTGATGTAGCCGTAGGTACCACTACTAGAGACTGAAAAATAAAAACTTTATACAAAAAAATATACAACGATTTTATTGTTTGTTTCCATAATATTTAGGTACCTACTTACTTGTGATGATTTACATATGGGTGTACCTAAACCCGGAGTAAATAATTACCATTACATTACATACATTCACATTACATATTTGATCCCCAGGTAGTGATGACTCCACCCAGAAGCCTGCCGGTGAAAGATTGTGGTGCGGCGACTTTGGTCCTCGAATCCCTTCTAGATTTCAAACCAGAATTATTCGGACTCCCTCCTTTTACTCAAAACGTCAAAAAAAAATCATAAATGTCTAAATTCTAGGCCCGCCTTGCACCGCAAATTACTAAATTGTCGCCGTGCAGTGAAAACCTTGTAATTGCAATGAACGCTATTTGAACGATCTGTCGAGCCTTTTCCCAAGTTTCGACTTCCAGTCTAACCGGATGCAGCTGAATACCAGTATTTTACATGAAGCACCTGCTTGTCTGACCTCCACTAACCAATTACTGGGTAATACGATACACCTTGACCCAACAATAAATAAAAAGAAAAACAATGCATTCTTCTTTACGAGGTTTTCAATTCGTTTAGTGCTAACCACATTACGACATCATGTCCGTCATTTTCAAAAGATTCACAGAAATATAGTGATGGTTTAAATTACGTTTAGCGTTAAACATGAAAGTTACGGTTTTCCAGAAGGGCGGTGGCCACCACATAACGGCCGCGGTGACGGCCGTAATGAAAATGCTCACAGCGGGGTTTGACTTAACCCCGCTGTGGGCGTTTTCATTAAGGCTGTGGGATTTTCGGTTTCAAAAATGCTCTCTGAAAGGAAAACACACCAACTTACTTTCATAAATAACGTTTCACTACATTCGCCTGTAAATCGTACACTCTATGTGCAGGCCACAGCTAGCTTTAGCTATTTGTGGTCCAAGCGGGCCTGTCGGTGAATGCGACCGACCAAACATATTTTACACATTCGATTTTTTTACATGTACCTAACTGTACATCACCATCACCTTCCTGCACTTGTCCCACGTAACTGAACCTGTAATTATATTATTTACGTCCGCAATTATTTATTTTATTTTTATCCAAAACTAAATGGCCCGATAAACTACGTAGGTAGTTACCACGTGAGCAATTCCAATACAAAATTTGGATTTTTGTCTATTCCTTTAGGTTTTTCCAAATAATGATACTTATTTTTTGCTTATACCACCCCAGTATTGAGGAGAGCAAAAAAATTTTGAAGTCTAACGCAGGGCAATTGATTTTTTATAAATTATAGAGGACTAGCTGTTAGTGTTGCCCGCAACTTCGTCTGCGATTCAGGATGAAAAGTAGCCTATGTCCTTCTCCAGGTCATGGTGTACCCATGTGCCAAATTTCATCCAAATCTGTTCAGCTGTTTGATCGTAACAAACAAACTCACTTTCGCGTTTTAGCTCAAGCAACGAAGACAAAAGTTGTGGAAATAATTCGTGTAAAAGCCATTTTTGGCACAGTGGAAGGTGAAGGTATCCTGAACAACATCTTTTATTATGTTGTTACTGATGGCTGGGGGTGCCGCTAAGGGGGAGGGGGTGGGGGGTGCGCGGGCGAATCCGTGGGCGCGAAGCTAGTTACCAAAAAATATCTTAGTGAGTTACTTACGTTGGTCTTATTACTGTCTAACATAAACAAAACTGGCTCGGTAACCGCCTACCACCCACCCTTTAGGGGGTTGGGCCAGGGGAGATGATGGCATCCTAATGTCGGTGACAACCAACGACCCCGTGGCACCTGATTCAGTACTCAACACCATATTTTGCCGATGCACGACTGGGTGTGGGGTGCGCTGCGGGGCCGAAAACCAGGCATCGCCTGCTCCAGTGTCTGCGGCGTCCTATGCTCCGGCTCGTGTATGTTCTAACGGAGCCCCCATCGAGGACACCGTCGACGATGACGATAGTTTAGATGTTGTGTTTTAATGCTGATTTTATATTAGGTCTTTACCTATAAAATTGCCGTTTTGTATGAAAAAATTTAAACGAATTTTTTTCATGTATTTTTTATTTGTATTAATCGAAGTAATCACTCATGCAATCAATGCATCTTTGCCAACGCAGTGGCAGTTTATTGATGCCCTTCTTAAAGAAATCAGCTGGACGGGAAGCAACAAATTCTTCAAAGGCATTTTGTACTGCCTCTCGGGTATTGAATTGTTTTCCCGCCAAGAAGTTATCCAAATTCTGGAAAAAGTAGTAGTCTGTAGGCGCAAGGTCTGGTGAGTAGGGCGGATGACGGAGAGCTTCCAACCCCAGTTCTTGCAACTTGGAGACCGTCTGCTGTGCAGTATGAGGTCGCGCGTTGTCGTGCAGGAGCAGCGGAGACGAGCGATTGACCAATGCTGGTTGGAGATGTGCCAGCTTCTCCATCATTGTGTTCAGTTCTTCACAGTACACATCTGCAGTAATGCTCACCCCGTTTGGTAAGAAGCTGTGATGAATCACACCGGCGCTAGACCACCAAACAGTGACCATCACTTTTCTAAGGGTAAGTTTTCGTTTAGAGCATTGTTTAGGTACTGAACCGGGATCCAACCAACTTGCTGAGCGCTTGCGTTTATCAAACAGAATTCATTTTTCATCGCAGGTAACAATGCGGTTCAAAATTCCTTCATTTGTGTGTCTGTTGAGCAGTGCAAGCCACGCTTCGACGCGTACTTCGCGCTGGCGATCATTGAGTTCGTGGGGCACCCATTTGTCAAGCTTTTTTACCTTGCCAATTTGACGCAAATGGACCAATATTGTTTTGACGCTAACGTCGAAAGCTGCTGCTAATTCAGCCGTAGATTGTGTATCATCAGCTTCCACAATCGCCTTTAATTCGTCATTGTCGACCAAAGTCTTCGGACGACCGCGAGGTTCATTTTTCAGGTCGAAATTTCCAGAACGGAAGCGAGCAAACCAATAACAGGTGGTGCGTTGGTTTGTAGTGTTAGCTCCGTAAACGTCGTTGATGTTGCGTGCCGCTTTTGCCGCGTTGCTGCCACGACGGTACTCATATTCAATAATTACTCGAATTTTTAACGTATCCATGATGACGAAAAAGATTGAAATACGATGAAAATGTAACACTAATCATTAAACAAATGACTTCTTTTGAAAAAAGAATTCCATGTTTTTAAAATAAAATTAATTCGAAATAACAAATTCTTAGCCAAACAAAAATTATTTTGATTTGAAATGGCCAGTACTGCAGAAGCAATTTCATAGGTAAAGACCTATTATTTAGGTATATACGTGTCATATTTTACAAAAACAAAATTTTGTTTAAATTGTCCATTTCCCTCCCCCATATTATCTCCACTGATCCCAACAAAAAAAGTGTAAATAACTTTTTCGTACCTAGAGAATTTAATATAGGTAGTTATATTAATTTTAGTCTCCGATATTTTTTTGTTATAGGCTGCAGTTTTCAAGTTATTCATGAAAAGCTACCACCTACCTTAGCGGCGCCCCCAGCCATCAGTACTTTTAATATGTTGGCTTTTACACGAATTATTTCCACTAATTGGGCTTTTTTTGGTCTCCGTTGCGTTGGTTGTGCTTTTTATAATTAGTTAGATAATTTAATAGTCATTAAGTTTATTTTTTTGCAAAAGTACATAGTCAATGAACGTATGACCTTTACCAACGTCAACGTCATAAGGCAGAAATAATGCTTCATCACTTTATTTTTAAGTCAGTGGGCCTTATGTAGTACATACTATTTTGTCGTTGGCAATAAAATTATCATATAATGTATATTCAACAGGTTAGTTGGGTACTATGACAAGTAGGTAGGTATGTTCATAAAAAAAAATAATCAGCTGTTCCATTAATTAGAGAAAGTTGTTCAGTTTGATGGTCTGTAAAGGCTCTTACATACTGGCGCGATTCGCCGCGTGACGCGAATTTTAACAAAACAATTTCTGAGAAAACTTCACGGCAAACAATGCGTCGGCGTCGCGTCGCGCGGCGAATCGCGCCAGTATGTAAGAGCCTTTTCACACCTTTCTGATACATCCGCCGCCGCCTTGCCGCGCGTTACATGAGGGAGAAAAAGATATAACTCAGAATTTTCTGAAATATTTACCAACAAGTAACAAAGCTTCCTGTCAATGTCATTCCAGCGCCAAAAGATCCTTGCAGCACTCTGCACTCAACCGCACGCCAGCAGTAACGCTTGACCTACGAACCGCGACCTTACCATAATCAGCCTATAATGTTCCCACTGCTGGGACACAGGACACTCGGTGAGCGGTAGTGGGCCGTAATCCACCGCGCGGGCTCAGTGCAGTGTGTGTGTCATGTCACATGTCTTCGAACTTTTTGTTCTAGGACATGCCGGTTTCCTCACGATGTTTTCCTTCACCGTTTTGAGAGCAGTGGTGATAAAAAAAAATACACAAATGAAAGTGCTTGTCTGGGTCGAACCTACGACCTCGTAAGTCGCGGCCATTACCACTGGGCCACCACTGCTCTCGCCCGCCGTTACTGCTACAAAATAAAAGCGAAAAGGCAAGGTTTCTGATGACGAAAAATTACAAATGAAAAATTGTTTATTATTCTAGCAAGTAAACCTTAATAACTAGTGATTGGAGCCTTTTATGCAAATATTCCTGTGTGAGGAGACTCCGCCATTCCATAACTTGAATAAGTATCATTTACTTGTCCTAAATAAATGTAGGTAAGTACATAATAATGATAAAACGTTAATTAACATTCTTAAAAGAAAAACTATCCAAAATAATAACTGAACGTTTATTATTAAGAAACAACTAATAAATAATAATCAAACAATAATTTTAATACACATATCATTATGTATCTCTATACGAGGTTATTTGCCTCTTTACTGCCTTTCACATTTCATACAATGTCATACATTTTTGTGCTAATTTTATTACACAATTTTATAATCTAATTATATACCTTGGATTTTTAATAAAATGCTTCTTCCTTCCCCTCTTACAACTGGTAAATATTAGACGAAAAGTGAAGTGTCACGCGATTTTGTAGGTACAATGTGCGGTGCAACTGTTAACTGTCACCTTGATCTGTGCCCTGTTTATCAAAACTTACAAGCCTTGTATTACCAAATGTTAATAATTAGTTCACAAGTATTTATTATTTTGACACTTTTATTCGTGATTTTGTTTATCAAAAACTATTTGTATGTTACAACTTGTAGAAAATCATAACAAATCCTGAGAGTGTCCGGCGACTCTCTATTCCGCCTTACAAGTTTACAAGTGTCGTGCTTAGTACTGCAATAAATGTTTAAATTCAATTTTCTTTTTTATATGTGGTCAAAAGAGAGAGATGACCTGATGCCCGTATCCCAGCAGTGGGAATATTAAGGCTGATTATGAATATGGAGATGAGCTATGAATTTAACGAAAATTAACATTCTAGGCAACTTGTGAACGAGTATAGACTTGTAACTTTTGATAAACAGGGCCCAGCACTCTTAATGTAAGCAAATCAATCACTATCTGTTTCATTTTGGCAGTTTAACAACATTCATTGCGTTATTTACGTTGCAGGTACAGTCACGGACTTTAATTGATGAGCCACCTGGTACTGTTCGCATTTTAGCCGTGTAATGCAAATCGGGTTTATTCGGTTCCCGACACGCAAAGTCATATATCTTCGTATTAGAAGAAGTAAATTATATTTCATATCTTTACCGGTTGGCTAACCTGAGAACAGAACTACTACTTGGCAGCAGTGACTACTCAAAGTCAACCAATTGCAGGTCTAGCAACAGTAACCTAGCAACGATAAACAATTGTTGCTAGGTTACTGCTGCATAGTAACGTTAGCGTACGGAGAATTTCTCTGACATCGATATTTCAACTGTCACTGTCTTCAGTTATGTTTTCATAATAATTATCGAGTTAATGAGCTATGATTCAAAGGAGGTCGGTATCAAATAGATTGGATAAACTTAATGCAACATTGTATTTATTTTTATCATTGAGAACTTATTAGTCAACCTCTATGGATATTTCCGATTAAAAGTAATTTATTTGTCATCTTGTTTACGAGCTTGCGATTTGAGTTCGTGTTTAATCGTGTAATCTCGTGAATGTATGAAACTGCAAAATTGAAAAGTTTGAAGGTGGCTCATCAATTAAAGTCCGTGACTGTACATAGATTACTTAATTATTACAATCTCTAAAAGGCTGGAATATTTTAACGATATTTGGTAAAGACCTCATGCTCACCAATAGCGCTTGCGACCAGACAGACCACTAGAAAAACGAGTCATAATAATCGAACAAAATTAATTAAAAAAATAGTTTTGTTTTGAATCATTCAAAATATTACTTTGAATACACTAGTATTCAAAGTAATATTTTGAACGAGACGGCTACACTAGTAGCCGTCTAATTCTGAGGTGTATGCAATATAAGAGCTGACGGGCCCATACTATACGAAAAAATGCTAAAGTCCAAGGGATATAATTACATTTATCGAGCCACCATAATAATATTGATTTTTGACTGAATCAGAAATTACTTTTAGGGCATTTTGCTAACATAGTCCATAATAGGACGATGATATATCGCCGATCTGATAATCAAGACGGATGATATTGTATGTTAGCTTAAAATAATTTTATGAACGCAAAATCTTTTTATTTATAAGTTTGTATTTTCCTGTAATATCTCATTCAGTCAAAATGTTTATAGTCCCACTTATTCAATCATTTTTATTTTAATTATTTAATTTAACACATAAAAACCCGAAAATTTCCGAGACGCAACAAAATCGCTACGCTGATAATAAGCATTCCGAGTCCTAATTCCTATATTAGGCATATTTTTTTCCTGATTTTTCATTACACCACATGATTACACAAAGAAAGCGAAGGATACATTTCAGTCCCCGTAGTTCACCGATGCCGTTAAGACCCATGTAATGTATGGCAAGTAAGCATGGGAGGAGCTAAGAGAGAAACTATTAACTGGATAGACAATATGACACACCATAAAGATAAGAAAAACAAGACAAACAGATATGAATAGTAACGAAGAAATTACATGTATAATGAAAGAAGAAGTAGACAAAGCTATCAAATCACAAAAAAGAAGTAAAGCATCGGGAGAAGACTGCATATCTAATGAACTTTTATTAAGGATGTTTTTCAACTACAAAGTTAAATTCATCTCAACTTGGCCGGTTTTTTTTTAGGCTCAACACTGTTTCATGGATTACCAACCTGCACTGGGAGGTGGAATACAGCCCACTCCCTCTCACAGAGAGGCCTGTGTCCCAGCAATGGGAATAGGCCGACTATGTAGGTTTCAATGCAATAAAAGTCAGTTTTCTTTTGTGTGTGACTGTGTGATATGGCTAGAAGGGGTGACTACCGAGATGACAACTAATAGAGAAATATGGAAGAGAAAGACATGTTGCGCCGACCGCAAATAAATTGGGATCACGGCAGGAGAATCACGAGTTACAAATATTTTTATGTGTTAAATTAAAATGTTGGCACTCAGAGAGCCTTTAACAATTCTGATAACTTAACTACCAGTTTTATATTACAAAGTCATTTCTCGATTATTACATTATATGCTACAGTATAAAAATGCATATTATTATATAAATATCAATTATTTATACAGGGTCAAATTAAAATATATAGCTCATTTAATTTGACCCTGTATTATACGTCAATCAATTCATACATATCTTCATTCCTACATTCCATAGAGTTAGGCTGTGCTCTAAGACTTAAAACCGATATTAAGTGACTATGGATTTGCTTGATTTTATTAATCTATTGTTAATGAGGCAACAATGTGTTAAAGTAAACTTTTTTTCATCAAGTTTCATTAACTAGGGTGGGCCTAGTATCGGTCAAAAATATCTCTGGGTGCTGCTTCAACTGGGAATCGAAGGTCGAACCCTGGACAACGGCGATAAAAATAACTAGGTATACTAATAGGGAATATGCATGTATTTTTTTAATATTTTTATTCGATAGTTTACATCGTCAAATAAAAGTAAAAAAAAATTCGACGGCAAAAAAGCAATTTAAAGTAGTTAAAAAAATGTTTAAAAATATCCAACCGATCCGGGCTATTTAAACGCTCTCCATTTGGCGCGCTTGGTGTGGTGACGTCACAGTTCGTGAAAACAGACAAGCAACTGTCAAGTCAACGTCAAACACTCCTTTTTCTATGAGCGTTTGACATTGACTTGACACTTGTTGATTGACTTGACATTGACATTTTGATTGATAGCCCGGATTGTTACGTCACATCCGCTCTTAGCCTTTTCAAGTATTTGAATTACCCACAGTTTTTTGGGACTTTTTAAAAATTAATTTCTCGTTCAAAAAGAAATTTTATTCAAAAATATTGATGGAGGCTTAATTCTGAAGTAACATAGTTTATAGAAAAAAATATTTGACCCATATTTGAATCACATGCATATTCCCTATTGTGGACATATTTTCGAACAAATCTAGCAAATCTGTAGACCTTATGTTTATAAATAAAGTGTGTTAAAAGTTAATAAAATTGCACTCTACATCATGTCGAAATAAGTATCCTATTATTTGAAATACAGGTATGAGGAACAAGGTGTACAGTTCACTCATCTATAGATAAAGGAGGATCCTCCGACCAGACGGGTGTCGTGTCTGGTGGGCTACTGCCCGACGATTGTTGTCGGAATGTTGTATATAATATGCTAGACGTGCGGTAAACTCTGCTTGCGCGATGCAGGATTTTGCGTGGCCCACATTTGGTCAGCTATGTTGTGTTAATGGTTTTATATTACGAGTCGACTTTTTATCTCCTTTTGATAAGTGCCTATTCGAGTCAAGAAACTCTTATTTTGCAAAGCATAGTTTACACGGGCTTAGTAGCTAATGATAAGTCCAGTAGGCAGCACGTCATCGTGGTAACAAAAACAGTGAGTGGCCACTTAAAGAGCGAAGCAATTTGTGAGAAGAGAGGCATCCACCAGCTCCATACTTCGCCTGCCGGTGGTAAGCTGCGGTGGTCTATTTGGATGTTTGTCTGTGGATTTTTTCTCCTGAACAGAGTATGCCCCATCTGCTGGATGTGTCCCAAATGTCCGTTCACCTGCACTCTTGCTGGCCTGAACAACGCCCCTGACACCGCCATAAACGTGGCCCAAACAGTATAAGCTTTGGCCTCATATTCTATTGTAACTCGCGCAGTAGCTGGGCCAGCTCAAGGTCAAAGTGTTACCACCGACGTGAGGCTTACTGTACTAAGCTCAAGTAAACGAAGCATATAATACAATGCTTTAGGTATTTACTTCGACATGATTTTACTCAATTTGGTGTTTGAAAACAATAATATATTATTATTTAGAATTATAATTAAACTATTGTAATATTCTACCATCAGGCTCCAGTTATAAGGAGCCACAATAAGAAGGAGAATGATTGAATCAATCAGTTAATAGACATATTTATTCAAAGCTATTAAAACATTTCTTTATGAATACCATAACATCACACTTGTATTCCCCGAAGGGTTGGGCAGAGGTGTAGGCAGTAGGTGTATTTCGCCAGTAATGTTTAAGTCCTATGTAATAGAGGGCGAGCCTATTGCCATCAACCGGACATATTATTATACCCAGACTCCGGGCTGTGACTGAGAAATCCCTGATAGTTTTCTATCAGGAATTTCCCAATAACACTTTCATCGTGATCGAACCTAAGACATCAAGCTCAAGCTCTCGAAGAAAATTAATGTAAAAAATAGTTTTGTTTCCACATCCAAAAATCTAATTTATTTTGAAAAAATTGCCAAAATTTGAGAAAATAACTAACTATTAACTGCCTAATTTAAACAAACACATTATTTTTCACGAAAATTTAGTTTATAATGCTATGCTCATACTTTATAAGGCTCCAACTGTTTACGAATCAATCATTCTCTAGGTGAAAACACTGATTGATAAAATTGGCACTACTATACATTGATTCATTGAATCAATCAGTAATTTATGTACATTACGTAGGTACACAAGATAGGTATAGTAAATACACTAGGTGTTATCGAGACACTTCATAACTGATCGATTTAACCAATCAGCCTAACGCCACGTCGTCATTAGGAAACAAAGTTGTGCAACATTGTTTGAAACATGTTATTGTGTTGCAGGTAACATGCGTGGTAAACAAAAGAAGGCGACATTTGATGATGTTCTAAACAATGTTGCGCGCTTGTAGCGCAACACTGTCTGGTACATGTTGTGTTGCGTGAAGCATTTATCATGTTAATGGTCTGTATTCAATTATGCATGGTAACAAAAGGCGCTCAACATAGTTTCAGCAACATTTGATGTTGCAACAAAATGTTGCGCGATGTAGGTCAAAATTGTTTCCAGTGACTACAGGGCCTTATTTAAAGACACACTTTCATATCCGATACAGTAGCTCCAGCCCCGCTCCAGCCCCTCCAGTCAGGCGCTACATGAGGCGACACTGCGCGTCGCTGGCGGGCGCGAAGCCGGGCGGCGCGGCGCCCACGTCGCCCACCAGCTCCGCGGGCGGCTGGCCCAGGTCCTGCATCTGAGCGGACAAGTTCACATTACTTTTTTTTTCATATAAACCTACATGAAACGTCCGAGTGGTCACTCCGGACTCACCTGGGTGTCGCGTGTCGCCTGTACGTTCGCCACTCGTGACGCGGCCCCGGCCTGGCTCACCCTCCAGGCTTACCCCCCGCCCCGGCTTGGCTCACCCCCCGCCCTGGCCTGGCTCACCCTCCAGGCTCACCCCCCGCCCCGGACTGGATCACCCTCCAGGCTCACCCTCCGCCCCGGCCTAGCTTACCCTCCAGGCTCCCCCCCCCCCCGCCTCGGCCTGAAGCTCACCCCCCGCCCCGACCTGCCTCACCCTTCAGGCTCACCCCCCGCCCCGACCTGCCTCACCCTTCAGGCTCACCCCCCGCCCCGGCCTGGCTCACCCTCTAGGCTCACCCCCCGCCCCGGCCTGCCTCACCCTTCAGGCTCACCCTCCGCCCCGGCCTGCCTCACCCTTCAGGCTCACCCCCCGCCCCGGCCTGGATCACCCTCCAGGCTCACCCCCCCGCCCCGGCCCGGCTCACCCTCCAGGCTCACCCCCCGCCCCGGCCTGACTCGCCCTGCAGACCAATGTCGATGCTCCTCGCTCCGTGAGGATTAACGTCATAAAGATAAGATAAAGATAAAATCATTTATTTGTCATCCACCGGGACCTCCAGATTGAGAGCCTGGATGAGTGAAGGGAATGCGACACTCGTTGACACTGAGCTGTGTTACACAACACAAACCGCTAACATACACGACAGATTCTTCCGGGAACAATAATTTTTATTTAGCTATAACTTCGCTGGCAGATTTTTCTTTCCGTCAGTTTGGCATTATAGTGGCGCTATACAGACTACCGACCGACTCCTTAACAATTCAAAAGTGCCTTTAATTGAAATAAATCCTTTGAGTTGGAATATCTCTTACCTTCTGCATTAGTTCCAGCACGACTTCGAACCTCTTCCTCTTGACGTCATCAGGGTCTGACTCCTGTTCTGGCTCCAGTTCACTGCAAACTTGTTCCATCAACTTCTGCTGCTTTGAGAACCTGGACAATGGACAAATTGATAAGTTGTTAACTTTTTCCCGCAGCTTCGCCCGCATTTACCCCACGGGGACGTACTGACAGCATTACAAGTATCCTCCGTCCTAACCCGGTCATGGTCTATCCGTGTGCCTTTTATTGAAATCCGTGTAGCCGCTAAAGCGTGAAAAGGTGACAAGCAGACTGAGTTACTTTCGCATTTATAATACTAGCTGTCGCCTGCGACTTCCTCTGCGATCCAGGATGAAAAGTCTAAGCCTAGGGCCTACTCCAGGTCAAGGTCTACCCCCTGTGCGAAATTTCATCCAAACCCGTTCAGCCGTTTTAGCGTGAAAGCGTAACAAAGAAACTCACTTTCGCATTTATAATATTAGTTAGGATTAGAATGCATTTTGTAGTTGTTTCAAATTTAAAGCAGTTAAAGGAAAATTCACAATTTCTAGATTTCGATGAAGAATACACTAGTTTCCGGCGTATCGTCTCAAAAATGCTTCGAATTATTTCAAATCTTCCTTATAAATTTTAAGTAGTGATGCAACGAATACTACTTTTACGAATACGAACACCGATTGTACTATTCCCCGAAAACGAATACCTACTGTAGCTGCACGCAATTATTATTCAAAGAAGGTGAAAGGAAATTAAACACGCTAAGCAAAAAAAATATTTACATGTAATTTAATAATTAAAATAAACTATACTAAGGTGATTTTTTATTAACATAATAGTTGCAAGTTCTTTGGCGACAAACGATTCCTATTTTCTTTCTGAACATTTCCTACTGTTGAAAATAGCTTTTCTGAGGCCGCTGTGGAAGGTTTTATCGAGAAATATTTTCGCAATTTTTTGCAACGCACTATCTATTATACCGGATGATTTTTTTTACCGTCTCGACAAACATAGGGTGTAGTAGGTGAACGGAGTAGAAGCCAATGGCATAGTTAATTAATTATTTTTTATTTTTTTATACCCTTTAAACAAATTGATCTATCTAAAACTACTACCCATTTGAAGTAAACTTTTAATACAAAAACAATAAAAACAGAAATTTAAAAAAAATTGAATAAATCGATGAAAAAATATCGAAATTCAAATCATACGCACCCTACTAAATGCACGGAATTTATCAATGAATTAGATACGTTCCTTTGCGGCCGATAGGTACTCGCCGCACTTGCCGTCGGCTTCTTTGATATCATCAGGCGCTTGAGCCGCGGCCGCGCCGGAGCTGCTCGCTCGCGCATCCCCCCGCCCGCCCGCGTCCCGAGCTTCAGTCACCTGCGATTAGTCACGGCGGCGTGACGTCGCGCTGTTTGTTTCCGCGTATGCATCGTGCACCCGGTCATATTTGTCGTATCTAAACATGTACGAATATTCTAACGTAGAGTATCTTGTTTGGTGAAAACAGCCAGTGCAAGGCGAATGTACGCAGAAGAAGAACATCTTCAGTCGCTGCGAAGGAACGGTATCCTTTCTCCTCAAATTCCCCCCCGGACCCCGCATGGAGTTTTGTCACTGGGTGCAGAACCGTTCTGTCATTGACACCATGTTGCAAGACGTTCCTGATCCCTATCTGCAAGACATGTACTTCCAGCATGACGGATGTCCAGCTCACTACAAACGATCTGTGCGCGCGTATCTCGATGGTCAATTTGGTGATAAGTGGATAGGTCGCGGTGCACCTGTGAACTGGCGGCCGAGGTCACCAGACCTACATAACACCCCTTGACTTTTATTTGTGGGCCGACTTAAAACGTTTAGTCTGACGTTTAGTGTATACCGAAGAAGCTCAAAGCGTTAGTGATTTAAAACAGCGAATAATTTAAAACGCTTTTAATGTTTTGAAAAGTGATAGAGACACGCCTCGAAGTTTACCAAACAATATGCAAAGACGTGCTAGTTTATGTTTAGAACGAAACATTTTGAACAATAATTACCTGCTGCGATATCGCTAAAAAGGTAGGTACAGACCTAAGTTCATTTTTTGTAAAATGCGCGCAATGCGCGTGCGCGTCTGTCGGTCGTATCGCCCGCGCGCGAGTACCGCTCAGCTGCTCGGCTCTCGTACGTGAACCCCGGTAAGTGAACTCTCACGCACACATCAAGTTTCTATGTACGTGTGTGTGCGTAGGCGCGCCGACGTTACTTAGCAACGGGTCGACTGAACAACCTTCTGTCAATGTTCTCGCTCCCGCATGTATGCACGTCCTTTTCATTTTGAATTAAGTACAGTCAAGTATTTATTGTTTCGAATTATTTAAAAAAGATTACTTAGATTGTTTTAAAAGTTCGTTCCGAGTCTTTGTTACTGTTTTCGTTTCATTTGTAAGGATAGGTTTTCTTATTATTTTATCTTTTTAATTGGTAAATTGGTGGGGTTTTTATTTGTACTTACGTAAGTATTTGTTGTGTTTTATTATTTTAGGTAGGTTAAGTTTTCTTACTTGTGTTAAGTTATTACCTATTTACTACTTATTCTTTTGGTGTGAGGCTTATTTAGTCAATTGGGTATTTGTATTGTATGTTTGAGAATGTTTGGGTATTGTGTTCATTTTATTTGTAGATCAGGTTTGTCTTAGTTTATTAGTGTGTAGTAAGTGGAGTATAAATGTTATTGCGTTGATTTTGGAAACGTTTTCAACACGACTGTACCATGCGAGGGGCGGCCGCTTACTAGGTTTCTACGCAAAAGAAATGTGCGTGCGTTTCGCTCGCACACACGTACAACTTTCATTCATGCGCGATCGCAGCCTACGCCGTTTACTATCTCCTATTTTGGCTATTATTAGTTTTTACGCACGGGCGGTAGGATAAATAGTTTTCATGATTTTTGAAGGAAATTCCGAACCTGTACAATCTCAATGGTACTAAGCAAATATTCTCGGGTATGGCTTCTGTTTCACTTACACAACACACCTGATTATGCTCGAGACGGTAAAAAATGTCATCCGGTATATGGGATTTCTAGGAAGTCACAAATTACAAATGTCATGAAAGTATTGCATCACTAATTTTAAGTTATATTTTGTGTAGCGTCCTTATTTCCTGTCTTATCGTGTTGTCGTGCCAACTACAGTAATAGGGAATATGCATGTATTTTTTGAATATTTTTATTCGATAGTTTACATCGTCAAATAATAGTAAAAAAAAATTCGATGGCAAAAAAGCAATTTATAGTAGTTAAAAAAATGTTTAAAAATATCCAACCGATCCGGGCTAATTAAACGCCCTCCATTTGGCGCGCTTGGTGTGGTGACGTCACAGTCCACAAAAACAGACAAGCAACTGTCAAGTCAACGTCAAACACTCCTTTTTCTATGAGCGTTTGACATTGACTTGACACTTGTTGATTGACTTGACATTGACATTTTGATTGTTATCCCGGATTGTTACGTCACATCCGCTCTTATCCTTTTTAAGTATTTGAATAACCCACAGTTTTTTGGGACTTTAAAAAAAAATTAATTTCTCGCTCAAAAAGAAATTTTATTCAAAAATATTGATGGAGGCATAATTCTGAAGTATTATAGTTTATAAAAAAAAATATTTGACCCATATTTGAATCACATGCATATTCCCTATTGCCGTAGACTGCAGAAAAGTCTCTTCCAAAAGTATCTGTTGAAAGTGTAAACAAACCGCGATCGGATTAAATTCTTACGCAATCACTCACTAAAGGGAATTAGTAACACATTCATCTGTATTTCGAAGATTTCAACTTTATATCTCGCCACTTTTTCCAAAAAATATCGTTTGAATAACATTATTAATTGTAATTGAAAAAACATCGACAAAATTTAATTGTAATTTTGTGTTTAATTTGATTTTAATTTAATGTATTTGTAAATATGTGCCCATTCTATGAGTCTTGATACTCGAATTAAATGATTTGAATTTTTTTTTTGAAAAATTGAGGTTATGAAATTAACCTGTCAATTGAAAAACCTCTTTCAGGTGATTTAAAATTAGAATTTCGGGTCGAAATATTCAAATAATCAAATCAAAGCACTCAATTTGTAACCAGCACTAGAAACTGGCATCCGCAGGGACGTATTCTGATCCATTTGTTTACATTTTCTTCAGATACTTTTGGAACATACCATAGTTTTATTTTGGCAACAGCTGTGGCCATGACCTGTCAACTAAACTCACCTATCGTACTCGCTCTGTTCGATCTTGCTATTATTTTCCGCCAGCCACGTGGGGTACTTGTCGACCAGCTCTTTGAGAGAAGGGTACAGAACCTCCTTGGACAGTAAGGACTGCATCATACCCTGCATGAACGGGACGAACATATTGTTTTCTTGCTGAAAAGAAAGAGAAAGGAAGTAAATCAACCATAACATAACATCACGACTCTGACATCAGCAGATGTGTGGTCATGAGCATAAAATAATACCTTACATTTACGCAAGATTCAAAAGCGGTTTTCTCCTTAATTATTGAAATACATTTATATGGTAATATATTGAAATACCCGTCTTGTCGTGCCCCTGCTGGACAAAGCCCTCTTCTGTTGAGATGTTTTCCTTCATCGATTTACGAAGTACATAAATATGAATTGAAAGAGTCAAATTGGTAAGTAATTGCCTGGATTTGAACCCACAACCTCGTGGGTGAGAAGAGACGCCTCAACCACTGAGCCATCATATTAAGTCTCGAGCTCATACTTTTATGAAATAGGTCTTTCTCAAAGTTACAATCGTTATTTCACGAGAAAATCGCTTTCGAATGATGCGTACGGTAAGGTAAGCTTACCTTACCTTCGGAAGGGTAAGGTGGACACAGATAGTCCACCCACATTTGGCCAGTTATATTAAGTCCCATGTAATAGGGGGCGAGCCTATTGACATCGTTGAGTCAGGATTTGTGCCTGGTTGAAGCCAAACTCGCCGACCGGGACATAGTTGGGAACAGTCTAGCTAGGCATGAGGATGATGCTTACCTGTCCCTCAGCTCCAAGATTGATGTTGGTGAACATGCTGGCCAGGTCCTGGTCGGAGAAGGGGTTCTGAAGGGTCTCCGTGTTGGTGTTCAGGTTCTTCAGGGTTTGGGAAATGGCAGCAGAGACCTGGAAGAGTGACATTGTTTTATACTTAGTTTAGATTATTATTTGTCATTCTGAGACGGAAACTAGTTGAGCCGTGACTAGTCCGAAGCTAGAGTAGTGACAAGTTTCGTACTAGTCACTGAAACTTATCTCGTGCCGACACAAGCCCAGTCTTACAATTCGTGTGGACACGAGCCTCTCATTCAACTCATGCCCACTAGTTTCGGACTAGTCGTGATTCGCTCTGAACTAGTTTCGGGCTAGTCCCTCAATAAACGAGTGCCGCACTACAGTCTACTGCAGGAGAATGTCCTGAACCTTACCTCGTCCACATTGTCCAGCACGACCTCGGGATCTGCGTCGGCGACGAGCGCGGGCAGCTCGGCGCCCGCGCCGCCCTCGCCCGGCTTCAGCACGTGTGCTGCCGCCTCTGAGGGGTGCATGACAATTAATTTACCAATTGTCAAGTTTTGGATGGACATAAT
Organism: Lithophane semibrunnea; assembly: GCA_947363905.1. Lineage (NCBI taxonomy): Eukaryota > Metazoa > Arthropoda > Insecta > Lepidoptera > Noctuidae > Lithophane > Lithophane semibrunnea. The sequence goes on along the minus strand of OX376213.1, from coordinate 10,424,746 downwards.
ATGTGATAAAGTTTTGATTACAAAATGGTCACTCAAAAATCAAATTAGAATAATATATAAGGTGTATTTCTTCATACATGAAATCTCTTAAGGGGTCATTGTACTAACATTATGAACAACTTTCACTACGGGACCAACCCTGAATTATCGAAAAATCAAAAATCTGCTGGGACGAGTTGCAGAATGAAAATATTATTTATTTTGATTTTCTTCAAGTCGTCCTAAATGGGCCGTAGGACGGACGTAGTCACGGACATTAATTGATGAGCCACCTGGCACTGTTCGTATTTTAGCCGTGTAATGCAAATCGGGTTTATTCGGTTCCCGACACGCAAAGTCATATGTCTTCGTATTAGAAGAAGAAAATTATATTTCATATCTTTACCGGTTGGCTAACCTGAGAGCCATAACTACAAACTTGACAGCAGAGTGACTACTCAAAGTCAACCAATTGGTCTAGCAACAGTAACCTAGCAACGATAAACAATTGTTGCTAGGTTACTGTTGCGATAGTAACGTTAGCGTACGGAGAAATTCTCTGACATCGATATTTCAACTGTCACTGTCTTCAGTTAAGTTTTCAGAGTTATTGAGTTAATGAGCTATGATTCAAAAGAGGGCAGTATCAAATAGATTGGATAAACTTAATGCAACATTGTATTTATTTTTATCATTGAGAACTTATTAGTCAACCTCTATGGATATTTCCGATTTAAAGTAATTTATTTGTCATCTTGTTTACGAGCTTGCGATTTGAGTTCGTGTTTAATCGTGTAATTTCGTGAATGTATGAAAGTAAACAAGATGACAAATAAATTACTTTTAATCGGAAATATCCATAGAGGTTGACTAATAAAGTCAACCTCTATGGATATTTCCGATTAAAAGTAATTTATTTGTCATCTTGTTAACGAGCTTGCGCTTTGGCATTTTAAATGTATACAGTGTAGGTACATACCTGCCATTTTTGTGAATGTCTGCGCAATCTGTTCCTGTGTTATTTGATCCTCTGAAAACAAAACAATAGTTTCAATGTAATCTATACATACACTTTCGGACCCGGCAGACGTTGCCCTGCCCGAATAGCGCCACCTACCGGGTTCAATTGTATTTTCAAACCATCCACGGGGACTCAAATATACACACAAAATTTCATCGAAATCGGTCCAGCCGTTTAGGAGGAGTTAGGTGAAAAACTCACGAATAGAAGAATTATATAAAGATAATAAAGAGAGAGAGACTGAATTTTGTGAGTTGTGTATCATGTGGAGATCGGGCAAAGTATTATCGGGGTTTTTCCATCAGGAATTGCCTGGCGAAATTGGACCCAGTTTCGCCAAAAAGAACTATAAATATATAACTAAAAATAACTATTGGAGTGTTTTTGCCGCATAGTGTTATACCTTATTTGGAACATTGAATTAACATAACATCAGGCCTATTTTTCCGCAGAAATCATTCGATTTTAAGCCTCGGATTGCAGCAGTAAGATAATAGACGTTCATCTCACCAGGCACTCCGCTAAAACTGCTAAGGATAGCTGACATGTTGCTCTCAAACTGTGCGGCAGCCTCCTTGATAAACTCCTCACTCCACATGTTGGATGGCACCTCACTGGAGCCCTCGGCTGTGGAGTCTGCCGTCTGCTGCTTCTTCGTCATGTCTTGGAGAGCGCCTGGAAGACGAGAACCATGTTGTTTTTACTTTACTCAGTTAGGAATACAATGATGGAGAAAATTGAGGAAGTTTATATTGTAGTGTATATGCTGATGATGATCACAAACAAATCAAAACACTTCCGTGTGATTTAAGTGGCCATGATTGTCAAAGGACCGATGGCCGGTGTAGCAGACGAGTCCTAGAGTGTGGACAGCGTATGGCAAGAGTAGCGTGGGACGCCCCCAGCTAGATGCACCAACGACCTTAAGAAAGTGGCTGGGATAGACTGGATGCGGAATACGGAGGACAGGATGTTATGGCGCACCTTTGAAGAGGCCTATGTCCAGCAGTGGACTACGGTTGATTGTTTTTTTTTTAAATAAAACTTATTCATAGTCCTGCTGGAGCAGTGTTGGCCCGGTGTATTACGGCCCACTCCCTCTCACAGAGAGGAGGCCTGTGTCCCAGCAGTGGGAACATTATGGGATGATTACACATACTCCTGCGATTGTTGTTTTATGTTAGAGGAGATTTATTTTTATGGATTATTACATGCCCTAATTGTATCCCAGTATCTGTTAATGAAGTGTCCTATTTTCATAAACCAGTACAATATTAACTTACTTTGGTTAACTTTTAAAAGTACTTTTAGTAAGCTCATAATTATACCTATCTGACATCATCTTATATCGAAAAGAAGCTTAGTAGTGAGAGCCTTAAAAGTGAAAAACAAACCGGCCAAGTACACAATGGGTTCCATACCTTATATAGATCAAGTGTTTTTAAATTTCTATTATAGCTGCAACAGAAGTACACAATCTGTTGAAATGTCAACTGTCTACCAATTACGGATCATGAGATACAGCCCGCTGACAGACTGACGGACCAACCAACTGACAATGGAGGCTTAGTTACAGGGTTCTATTTGGCACCCTTATTATTTAATTTTGATCATGTTGCTGTGGTCTAACAGGGTGCATTTTTGTACCTTTAGGCCTTCTGTTCCATCTTCTGTATAAATTACGGAATGCAATAAATGAATAAGAATCTATGCAAATTGCACACTTGGAAGTGATTAGGAATATTAATTTTCTTTGTTTATAAATATGTATTAAGTACCAATACTGTATGTAATGACTAGGTTCTTTTTTAAATTAATCAAGTAATGTTATCAATTTGCTTAACAATATTTAGTTGAGTAAAAGTTTCTGCCTACCCCCATGGGAAGAAGTCGTCAGTTTATGTAAGTAAGAGTTGATAACACAATTACAGTAAATTTTATTATTAAAACAAGTATAAGAATCTAGGTTTCATAGTTTTATCATACTTAATCTCATCTTGTATCAGAAATGTCTCGTACATTAGGATTTATTAAAGGAAAAGATAATTCTTGAATCAACTCAACTACTACGTAAGTATTTGATGTAGCATTGACCCAAAATGGTCAGTGGGTCATTTTAGGGGAGGAATATCTTATTAATAATTATTAATTCCTAGAAGCTGATTTAGCTGATTTTAGAACATCTTGATTGACTATTAAGGTTCAAAAAAGCAGTTTACTGTGTTGAATTCCTGGTAGAAGCAAAAAACGTTTCAATGTCATTTATTCACACTATGCTGAGAATCAGTACCTTCTTTTTGAAGGTCAAAATTACATGAGACAGTTGGGAAGAACAATTTATTACAACACATTTCCTTCAATTATTTGTGTAATGTTAAAAGAAATAAAAATCATAATTAAAATGCCGATAATTTAATAGTTATTACACTGATAACGGCCTCAAACATTATTGTTCAAACACACACGTATAATTTCCGTCGTCAAAGTCCTTCAAAATAATTATTCAATTTTATTTACATTTTAAATTTTAATAGGTTATGTGTTGTGTAATCCGACCATGATCGAATTTGACTAAATTAAACCAACTTACTTTCAAGCAAATCGTCCAATTCTGGATCCAAGTTAGATTTATCCACTTCCTTGTTTTCCGACATGTTTAATTAGTTAAAGAGAGTAAAAACAGAGAAATATTTCGTGTAAAATCACGAATAGAACAATTTTTGTGACAGATTGACTTGACAGGTGTCAATTTTATGATTTACCGAATGAGTGAGTGAGTAAATACGTACAGACAGGTGAATTGTAGTGTTGCTGTCCTAGAAATATTTTTGCCCGAATCAATGATGCAGACAGTAATAAGTAAAATAATAACTCTTACTTAATTTTTATGTGCAAGCTGAGGTTCCAGTTTCAAGGTCAAGAACCGGTCCCTTAGGCATTCAAAAAAGCAAGGATAACCTCTATTTTGCCATAATATCCAATGCGTTTAGTGATTTGTGATATACTGGTGCAGCGATAAAGGTATTTCAAACATCGCTCTATTTCTGACAATCTTTAAGGATACGGATACGAACTCAGTGGGCGCGGGGCGGTGGCGGTGGCGCGGGGCGCGGTGCGTTTCTCTGCATAGATTTACATGGAACTGTCTTCGAAGGCCACTGCCTTCGACCGCTCGCCGCATCACTACGCGGCGAGCGGTGACAGTTCCATGCATTGAAATGCGCCACTCCCTTGCATCCGCTGACTACGAGTCCGTAGCCTTAAAGATGACAGAGACAGAATTATGACTAACTACCTACTTAATCTAGAACCGAATTATTTTATCGTAATTTAAACCTCACGATACCTTAGGGGTTTTGGGCTTATAATATAATTATTATTATTTGAAATGTGCTAATTAAGCCCTTTCATTTGATGACACAACATGGAATCATTAAAAAAAAACGTTTGGTACATGACTTTTTGTCCTCTACAGGGCGCCAATTAAATGTGAGCTCACATAGCCTATAACCCAGGCGCGGTCGCAGCCCACGATTTGGGGGGGGGGGTCACCATTGGTGCCGAAGAAATAATTTAGGGAAATAGTTACCTAATTTGATAAGTACTCTAAAAACTTTTTTTTTATGTATGCCCATCGGGGTCACTGGCTAAACTGGCTCAAGTACCTTCAGTTTTTAGCTAGTAAAGCACGTAAATCATTCAGTCTCTCGACAGCTTGAATGATTTTGGGGGGGTCATGACCCCTAGGACACCCCCCTCGGACCACGCCTGCTATAACCAGCGGACGATCAAGACGCTTCCAACGATACCTCATATTTTATCAAATTATAATGAGAAGTTAAGATGTTATAAGGGAGGGGAATACTTGAACATACATAGATACCGGTCAAAATCATAACCCTCTTTTTTGCTTCGCCGTAGTCGGGTAAAAAAGTATCATCGTTTCTCAAGAATTTTAAAATATTATACCATAATTGCAGGGAAACTGACCAACTTGGCAACACTAAGCACATGAATGAAGGTCAGGTGATTTTGCGTTTTGTTATTGGTACGACGCAGCAAGAGGTGTATTAAAAAAATCACCTACGCACCTACAAAGTTTCTGAAAATGAAAAAGAAAATGGATTTAGTTATAAACATGAACATTTTGTAGCTCGTTTATTACGATGTACCCACGCAACAGATTTAAATCATTGTTGTAGCGTTAATAGTTATTTTAGGGGACTAACTGTAGTCCCCCAGACCGTATTTCGGCCATGGTGGCCAATTTCAACGGAGACTAGCCGTCTACTTAAGAAATATTAGTACATGCATAATCAATGTTTCCGCAGACACAGGTGCCCTCTCTCTTCCCTCACTCTCTTATTCCGATGGGACGGCTATCCGATACGACCGGGGAGAAATCAGGCGCAGGACCACAGAGCACTATTTATAAGTAATATTTATTTATTAAACTTTATGCACACGTAAAAAACTACTGTACAAAGGCAGACTTAATGCCTGAGGCATTTTCTACCAGTCAACCTTAGGGTGGTGCAGAGATAGACATGGCAGGTGCAACATAAGACAATACATGTAACCTGAATAAAAATGAATACTAATTAATACATAAATATACACATACTACATAATACTGGTACGCACGGTACGCAGGACTGCCGGCAACGGCTAAACCTGCTTTCCGAGGCAGAATTTGGTAACAATTTCCATAATAAAGCTTTGTTTCTCGCTAAGGATAAATAAAATAATGATGTACCGAAAAAGAAAACCTCGTTGTTCTAAATGAGCATGAGGTCCTCTGTGTTCTATTCCCAGTTCAGGCTAGTGTTATTAGATTTTTGATATCGTAGCTGTCACTTCAATTAAATATGCCACGCCATGAATTACGTATCTTTAAATATTGACCTTTATACCTTTTTGGAAAGCTTACAGAATAGCACATTTAATTGAAGTGCCCGATAAGATATCATTTTTTAATGGTACCTACCCTTCACTATATAGTTTTTTAGGGTTCCGTACCCAAAGGGTAAAAGGGGACCATAATTATTACTAAGGCTCCGCTGTCCGTCCGTCCGTCTGTCCGTCTGTCACCAGGCTGTATCTCATGAATCGTGATAGTTAGACAGTTGAAATTTTCACGGATGATTGCAGTCGACATTCTGTAGTTTCAGCCTACCCCCATTGGAAGAAGACGTGAGCATAAGTATACAAGGTGGAGACGACAATACAACAAAAAATGAAACTCCGTATATCTAATGACGTTCTCGGTCTACATACAAAAAATTAATCAAATATTTCCAGTAGTTTAGTTACGATAGCTAGTCAAAGATCGGCAAATCCCATAGTCGGCCCATCACTACTATTTAGTTTGTTTGAAAAAAATGACTTTTTTAATTTCGATGTTAGGATTTATTTGTTAGTTCCAAAGTACTCTTATGCATTAGTATTGCCAGTGTTTTCATTTATTGTTGTATTGTCGTCTCCACCTTGTATGTATCTAAGGTATCAAATAAGTACCCACTTCACTTCAAAACTTTTTTCACGTTAAAAACATGTATTAGGCACAAAACTTAAAAACAAAAATACGGAACGGTCAAAATACGAAAAAACATGCGTCAATCCATGGACTCAAACAGTGAAATGTGGTCAATACATTTAAATTGCTAAAAAATAAAAGAAATTTATAAAAAAAAAATACAAAGGTAAGACTTACACTGTCTGAGCAAATTCTTTAGGATAGGTAGAGCTAGGTACCTGATCCCACCATTCCCCTTTCACTACCGGATTACCAGCCGTAGGTACCAGCCGTAGGTACCAGCCGTAGGTACCAGCTGTAGGTACCAGCTGTAGGTACCAGCCGTAGGTACAGCAGGGTACCATCCGCAATTGGTTGATATCTCGACCATGCAGTCGCGTCGTACTCAGCGTTTCTCCTCCACGTTTATTATGCGCACAGCGAAAGTCTGTTTGTTACACTGCCGGAGTCTGAAAGTTGTTCATAATTTTATGAGTACAATGACCCCTTAAGAGATTTCGTGTATGAAAAGATACACCTTATATAGCCCACCTGCCTTCACAGCAAGAGTGGACAGGCGTCTCTTGGGCTTACTCGTTCCATCATAGACCCCATCCATCGCTTTCCATTAGGCCAGGCAAAAAAATCCTACCAAAATAATAATAAATAATACCAAAATAATGGCAACATAATATTATTGCCATATTAAAGGGATGAGCACACTTTTCAATCAATCTGCCTGCTTCTTCCTAACTATGTTGGGGTCGGCTCCAGTCTAACCGGATGCAGCTGAATAGCCATATTTTACATGGAGCGGCTGCCTATCTGACCTTCACAACCCAGTTAGGAACTGTATCACGAAACCCATTGGTAAAACCTCGTGCAAACTGGCGCGATATCGCGGGCGCGACATGCAGCGCAGCCCTTGTGGCGTCCACGATGTCGCGCCTGTTTGTGCGAGCCTTAAGACGGTTGTCAGTCTTTCGGGCATCTCACTACACCCGTACCCACTATGAAACATCTAGAAATGACAGTCGGGACCAACTGCTCGCGGTCTCGGTATGTTATGGACGGTCACGCATCCACAGACCGACATCGGCGAGTGTTGCTTAACCTTGAAGACGCGTGACCCTGCTGATGGCTGCCATTATTTAGTCACGAGCCCATACACGGTCACACCTACAATGATGAAGTATTTTACTTACATTTCAGAATAAAAAGAAGTAAAAAAAAAAGTAATTGATAAGAATTGTCGATGTCGTTATAAGAATAATAACTTTGAAGAGGAGTCAATCCGTTGATTCAGTCTTCGTTAATTATGCCGAGTAAAGAGAAGAAGTGAGTATGTTGTCAAGTACCTTCGTTGCGCACCGTAATCGCGTAACACACTTTTAAACACAATAGGTATGAATGATTTTGAAGTATAAATTATTATTCTGCTAATCCATTGCCTCACAATTATGAAAAAAAAAATTGTCTGCTCAACCAAGTAAATAACGCAATGCATAAGCCTAAGCATAATCAGCCTGTAATGTTCCCACTGCTGGGGCTGGGACACAGGCGTCCTCTCTTAGAGAGGGAGTGAGCTGTAATCTACCACTCGAGCCCAGTGAGGGTAGATGTGTGGTAGATGTCACAGCATCACATTCACATGTCTTACGATTTTTTGGTTTTAGAACATTTTTCCTCACGATGTTTTCCTTCACCGTTTTGATAGCAGTGATGGTGATGAAATTATATAAGTACACAAAGTAAAGTGCCTGCCTGGGTTCGAACCCACGATCCACAACTCGTAAGTCTCGGCCATTACCACTGGGCCACTACCTACTACTGCTCTGCAATGTTGTTGAACTATCAAAAATTAAAGCCATTGCTATTGTAAGTGTATTACGCAATTACCCCGCTGTTTGATTAAATACGCATTGAGATTTAGAAAGCAACGGTCCCGTATGCGCGACAGTGGTACCGATTCTCTTGTACACCGAAAACTAAACTATCACTAAAATTCCTTACTTTTGGCTATGAGAAAGCTATTCTAAATCTAAAAATTATTGTGACAACTAAAATCGAATTTGGCAGTCGGGATGTTGTGTTTTAGAGCCGCAGGCGCGCAAGGGCATCAAAATCTCCTCGACGTGTCCTACGACGATTTTGATGATTGGAGATTGCGATGGAATTTTTCACTTTTTGTATGGAAAATATGAAAAATTATTACCTACTTGTTGAGTTTTAGGGGTTTATTAGTTTTATAAAGGGGGTCGAAATTTCATTTATTTTGGCGATAGGACAGACCATTTTCGAGATGAGTATTATGCAAAATAAAAGAAAAAAAAGACGAATTGATAACCTCCTCCTTTTTTTGAAGTCGGTTAAAAAAGACAGGTACAGTACTGAGGCTATAGACAAAATCTCTTTTCTGTAAGCGTTAACGCCAACGGAAAGATCAAATTGTATGGAGTTGACATTAGCTTTGGAGATGTCACGTGACTGCTTCTGTCAACTCCATACAATTTGATCTTTCTGTTGGTGTTAACGCTTACAGAAAAGGGATTTCGTCTAGGTCCCCTGTTTTTGCACCTGAAGTCGAAGTGTTGTTGTGAATTTTTCATGTCAGTTCATGACAACAAATTCCGCAGCTTTTTAATCGCGATTAAAAATAGTCAAATTTCGTTAGATAGGACTACTCAAAATTTTAGGTAAAAACGTCAAATTCATAATAGCAAAATTGCCATTTTCACTAAATTAATAGCTCAGTGCCATCTTAGTGCTGTCAAACTAAAATAAGCACAGTTAAGTTGTTTCACTTTCGTCTATTTCAGGATGGGATTTAATCTTTTGACAGGAATAAACTAAATTTTGGTGATTTTTAGTCTAGTTTAGAGGCATTTGTGACAAGAGAATCGGCGCCAGAGACGTGGGAACCAATGAAACTCCCATTTTCATGTTAGTTATGTAGGTTTATCCAGTAAATATTACAATTTATCTAATAGACTATGGTGAAATTCAAGAAAAATAAATTATACTAATCGTCGATATAATTATTAATTATGGAGAAAAATGTAATTACTGCGTCTGCCCGTTTTGAATAGCAACAACACACGCACTACATTGCACAATTAACGCAGGGGGCTTTATGTACCACAATATTTATAATTTTACGGGCGGGTACTAATGTTACCAAAATGGTTTACTTGATAACACCATGGTCAAGAAAATTTTATTTTTGTTTTAAATTTAGCTGAGCTGTCCCACTCCTGGGCAAAAGCGTCGATCCTGCCTATTTTTGAATTAGGTACTTATACGGCATTAAAATCTGGCCTGGAAATATTTCCCCTGTAATAGGGAGCGAGTCTTTTGCTTTCACCGAGATAAATCCAGACTCTGGACACAAATCCATTTTTTTTAACTTGACCTTCGAGACATTTGATATTGACCTTGAAAATGTGTCTCCTGTGAATTTGTGGATGACATGCGCTCGTCCTCTCACCCTTCGATCCTGCCTATTTTTGAATTAGGTACTTAAACGGCATTAAAACCTGGCCGGCCAGTATTGAAAAAAAAAATGTTTTCTACGGAAAAAATACAAATGAAAATCTCATTGGTGAAATACTACATTAGCGAATGGGACACTATTTTTGGTCTTTCAAATTTTTTTATCATTATGCAGTGTCACGGTAGCGGGCGGTGACCTGAAAGAAGATAAACCGGATAAGGACAAAGATCCGAAAGAGGCTAAATCAAAAGTAAGCCATGAACCCAAGGACAAAGATAAACCGGATAAGGAAAGAGATGTGAAAGAGGCTAAATCAAAAGTAAGCCATGAACCAAAGGACAAAGAGCACGAGAAAAAAGAATCTAAGGAAGCAAAAGGCAAAGGTCAGCCACCGAGACATGATTCAAGAAAAAAATAGCTGTTAGGATTTAGTGCAGAGGTCAAACCTAATTTCCCCGGCCTACATTTGAAAGGGGGCGAGCCTATTGCCGTCCAGCTAGCACAAATCCAAACTCCGGGCTGATATTGAGAAATTCCGGATTGAGAAACCCAATAATATACTTAGTTCGACCCGGGATCGAACCCAGCTGACCTCATGCTTAGTAGTAGCGCTTGCAAATAGTGACTAGACCAACGGGCAACGAGGCAGTTTCTTATATTAAATTAAAGATAATTACCTTATTACAACAAAACCGTGTTTGTCAGTTGTTTAGCCTTAACATTAACACCTTAACATTAACACCTTTTAAAAACGACATTTCTGTATGGAGTTTGACATAAAACTGACAGTAGACACGCGTTCAACAAGTGTCTAAGTTTTTCTGGTATAATGTTTTTCTTTTTTTTAAGGTAAACACAAAGAGAAAGGGGATCTTGCAGAAAAAGATCCCAAACATAAATCTAAGATTCTGAAGGATGAAATGATTCTAGCATCGCCAGAACAAGAAGATGAAGTGCTGGAGAAAACGCCCTCCCAGATAGCTCAGGAGTGAGTTCTTTTATACACCGTGACATTTTAATCGTCTTACAAAGGTGGTCCACTCAATGTATCCGACATAAAATACCTCCAGACACGATTTTTTTTTTTACAATTAATTAATATAATAGGTACAAAGAAAAATAAATATTGCATTAGAATTCTGAAACATCCTGTTATTAATGTTTACGTATCAAACGGTAGAACATACCTACGCAGCGCACGGGTCGAGTAGATCATTCCAATACCGAAAGCCAATCAAGCATAGTCCACGTGGACTGTCATCCAATGAGGAGCTCTAATGCTATCCTTTGAGTAGAACCGCGCGTGTCACGCCCCGCCCCTTTCGCTCGAAAAATAAGTGAAGGTCAATCTCGCTCGCATCGTCTCGTCTCAGTTACGGCCGAATACCGGAAGTGGAAGTGCGCGCGCGCTACCGAATATCAAACGTTGTTCGCGATCGTTACAGTGCAAGAAGTGAATAGTTCCTCATAATCATTGTGAAGTAGGTATTCACAATGATTATGAGGAACTATCGATACTCGAATATCGAGTACCTACAAATGGTGCGCCTGTACGCAGTGAGTGGTGACAATTTACGGGGAGCAAGGAGATTGTACGCTGCGCCAAATAATCTGAAAATGTTACGCAACCGAGGTGTGATCGACCCGCAAGTGCCAGGACTGCAATTTCAGTAACTACATATCTTTTGTTTGTTATTTGCTAGGTTAGTAGACATGAGTCAAATTTCTATCTTCAATAGGGTCGAACGAAGACAAATTGATCAGTTATTGAAATCGGCCGTATGTTTGTAACTTTCTTTTTTATTAATCTGGACTTACTATGTACCTATACCCCATTTGAAATAAGATTAGATATTGAAACAAACCTTTATACAGTCCGTTCAACCGATTTTGACTTCTATTCCGTAGGCATAAGGATGGCATTAAAAGAAAAAAAGGTTACACACATTTTTGCAATAGGGGGAATGAACTCTGTTAAAGATGCCGCCGCTTCAGTCCGTGCCGCCTTTGGAACGCAATGCTCGGACCGCGCTCATAACAGGGTGTTTCAAACTACGTCATGCGTCTTACTATTGAATTATTTTTTATTTTTTTAATTACTCAAATGTTCATAAATACCTATCTTTTTTTTATGAATGTGTAGTAGTCATTGGATACATGAAGTGGGCTGCGGATGAAAGACGATTAAAATGCCACGGTGTATTTTAAACCGACATAAAAAACAAGTGTGTGAAAATGTTGGGATCGTCTTCCAGTCTAACCGGATGCAGCTGAATACCAGTACTTTACATGGAGTGACTGCCATGGAGCAGATTGCCGGTCACTCCATGTCCAGGACAGGCCCTAGATCTAACCTCTAGAACCCAATTACAACCCCTCAATATACCTAATTCAGAATATCCTATCTAACTATAAAGCGGTCAGTTGGCTTATTTGCCATCCACTTGTCTTATCATAACATCGCACCTGTATTCCCCGAAAGGTTAAGCAGAGGTTGTTGTGGAGGAGGTGAGGGTGAGGTGTCCCTATAGTATACCCAAATGACAGTTATATGTGTTTCCTTTGTAATAGGGAGCGTCTTTTGCCTTCACCGGGATAAATCCAGACTCCGGACACAATCTAGTTTTTTTAACTTGACCTTCTAGACATTTGATATTGACCTTGAAAATGTGTCTCCTGTGAATTTGTGGATGCGGGGATGACATGCGCTCGTCCTCTCTCCTTTCCAGCTCCCTCTAAATTTCATTTATCAACATTTTCTATGAGATTTACGTCATATTAAAGCATCGTTTATAAAAAAACTGGGTTTCTGGCAAGAGAGGTGGGGGGATTTACTTACCCACTTCTCGTCCCCCTACCTCCTATCGAGGCAGCACGTTACTAAACTTTAACCAATCCTCGCACCAGAGAAGCGGAGTTGAGAGCCGAGGCCAGAAGGCTACGCTTCAAGCGTCGCTGGCCGGAGATCACTAAGGTCAAGGTCCGCACTAAACCGTGGCATCCCCCGGGGCCGCCGCAGAGACCACCGCCAGTTGTAAGTACATCATCATTTAGAAGTCCTGCATCTAACGGATTGTCGCGTCCAACACTGGTTCGACGTTAAATAAACCCGTTACTGGCTGTATTCTTTATTAACAGTCTCTCTGTAAGTCTTTTGCTACAAATGTCATAAAAAAAAGTCTTCAAATGTACACACAACTGCAGCATATTAAAAAAAAACATCTTAGAAAAAAAAAAAACTTCCAAATAAAAAACACTACAAAGTGAAAAATAACTTTAACTTTCGGAAGTCGGAGGCAAAAAACTAAAATACAGATCCAAAGACACCGACTTTCGAAAAAGTTTTTTTTCAAACCGACCAACAAATTTTGTAATATATCTAAGTTACAATAGGCTAATGTCACCTGCTCATCAACTTTTACAAAAAATTGTTTTGCCCGATCCAGGACATTAATTGTTGAGGAGCTCTCCTGGTACTTCACCATCAGCTCCTTGCTTAGCAACCATATTAAAGTAACCCGTGAAATACTTATTATTGAGTAGTTCCAGTGGCCATCTGTGGTCTTCATCATCAGTTTCACTTGATTTCCGAGAGCAACTGCACGTGCTACTGTAAAAAATACCCAAATCGCTACAGGTGTAAAAACTTATAATTATCATAGGAGTCAAACATAACTGGCGAAATGTGGGTGTACTATAAGTACACCTCTGCCTAACCCTTTTTTTGTAAAATATTTTTTACATTGTCTTGGTATTTCTTGCCAGGTGATAGACCTACCTGAACTGATGATAACACATAAATGGGTGCCGGCATACCTGAGGAAGCACAGGCCGCGCGCCAAACGCCAGCGGATCATGTTGGAGGACATGACGCAGCCACCGCCCTCTGAGATTTCAAGATTGAAGAAGGTGAGTCTGTCTGCAACACCTACAAAGCCCTGGGTACTTCTGTGTAAACTCCGACATCGCAAGAAAAAATCACTTTTTCCCTAGATTTGTCGAGTTATGCGAATATACCTAAATGTATGGAGATGCTGATAGTTTATTGCGATTTCAGGGTTTGCACCAGTTACACGTTGTTTACAGAACAAGTCGCTTTTCGTGTCTGTGTTAGCTTAGTTTTTCTAAAGGTGCGAGTTTTTCTAATGCTCGAATCTGAACGTTACATTACAGGCGAATTTTGCTGGTGACCCCGACCGTAACATACACAAACACATTGAGTTTTGATGAGGCTTTCGTTTCACTATTAAATTTATTGTGAAAATAATGTTTAAGTGTATAAATATCAAGAAACGAATAGAATAACATTTATTTGCATAAAAACATGGTTCTACAACATGGTTTCGATGTTCGGTCAAGTCGTAAAAACCGTGCGAACCGTGTAAGGGCGGGACGCTAGTATGTTCGTACGAAAGGTTCATAATAATATGTAAGGGAAAAAATTGCATAAATAAGTGCCCATTTTCTAAGATTAACATTACATTTCATTTTCTTTTTTTTGTCTAGATTCAGGGGGCATAAAACGGCCACATTAGAAATTCCTCTAAAAGCAATTCATTTCCTGAATTCCCAGCAGATTATTCGCAATTCCTCTAATTTGACACAAAATGGTGACACATTTATGCTGAATCGTAATAATTATGTACTCAATTCAATTCATATTCGAATCATATTGGTGTAAATATTGCTGCATGAAAATTGCTTAATTATTAATAAAATTACCGTAGTAAATTAAATTAATTAATTTTAATTTAATATAATAAAAAATGTGAATCTGAAGTCTTAGAGTTTGCCCTTTCGGACCACACTGCCCAGCTTTTAAAATGTCCCGTGAATAAAATGTACCATCGACAAATACTGTACTATTAGACGCGACTACAATAAAGAAAATATAAATAAATTTAAAGATTGTATGAGCAAAATTAATTATTCTGAAATATATGAAACAGACGACCCGAACATTGCCTACTACAACTTTCATGAAGTATTTTCGCTCTTCTACAACCTCTGTTTTCCTAAAAAATTGATTAAAATAAATGTAATAAACAAGCAAAGGTGGTTATCTAAGGGAATTAAATCATGTAGTAAAAAAAAACGGCAACTTCTGTGGACCTACAGATTAAATCCAAGTAAACTAAATAGAACTCGCTTTAAAAATTACTCTAAGTTATTTAGAAAAATCATCACTCTGACACAGCGTTCACAAAACAACTACAGAATTAAAATATCAGACAATAAATGTAAAACTGCCTGGTAAATAATAAATCGAGGAAAATTTAATGTACCTAAAAATTATATTTCAAAAATTAAAATCAATAACGACAAGATAACGGACGCGAAACAAATTGCAAATGAGTTTAATAACTATTTTATCAATAAAATACAACCAATACAGACTATCATAAAACTACAACACCCATCGTTAATAGCAAAAACTCAATGTTTATGGCACCCTGTACACCACAACAGGCACATAAAATCATTATGGGTTTGAAAAACACTAATAGCGTGGGTTACGATGGTATCTCAACTAAAATAATCAAATCAGTAGCATCTGAAATAAGCCACCATTTGTCTCACATCATTAATCTCAGTATTATGGCTGGCAAGTTTCCTGACGCACTAAAGATGGCTATCGTTAAACCATTATTTAAGAAAGAAGACCGAGAGCTGATGGAATACTACAGGCCTATTTCTCTGATACCTATCTTCTCTAAAATATTTGAGAAATTCATTCAAAAGGAATTAAACGGTTATATAGAAAAAAATAATATACTATGTAATGAGCAAAAAGGATTTCGCGAAAATAAGACTATAAGTATGGCCATCTATGACTTTCTATACACCGTATTGACAAGAGTAGATAAAAAAACACATGTATGTGCTATCTTCTGCGATATGACTCAAGCATTTGACTATGTAAAACATGACATTTTAATTAGAAAACTTGACGCGTATGGTATTAGAGGTAATGTACTTAATTTATTTGAATCTTATTTAAGCAATAGAAAGCAAATGACCGAAATCACTAGAATTAATACTAATACCAAAAAGGAAGAGATTTACTTATCAGAGGAACGTCTCACTACCTTTGGTGTTCCACAAGGAAGTGTTTTGGGACCTCCGCTTTTTACACTATATATTAATGACTTACCTACATCAATTTCACATCCTATGACTTTGTTTGCGGATGATAGCACGGTGACAATTTCTAATAATAACAGTGACATGATCCAATATAAACTTGACATTCACAATACTCTGACATCAATAATAAAGTGGTTAAATAATAATAATTTAAAAATTAATCTAGATAAAACTAAAATCATACATTTTAGTCAACGTTCGACTGTAGAAAACATGGACATAAATATAACGAATAAAACAATTGAAAGCGTAAATGGTACGAAATTCCTTGGACTAATGATTGATAAAAGGCTTGACTGGAAATCGCATATAGAGAACCTTTGCAAAAAAAAATGTAGTTCTGCATTTGCATTGCACTCTCTAGCTGCAGTTGTGAATGTAGACACCTTGATTGCAGCTTACCATGGCTTAGCTGCGTCTCACCTAAGATACGGCATTATATTCTGGGGAAATTCTACCGACGTTAACACGGCATTCAAGGCTCAAAAGAGATGTATTAGATCTATGTTTGGGTTAAAAACGGTTGATACATGTAAACCATATTTTAAAAAGTACAAAATATTAACACTTCCCTGTATGTATATTCTCGAAACCGCAATGTTTGTTAAAACTAACCCCAAACTGTTCCCACGTCTAGAGGACGCCGTACCGCGTAACAGAAGAGATGCGACTATTCTTCGCATCTATCCAGCAAAAACAGCACTCATGCGCAAGAGTATCGTCTGCATGGCTCCCACTATATTTAATATACTGCCTAAACGATGGAAAGAGTTAAATAGGAATGCATTCAAGCGTCAATTAAAACTGTTCCTTTTGCATAAAGCATATTACAGTGTCTCCGAATTTCTAGCCGAAAAAGTTTTTTAGTTTTTTTTTTCTTAAATAACTTTGACATAAATCCTGTAATCTGAACATTTAACTCATAATTTTGACATAAATCCTGTAATTTTGACATTCATCTTGTAATTTGACATGAACTAGACGTTCACATTGTAATTTAGCAATCAACATTGTAAAATCGACATAAATCTGTTAATTTGGACTTGGGTTGTAATTTTGACATGTATCTTTCAAAGGACATTGACCATCCATATATGGGAGTTGGACCAAGTGCTGCCCAGAATGGACACATAGTGCATTATGTTCCTTGGGCTTATACTAGTCTGTACACCAAAGCTAAATCAAATCTATCCGAGGAGTTTTGAGAAAAACTATTTTTTGTTGAGTATTTTTTATTGACGAATACCAACCAACCGATGGCGCATTTTTTAAAAATAAAAACAGTAATTATGTTAAAAAAAAACATTATTATTTCATGTGCATGCATATCATTTACATGTTAAATATTTTTTACTGACCATCCATATATGGGAGCTGGGCCAAGTGCTGCCCAGAATGGACACATAGTGCATTATGTTTCTTGGGCTTGTACTAGTCTGTACACCAAAGCTCAATAAAATCTATCCGCGGAGTTTTGAGAAAAACTATTTTTGTTGAGTATTTTTTATTGATGAATACCAACCAACCGATGGCGCATTTTTAAAAAATAAAAACAGTAATTATGTTAAAAAAAACATTATTATTTCATTTGTATGCATATCATTTACATGTTAAATATTTTTTACTGACCATCCATATATGGGAGCTGGGCCAAGTGCTGCCCAGAATGGACACATAGTGCATTATGTTTCTTGGGCTTGTACTAGTCTGTACACCAAAGCTCAATAAAATCTATCCGCGGAGTTTTGAGAAAAACTATTTTTTGTTGAGTATTTTTTATTGATGAATACCAACCAACCGATGGCGCATTTAAAAAAAAAAAAAACAGTAATTATGTTAAAAAAAACATTATTATTTCATTTGTATGCATATCATTTACATGTTAAATATTTTTTACTGACCATCCATATATGGGAGCTGGGCCAAGTGCTGCCCAGAATGGACACATAGTGCATTATATTTCTTGGGCTTGTACTAGTCTGTACACCAAAGCTCAATAAAATCTATCCGCGGAGTTTTGAGAAAAACTATTTTTTGTTGAGTATTTTTTATTGATGAATACCAACCAACCGATGGCGCATTTTAAAAAAATAAAAACAGTAGTTATGTTAAAAAAAACATTATTATTTCATTTGTATGCATATCATTTACATATTAAATATTTTTTACTGACCATCCATATATTGGAGCTGGGCCAAGGGCTGCCCAGAATGGACACATAGTGCATTATGTTTCTTGGGCTTGTACTAGTCTGTACACTAAAGGTCAATAAAATCTATCCGCGGAGTTTTGAGAAAAACTATTTTTTGTTGAGTATTTTTTATTCATGAATACCAACCAACCGATGGCGCATTTTATTAAACATAATTACAGTAATTATGTTAAAAAACACATTATTATTTCATTTGTATGCATATCATTTACATGTTAAATATTTTTTACTGACCATCGATATATGGGAGCTGGGCCAAGTGCTGCCCAGAATGGACACATAGTGCATTATGTTCCTTAGGCTTGTACTAGTCTGTACACCAAACCTCAATAATATATATCCGCGGAGTTTTGAGAAAAACTATTTTTTGTTGAGTATATTTTATTGATGAATACTAACTTACCGATGGCGCATTTAATTAAAAATAATGACAGTAATCATGTTACACAACACATTCTTATTCCATTTTTATGCATATCATTCACATTGTAGTGTAAAGCACTTGTCAAAGCATATTCGACAAGTCCAAACACGATGGTGCTGTCTTGTTTGGTTGAGGAGTTCCTATGGGTACTTTCTAGCTCCATTACCAGACTCTGGATACTACCTTGGACTATACTAAGTACTAGTCAAGACAAAGCCAATGAGTCCAAACACGATGGTGCTATCTTGTTTGGTTGAGGAGTTCTATGGCCACCTTCCGAACCCATCATCAGACACTGGACACTGCCTAGTATAACGCACTTGTCAATGCATATTCATCGAGTCCAAACTCGATGGTGCTGTCTTGTTTGGTTGAGGAGTTCCTATGGATACCTGCCGGCTCCGTATAAAGGCAATAACTTTTAACCCTGGGAACGTTTTTCTTTTTTTATTTGTAAGTATAAATTGATGCAAGGAACCATTTGGAAACACTCCCATGGCTGGGCAGCATTTGGTCCAAATTGGTCAATATCCTTTGACATACATTTTTAAACTTTGACATTGTTCTTGTATTTGTGATTTATTTTTTCAATCTGAATGTTGACATGATGATATAATAATAATTTCGAATTAACAGGTCTCTAAGTTAAAAATTTTGTATTTGCAATTCTGGGTAACTTTCTTTCTTTTTGTGAAATTTTATAATAATATAACTGATAACTTTCTTTCTTTTTGTGAAATTTTATAATGTTTTAGTTGTCAATAAAAAGAATAATAGTTTTCAATATTATAGAAATATTTGTACGCCGATACTTACGGCTAAACATGACTGGACTTAAACAATTGATTTTAATCTTGCATGCTCTTGTATGTATACCATGTTTAGACAAATAAAGAATATCTTATCTTATCTTATCTTATCTTAACATTAAACTTCAGTAAAATAATTCATAATTTGTGAACCATTTTGCGAATCTCCATACAAAACTGTCAAACAGATGAATTAGATACGTAATATGAATTGCACGCAGATCATTTATGAGTTGTCAGTTTGTGACATTTTACGATGATTCATAATATTTTTCTATGATTCGGCGAAAGTGGCCGTTTTAGGCCCCTGAAAGTAAACACAAAACCTTATTTCGTTTAGATTTGGCACAACTTTACCCTAGTGGACAAGAACAAGATGATGTGTCAAGGGAGCATCGGGTGCAACTCCAAGAAATACTCCTCCACTCACTGCGGTTAGTACTTTGCACTTGCACATCACCCCTGTATTCTCCGGAAGGTTAAAGTATATAGAGGATGGAGTTAAGGTATATAGTACTGCCATCCCACATTTCACCAGTCATGTTTAAGTCCCATGTAATAGGAGGTGAGCCTGTTGTCACCAACCGGACAAAAGCCAGTCTCGAGGATGCTAAAAAGTTAAGGACAGTTTCCTAAGGCCCTCTTCTGATACAGAGAAGGAAAAGGCATTTTGAATGATATTGGGTGGAAGTCGATGACGCATCTGATGGTAAGTCACCACCGTCTATGAACATAGAATCACCTTATGAACTACAATAGGTGGGCATAATAGTATTTGCAAATCGAGCAACTGGTTATTATTCATCCTTCGTTCCTTGCCAGGTGCCCAAACGGCCTGCATAGCCGTCGCATGCCGCGCTCTCCTGGAAGAGAAGACTCCTGCGCAGTTTGTCAGGCGGGATGTGGACGACCTCATCGAAATGGGCGATAGATATTATAAGCGATGCATGGTCGCATTGAAGTGCTATAAAGGTTCGTCTTTCTTATTTGTATATCATAGATTTTTTACATTTTATGTTTAATAAACTCACACACTGTCCTATTAGTATTACTTGTAAGTTTGTAGGAATATTGTGATATCGTATACTTTTACAATGTTTGTAAATATGTGAGCACCATGTATCTATCACATACTTAATTAATTAATTTGTCATTGCTCCATTTTAAATTCCTTTTTACCTATTGTGGTACAGTAATTGTATTCTCGGTGCATCGTCTTCACATGTAATTATATATAACTGATGAATACCAAATATTATAAAACATTTTTTTTAAAGAGTAACCGTGGAGTTTCTTGCCCATTCTTCTCCATACGAAAACTACCTTTTGGAAGGGGCAACTAGAATCAGTTATATTTCTATTTCTATGTATTTGACGTTCAAAAGTGCCTTTAATGTGCCTACTTGAAATAAATTATTTGACTTTGACTTTGACTTTAGAGGAGTGTAGGTAGAAACTAGAAACCTCTAATCTGAGTGACACGTGCTACACACCGTCTTGTTCAAGCGATTCGATCCGGCAGTATTTGTTAAACAAAAACGACCGGAAGCAATTGCTACATCAATCAATCTGCCTAGCCTTTTCCCAACTATGTTGGGGTCGGCTTCCAGTCGAACCGGATGCAGATGAATACCAGTATTTTACATGGAGCGAAGCAAAGCAATTGCTATATATAGGATGTAAAAAGAATAAGTCACGAAGTCGTACCCATCCGGTACATCAGTTTTATTTTTATTTTGCGCAAAAA
This sequence comes from Lithophane semibrunnea, assembly GCA_947363905.1. Lineage (NCBI taxonomy): Eukaryota > Metazoa > Arthropoda > Insecta > Lepidoptera > Noctuidae > Lithophane > Lithophane semibrunnea. Next base: position 10,403,399 of record OX376213.1, on the reverse strand, counting down.
TAATTGCTAGGCACCAAAAACAAAAGTCGTTTGACTGTTGTTTTTGGTGTGAAAATTCTCTGTGCGCGAAATAGTAAATAGTGCGCGCAATGTAACGCACGTAAAACACTGCTTTTGGGTGCATTCAACAACGGTACAGGCAGCGTGGGAGTATGTAGTGTAGAGTTATGATGAAACATTTAAAACTTGTTTTGCAAAAAAAAACAAAATAAGTTGGAACTTTGACCTTCAGTATTTCCATAACCAACCAGAAGGGTCCCAAGTATGGTCGAGGACAAAAATGTGAAGAACTAGTGCGTCTCGGCTTCGTTAAGCGCCTTTTTGAGACCTGATATATTAAATTCTGCCGCCCGGCTGTGTACCGAGTAATTGCGACCATGTGCGAGCACGCGTAGGTCCCCTATCGTTACTCATCGAGTTCTTCCTTCGCTCCAGGCAAGCCTGCCCTCCAACTGCACCAGCTCCTGACCTCATTCTTCTTCCACGACACCAAGTACACCGTCAAAATGAAGGAGAATGACAAAGGAATTCTGGCGAAGCACCCCGACAATGTCACAGCTGATGTCGACATGATGGCGTAAGTCTTTTATTTATTTAAAAATCCGACAGAAGATATCCTGTGCAAATGTCAATTCCCATAGAAAAAAGCACTTTTAATTTTTCTCCAATTTGAAAGTTTTCCAATTCAAATTTTTCTTTCCGTAAGAACCTTATTACAAATATTTTAAAACAATTTACCAAAATGTTCACCCGTTCTGAAGTGATGCGCTTATTTGTCAAAGACATGGGGAAATGTTTTCACATACTCAGTTCCTTTTGTACGCAGATGTTTTGAAAGTGTACAAATCAGTGAAAACTGTTGACGATTGTAGTCATTTCCAGCAGCTCCTGGACCGACTGTCCGACCACTGTGCTAGTAATAAGCTCTGGTTAAGTTTACCTAAGTGTAATTACACTACTTTCACCAATTAAAAATTAAAAAAACTTCCGACAAAAACAAAGCGTCTAAAAAGTAAAAAAATAATATCATAAAAGTTGTAGGTAATACTTTGATCCAACCGTCGCGCGTCGTCGTGTCGGGGGACGGCTAATGCAAACGCCAACACACACTCGTATGCTGTTGTAGAAAGGATAGCTGCTGTTAACTTCCTATTTGCATTAGCCGTTCCCCGACACGACGACGGTTGGATCAAAGTATTACCTACAACTTTTATGATATTATTTTTTTTACTTTTTAGACGCTTTGTTTTTGTCGGGGGTTTTTTTAATTTAATTTTCATTTCCAGCTTTTTAAATTTTATATTATTATTATTTATTTATTTGACTAGACAACATTGGTCCACTGGTTAGTACAACAACAAACTTATCAACTAAGGGTTAGTGTTATTAAATAACTAGGTACACACAATTATTTACATCCCTGCCACACGAGCAAACGAACAGAGTGTCTTAATATTGGTGCATCGTGCTGTTCGGCTAGGGTTTTCAAAATGCTGTTGCTACTGACCCTCATTCTGCTTAAGGATGCAGCCTTCTTCCTCATAATGGCATAAAAGTCATTAGTTCGCGCTACAGCAAACATGCTAGACGCGCTGCAGAACCGGGGCAACCTCAACAGCACCCTGAAGCCATTATTATATTGTACACGCAGAGCATCTAGAGCCCTCCGCGTACCATTGACCCACAGACTGCCCGTGTAGAACCCCTGACAATAAGCTTTAAACAGAGTTATTTTAACCTAGTTACTACAACGGGCGAATCTGCGAGCCAACATGTTGCATCTGGCAGCTAGTGTTCTGCGTTCACGATCCATATCTACCTGATCCTTGAGGTCCTCGGTGACATAATGTCCCAAGTATTTTAAATTGAGCGACCCTTTTAAGTGCTCGTCCATTGAGGGATATTAAGGGCTCATAATTTAGATGTTTCCCAGGAGCAGCAAAGATCAGGTATTCACTTTTCATACCATTGTATAACAGGCCGTGGGTTGCCGCATACCTTTCACAGATGTTCAGCATCTCCCTGATTGAGCCAGCCGTTGGACCCAACAGCACCATGTCATCAGCATAGCTTTAATTATAGACGCTAGCACCACCTATTTTGCACCAAAATGGTCTGCTTCCTGTCTCACCCCGCACTCCAACCTGTACGCTTCAGATAGAACGTCTCCCCAACGAACTTGGTTTAACTGGTTAGAGTACCAGTACTGGAACAAACCCATTAACTCAGGTGGTACACCTGCTCCCCCGAGCTTATCCCAAAGGACATCATATGACACAAGGTCAAATGCCCTTGAGAGATCAAGGAAGCAGGCATACACAGGAGTACCTCTATCCTTATAGTATTGGACCGTCTGTTTTAAACATAGGATAGCACTCTCAGTAGAAAGTCCAGGCCGAAACCCAAACTGTGCGTCATGTAAAGTTATCCACTTGTCAAGTTCCTTGTCCAGCAGACCGTCCAATTTACTAGTAGAAACGCTACGATCAACATGCAGCTCGCCGAAATCTTCGTAGCTGTACGTTTTTTTGCCACAGTGAAGCTTGTTACCTACTAATTTACTCTCATTTATCTTTCCTACTCCATCATCAGACTTTGATCACCATCTATCTGTAACCTATTTGTTGAGACCTTTCCAATGAGTCCAAACACGATACCTCTGCTGTAAGTTCGTGAGGGAGTTGGGTATCCTGCAAATTCCAGGTGATGCTGCAGCATCAGCTCAAGGTTACTACATATATTCTTTTCATATCATTGAAATAAGAGAATTCTAAATTTCCAATCGATTAGACCTGTGGAAGATGCTCACATCCATTCATTAACTAGAAAAGAGCTGATAATTTTCAAACGGCTGAACCGATTTTCTTGAATCATAGCTAAGAACACTCTCGATTAAGCCACCTTTCAAACAAAACCAAAAAAATCAAAATCAAAATCTTAGACCTGCATATCGACAAAATTATAAACAAAGCTTATCAGATGTTTGGATTTATTATGCGAATCACCCTTAACTTTAAGAGAACCTCATCTTATTTATGCCTGTATGCCGATATGGAATCCCTTTTTTAAGAAATACACGGAAATGATTATCTAGAATATCAAATGATTTAAAGTGATTAACATCCAGTTGCACAAAGCCAAACATTAATGCCCCGTTACGTAATGGATCATGATCAGATTTAAATTTTTGTAGAGGTGCGTGAAAAGAGGCATGTGTAGGTTTTTAGTTTGCCAAAATGAAAATTAGTTGAGTATCTTTCCCAACTATAATAAAAAAAAAAATTATCAAATGGCAAATTATCGGCCCATCTCGCTTGCTACAACAGCAGCTAAGATACTTGACAGTTTGCTAAATCAGAGTCTCAGTGGGTACTTACATTTACATGACGCACAATTCGGTTTCAGGGCGGGACTATCCACGGAGAGTGCTATTTTGTGCCTTAAGCATACTGTCAGGTATTACACCGAGAAAAAGACACCGGTATATGCCTGTTTCCTCGATTTGTCAAAAGCTTTTGACACAGTAGCCTATGACATACTATGGCGAAAGCTAGAGGAAACAGGTATGCCCGCGGAACTTAACAGTGTTCTTAAATTCTGGTATAAAAACCAAAGTAACCAGGTGAGATGGGGGGATACACTATCTGATGAATACAAATTGGAATGCGGGGTAAGACAGGGTGGCCTCACATCTACCGGCCTCTTCAGCCTATATGTAAACCAGTTGATCGAGGAGCTCAGCAGGACACATGTCGGATGCTACATTGACGGAACATGTGTCAACAACATAAGCTATGCTGATGTGGTTCTGCTGGCCCCCTCGGTTAATGCCCTGAGGACATTAGTTAAAATTTGTGAGCGCTACGCATCCGAGCATGGTCTCAGGTACAACTCACAGAAAAGTGAGGTACTGATTTTTAGGGCAGGAAAACAGAGACCTAGTACAGTGCCTCCGATCATGGTCGGTGGAACGCCCTTGAAGATTGTGCAGAAGTTTAAATATCTGGGTCATCTGGTCACAGAGGACTTAAAAGATGACCTTGATATAGAAAGAGAACGCAGGGCGTTGGCGGTAAGGAGCAATATGCTGGCCCGTAGGTTCGCTCAATGTACTAAAGAAGTAAAAATAACACTTTTTAGGGCATATTGCCAATCTTTCTACTCGAGCGGCCTGTGGGTTCGGTATACGCAACGAGCCTACAACGTCCTGCGTATACAGTATAATAATGCTTTCAGAATGCTGTTGGGGCTGCCGCGGTATTGTAGTGCGTCGCAAATGTTCGCAAATGCGCGCGTTGACGGCTTCCACGCCATAGCGCGTAAGAAAGTGGCGTCGTTATTTCAAAGACTGCGGGGTAGCACCAACAGCATTTTGAAAATGATCGCATCTCGACCCGACTGTCCCATACAGGCATACTGGGTGGGAATAGTTACGGGGAAGATAAAATGATGGTTTTTATTTTTTTTCCATGAATAAATGATGTACCTACTAACATAGATCTTAAGAAAATTGTTACTAACACTTTATGAATACTGTCCGAAATAAATAAATTATTATAATATATTGCAGGGTCGGAGCCAGTCTAACCGGATGCAGCATTTTACAGTTTATACCTATTCCTCGACAAAATTTAATTGCTTACTCTCTGAAAATAAATAGAAAAATCGGATTAACATTGTGGCATGCTATTTAACATCCCATATAAAAGTATGAAATCTACCTTTACAATGCCCATAGCCGACCCCAACATAGTTGGGAAAAGGCTAGGCAGATGATGATGATGATGATAAAAGTATGAAATCTACCTTTACAATGCCCATCCTATCCCCCAGATTAATGGAGAAGCGTGTAGGCCAGACCTACATGATGATCCTGTCGGTCGGAGATGACCGCCACTTCCTAATCTGGGGCCACCCACCGGACCCTGAGGCCGGCAGCCTCACCAAGACGATCTGCTACATTTTCGACCCGCATATGCTCAATGAGATCGGAGGGGTTGAGAAACTGTGAGTATGCCATTATAATCTCTATTGTTGGAGGTAATTCTAAAGCCTCGTATTCATGGATAACAAAAAATACAATAAGTTTTTCGGCGACATCGAAAACTCTGGCAACCATGTTTGCGTAAAATTGTTGCCCGCGCAAATTACTAACAATCACACTTTAGGTATTGAAATATTATTTTATCAACACACGTGAAAATAATAAATGTCGAAGCAACACTGCAACATTCCATGTTGCTAGCAACACAAAAACTTTGCTGAGTCGATGTTGCTCACTCAACTCTTTGAAATTAGGTAAGTAGTTGGTATGATAAGTAAAGTATTGTGTATCATTGCATTTCATCTGCTTAGCCAGTTGGCTTCCAGTCTAACCGGATGCAGCTGAATACCAGTATTTTACATGGAGCGACTGCCATGGAGCAGATTGGAGGTCAGGCCCTAGATCTGTCCTCCACAACCCAGCAGTTACCCAATTCTGAATATTCTATCTATCACCATTTTTTTACATAGAGCGACTACAACTCAACTCGTAGCATTTGTTTCAATTAAACCATTGGCACTATTGTTAAGGGAATCCTATCCTGCCTGTCTGAACTCCACAAGCCAGTCACTCGGTAACAGGATACCCTTTGGAAAGGCTGGTTTTCTGACTTTCGGGCTTCTGACTACCATTAGATTACCTAACTACTGTTAAAAAACATAACCCTTGGCAGTCAGGGAAAAAAAGCCGTATTAGTATTTTTTTAGGTCCTTTTTAGACAATGACCTAAAAAAAAACTAAATAGGTACGGGTTTTTCTTTTTTATTTCGCAGATTTTGTCCTAACACATCAGACATTGGGAGAAGTGTCGACACTATTGCCATAGAAAGAAAATAGTTATGTCCAAATAAGTATTGTGTGACAAATAATATTTATTTCTTCCTTTATTTGTAACCGGCCAGGACTGGCGCCGGCGCCTTTATCCGGTACGCGGGCATCACGTCCTTCGTGATAGACTTCCTGACCAACTACGGAGACATGGAGGCTGCCAAACAATCTAAGCCGAAGCCTCCCATCACGCTGACCAGTGTTGACGTAAGTAGACATTCGCACTGGGATGGTTTGCATGACACATGTTAAAAGACTTTGCACTATGTAGGTATGTAAAAATCAATAATACACTACCATAATCTCTGCCTAGCCTGTTCCCAACAGGAATAAAATTTTAAGGCATAATATTGTTTGGCATAACGTTTTCGCATAACTTTTATTAGTAAACCGTTCCCATCTATGTTGGTGTCGGCTTCCAGTCTAACCGGATGCAGCTGAATTCCAATATTTTATATGGAGCTACTGCCTATTTGACCTCCAGAACCCAGTCATTGAGTAAATAATACCCTAGCCTTGGTAAGACTAGTTTTCAGTTTCGGACTTTTGACGACCCTGACGCGATTGGTAGAACTGAATATTGCAGTCTTAGTATCAATAATAATAGAGTCCAAAATGGCAACTTACAGAACAGTACTACTTATAACATGACTGCAAAATGCAGCGCTACCAGACGCGTCACTGATCCAGTTATAATGCAGTGCTACCAGTCGCGTTACTGGTAGCACTGCATTATTACAGCTTTGTTTTTCTAAGAAGACGGAGAACAGTCACATATTAACGGCTGTCCAAATACAGACCGTTTAGTGAAAATGACAGATTTTCATGATGGCCGTTAAAATAAGACAGAACCGCTTTCCTAGGAAACCAGACCCTATAGTCTTCGTTAGTAGAGCTTTTTTCCATTTGGAGTTTGACATTTTTACCTTTCAAATTAGTCTAAGAGATTATAAAACAGACTTTAGTTTTTAAAATATTATTAATGTGTAAAAATGTAACAAACCTACGTAAAGCAATAACATAATATATCGTCAGGTGGTGCAAAAGGAGCCGTTACTCCGGGACCCTTCCTTCAGCCTGGAACTGAAGGCTCTTCCCATCCACTGCCTCAGTGAGTGGGACAACCTCAACATTAATGCTCTGATTGAGAAGAAGAAAGCGGAGGCAAGTAGTTGTCCAGCTTTAAGTAAAATGTTATGTAAAAATATTTAGTTTTAATTCCGCAATAACTAGATCCAGTCTTGTATGTAGAATGCAGCACCGCCCTCAAGTTGTGGGTCGAGAAGCATCCACTACCTCCATCCTCACAGACTTAGTTAAATCTCAGGAGCATTTGCCTCCCGGGCGTGATCTGCAGTGGCCTATAAGGAACGATTGCGTACCCAAGTTGGCCGCTGTTTTTTTTTTGAGGTTGGGAATTCATCAAGTGACTTCTTCCGCTCCAGGCGGAGCGGGAGGGCGTATCAGACTTTTACTGACTAAAACCCACCCATGTTCCTTCAGTTGCCTATTGCTAAGGTCCCAGTATCCCTTTCGGACTTTCCCGCAACCTAAGTAGGCCGCTGTAGACACAATTTGTCGAAAGGGGGGATTACTCACCCATCCAACACCCAGTGCAAGTACGCTGCTTCTGATCAGACCATGCCCCACTTCCTGGAGTGTCCTAAGTGCCCGTTCACCTGCACCTCGGATGACCTAAATGCTACTAATGCCGCAATCAACGTGGTCACCTACTGTGCTCAAAATAATAAAAAAAACAACGAAGAAGAGTACCATCGACACGAAAAGAAGAAAAAGTGCCCTCCCGCACCGTCCGCAATATTCATGACAATGCAGGATCTCCCGTAGTTCAGTTTTGCATTTAAAGTTGGATAAAAGAACCGTAAGCAAACTCTTCAACATCACTTCCGATAGTTTGTAACCACATGAACTCCTTATTCGCCCCGATAACATATGAATGACTGTGGATGTCGAAAACTATCCCACGGGCACGTATTATCGGGATAAAAGTATCCTATATCCTAACACAGTTCAGTCTCTCCATGTGCCAAATTTTATCCAAATATGTTGTCGTTTAGGCTTGAAAACGTCACAGACAGTTTCTATTCTTTCGCAATTATACATAACCAGCTGCACCCCGCGGTTTCACCCGCGTAAGTCTCGATCCCGTAGGAATATCGGGATAAAAAGTATCCTATGTCCTATTCCAGGTCATGGTCTACCCGTGTTCCAAATTTCATCCAAATCCGTTCAGCCGTTTAAGCGTGAAAAGGTAACAAACAAACAAATTTCACTTTCGCATTTATAACATGGATTTGTATGGAATCACGATCAGGGAAAAAGAAGATTTTTGTGTGAGCGAGCCGTTAAAAGTGAACTGTGTAACGTACGCTATAATACAAATAAAGTGTGTTGTAACATTTGAAAGTACTAATACAAATATTGAAACACATAAAATGGAAAAAAACAAAAATTACTTTAATAAAAAAATAACTTCCTTTTACTGAAATTCATCTTACACATGTGGAAAATAAGCTTGGTCTCTTGATTCCAGGGTCAGCATATAACGGGTTCTCTCAGCGCGGTCAGTCTGGCGACCTCTCGAGCCAAGGCCAGGAAGAAAGTCGGGGAGTTCTACCAGAAGTTGCCTAAAGACGTGAGTTTTATGGTATCTTTAGCCACTAATAGTACCAGGCTGTTGCTGTCCCACTCCTGGGCAAGGGCCTCTTCTCATACAGAGAAGGCACGAGGGTTGATCACCACGGTTGCTCAAGACGGTAAATACTTGCCAAATAGGGAAAATTAATGTTTATTTTTTTATTAACTGCAGCTAATAAATGCCAAAGTTATTTCAATGTTTTACATCTGCCAGGCGTCCCGCGACGGCTTCATCCTTTTTTATTGCAATTATTCATTCCCTATAAAACATGTCCCCCCCCCCCCCAGCCGCCCCTCGACCTGCCCATAAACCCCGACAGGGCGCCGCTGAACCCCACCAACGAACAGATCATGACGCTCAGGGGAGAGAACTTCTTCCTCTACTCGCCCAAATTCGATGGACACATGTTTGGAAGGTACGTCATTTCAATTATTTCATCAAAGTCAAGAGTCACAAGACGAAAGAAGTATTTACTTACAAACTTTTTTTTAAAGTCAACTTTACAGTACCCCAATACGCCCGCCCTTCACCAATTCCTAGTGCTTTAGCTGGGACGAAGAAGTGGCGCAACAAACTGTCTAGCAGTACATCTGTTTGCTAAGTTAAAAGAAATTGATTCTATAAATTAGTATGTAACGTAATTAACATTAAAAACCAAAGAAACAAATCAAAAAAAAAAAACATTGAAAACTAAGCTTTATAATAAAAACGTAAACATAACTATTTCCTTTATCAAGAAAACTCTCTTGTTTAAAGTAGCAATAATTTAAAATTATACATCCTTAGGGACGACATGATCCCTCTGCCGAAAGAGGAAACGGTCCTACACAGTCCGGTCGAGATCGCAGACCAGAACTATCACTCGCAGTACAAGCAGATCGACGTAGAGAGTTGGATCTTGCGGGGAACTCGACACATGGCCAGCTATAGGTAAGCATTCATTAATACCTATGTATCTTTTTATTTTAAAGTACCAATTAACTACATTTAAAGAAGAGTGTCATAAAAAATAAAAGAAGCGAAAAAGCTGAATAGAGCACAGCACAGTACGCTGTGCTGTGCTCTATTCAGCTTTTAGCATAACTTAGCTTAGCTTAGCATAATTTTGCTGGTGAGGAAACATTATAAAACGTGTTACTCTGCACTTTGTGTGGTTTGCAATGCTTTATTTAATTTAAAACAGCAAGTATACGGCTATACGTGTTATCACCGAGTGCTAACCCGCTCGTATTTTCGTCTATCTCACTCGCACTTAGCATTTCGTCACATCGTTGCCGACTCCTACACCTTAGTAGCAGAAAGTTAGCTTAGCTTAGCACAGCACGGTGCAGCATACCTAATTATTGATTAAGTCACCCATAAGCATGGCACAGCATAGCATAGCAAAGCTAAATGCTGAGAAGTCACCCTATGCGGCAAAATTGTACCTATGTTAACTAGTCACCCTTAACTAAACACAGCACAGAAGCATAGCCCACTCAACTGTCGTTTGGCCTTCTAATGGCCGATAACAATTAAAATTCTATTGTGTCTCGTTAATGACAGTTGGAGGTTTAACCTTGATTATTCAATTTACCCTATCTATCATGCAGGTACCAAAAATTTAAGACGTATACGGCTATTCCGTGCTGCGTGGCGGCCCTGGGCATGCTGCAGCGATACAGAGCACGCGCGTGGAATGAGGACATGTTTGATGAGACCCTGGATATTGGTTATAATATGTATCGGGTAAGTCTTTAGTCGTATTTTGCTTGTATGCCCGTTTTCATTAATACCAAGCGACGACTTGACGAATGCCTAAATAAAAACTCGCTGTTGGATTTGCAACTTAAGGCCCAGCGCTGAAAGTTGAAAATCCAATAGCCCACTTTTATGTCTGTTCCCACTGCTGGGACACAGGCCTCCTCTTTGTGAGAGGGAGTGGGCCGTAATCCACCACGCGGACATAGTCCGAGTTGGTTTTATCTAACAAAAGGCAATCTTTATGTTTAATAATTTTTGTAAAAGTTTGAGAGACTGATTATAAAAAGATGGCAAACTTCAGCCATGCCTTGGTGGCAGCACGTCACCCAAAAATCGATTGAAATTTAATTCTAAGATTCTATGTCAAAAATATCAGGAATTACTGAATTAGTATTACTTCTAGGCGTAAATCAGTATTTTGAGTTGAGCTAGATACTCTCACTCTTTGTTCAACGTTTTAGTAATATTGTATCTGTAAGCCTTACAATTAATATTTGTGCCTTACGTGAATCTCACCGAATCTCACGACGTCCTATTCTCTTTCATCAATCATTAAAATTTCATCGTCTGTGTGCACAGGAGTCGCTGTTGGAGCGCGGCGGTCCCATTCGTCGGCTGGTGCTCGGAGAACTCAAGGAAACCTTCTCGATACGCGACCGCGAGTATAAGCAAAATGTATGCTTTGCGATCTTTTTGAGGTTGCGAATCAGAATTTAATTATTACTTATTAATCTTGAGAAGTCGGCGTTTGATTTTCAGAGCTACAATTGCTTAACCCAATTTAGTAGTAGGCAAGTGTCACTAACCACCTCTTTCATAATTTTTTATTAAGATCCGCGCCATCATGTGGGATCACCTTATTTTAAAAAAATTGAAAGAGGTGGTAAGTGACTCTAGAACCACTAAACCGAAAAGAGTTAAAACAATACAATAGAGTAGAGTAAAATATGATAATCGTTTTTTTTTTAATTCCATTCTGTTAGGTGCGGGGCATCGCGGTCTGGGGGAAGCTGGTATCGAGCAACCCCAAAGTGTTCGACCTGTGTCGAGGAATTGAACACTTCTTCAAGGAGTCTGACGCCGGAATACTGCAAGTAAGTCCTTCTCCGTGTCCCTGCCACGAAAGTTGTTCAAATTTGGCCAATGTTGGCCCAAAACTGCGCCACTTCCACCGCGTACCGGTGGCAGCGCAGACGTCACTTTGGCGGCATGTTTTGGGGCAAAGAGGGCAGGATTGGATCGCTCCACATCAACACCCTGCTCCGCGCAAGTAAGTGGAACTAATTTATAGCTTGCGACTTATATCATCATCTGTCTGTGTATTTTAACTTTATTAAGTACTTTAAATTGCTTTTTTGCCGTCGAATGCAAACTATCGAATAAAAATATTAAAAAAATACATGCATATTCCTTAGTGTTCGACCAAATATTAGTCATCACCCCTAGTCCTGTTATGCACCGGTTTCGTTAATGTGGCGGTCCTTCGTATTAGGATACCCTAACATGGTTCTCATGGAGATGACCAGAACCAGGACGTTAAGCCCCAAGCCGAGTCCGTCTTACCAATCCTACCGCAATCATTCTTGGGCAGGCTATGTACAGTTAACAGTTGCACCGCACATGCTACAACATAGTCCGATACTTCACTTTTCGTCAATCACGCCAATTTACACTTTATTACAATGATATAAGAATCAAATGAACCCCGCAGGTGCCCGGAGAGTATGAGACGGCGATTTGGTTCGAGGGCGGCAAGTACTACTTGTACCACCCCTGGCCAGCAGACCGATATGGACATAGGGTGAGATGCACTCATTTTTAAGTTAACACAACAAACTTGCTCGAGCAATTTTTATTGCTTGATTTGCTTGCCCATGTGACGGAACATCGAGGACTTAATTACAAAAAAGAAACATCTGTGTACCAATAATCTCAATCAATAATTATTTCAATGATTTGATTGTTTCGATAGTTAACTCAATTACAACTGGTGTACCTATTGGTCAAAATACCGTGCATGAGATGATTTTCTGTGCCGAGTATTTGCCCTGACTGCAAAGAACTTATGCGAGCATGCTCGAGCCTTTTGCTGCTCAGTGGGCGCTTACAAGAAGAGCCTCTTCGAATGACAGTAAAAAAGGCCACAAAATACGAGGTGACTTACCTGACAGTACACTGTTACTGACACTGTTTACTCGGATGACAGTAGCTTGTTTCAACCGGTCACAGGAGAAGCTGCCATGATTTTCAACTTTGCGCTGAGCAGAACGTTGAACATCTGTGGCGGCATCTACATCGCCACATGCGAACTACGCATCAAAGACCTGACGTCGCATAAAAATGCTGACATCACCAAAAACCTGCATCGCGCAATTAGTTTACCGCGCGATGGTCATAATATATATACCTATACAAGACTCCAACATCAAGCATTGGGCAGTTGCCCGCCAGACACAACACCCGTCTGGTCGGAGGATCCTCCCTGTACAATAGAGAATGAGTGAACTTTACACGCTGTTCCTCATACCTCTAAATTGTTGACCCCGACGTGACCCACCAGCGCGTTTTTATTTAGGCATTCATTTAGGTTACGGCTAGTGTTAGTCAAAATGGGCAAGAGCATAAGGACTTTTGGACGCCAAATCAAAATTAAGTAAGACAGCACCCAAAACACCCGCCCAAACATCTGTATTGACACACTCATCATCCAGGTTGGTCTACAAGATAGCGGCAGGGGCTGCGTCATGTACTTCACCCGCGTGGTCCGCATGTGCGAGTACTTCATGGACAACGTGGCCAATATGAAGCGGAAGCCGTTCAGCATCAGCGACGTGGCCGTCACGCAGCGCAGTCCCAACATGCCCGAGCCTGTCAACAAGATGAAACGTTAGTCATCAACATCATCTTCGTCATTCAGCCGAAAGACGTCTATACTGGATAAATCTCTATTTAACGCACACAATGTTCTTTTCTAAAGCGAGCCATAACTGTCGGAAGGAGTCAGGCTCATCCCGCTATCTTCGTCTTTTGCCTGCCGTGGCAGTACTCGCAGGCTCAACGAGGCATGCTGTATAGTGTATACCTAACATACGGCAGACATAATTTGGCATAATTTTGGCATAACTTTGTTAGCGTGCAGTTTTGTGTTCCTCACACACTCTGGAATTCGGACCCCATAAGACGGCCTAGACCGTACTAACTTACTAGTGACTAGTAGTGGCCCGCCATTGCTTCACATGGGTGGAGTCTACCTGCATGTCGCCTCATAAATATCAAAACATATCGAAGCTAAATTTAAAGTATTCTACACATAAACCTTCCAGAACTATTGCTTTAAGTGATGGTGTAAACCGCATCAAAGCCTTTGCGAAGTTTAGAAGAATAACGTGATCACACAGGCAGACACGAAAAGCGACTTTGTTTTATATTTTGTAATAGAATAATAGATTTATACCATCATCGCAGTTCTTATTTCCGAAGATCTTCAAGGCGCATAACTTTAATATTAATACTGTAAATTTTCTTGTAGCGATAGCCCCGGGCCGCTGGATAGTCCGCGGCAGTTTCCACGAGGGTGACGCGCGCTTCCCTGAGGAGCACCGCGGGCGCCAGGCCACACCCGTCTCCATCGCAGCACTGGCGATGACGCAAGTCGTTGATTCTAATGAATGGACGTCTGAAGATGTTGATGAGGTTAGAACTAACACCGTTCTTTTTATGAAAAATGTGTCCGCTGATTGTTAGTTGTCATAGCCGCCCGCCTGTTCTGCTGAATCCGATAAATATGACTTTAAAACATGCAGGTACAATTTAAAACCCTTTCTCTTTTCATCTGTGCGGTTCTTTCCTACAAAGACCTCAGAAAATAACCTACATTGAATGGACTCTAAAAGAGGTTCTCAGAGTCTCTAGTCGGCTAGAAATCAGCGACCTCATGGGGCTATACAAAATATTTGACATCATAATCATCATAAATCATCATTGTCTTCCTGCCCTTGTCCCATGTACAGTATGCTTTAATATACTTAATGTATCTATTACGTCTTTTAGACGCTAGTCCGCGGTGACTCGCTCTACCAGAACACAATGGAACATCTTGAGAAGATGGGCATCAGCATGGACGCGCCGCCGAGTGCTGAGGAGGGTCAGGAGGAAGAAGGAGAGGAACTCGCTACCGGCACCCTGGCAGCGGCTGATGTGTTGACCAGGTACAGCGATGCTTGCATTACGCCATTTCTCGAAGGGGTGGCAGTTATACTATTACATACATGTTATATTACATAATACTTACGGGGTAGATTTTTGAGACGCGGCAGTAAGATAAGTTGAAGTTACAGGAAAAGGGTCTTATGAGGCTGTCCTTAAATTTTTGAGAATTTTTTATTTGCGTGCACTGATACTGAAAATGGGCAATTTTCATAAAAAAATTTGATGATGCCAAAGGATACTGTTGGTAATGTATCATTCGAGGTGAGTTTGATTACATTACGGTGAAATTCAAAATGGGCACACTCGCACAGACGCGCTCATTGACGAGACGTCAAGGTGATAGTCGCGGTGCTGTCAGTTGCGTACGAGAGCCCATGCACAACACTTTTGTCCTATCGTTTTACGAACCAAAACCGTATAAAATCGATAGATTTGGTTATTCTGAATCCAAAAATCCTAATTTCAGAAATTTCAATCACCACTGGTCTCAAAACGGTGAAGGAAAATATAGTGAGGTAACTGTCCTAGAACCAAAAAATCGAAGACCAACCGCACTGGGCCCGCGTGGTGCATTACGGCCCACTCCCTCTCACAGAGAGGAGGCTACTGTCCCAGCAGTGGGAACATTATAGGCTAATTACTTATACCTACTAGTATATATTTCCGTTGCTTTCAGGTTCAAAGTGTCGGATTACGACTGTATCGAGACAGAAGTGATGGACAGCGCGTACACGGGTTAATAAAGAATAATTCAACTATTTTCCTATTACTTTCGTGTCCACGAGCGATCTCTTAACGCTGCGGTTTTTATAGCGCACTAGATTTTCAACGCACTGCTTAGCGCCGAGAGTTGAAAATCCAGCGGGGTATATTTTTGACGCGCTGGGATGCACTTTGTTGGATTCTCAATGTTCTGGTCAACACCTAGAGCTGAAAATCCAGTGCGCAGTAAAAATCGTCGCGTTAAAAAGTCTGTGCGTCTCTGAGCTTAGCTTTCACTAGCATCGAATTAACACTACCCGCGCGACGACGCGCGGTGTTTATATACAGGGTGGCTTCATCGACGTGCAAACTGTAACCATGAATTCAGCACATGATTTTAGACCTAGCGTAGAACTTTTTTTTTTCGGTTATCAAAAAAGAAAATCTGTTGTTTTATAGAAAAGTGCACTATGGTGCACTAATGAAATTATTCGACTTACGCGGTCAAAATGTATGGAACAACAAATTTTATTTTTAATGACCGTCGAATAATTTCAACGAAGGATGGTTAGACTCATGTACTGAATCCATGGTAGCCGGTTGCGCGCCTACGTCCTTGCCACCCTGTATAGTGCAGTGTAAACGACGACTCCTAATTATTGGAAGTTGATAATTTTTTCACGAATATAGCTTTCATTGGAAAAAGGCATGTGTTAGCCGATTGGTCGGAGTACCTGCGAGAAAGGCCAGAAAGTTTGAGCCTAATTTAAAATTTAAAGCGTGTGCATCATTAGATGGTCAATAAGTTTTTAGAAGATCAGTATAATATTATTTCCTTTTAATTGTCTGTGTAGTGTATTGTAAACATGTATTTAAACAAAAGTATCTCGCCCCAGGCACCCTGAACCCCGAGGCAGGGACGGGCGCGCCCATCCTCAAGACAGTCCTGCGGCAGTTCTTCAAGGAGCACACGCACGGCGTGTTCACGGCGCGCGGGGCCTCCGTCGCCATATGGAAGCATGGAGGACACTACTACTTCTTCGATCCTCATGGCTGCGATGAGAATGGTGAGAATTAGTTAGCTTTATTTATTTCTTTGTTTTCCCTCAGCATGTACAGTCACGGACTTTAATTAATGAGCCACCTGGCACTGTTCGTATTTTAGCCGTTTAATGCAAATCGGGTTTATTCGGTTCCCGACACGGAAATTCATATGTCTTCGTATTAGAAGAAGAAAATTATATTTCATATATTTACCGGTTGGCTAACCTGAGAGCCAGAACTACAAACTTGACAGCAGAGTGACTACCCAAAGTCAACCAATTGCAGGTCTAGCAACAGTAACCTAGCAACGATTATTTGTTGCTAGGTTACTGTTGTGATAGTAACGTTAGCGTACGGAGAAATATTATAAGTCATTTCGACAAGTTCGAAAGTAACGTCTCTGACATCGATATTTCAACTGTCACTGTTTTCAGAATTATCGAGTCAATGAGCTATTTTTCAAAGGAGGTCGGTATCAAATAGATGGGATAAATAAAATTAATGCAACATTGTATTTATTTTTATCATTGTAAACTTATTAGTCAAGCTTTATGGATAAGACTATTTCCGATAATAAAACAAATTATTTAAAAAACAAAAAACCCGCCTGCAAAAACACATATTATAACACACCAAAATTCTACAGATTATAAAGCTTGTTTTTCTCTTTTAAGTTATGCGTTTTTGCAGGTGGGTTTTTTGTTTTTAAATAATTTGTTTTATTTCAAGCTTTTTAGTTTTATTAATTTATATATTTGGAAGTAACTCATTACTAGCTTTTATTTGATACCAATAATGTAATTTTTTTTAAAAAAAAAACCTTCCCCTCCCTTTTTTTTTGATTGCAGATGAAATTTAAAAAAATCTATTGCCTATGTCACTCCCACAATTAAGACGAACCTTACGACACCTCGTATGTTAAAATCCGTCAAGCCGTTTAGGCTACAGAGCGTGCCAAAGAAATAGACATACATACAAACATACATACATACATACATACATACTCTCGAAAAACATTACCCTCCTTCTGGGGCAGTCGGGTAAAAAGTAACTTATTTGTCATCTTGTTTACGAGCGTTCGATTTGAGTTCGTGTTTAATCATGTAATCTCGTGAATGCATGAAACTGCAAAATTGAAAAGTTTGAAGGTGGCTCATCAATTAAAGTCCATGACTGTACATACCAGGGATGTTACGGGAATTGTTTTACCGGAACCGGCGCCGAAGTTGTAGGTTTTAAATTTTATTCATTGGATTTGAAACAGAAGTCGGAGTCACGTGTTAGGGCATAAATCGAACAGATTACGTGTGACTGTGAAAATTCAGAGTCACACGGAAGCTGTTTGATTTATGTCCTAACACGTGTGACTTCGGATTTTGAATTTGTCTGTCTGTGATGTCTTGTATATTAGATGATTTTTCAGTAATAGTAATGAAATTCAAACTAATAATAATTTTGCAAAATGTAGTAAGATATGAAGTTGAAACCTTCTAAATTCAGATGAATGTGTTACTAATTCCCTTTAGTAAGTGATCGCGTAAGAATTTAATCTGAACAATTTGTTTACACTTTCATCAGACAGCTTTAGAACAGAGCATAATAACCCTTTCTTTTGCATTTTTGGGCTCAGAACTCTAAAATTTATAATATCTTCGCAGGTCTCCCCTCCACCGAGCCCCGCGCCACAGCCTGCTTAGTCCGCATCAAGGGCAACGTGAGTGAGCTCGGCGACGTCCTCCTGAGCAACCTGGCGCCCGGCAGTGATGACAGCTTCAACATCTCGCCCGTCGCCATTACCGCGACCAAGCTCAACCCAGAAATAGGCGCGCCCGAGACCAAGCTAGAGGTAATTAATAGAATCAGGGAGTTAGAGGTATAAGCAACAGGTTGTAAAGCTCACTCATCCTCTATACAAAAAGGAGGATCCTCCGACCAGGCGAGTGTGGTGTCTGGCGGGCAACTGCCCGACCCCAGTCTTATATTGTCGATCGTGCGGTAAACTCTTTTTGCGCGATGCAGGATTTGTGTGACGTCAGATCGTTGATGCGTAGTTCGCATGTGGCGATGTAGTTGTCGCCACTGGGACATATTTAATACTGACAGGCAACAATCCGACAATCTGACAATTTTGTAAGTTTGTTCGTAGTGTCTGCTTTATTAAACAAATAAACAGCACGTTGACTGGCTCGTTGGTGTGTCGCAAGAGCTACTACTGAGCATGAGGTCCTGGGTTCGATTCCCAAGCCGGGCAAAGTGTTATTCGGTTTTTCTGTCTGGAATTTCTCAGTAGCAGCCCGGAGTCTGGATTTGTGGCCAGTTGATAGCAATAGGCTCCTCTGTCGTCGCGACCATCCGTTCCGGACTCCGGTTCACAGAACAAAACGTGACAAATATACGAACGCGATGATTGCGTATTCGCGCGAACATAATGCTATTAGAACGCGGCTTCGGGCATGTTTCATCTCAAGCGGTTGAGTAATTAAATAGTTTCTGAAATATACAGGATGTTAGGGTAAACACCGTTATCCTTGCAACCAGTGGTTTGGTTTCATTTATAGAACGTAAACTCAATGGAAAATTACAACTTTTTTTTAAATTTTTTTAGATCTAATTTTTACCACAAGAGACGCAAGTTCGTTGCCCTATGCGCTAGGGCAACGAACTTGCGTCTCAACACGGGCGGGGGGTACGGGATGTGACCTGACCGGCAGCGAGCGCGATCCCTCCCTTAGTCAGTCAGCTGTTTCGCTAGCAAGCACGGTGTCAGATAGAAACTTTTTAAAATCTTTTAATGAAAATAACTTTTTTTTTTTGTTGTGTTCGTACAATTATTTTTATTGTTAAGTCAACTACCCATGGTTTGAATGACAAGAGTGTTTACCCTTACATCCTGTATATATAATACAGCTGCAGCAAAACAGCAGGGGTTATGATCAATTGGTTCGTTACTCGACGGCGTTAGTTGGTAATCAAATAAGTTGAAATGGTTTTTAGGGGTATGAGGAACAGGCTGTAAAGTTCACTCATCCCCCATAGAAAAGGGAGGATCCTCCGACCAGACGGTTGTTGTGTCTGGCGGGCAACTGCCCAATGATTGATATTGGGTTTTTGTATACAAGGTGGAGACGACAATACGACAAAAAATTAAACTCCGTATACCTAATGACGTTCTCGATCTACATACAAAAAATTAATCAAATATATCCAATAGTTTAGTTACGATAGCCGGTCAAAGATCGGCAAACCCCATAGTCGGCCTATCACTACTATTTAGTTTGTTTGAAAAAATGACTTTTTTTTCCAAAATACTCTTATGCATTTGTATTGCCAGTGTTTTCATTTATTGTTGTATTGTCGTCTCCACATTGTATATGTCCACTGCACGGTAAACTCTAATTGCGCGATACAGGATTTATGTGACGTCAGGATATTTGTGTAGTTAACGTCAGATCTTTGATGCGTAGTTCGCATGTGGCGATGTAGATACCACCACAGTTTCATAGATTTAAATAACTTAAATGCTTACCTTAATGGCGTTGATTTTGACAAAAAGTCTATACTAGCATCTTCATACAATATTCCTAACACCCACCACTTCCTATTTCTTTAACCCACTAACAAAAAGTAAAGCAAAGACAATGCTGAACTCCTGGCTCCAAACACTGGATTATTTACAAACAGAAAACTTAATTAAGAAACAGTACTCGGGATGATTAAATAGATATGTACGCAAATCAACTCCTATTTAAAACCCTAAGTCCAGCTAATAATCACGATCATTCACTCATACACTCATTCACACACACACGCACACACACATCACACACAAACTCACACACACGACAAACAAGAGCAAGTATGTTTAATTTTTAAGTAAAGTATTTTAAAATTTTATCTCTTATTTTCCTATTGTATTAAAATTGTTAGTTCTAAAAGCGGGTGAAGACACTGACTCCTGTAACACAGGTCTCACCTAGCTCGGGAGTCAGGGCTTCAAATGTATGTGCAGCCTTTTTATGTCAATAAAATATTTTTATTTATTATTATTTTATTTATTTATTCCTTTTATACATCCACGCGGCTAGGGTCGCAGGCAAAAGCTAGTCCTTGATAGGGCGTGAATACTCTACAGCATTGATATCGACATTGGCGTAAAGCTGTTATACTATTTATGTAAATTGACAAGAAGTAATAAATAAAATGATATTGTTTTCAGAGCAAACAATATGAATGGATCAACAAGGGCACAGCCGCCATCATGATGGGCCCGCGCGGCGAGCACGCGGCTTCCGGCAAGGCGGCTGAGAAGTGTGGGATTGGTGTAAGTAATATTTAATGTTTCAGTAGCTAACCAGCTATCTAAATCCGTAACTTATTTTCGTAACCGATTACGACTAATTCCGTTTCATTTTGACAGTTCAATAATACAGAACCGATTCCAATTCTGATTGGTCGTGTATTACGCACTTAGGGTGCTGTAGGGTATCTCATTCATTAAGGCGCATCCCCGAGCAAAACAACATGCTAGCCGTTTTTTGTACAGTTTTTGGAGCAATTTAGTTATTTAGAAAAAAAATATCTGAATAATTATTCAGTTGATTTTTCTTCTAAATAACTTTTTCTTTTTTCTACCAAATCTTGATTCCATTTTCTCCTTAGTTAGTCCAACAAAACCATAGAAATGAGAAATAATGATTGATAAAATGATAAAATTCGTCTCCTAGGCTCTATTTTATTTTAATTTTGTAGCTGACACTAATGGAAAGCGAAGTTAATAATGAACATTTTGCAAGAATGATTTTTTTCTCTAAAAAAAGGCAAAAACGAATCGAGACTAAATTTGATTTTATAAGGAAATTATTCTAATAAAACTCTGCGTATCCACCACTACTGTACCTACGTCATGCGCGCGGTGTGGTGCGGCAAAGAGGGAACAAATGCTCAAGGTTATCTGCTTAGGGAAGCGCCTTAAGCATGTGTTAAGTAAACTGAAAATAAAACTTGGAATAGTTAAAGCTCGCAAGTACGTTAAATGATCCATGTGTTTACATTTTCATCAGATATTTTCGGAACAGACTATCAAGTATGACGGCGCGTCTAAAGATATTACGACGGAGTTGATTTTGGAACGATTGTGACAGCTGTCAACTTGACGTAACCCCGAGTACTGAGGAGGCGGCTCCCCGCCAAAAATATTGAAAGATCACGGAGATGGATCGAAACCGAAAAACCGGCAAGGATTCATGGCTGTGGTATTGGTGATCATGGTGACTACCCTGGCAGGGCAGTGAGTTGATTGATCTACGCTCGCGCCTCACGTACTCGGTGGAACGTCGTTTACATTATTGTTCATTCCCATTTAATTACATCTCCTAGCCCGCAAACCCACGCATAATAAGAGACAATAAGACCTCTTCTGATAAAGACCACGTAATGCCTTTATCAGAAGTGGGATTACGAGGGCAAGATAGTGAGGAGACCAGTGAAATAACTAAACCTAAAACAACCAGTGATTAGTGAAGTGTGTGATCTGTGACCAATGAAGAACGTAACTGCAACTCCTTGGAAATGGAAATTCTTATAGCGCCTAACGTTTGTAAGTAACAAGCAGTCCATGTAAATCAACCTGTCAATTAAATTTGGTTTGATCATGAAAATTCCAAAGCACACATTGATTGAAATTATTGTTGATATTAGAAGTTTGTGTGGCCTTGATGTATTTGGTACTGGCCCCATTTCATTCTCTGAAGGAACAAGCTGTTCTTTGTCAAACACACACACTTTATGAATCAGCATTGACATGACCAAAAATTTATGAAATTCTGTTTGCTAAATTTGGACACCTCATATAGATTCAGAATTATTTTAATGAAATGTTAAGGTTGGCAGTTAAGGAATAGAGAAACAGCAAAATCCCCATATTATGTGACCCTCTTGGAGAGAATAAGTAAACTTAATTTTCTTTTAAATTAAGGATTTACTTTGTTTCATCATGTTTGTTCATTCACAACGGTAAAGTTTTATTATAAAGAAAATTAAATTCACATATCACCATCTTTAAGAGTACCACAAGCAAAGCAATTCTGAAAATGTATGCAGCTCATTAGGAAAGATCAGATTTGCAAACATCTGATGATGAGATGCACCCTGTTGAGTGTCGACATCAACTGAACTGAGAACAAGTTTAGAGGACATTTAATTGCAGGTTCAAGTTGGTTTCAAATTCCAGCTATGATGCCTGTCACAAAAATTTTTAATTATTTTGTGCCTCTTTACACGATTACTAAACCAATAACTGTAAGCAGATAATGTGTTAGGTATTCATGTTAAAATGAATAGTGATGATTTGTTTGTTGTGTGATTATTAAATCACGACCTACCCACCTAGCAATGATGACCTTTCCATCGACTTGGCCGTAACCGTAGTCAGTTCAGGATCTAGTTTGCAAGAAATGGGACAAATACTGTTTTTTTACCATAATTAGTCCGTGCTCGTGCAGTTATTAGTTGGAATTTGTTTTTACTTCTTGTATATTGTGTGTGTTGTTTGACTGCCTAATTGGCTTGGTGGTTGCTGGTGCGGCTGCTGAGCGTGTGATTTAGGGTTTGATCCCTGGGTTAGCCAAGGTGATGTTCACTTCTAATTGTTTTTCTAGATTTTCTCAGTACAGGCCCGGAGGCCAGATTTGTGCCACATTTGTGGCAGTAGGATTGACCTGTTGCATTGGGCCTGGATATGAGTGGTTGGGTGAGGGTCAGAGAGTGCTATACACCTCTGCCTATCTCCCTGGGGAGGGTGGGTGTGTTTTTATGTTGTTTGTAATTCTCTTTACATAAAGATACTCAGGTGTATCAAACATGACTACATCAACACCAAACTTGAAGGCAATGGTCGCGATCTGTTAGTGGCATTATTACAGAAGCATGTTAAGTTCTGCATTCTGATTATTGTGCATTCTCACAGTGACGCAACAACTAGGCGTTGAATTCACTAAAAGTTCAACTACTTTCATAGATAACTTGTTAGATGGGTTAGTTAAAAAAAAATAGGATGGAATCTGTTCTATTGTGAGCAGGCCGAAACGACGCGTGATTTAGAACAAATTGATGAAATAGCACCTCTATTGATAGTGACAGTGATGCTTACTCGATCTCAGATACCCTTACATTACAGCTACGAATACTCAATCACATTCGATCATTCATGGCATGAAGCCATGATGAAGCGGATGTTCATGAAAATTTAAGTGCTTGTAACATGTGTTTTGTGTTTGTGTAGGATTTGCTAAGTGTGGCTGAAAGGGCTTAG
Source organism: Lithophane semibrunnea (assembly GCA_947363905.1). Taxonomy (NCBI): domain Eukaryota; kingdom Metazoa; phylum Arthropoda; class Insecta; order Lepidoptera; family Noctuidae; genus Lithophane; species Lithophane semibrunnea. The sequence goes on along the minus strand of OX376213.1, from coordinate 10,379,861 downwards.
CACGCCCGGGCCAAATTGTGTTGTGTAGCTGTGGTTGGCTGGTCGCGGGGCCTAGTACGCCCGGTCCACGCTGCATGTTGTAGGTGGCTTTTCGAAGGGGCCCAGAATGCCCGGTCCACGCCGCATGTTGTGTAGGTGGCTGGTCGAAAGGGCCCAGAATGCCCGGTCCACGCCGCATGTTGTGTAGGTGGCTGGTCGAAAGGGCCCAGAATGCCCGGTCCACGCCGCATGTTGTGTAGGTGGCTGGTCGAAAGGGCCCAGTACGCCCGGTCCACGCCGCATGTTGTGTAGGTGGCTGGTCGAAAGGGCCCAGTACGCCCGGTCCACGCCGCATGTTGTGTAGTTGGTTGGCCGAAAGGGCCTTGTGCGCCCGGTTCACACCACATTGTATGATAGTAATTGGTCGAAACGGCCTTGCGCGCCCGGTCCATACCGCATGGTACATTGATGGTTGGGGGTAGAGCCTAGTACGCCCAGTTCATGCAATGTGTAATCGGCGCGTTAAGCCTGTGCTGCTACTAAGTGAGAGATTCTTACGTAGCATGTCAGGAATGGACGAGCTGATACAAATGGAATGTTGTTTCTTCAGGGTGGCCGTGACGGCGCGTCTAAAGATATTACGACGCTAAACTTACGGAGTTGATTTTCGAACGATTGTGACAGCTGTCAACTTGAAGTAACCCCGACTACTGAGGAGGCGGCCCCCAGCCAAAAATATTGAAAGATCACGTCACGGAGATGGATCGAAACCGAAAAACTCCGCCCCTAAGACGACCCACTGACCGTCAATTCGTCTATTGTTTGTTCTTGTTTACGTCTGTGATCATGGATCACTGATAATGGTAATCTGTTTATGTTGACTCCTTAGGAGGACGACATGGCGGGGCGCACGCTGGGGCTGGCAGCGGCGGCGGCCTTCACGGCGGCGTCCGAGTCCGTGCCGCCGCCGCACATGCACCAGGACCATATGTTCAACATTCTCGGTAAGTACGTCCTTATCTCAAGCATATTCAATACTCATATTATTGAATTCTACACTGTGTATTTAGGTAATATGTATAATCTTAGTGAGATTTTTTCCCCTTCCGATTACGGGAAAAAGGGGAATTGGAGCCTACTGAGGGAAAACGTTAATAAAAAACCACATTTGTTTGAAAATGTAAAAAAATGTAAACAAATGTGGTTAACTCATTTTTTTTTACTTATAGGTACCTCATTTGTTTGACTATCTTTTCAACAGACTTTAAATCAACTACAGCCACGCATTAACAAAGATTTTACATAAAAACTGACTTACTCCTACAGACGCTGGCGGAGACTACTACCTGAACCACCTGAAGAAGACAGGCCGCAAGGAGCTCACCATAGATGACCTCACGGAGAAGTTCGAGATGGGGGCCAACACCTTCTCCATCGAGCTCGGCGAGCCCATGCGACTGCCGCTGCGGCTGCCGGATGAGGTTCCAGGGGTGAGTTGGAACATACATACGTGACGTGGAGTTGCGGATACCAGCCCGTATTACCTATTACCTAGAACATACATTCTAATTATTTCTCTATTACGAAACATACTTCAATTATTATATTTGATTTCGAATTATATTGTATCTTGTAAGTGACACTGACAGTCACGTTTTTATGATTAGATCGCGTCAGTCTGTGACATTGGCATTAAGACGATCGTGCACGGAGCAAACAAAAATAGACCTTTTTTACCGTAAATGTGTGTCCAAACATTGGGCGGCAACCGTGCGCGGCCTAGAAATATTTGTGCGCGGTCTACCTGCCGCGCACAATCATTTCTAGCAAACATTCGTCAGTAATTGTGTTTTGATGTATTTCTGCGTCGAGGCCACCGCTCAAGTCCGGCAGAAAATGGTGGAAATACTTTTTAATGCGATTTGATGCAAAGACATAGACACTGGCGCCGCGTCAAAAGGACTATAGTGGTGGCGCGGACTCTAAGTTAGAACCAACAAGATGTATGCAGTAGTAGTTCTGATGCCAGTTAAAGTGCGCGGCGTGTCTCGGATATGCCGTACAGTACTCCTGCGCAAACTTTCGTCGGTTTAGTCCACACTAGAGCGCGGCAGAAATGTGTCCTGCAAACGCCGCGTGTTGCTACCGCGATCTTGCTGCGCAATGTTTGGACACACCTTCACCGGTACAGTAAAATCTCTGTCCAAATCTTAATAGAATGCAAGCGTGACGTTATTTTATGTTTTTGTCAGGAAGGTGAAGGAGGTGGCGGTGGAGGTGGGGGAGACCTGGGGGAGGGAGAGGAAGAGGAGAAAGTGGAATTCAAACGTTAGTCAACGAAATAATTAAATCTGTTTTAGTTGGGCATTGCGGACGTCGTTTGTGTCGTTCATACCTCTGTGACGGTCACTTTCTGAAATCCGATGTGCTATTATAATAGACAGCATTTCATAAATTATTTTCAAGATACTTTAGGGCGACCGCGCACTACAACTTTTTAGAGCGCGATTTTTTTTTTGCAGGAATGCTATGTATTTGTTTAAGGTAACGTAACGTATCTTTCTCTTTCGACTGACTGACTCCTTGACAATTCAGAAGTGCCTATTGATTTGTTTTAACGTTTTAAATCTCGGAAACTTTGCAGTAAAAAAAACATGTAGGTAGAAAAATAAGAAATAGTGTTTTTGTTATTTTTGAAATGTTTAACTAATGCAGATATGAAGGACTATCTCTTCAAGATGTGGTACGATACCACGAAGCCCACCACCATCTCGCTGCTGGTGGGCGACTACCACCAGCTCGGCCTGTGGATGTCGGCCGGGGGGAAGGTGGTGGCGTTCGATCCTGCGCCCACAGTCACCAAGGGACTGCTTATAGCGACGAGGATTAAGAAGGGTGAGTAGTTACTTGTTAGGATAGATTAGTATGCAATAGATTGAAATGGAATGGACTGGAATAGATTGGATTAGAATTGAACTGCTTGGAATGGAAATTAATAGAATAGAATACAATAGAATGGAATGAAATATAATTGAATGGTATAGAATAGAATACAGGGTTATTGGTAAAACACAAACAACCTCTTAAGGAGTCATTGTACTCATCATTATGAACAACTTTTACTATGGGAACAAATATGAAATCGCGAAAAAAAAAACAGCTGTTCCGTACATTTATGTTCGCATAACTCGTCAAAATGTACGGAACAGCTGTTTCTTTTATCGCGATTTCATATTTGTTCCCATAGTAAAAGTTGTTAAAAATGATGAGTACAATGACTCCTTAAGAGGTTGTTGGTGTTTCACCAATAACCCTGTATAATGGAATGGTATATAATGCAATGGGATGGGATAGATGGAAATGAAATGAGATCAATCGGAATAGAACATACAACATATACATTTATGAAATTATTAATTTTGTAAGATCTAACATTACTCTCTTTGAAAAATATAAAAGTAAACGACACAGTAATAAAATTTATTGTCCTAATAATAAAACAGCTCTTTTAAATAACAGTATATTTTGCTTGGCTCTCCGTGTATATAATCACCTACCTAAATACCTAATGGAGGCATCATCGCCAGTTATTTAAAAAAAAAAACTGAAAAGTTTTTTGATAAATAAAGCATATTACAGTGTATCTGAATATTTGCAGGATAAAATATAGGATTTATTTTTATACTTTATTTACTAGTTTGATTGATCTCATTCTTAATTTTAATTTATATTGTTGTTTGATTCGTTTTAATTTTTTTGTTAATTTGCATGCCGTAAGGTAAAATATGGTGTTACCTAAATAATTATGTTAGACGATTACTACTGTATAACATCTGCCCTTTGTTTACCCATGTTTGCAAATAAATGATTTTGAATTTGAATTTGAATAGAATGGAATATAAAAAAACCGTTATTTGCCAATTCAATCTAACAACGGCCCAGGCCTAACCTGGTTCAATATATCTTGACTATTAAACTACTATACTGTCGAATGATGTAAAATGGGTCGAGATTGATAATTAGCTTCACGCGTTAGAATCAAAATCAAAAGGAAATTATTCTTAAATTAGACTAAAAATTTGCCGAAAAATCAAAATAACAGTCCTCCAAAACGCACTTCACCACTTCCTAGTGGTTTAGCTGCGAAGAAGTAACACGGAAACGCTCTGACACTATACATTAATGTGCAACCATTACAAAACACAAAACATTGAATTAAATAATACTATAATAGCTGCGCCCCGCGGTTTCACCCGCGTAAGTCTCTATCCCGTGGGTATATCTGAATAATGCGTTGATCCAGGTTATAAACTATCTGTTTGCCAAATTTCATCAAAATCCATTCTGCCGTTTTTGCGTGATTGAGTAACAAACATCCAAACACACAAACTTTCACATTTAATAGAAAGACAGAAAGAAAAGAAAGAAAGATTTCAGTTGCCTGTTGCCAAGGGACTCTGTATCCCTTTCGGACTTTCCCGCAACCCCTGGCAGATCGTTTTATGCCTGGAATATCGTTCAGCGGAAGTAAATCACGAAATCATCATCGAGTAATCTGCTTTGACAAGGCAATAACGTTATGCAGTCAGATGTGCGTCATTTTCTTTTTGTATATTGGCACCCAGCTGTTTATTAATGTACCTAATTAGTTATAATTTAACCGTGTTTTTGTATGTTGTGCTGTCTTTTGTGTGCACCAAATAAACGTTTTATCTGTCTATCTATCTATTAATTATTACCCGCGTCGCCCTTCAACCGCTTGGACTATGGGACTGTCACCAGCGACACAGTCGCCCTATCTATAGGAACAATTAAAGACATTGTTTTGGTGTTATCTGATACTGATTGTCTGATGCAGGCGACGAACTACGTCTGCAGCGCCTGAGGGACGAGATGACAGGCGAGAGTGCCGGGGACGAGGACGAAGAGGAAGGAGGCGGTGGGTACCTCATTTTTTTTTTTTAAATACCTTTCCATTATTATACTGCTTTCGTTGGTCTAGAGGCCGCAAGCGCTCTTGCTGAGCATGACGTTCTGGGTTCGATACCTAGGTTGGGCAGTGTTATTGGGTTTTCCATCTGGAATTTCTCAGTACCATTTTGGAATCTGGATTTCTGCCCGGTTGATGGCAATAGGCTCGCCCACAATTACATGTGACTTGAACATATCTGGCGAAATGTGGGTGTACCCTAGCCTAACCATTTTTCGTGTGGTTAATAACTGACCTGAGGCTATAGACAAAATCCCTTTTCTGTAAGCGTTAACGCCAACGGAAAGATCAAATTGTATGGAGTGGACATTAGCTTTAGAGATGTCACGTGACTGCTGCTTTCAACTCCATACAATTTGACCTTTCCGTTGGCGTTAACGCTTACAGAAAAGGGATTTTGTCTAGGCCCCCTGGTGTCAGAGTTTTAAAGCCGCTAGGCAGATTGATTGAAATAACTTTATTGGGTTTTTATAGTAGGAATTTATCAGTAGCAGCCCGGACTCTGGCGGCGCTGTGTCGGTTGATAGCAATGGACTACTCCCAAATGACTTAGGACTCACACATAACTGGTCAAGTGTGGGGGCCTATGCTTTCGGGGTACAGGGGTCTCAACATCTATTCTAGTCCAGGGGGGGTATAAATGCAGTTTTAAAACAATCATTATTCCATTCTTCTTCTCGTATGGTTAGTGACTAACCTGGTGTCACATTTTTAAAGCCGCCCATGGTCCTCTGGCTTGGCTTCACATGCCGACTAGAAATATCTCTCAGGCATGCCGGTTTCCTCTCGGTATTTTCCTTCACCATTTTTGAAGCAAGTGATAACTCCGTGATCTATTTTATCTTTAATAATAATTATGTACAAGTTGAATTCATTATTAACAAAAAAAAAAAAAACTAAAACTAAAAGGACTTACTAATAGATATAAAAACAAAGGGGCGTCAGGCGTCGAAGTATTCGTCCGCATCGCTGTCATCCGGAAACGTGCCCAGAAGACTGGCAGCATTGCTACGTTGAATGGCAATGCTAATTTTTTGGCCAAAGAACAAGCCAGCCCTCTGGTCACGTGAAGTATCGACCAGTCGGTGAGAAATTTCCTTAAAAAGGAGACGCGCACTCGGGCCCCATGACCCGAGCGTTTCGACCCCAAACGGCTCAAAACTGTAGTTGCCCACAAGGTTACAGTATTTGCGCCGCTTGAGGGTCTCAGCAGCCGCAGCAGCGGCGCCAGCACAGCCCGCCGTGCTAGGAACATGGGATGGCGCAAGGGTGTCGACACACGTTGCGTCCCACACCAGAGGCCTACCTACCTTCCAAGGCAGCAACGTCATGCCATCTGGTCTCTTCCCATCGTCACGTACCAAGCCGTTTGGTTCTAATACCGCTGGTACGCCGGCGGTGACAAGGGCTCGACGAATAATATCGTTGAAGCTGGCGTGCCGTGCTATGCGGCCTGCACTCCTGTAGCAGGACAGGCCATGGTGCCCGAGACTGTCGACAGCTTCGCCGCAGTGACACCGATGCGGAGCAACACAAGGTGCGCCTAAGCGGAGACATGTAGCATGGTGATAACTATATGCAATATGCACATGAATCCGAAAAGTAAAAGGTTTGTATGTACATCCCTTTTTCGCAATTATTCCATTGCGAAAAAGGGATGTACATACCTATCCTATAATATTCAAATACTTTTGTTTCCAATTGAAATGAAATGAAATGAAATTGTTTATTCTGTAAATAGGATATCGCAATCACTTTTACACGTCATATTATTAAAAAAATAAAATAAGCTAGATGAGGTCGGCGTTTCCTATCTGACTACTCTGAGAAGAAAGGCCGAAACAAACTCAGAGGTCGCAGTCTCTTTTAAGGTCCAGACATAATCTTGGTCAAGCCATATGAGGACCATGTAGATTAATGTCTGAAATGGTCTTTTGAGGAAAGAACCACACAGATTTGAGTGGACCTGTCCAGTCAGTGCAAGCATTTGTCAGTAACCGAGGAGCTCAACTCAGAGCTGAAGGAGCTCAACGACTCGACGAACAATACCAAAAAAAGGACATTTGGGTAGGCCGCAGAAAGTACTCAAAACTGCCAGACCATCATTAAAACAGGGAAAGAGGAGCAAAAAATAAAAAATGATCCACATAGTCCTCACATTCACAATAATCAAAACAAAATAATACTTTACAAAGTAATAATGTCATGTTGTATAAAGAATAATCAACAATGTCAATTTGTAGGTATATAAAACTGGTATAATTTAATGATTTTAGATACTAATTAAATTAAAATGTCAAGTTCTAGGGTTTTTTCAAGGCTTAGCAGAGCGTATTGTAATTAATGCGATGTAATTAATGATGACGATTGCGATTGTAATTAATTTTACTTCCACATAAATAAATATAAACTTTATTTTATTTACAATAAACCCACGCCTTCTTCCCGTGGTGGTAGGCATAAACTACAGGACGCCACCTGCTACGATCCTTACATATTCCTTTTGCAAGTAAATATTGTAATTAAAATTGGGAAACTCATCACATTGTTGAAGTTGAAGTTGCACAAACTGAACTTTCTTTGGTAGTCAAATATTTTTTCCAAAAACTTATTTTTGTTTACATCTTTGGAAAATGAACTGCGATTGCAGGATAGCTCTTCGTTCTGTATAGCTCCATCTCTCTCTAGCACCAGCTTTTTCCTACATTTTACCTCAAATTTTACTATGCTAACGCCTGTAATATTTCAGAGGGTGAGCAGAAACCAGAGCCTGAGCCGGACTTCATTCCGCCTGAGTCCTGCCCCGTGCTCATTGTGGCTGCTAGTCCCGGAGAGTTCATTGATAAACTTGGTGAGCGTGTTACCGACAAATTGTCGTCAAGATAGAACTGTCAGTAATTAAAGTGATAGCACAATGAGCCTGTAACGTTCCCTCAGCTGGGACACACTGATGCATGTCGTCGAAATACTATAGTTTCTAGGACAACCCGGTTTCCTCACGACGTTTTCCTTCACCGTTGTGTGAGCAGTGGTGATGAAGTAATGTTAAAGTCGAGATTGGTACTTATGAGTTCAGACATTATTGAAATTCTATGATGGCAAGTTTGGTTAAGTTCTCGCCTCTCGTGCACGAGGTTGTGGGTTAAAATCCGGGCACAAAACAAAATCAATGTTTCGTTTTCAATTCATAATTATGGACATCGTCAGGAAACCTGAACTTATAGTTAACTAGCTGCGCCCATCGGTTTCACCCATCTAGTCTCAATCCCGTGGGAATATCGGGATAAAAGAGTCGCTATTGACCAATATCTCTCCTTTAAACCACACATTGAAACCCTCGTGACCAGGTTAAGAAAATTAATTTACGTTTTCACAACCCTAAGACACTCGGTCGACCTTAAGACTATTAAGATGGTATACTACGCATTATGCCAATCACTTATTGATTACTGCATCATATCATGGGGAGGTGCCGCAAAGACACACCTCATCGAAGTTGAAAGGGCACAGCGTGCCATACTCAAGGTTGGAGCTGGTCTACCCTTTCGTTTTCCGACTACTGAAGTATATAAAGAATGGGACATTCTCACTGTCAGACAAACGTTCATACTACGAATACTACTTAAAAAACATTCTCAAATGCAGCTTGACGTTAAGCTACTCAAAGACAGCCGACGAAAGGGTAGGGTATGTTCCACGGCTCAATTCAAATCCACACTCCCTAAAAGATTCTACTGCTTCCTTGGACATCATCTTTACAATAAATTGAATAAATTCCTAAACCTATATCCAAAAACTCGATCAAGCTGTACTAAAGAAATAAAAAAATACTTAAAAACCCTAGATTATAATAAAACTGAGAATCTTTTGACCGTTCTGAAATAAACCTAATTTTGACCTAACCCCCCACATACATAGCTGTTCCTCATCTCCTCGAAAAACAACTCTCGCTACACTCACTCCACAAAAGTCACCTTCAACCATACACTACTCATCTGAATTACTCGCATACATCTACTACTCTAACACTTCACACAAGATAAACACTCACTCACTCTGCAGAATCATAGGTGAAAATGTTTACTTCTTTTTATAATTGTGTTAAGCATATTGTTTAACTATTACTTAGTTTGTATTCCTGTTATGCATATTGTTTAACTCTAACTCTTGCACGGTACCTCTGTAAAAGCTAATTCTAGCTCTGGCGGGGGCCTGGTGACCTGTAACACAGGTTTTTCCCAAAAACCTATATCAGGCACCAGTCTCTCACAAAGGTGGAATACAGCTGAGAAATTTCTTCTAAACATTAACTTTAAGTCAGCTTTGTGAAGAGAGAATAAATGATAAATTATTATTATTATTTATTTATAAAAAGCGTCAGGATAGCCCGTGAAATTCATAGTTTCTTACGTTTTTTGCAATTTGCCGGTAAAATTCAGGTTGTAAGTTGATCTAAGTAATGATTCGCGACCATATTTTATTTGGAGAATTATAATCATAAAAATCATCAATACAACTCTTTAAGTTCACATTACCATGAGGAATTACTATTTCATGAAATCATGACGTCATCAATAAGGCCAATTCTAACTTATATGGAGTTTATAATTCTGTAAAGCCATGGTAAGCGACCATGGCTTTACAGAATTATAAACTCCATCCGCAACTGCATTATACTGCTACAAGGATATTTTGTCCCTTGAATAAAGGCTCTTACATACTGGCGCGATTCGTCGCGCGACGCGAATTTTAACAAAACAATTTCTGAGAAAACTTCACGGCGAACAGTACGGCGGCGTCGCGTCGCCTTAACGTTGTGACAAATGTTAACAAATGTTCACCAACAGCGCGACCCTGTTGGTGAACATTTGTGCAATTGTTTTGAGAAATGTATTGAACAATGGCGGCGTTAGTTCCAATTTTGGCCAGTTATAGCTCTTTGTGGGTTAAAGACACGCACAAACTGTAATTTTTAAACGGAACTGTCAAAACTGATCAGGATTGGATGTTGTTGTTGTGTTGTTGTTTTATTGTTACTGTAATGAATTAATGCTTGATTGAAACCCCATAGTTCGTCAAGGCAACTTGGACGGCAAGCAAGCCATAGCTCCATACAAGTTATACCCAGTGACTGTCATCAACGAGCTTACCTCTTCTGTAAAGGAGAAGAGAGGAAGCCCCGCCAAGGAGAAGGGCGAGGGAGAAGAGGAAGGACGTCAGTACATATTTATGGACTAACTTCGCACATACAGATATCCCAAGAAAAGTATGCGCTTCGAGACTCATCGTCTTCATTCGGAAATACGCTCCATTATGAGATCTAATATAGACCTGGGGGCCTAGACAAAATCCCCTTTTCTGTAAGCGTTAACGCCAACGGAAAGATCAAATTGTAAGGAGTTGACAGCAGCAGTCACGTGACATCTCTAAAGCTAATGTCAACTCCATACAATTTGATCTTTCCGTTGGCGTTAACGCTTACAGAAAAGGGATTTTGTTTATAGCCTCAGGTCAGTTCCTGTTGTGACCACGTGACTAAACGTTGAGATGATGTCATTCCTAACATTTGATTAGTTTTCTAATAGCGTTATCGTTTGTAGATTGTCAACTCGGCTAAGCCTGCTGTTACAACAATGGAAGTAATTGCCTTGTTTTCATTACCATGGCTTCAAAATTATAGATTAGCAATTCTATGCAATTCACTTTTGAGAGACAGCTACCGATTCTGCGACCGGAGTAGGTAACCTGACAGAGAAAAACCTTCATAGAAACGTGTAATGACAGTTGTAGAGTACTACGACAAAGCAATGTAGTACAAATGTTAGAAGCTTTGTCTCTGGGGCGAGCTTCGGGTTAATTCGGAAACATGAAGTTTACCGAAGCGCATACCTTTTCTGGTTTAACTGTATTGATTTATTTCTGGTAGTACTAATTATTATTCCTTTATTTAACTTTTCACACATATAAATTATATTTTTAAATATTAGAATAAAAAATATATAAAACATTTAAAATATAAAAAAAATAGTAGCCCACCGGTATCGGGAACAGGGTCCAAGCTACCGGCGGTCAGGGCCCCAGAGAGAGGAACCTCCTAACAATGCGAGCCGTGTCCAGGAGTACAGCTTTCTGAATCAAGCCCTTAATCCAGCTGCCCAACGAGAGCCTCCTTAGGTGTTGGTCGAGGCTCTTGGCAATTAAGCCATTGGCTGATACGACTATCGGCACAATGATCGCAGAGTCCACATCCCACATGTCGACAACCTCGTGAGCCAAGTCAAGATACTTGATTTGTTTATCTTTCTCGGCCTTCACGAGGTTCCCGTCATGCGGGACCGTTATGTCAATGATCATTGCGCGCCGCTCTGTTCGATCCACCACCACTATATCAGGCTTATTGGCAACAATAGTCCTGTCAGTGATGATGGATCGATCCCAGTACAAAGTGATATTTCCATTTTCGAGAACTGGGTCGGGCACGTACCTGTAGTACGGCACTTCCGATTCCACTAGGCATTTCAGAGCAAGTTGCTGATGGATAATCCTGGCTACAAGGTTGTGTCTATGCAAGGTAGTACTACTAGTAGTACTAATATTATTATAACCTGAGATATTATTATGTTTCATCATACAGCTACTGAAGAGGAGCTGGTGCCAGAACTCGATGAATCAGCGATGGGCAAGTACATGGAGCGCCTGACCCGCTCCACCGCCTCCGTGCGTGCGCGTCTCGCGCAGAATGAGAACTACTTCATGGACCAGCCGAACAGAGACAACCAGGTATGTTCAGTCAAGTCTTATACGTTCGTCAATTTTCAAATTCTTTGCGTTTTCAAGTCAGGACACACCGCCGGAAGAGTATTCGCTTTCGGGAATCATGGGCTATATATATTCAGAAGTTGTACATAATAGCCTATTTTGTATTACCATGATAAGAAAATTACGCCGTGCCACATAGCATAGCGTCTTCAATTTACGCGCGAATGACGTCACTGAAACGTTATTTATGAAAGTAAGTTGGTGTGTTTTCCTAGATAACGTTGTTTTGGCACCGTAAAGTCAAACGCCGCTGCCATAATTTTCATGACAGCCGTCACTTCGGCCGTTATGTGACTGCTACCGCTCTTCTAGGAAACCGTAGCTTTTTTGATTATGAGTTAATCTGTGGTGCGAAATTCGTGCTAATTCGGAAACACAGATTACCGACACACAACATTTTTCTGGTTTAACTGTACGTAAGATTTAAATGCAGATTTTTGCCCTCTTCTCCCGCATGCATTTATTTTGTTTGATCACCTCTTGCCAGGATGCAGCCAACGCAGTAATGGGCATAGTAGTGGAACACATAGAGCCCTACCAGTTCTGGAAGCCAGAACTCCTGGACGCAATTCTCAAGTATGGCGACCGGCTGTACACCATGTCCATCGGAAGGGCGAGAAATCCACCCAAGTTGCAAGCGGCAGAGATGGTGGATAACTTCCATGTCACCAACTTTAATGTAAGTGTGACAGACAGACAGACACGGAGATGGTGGACAACTTCCACGTCGCCAACTTTAATGTAAGTGTGACAGACATGCTGAAGACCAAGGAGAATGTCACCAACTTTAATGAGAGTAAGACAGACAGAGCGAGATGGTGGACAACTTACATGTAATGTTGTGGGCTGTTGCCTGATAATTGATTTATGCTAGATATGCTAGTCGAGCGGTAAATTCTGCTTGCGCGATGCAGGAGTTTGAGTGACGTCAGTGAGATGCGTAGTTCGCATGTGGCGACGTAGATGCCGCCACACACCTCTGCCCAAACCTTGAGGAAAACAGGCGTGATGTTGTGTTTTATGTTTACGTCTACAGATAAGGTTGGAAATAGAGCCAGATGTGGTCGGCGGTGACATCAAAGCAGGAGAGACCGGCAGTATCAACAGCATCAAGAAAGCTCTTAACATCTTTTTCCAGTCGGTAAGTTTTTAGTAAGTAATAACAGACTGCCGCGCGCTGCATCTCCCGCGTGCTCCCGAATTCCTTTTTCTAAAATAAAAGCCACAGTTACTCCTTATAACATCAGCTATCTGCCAGTGAAAGTCCCGTCAAATTCAGTCTAGAGTTGTCGGAGATTAGCCGGAACAGACAGACGTTCCGTACCGTTCGTTCCGTACCGCTTAAATACTTTCATATGAAAAAAAAAACCTGTTACCGATTTTGAAATTACAAACAGTTCTTATTTGTATGTATGTAATATATAGATCATCATTAGAAGTTTTATTGCAAGTTTATATACAGTATGCAAGGGTAAACACCGTTGTCACTCAAACCATGGGAAGTTGACAATAAATGACCCAGTAACAACAAAAAAAAACCTTATTTTCATTAAAAGATTTTAAAAAGTAAGTATCCGTCAATGGTGCCGATTCTCTTGTACACCGAACTAAACTATCACTAAAATGCCTTACTTTTTACTATGAAAATCTTAGAGCTGTTCTGCAAAAAAAATCTCTAAATTTAAAAATTATTTTGACACAACTAAAATCGAATTTGACAATCGCGCCACCTACTTGTTTGCCTACCACGTGATTTTTTTTGAGCCGGAGAGGCGCGCCATTTGGCCGTCTCGAGTAGTCTCGACGTATTTTTATATGAAATTTTTAAATTTTTGGAAGAAAACAAAAAAAAAAATTACTATCATGTTGAGTGTTACGGGTTTGCGAGTTACAAAAGGGGTCAAAATTTTCATTATTTTTGCGATAGGACACACCATTTTCGAGATATACCTAAGCAAAACATAAATAAAAAAAAGATACAGTACCGTTTTGCAACTGAATTCGAGGTGTTGGTTTGAATTTTAGTTCATTACATCTAATTTTATTCCACACATTTTTAATTGTGATTAAAAATAGTCAAGGATTTTAGATATAGAACAAAAATTTTGGTTAAAACGTCAAATTCAGAATAGCATTTTCACTAAATTAAAACTCAGTGCCATCTTAGTGCTGTCAAACTAAATTATAGTTAAGTTGTGTCACTTTAGTCTATTTTCAGAATGGGAAATCGTCGTTTGACAGGAATAAACTAAATTTTAGTGATTTTTAGTTTAGTTTAGAGAATTTGTGACAAGAGAATCGGCACCACTGTCCCGATACTCATGAATACGCGCTCGAGAGAGCTGCGGAACAGCTGACGGCCGGTCATGTAACGTCCCGCGCGCGCCGGCCGCCCCCGCCAACCGCCGGCCGCCGTGTAGACACGCAAGTTCGTTGCCCTTGCGTATAGGGTGAAATATGCTTGTGGAAAAATGTAGATTTTCTTTAAAAAAAAAAGTTGTTTTTTTTCCATTGATAATACGTTCTATAAATGAAACCAAACCACTGGTTTCAAGGATAACGGTGTTTACACTAACACCCTGTATTCCTAAACTCCAACGGTACTGTACCCAACGTAAATATCGAGTTTAGAAAGAGACACAGGTATGAGTGACAAGGACGGTCGCACAGGAGTATTTTGTAAAACTCTTGTGCCATATTTACGGTTTAATAGGTACTCTACATGTTTCTTAGAAACTCGGAGTCTGGATTCGGGCCCGGTTGAAGACAAGACTCGCTAATATATTTGACTTAAATATAACTGGCAAAAAAAACACATCAATATTACGTATTTTTCCCACAGTCTATGTAGACGATATAATTATTAGGATCTTTCACTGTTATTTACATAGCAGGTAGTAACTTGTGTGGGGTAGTTACCACCACTAAAAAGTGAAAAATAAAAACTTTTTACAAAAAAAAAAACAACCGACTTCAAAAAAAACACTAAAACAGTGAAAAATAACTTTAATTTCGGAAGTCGGTGGCAAAAAACGAAAATTAAAAAGCAAAGACACCGACTTCCGAAATTAATTTTTCACTGTTTTAGTGTTTTTTTTTGAAGTCGGTTGTTTTTTTTTGTAAAAAGTTTTTATTTTTCACTTTTTAGTGGTGGTACCTACCCCACACAAGTTACTACCTGCTATGTAAATAACAGTGAAGGAGCCTAATAATTATATCGTCTACATAGACTGTGGGAAAAATACGTAATATTGAAGCTACCTCAAAAACTACGCAAGCAAACTTAATAAAATTTATATGGGACCATCTCGGGAGTATATCGGTTCACAAACGGCGGAGTAATCGGTGAACACACATAAAAAAAAAAAAAAAAACAATCATCCGAACGTAGTACCTCCTCCTTTTTTGAAGTCGGTCAAAATGTGGATGTACTATAGGTACAACTCTGACCAACTCTTCGGGGAATACAGGCGTGATTAATGTTATTCAGTATACCATTTATTCCAGCACAAACACGGCGTGCTCTGCGCGAAAGGCTACTGCGTGGCTATATGGAAGGGGGTCGACGACGCGTCCTACTGCATGCTGGAGCCGCACGCCGTGGGGCCCGCCGGCCGGACCCACCCTGCCGGGGCCGCCACGCTAGTCATGTACTCGGATATGGACGAACTGGCGGACACGTTCAGAGAAAACGTGGACGGGACTATGCGGCCTGGAGATAATAAGTGAGTCCGGGTTCAAATACAGAGACAATTTTAATCACACTCTAAATTTAAATTAGTCTTTGGTGAAAATAAAAAAATACGTGATTTTCTTTCAGTACTAAAATATTGAGATAATTAAAATTATGGAGTCACAACGTTGTCTAAAAAAAATTTTACGTTTGTGGATTCACATCCCCTCGCACCTGCATGGGTTCGCCGTCGTTCCTTTCTCTCACTCGGTATAATAGACGCGTCAAGCATGGTATCAACGTTTGGCTTAGTACGTAACCACGCTGAGTTGATAAGTTGATCAATTTAAATAACTGCAAACCCGCACTGGGCCCGCGGTAGATTACGGCCCACTCCCTCTCACCGAGAGGAGGCCTGCGTCCCAGCAGAACATTATAGGCTGATTACGTTACGTTACGTACGTAGAATTATTTAATATTAATAATTAGATTAGGATTCATTATTAATAATACCTATAATATTTTATAGATTATCTATTCTATTATTTTATAAATTTTAAATATTATAATTACGGAATAGAATATAAGCACGCCAGCGCCACCAGTGCTCGCTGACTTATCTTGCGCGAACTATGGTTACGACTGACAGGAAAGTGATGTGGACACATAAATACTTTTTTCAGTTCGCCATAAATATGTCATTAATTAAAAAGTAAATTGTTACCTATGGCAAATGTCAGGGAAAATAAATTCTGCTGTTTCCTGTCAAATAAATTTCTCGTTTTTATTACATTTACCACTACACTGAAGATGTTTGAATTTTGAGAAAATTTCGTTACTTTTGGTGCTCGGGAGTTAATATGACATAACATTTTTGAAATAGCTTCTCTGCTAGTTTTTATACACAGTGTGACAGTTGACAGTCTTAAAATTCGTTGTGCTTTATCAATGCCCGGGTACTAAACAACAACCAAAAAATTACAAATATAACAACAAAATAACAAACAATCAACAATTGACAATACAACAGCAGTTCACAAATAGACAACAATTTAAAATTTGACTTTGACAGTGCTCTTATTTCGTAGTAGTAAGTACTTAGCAATTATCGTAGTTTAATGCCCGGGCTACATGAGGCTAGTTTAATGCCCGGGCTACATGAGGCTAGTTTAGTGCCCGGGCTACACGAGGCTAGTTTAATGCCCGGTTTTCACGAGGCTAGTTTAATGCCCGGGTTACACGAGGCTAGTTTAATGCCCGGGTTACACGAGGCTAGTTTAATGCCCGGGCTACCCGAGGCTAGTTTAATGCCCGGGTTACACGAGGCTAGTTTAATGCCCGGGTTACACGAGGCTAGTTTAATGCCCGGGTTACACGAGGCTAGTTTAATGCCCGGGCTACCCGAGGCTAGTTTAATGCCCGGGTTACACGAGGCTAGTTTAATGCCCGGGTTACACGAGGCTAGTTTAATGCCCGGGTTACACGAGGCTAGTTTAATGCCCGGGCTACCCGAGGCTAGTTTAATGCCCGGGTTACACGAGGCTAGTTTAATGCCCGGTTTTCACGAGGCTAGTTTAATGCCCGGGTTACACGAGGCTAGTTTAATGCTCGGGCTACACGATGCCTGGGCTACACGCGCAATATGTGCGGAGGTGTCCGAAGCGGAGACGAGGCGAGATGTTTTTCAGCTAGGGTGCTCAGCTAGGGTGTAGGTATCCGCCGAAGTAAGAATGAAAATATTGTAACATGATTCATGTTGAAATTATACTGTCATGTCGAAAGTGCTAGGCTAGCTAGAGTCACTGTGCGTGTCGGTATGCTTAAGCTAAGCTAGTGAGAAAGATAGTAAGCTAGTGATATATTAATAGAATGCGGTTCTATATAGGAGCTAGTAGCGCCCCCCCTACTAACTGTCCTGACTTGTGTACGAACCTCGAATGATCGTGTGGCCGGCAAAGCTTGTATCCAATAGGAATCATTTTACTCCAAGGCTTTATATCACTGCAATTTTAGTAGCAAAACATTTCCTAGCAACGTGTAAACAGCAACAGCTTTAGCTTAAAAGCCAGGATATTACTTGTTTGCTATCATCATTTCAGCCGAAAGACGTCCATTGCCATTGTACATTTACGTTCGTTTTGAATTTAAAAATCTAGCATCGTGTAACCTATAGTGCATCGGTGCTATTTTCTTCTTGGCGTGTCGATTGCAATCTAAATAGACTCGGGCCCAGAATTCAGCCATGTGTTTTTCGCCATCAGTAGCGTTCTGCGACTGTTCTTTTCCTCAGATTCACCATATCAGCAGTGAAGGTGTTCTGGGAGTTCTCGAAGCTGGCTGGTCCGGTGTCGCCGCAGGGCGCTGTGCCCGACGAGGGCTACGAGTGGAAGGTGCTCACGGCCTTCGTGGAGACAGCGCGCGGACGGACCATACTGCGCGGGACTCGGCCACCGGATCCACTCAAGTACTTATTTGTTTATAACTAGCTGACCCGACAGACGTACAAAAATCCCAAATAAAAAAGCACTTTTGTTTTTCCCGGATTTCACAGTTTTCCGGGCAACATTTCCAATTTTCTTTCCATAAAAGCCTAATTCAGATTATTATGTATTAAAACATTAAACAGCCTATTAGGTCTAGCCGTTCTCAAGTAATGGCTCACCAACGAACATCATTTCATTTTTAGGGTTGTGTAGTCAGTCAGCAAGTAACCCTTGTAGTTTCACCATGTCCGTCTGTCTGTCTGTTCGCGGCTTAGCTCAGAGATTCTTTAGTACTAGAAATCTGTAATTTGGCATGGGGGGTGTATATATATTAATCACGCTGCTGAGAACCGTCAATCTCATGGTGTGTGGTGTTGTTGTGTCGTTGGACAGGTTGTTTAAGAATATTGCCAGTTTGTGAAAACCATTTTTGGATTCAGGGATCCATTTACGAAATATTAAGCTTTAAAGTGCTCATTTTTGGTGTCATGTCCCCCTGACAGCTAAATGATTGGTTTTTGATATGTGAAAAAATTCACGGCAGTAGTATTGCCGAGTAATAATCGAACAACTTAAATTTGCAGTTGCAAAAACAAGTTCTCCCTTAAATTCTGTATGGGAGAACAAGGTTTTCAACTACAATGTTAAGTTTGTTCTTGGGATAAATTCATCCCAACTACGGAACCCTTCATTGTGCGTGGTTCGACACGCACTTGGCCGGTTGTATTTATAAGATAGATACATCAGATAATATTACATAATATTTCAAAATTGTTTAGCGCAAAATGTAAAGTCACGGAAATTAGCTGTCGAGCAAATTACTACCAATTTAAATTAAATGGTCCGTATATTCAAATCACTGCGGTTATTATTTGACAGTTGAATGAAATGACTATATAACAAATTAATGTCAAATGGCCAATTTCCCTGACCGAACTACTGCACACATCTGCCTAAAATGGAAGTGTTAATTATTGTTACCAGATTCGTTCGAGACGCTTTACTACAATCGTCAAGCGCGGCCATCGTGGGCGCGGCCATGTCCCATGTCCGTCGACCACCATTATGGACAAGACGGACTGTGGACGAGGTCATGAACGTTGCTTGCTCGCTGTTCACCGCCTCGCTTGGCTCGTTGGGATACGAGTTCAGACCAGGAGAAGATGTTCTACTACCACTCCAGGTGAGATACGTTCACATGACAAGTGATGTAGTAAGTACAATATTTAGATGGTATAGTCAACCGTACGCCATTGGTAACACTTCAGGGCAGCCCGCGAAATTCAAATGTTCTTAGGTTTTTTGCTATTTGCAGGTCAGTATCAAGTGTTCTGTAAAGCTATATTTGCTACGGTCGCGAATCATATTGTGATCAATATACAACCTGACACTGACTTCCAAATGCCAAAAAACGTATAGTAAGAAAATTTGAATTTCGCGGGCTACCTTGAAGAATCCTCCATAACTCACCCGTATTGCTAATCGATGCAGGCGTCGTGAAGTCAAAATGTTACTGCAGAAGTTCGTTTGACTGTGCTATTAGGTTTAAAGATTCTTTATTTATCCAAAAGAACATTTTACATTGTTCACTTAGCGAATAAATATAACTAGGGTAAGTGTAGTCCAGTAGCTGATAGTTTTGTTGTTTTTTTTTTTTTTTTTTTTTAATATAAGTAGGTAGGTATGGTGTCTCATTTTATGTGCAAGACCTTATTAGTTTTGTGTTGTTATTGACGTACTGCTTAAGTTTAGCTTTAAATATGTTAAATGAGGAAGTGCTCCTGATATCTGCCGGTAGATTATTATAGAGTTGTACGCCTTCGTATTTTATATTTTTCCTGCCATATTGCGTCCGCGGGGGGTGCGTCTGTATTTGGTTGGGGTTTCTTTGGCTGTATTTGGATGTTTTTATGTTGAAGCATAATTGTGTGTGTATGGCTTTGGTAAGAATTTTTCTAATGAGAATGCAGGAATTGAATGTGTAAAGTTGATGAGTGCTCATTAGCTTGGTGTGTTTGTATAATTCGGATGTAGGTGTGTGATAATCGTAGTTGAACAAAAGTTTAATTATTTTATTTTGCGCTATTTGTAGATCTTTAATCGTAGACTTGGTGGCGCATCCCCAGATTTCGATTAGGTAATTTATGTGTGAGCGAACTAATGAGTTGTAAATATTGAATCGGATTTTTTTTGGAATGTTATTAATATACCCGCGCATTGCTCCCATTAGCGATGTTATTTTAGTTTTTAGGTAATCAATATGTGCTTGCCAAGTCAGTTTATTGTCTAATCTAAGTCCGAGGTATTTTTCACAATTACTTTTAACGATTTTAGTGTTGTTTATGTGTAAGGCCGGATGGTCAAGAATTTTTTTATTTTTTGCTGAGAATATCATGTACGATGTTTTAGATGCGTTAATGGTAAGTAAATTAGAGCTAAACCAGTTGTATAATATATCTAGGTCTTTTTGAGCGTCAGCTACAATGGTGTTTATGTTATTACCGAAATAGAAAAGGCAGGTATCATCGGCGTACAAAGTTAATTGTCCAGTTAAGCCTAGGTCTTTGATATTGTTTATGTAAATGGCAAATAAGAGGGGGGATAGCAGCGATCCCTGGGGAACACCGAATTCTATAGGAGATGCACTACTCATAGCGTTTCCTATTTTGACTATTTGTTTCCTATTGTCAAGGTATGAGGAGAGGATATTGTACATTTCTCCGGTGATGCCAATGCTTTTCAGCTTTAATAATAGAATTTTATGGGACACTGTATCAAAAGCCTTTTTTAGGTCTATAAAAATACCAAGTGCAATGTTTTTTTGGTCAATGTTTGTTTTTATGGTGGTGACTAAGTCGATTGTGGCGCACAAGGTGTTTGATTTGGGTCGGAAACCGAACTGCCGTTCATAAATATAGTTAATGTCATTTAGGTATTTTTCTAGTCTAGTGTAGATTACTCGTTCGAAAATTTTTGATAGTACCGGTAAAACCGATATGGGTCGATAATTCCCGGGATCTGTCTTTGTGCCGGACTTGTATATAGGGTTGACTTTCGCAATTTTGAGGGTATTTGGGAATTTACTACTTTTAAAACAGTTATTGACACAATTTGTTAGGTTGGCCGCTATTAGGTTTTTTATACATTTAATAGTTTTAGTGGTGATGCCATCAATTCCTGAGCTACAACTCGGGTCCAAGTTATCGATTATTTTTATGATTTCAGTACTAGTGCAAGGCGTGAGAGTATCTAATTGAATTGTGTTGGGGTTATTGTTAATTGTCGTGTATGTTAAGTTATTGTGGAATTTGTGTGGTATTTGAGTGGCTAGCAGCTTCCCTACAGACGCAAAATAGCTGTTGAACGATTCACATACCTCGATAGGGTCGCTAATGGTTTTGTTGTTTACGTTTAGCTTAGGTATGTTGCAGGCGGGGACCGGTTTGTTATTGGATAGATAGTTGATTAGGGACCACATCCTCTTTGGATTTGATTTACATTTAGAGAATTTGTTAAAAAAGTATTGCCGTTTTTCTTTCTTCATAGCGTGTTGCACCTCGTTTCTCTTTGTTATAAAATCTGTTTTGAAATCAACTAGAATTTACGTTGATGTACCTCTATCTGTTATTAGAGTAAGTAAAACAAAAATAATGTACAGGTGTTGCAACGCTTCGTGCTAGGAGTGAACTACGTGCGATACGAGCTAGAGGAAGTATACAGCGGGAAGCTGGAGCAGAAGGACCCCGGTAAGATGACCGTCAGGTAAGAATCAACAAGAAGAACAATCATGTGAATCCTACTAATATTATAAATGTGAAAGATTAGAAAACCAGCGTCAGACAGCTCCTGCCCAGCGTCAGACAGCTCCTGCCTGACATTAATGCTGAATTGGGTGTCTGTGGCGCAACCGTGAGGCACACACGTTGATGTTCAAACATTTTGTTTCAGTATTTCGTGTTTCATGAACTGCATAAAAATCACCAACATAACATTACGCTTGTATACACGAAGGGTAAGGCAGGCAGTGCTGCACCTTAGTACAACCACAATAGGGAATATGCATTTGATTCAAATATGGGTCAAATATTTTTTTTTATAAACTATATTACTTCAGAATTATGCCTCCATCAATATTTTTGAATAAAATTTCTTTTTAAGCGAGAAATTAATTTTTTTAAAGTCCCAAAATACTGTTGGTAATTCAAATACTTGAAAAGGCTAAGAGCGGATGTGACGTAACAATCCGATATAACAATCAAAATGTCAATGTCAAGTCAATCAACAAGTGTCAAGTCAATGTCAAACGCTCATAGAAAAAGGAGTGTTTGACGTTGACTTGACAGTTGCTTGTCTGTTTTTACGGACTGTGACGTCACCACACCAAGCGCGCCAAATGGAGGGCGTTTAAATAGCCCGGATCAGTTGGACATTTTTAAACATTTTTTTAACTACTTTAAATTGCTTTTGCGCCGTCGAATTTTTTTTTACTATTATTTGACGATGTAAACTATCGAATAAAAATATTAAAAAAATACATGCATATTCCCTATTCGCTAGTTATGTTAAGTTCCATACAATAGGGGGCGAGCCTATTACCATCAACGGGCACAAAAAAAAAAAAAAAGCAAATGCCTCAGGGTTTTAAGGATTGTTATGTAAACATGTTTAAATCTAAGGTAGCTGCACTACTTTTAGGCAAATGAAGGAACTCAAGAAAGGACTTTCTAAATGACAATTTATCCAAATTATGATTGAGAAAAATCTTGTTTTGTTGATATTATTTTGTTTGTATAAATATTTTAATTTTTGTAATAATTTCTAGACTGTAACCGATCACATTAATGTATGTACAACATCTTATACCTGTATCTACATTCATAGCAAATAAATTTCTGATTCTGATTCTGACAAGTTCAGACTACCTACTTTCATGAACTGTTGCTAAATAAATGTTATTATTTCTTTCAGATCGGCACTGGAGCGTTTCTTCGAGGCTCACTCACACGGCATCCTGTGGTCTGTGCCCCATGCCGTGGCTGTGTGGCGTGTACGTGGCGCACCACAGTTCTACATGCTGGAGCCACACGCTTGTGGACCTACGGGGCTCAGAGTTGATGCTATGGTGAGTCACAGTAACATAATTCTAACTATAATAATAATGTTACTATGCGAAAGTGTGTTTGTTTGTTACGCTTTAACGCTAAAATGGCTGAACGGATTTGTATGAAATTTGGCACAGACCTGGAGCAGGTCATAGGATACCTTTCATCCCAATATTCCCACGGGATCGAGACTTATGCGGGTGAAACCGCGGGGCTCAGATAATATAAAATAAAGTTAAAAACTTAAATCGTTTGGGGCCCGATCACACGTAAACATGGCTACAAATCAAGCTATACATTTCCAGTGTAAGCTATACTGGAAATGTATAGCTTGATGTGTAGCCATGTGTACGACAACCACACCACAACTACAACACGCGGAGGGGCCCTAATTTGTGTGAATGATGTTATTTGAATGAATGATGAATGATTAGTTTTATTAACACGGACACGTATATTAAAAATGACAGAAATCCAGTCAGTAAACGATTGTGAACAAACTACTTTCATAATGTAATGCGCACACACTTCTGACCCCGCCATTGTCTCGGAGGACGGTGCCAAGAGCACTTGGTAACCACAAGTAAAGCGCGCGTCGCTTCATGAGATATAAGTACTGCACCCATTATAAACAATTTCTTCTTATACGGAAAACTGTATTGTAACATTAATTTGTTTTAGGACGATGGTGCTGCTTGTTTGCTTACTTTCACGTCACCCAAGTTGATGGCATTCACGTGAGTATTTAGTATATTTTATTTACATCAGCCGCACGGGTCGATCTAAGGTGAAGCTACGCTCGCCTCGGCTGGGTCGTGGATGGGTGCCATCCATTACATGGAGACCCCTCCGTGCCTCGGAAAGCACGTTAAGCCGTTGGTCCCGGCTGTCATTCGTAGATCTTTGACAGTGGTTATGGGTCGTCAGAAGCCCAAAAGTCTGGCAACCAGCCATGAGGTATCGTGTTACCCAGTCACTGGGTTGTGGAGGTCAGGTAGGCAGTCGCTCCATGTAAAACATGTAACTGGTATTCAGCTGCATCCGGGGGAAGGTGGCAGATTATTGATATGGTCGTCTTCCACCAGCTTCCTCCAAAATTACCCGTTAGCTGAGCGGCCCAAGCACGACTTCCAGCTGTACGCTATGTCTATCATCGTGCAGCCGATCAAGCGGCTGGGTACCGTGGACCCGCCCATCATCAAGGCCCCGCCCGGAGCCAAGCTCGTGCCGGCTACCAGCAAGGTAACTTTTTAGGTTACCACCAAAGTGGAGATGGGCTGAGATGTGCGAACCGGAGAGGAGAGGAGATAATATGCTTAACAGCTAGGGTGTGTCTACCTCCGGTGTGCGAAGATGTGTAGACCGTACTGTCTACACCGGAGCGGAGATGTGTACTAGTTAGAGCAGGCGGGCTCTCACCGCTCGCCGCTCACATCTCCTCTCGTCTCCGCTGCGCGCAGTCGACAGTTTTGTTCGCGCTAAGCAAATATAAGACTCTCCTCTCGTCTCCTCTTTGCTCAACCGTATCCACTGAAGCTAAGCGGAGACGAGATATCAAAATAACGAAATCCTATTGTTTCCAACACATCTCTCGTCTCGTCTCGTCTCCGCTTTGATGGAGTCCGGGTTTTCAACTTGAATTCAGCGTCATAGATACCTCATTATTAGGTTTTAAAACTCAAAATCACTAGAAAACAAAATCAATTGGTGCAAATTTTGAACAATCTTAATTGACTTAAAAAAGAGGAGCTATAAATTGTCGTGTTGATGATGTGGATGTTTACTGATTCCTCAGTCATTACTGAACTACCGGGAAATAACCAGGGATGTACTTGCCGGGCCCAGGTGGCATCACCGGTGATGCCAAGGAGGTTAAATTATTTTCCAAAGAAAAAGCGTTAAGTGTTTTAGTTTCGGAAAGCGATGGCATTTTGGCAATATTCCAAAAACAAACAACAGAAGGCCAATTTTATTCTCGTACATAAACGATCACATGTTCACACTCAAGTTTGACAAGTTTGACAGATTGTGTCAAACTTGTCAAACATGTTGGTAAATTGATTGTAGAATTTCCACATTTTTTTTAAAGGTGTTTGTTATTTTTTGCAAAAAGTTTCTATTATAAATAGTCAGTAAAAATTAATTACGGGCTGATGTTTCCAAAGCCAATATCTTATAACCGTTGAATTGACGTCTGTCAATTTTTGTATGAAAAAACTGTCAAAAATGCAAAATGAAAATAATCATATAATTAAACTACTTAACGATAATGGCAAAGAATATTAATGATTTAAGATAGTGAATTCAAGTAAGTTAAATAGACTTAAATAATTTTATTTAGTTACCCATTACTCAGTATCGCCATCATCAGCAGTCCACTTTCTGTCCGGGTTCTACGAGATTAGTTTTTAAAGCTAGGATACCAAGATAGTGCTATTAAGCCAGCAAGCTAGTCACTATGGCCTCATGTGTACAGAAATAACCTCATTTGTAGGCTAGTGAGCTAGGGAGAGAGATGGTAGGTAAGCTAGTAGGACATAACGTTATGAAAATAATTTGGTATTCGTTTTTGTCATCTTATGTTAATATAGATGAAATATAAAGAAAGAAGTTCATCTAATATAAATTAAGACGAGTCCAGGAACATAATTAGCAAAGGAAATGAAAAAAAACAACGTTGTTTTCTGAGCTTTATTTAGGTATAAAAGTCTGTCATGTGGTCGTGAGTCGTGACCGTGGCGTGCTGGTTTGTCATCTGTACATGACGGTGGCGGACAAAGGTTTACAGCTCTAGTTGCAAGCCAAATTTTTACCCGACTGCCCCATAAGGAAGGTAATGTTTTTCGAGATTATGTATGTATGTAATATATCTACTTCTTTGGCACGCTCTGTAGCCTAAACGGCTTGATAGATTTTAGCATAAAATTATGAGGTGTCATAAGATTCATCTTGATTGTGGGAGTGGCATAAGCTTTTTAATATTGAATAATAGAGGTTTAAAAAAATATATAAATACTATATTGGTAGCTTTACAATCCAACACTAACATTATGTACAAAGGAACAAAATACAATAAAGAGCTCTTGGGGCATCAGAACATTCTTCCGTATCGGTGTCTTTGACATTGAGCTTTAACTCAATGTTTAAATTCCATTGCAGTCGTTTTTATTACGAATAATCACACAAAAATCAACCTTCACCCGTTTTCTAAATTGCAGCATTGAAGTTGACAACTTGTGAAACTCTACCTTAGCGAAATTCAAATTTTCTTTTATTTTTCTTATATTTCGCGACCGTAACGGATATGTACATTATTTACAAAAGATTAGAATCATAACATAAATTTTATTGTGAATTGTTACTGAATAAATAAAATCATAAATGCAACTTTCTAAGTAAGAACTGGCCTAAAAATATGTCATGATTTCATGAAACAGTCATTCAATACGGTAATTAGAGAGTTGTATTAATGATTTACGGTCGCAAAATATATTTTTTGTTTAACATACAACCTGACACTTACCAGAAAATTGATTTTCGCATTACATTGAAGGATTCACTTTAAGTAATGCTGAGGTAGACTTTGACAGGAAGGCTGAATGATTTCATATTTATAATGTTTCAAAGGTGGCCATGGACGGCAGGAAGCGTCACGCGGACGAGGCTGACCGCAAGCACCCCCCCGGCAGCGCCACCTGCCTCGACGCGGTGCGAGCCGCTGATAACGCGGATAAGGAGCGGGCCCAGCTGAAGGGTGAGTGGGCGCTACACACTGGTTTAGGTCGATTTGATTCAGCACAGACGGGTGGCAAAGTCAACATAACGAGTGTAAAAAGTCACTTGTACTCCCGTCAACTTCTTAAAATAGAATAGAATACTTACTCTTTATTTTATTTCTTTTACAATATTTAACACAACTAGCTATTTACGCGAGGCATAAGATAATTTTCGGCTGAAAAGAGTCACTCGTTTTAAATACCTGGGGCACTGGGTCACCGATAGGCTGTCGGATGACGCCGATTTGGAGAGGGAATGTAGAGCATTGGCCGTCAGGTGTAACATGCTGGCCCGCAGGTTTGCACGGTGTACGCGAGAGGTTAAAATAACACTGTTCAGGGCCTACTGCCAGTCGCTGTACACGTGCGCCCTGTGGGTCAGTTATACACAGCGCTCTTACAATGCTCTACGAGTCCAAAATAATAACGCGTTCCGGGTGAGGCTGGGGTTTCCACGCTACTGTGGCTTGTCGGGGATGTGCGCAGACGCACGTGTTCCGGATTTCGGTTCGCTACTGCGTTTGCGAATCGCATCACTGATGCGTCGGGTGCGCGGCAGCACCAACAGCCTCGTGGCTCCTGTAGCCGGCAGGGTGGGTGGCAGAGTACTGTGTCACTGGATGGCGGCACACAGACTGTAGCCGGCAGGGTGGGTGGCAGAGTACTGTGTCACTGGATGGCGGCACACAGACTGTAGCCGGCAGGGTGGGTGGCAGAGTACTGTGTCACTGGATGGCGGCACACAGACTGTAGCCGGCAGGGTGGGTGGCAGAGTACTGTGTCACTGGATGGCGGCACACAGACTGTAGCCGGCAGGGTGGGTGGCAGAGTACTGTGTCACTGGATGGCGGCACACAGACTGTAGCCGGCAGGGTGGGTGGCAGAGTACTGTGTCACTGGATGGCGGCACACAGACTGTAGCCGGCAGGGTGGGTGGCAGAGTACTGTGTCACTGGATGGCGGCACACAGACTGTAGCCGGCAGGGTGGGTGGCAGAGTACTGTGTCACTGGATGGCGGCACACAGACTGTAGCCGGCAGGGTGGGTGGCAGAGTACTGTGTCACTGGATGGCGGCACACAGACTGTAGCCGGCAGGGTGGGTGGCAGAGTACTGTGTCACTGGATGGCGGCACACAGACTGTAGCCGGCAGGGTGGGTGGCAGAGTACTGTGTCACTGGATGGCGGCACACAGACTGTAGCCGGCAGGGTGGGTGGCAGAGTACTGTGTCACTGGATGGCGGCACACAGACTGTAGCCGGCAGGGTGGGTGGCAGAGTACTGTGTCACTGGATGGCGGCACACAGACTGTAGCCGGCAGGGTGGGTGGCAGAGTACTGTGTCACTGGATGGCGGCACACAGACTGTAGCCGGCAGGGTGGGTGGCAGAGTACTGTGTCACTGGATGGCGGCACACAGACTGTAGCCGGCAGGGTGGGTGGCAGAGTACTGTGTCACTGGATGGCGGCACACAGACTGTAGCCGGCAGGGTGGGTGGCAGAGTACTGTGTCACTGGATGGCGGCACACAGACTGTAGCCGGCAGGGTGGGTGGCAGAGTACTGTGTCACTGGATGGCGGCACACAGACTGTAGCCGGCAGGGTGGGTGGCAGAGTACTGTGTCACTGGATGGCGGCACACAGACTGTAGCCGGCAGGGTGGGTGGCAGAGTACTGTGTCACTGGATGGCGGCACACAGACTGTAGCCGGCAGGGTGGGTGGCAGAGTACTGTGTCACTGGATGGCGGCACACAGACTGTAGCCGGCAGGGTGGGTGGCAGAGTACTGTGTCACTGGATGGCGGCACACAGACTGTAGCCGGCAGGGTGGGTGGCAGAGTACTGTGTCACTGGATGGCGGCACACAGACTGTAGCCGGCAGGGTGGGTGGCAGAGTACTGTGTCACTGGATGGCGGCACACAGACTGTAGCCGGCAGGGTGGGTGGCAGAGTACTGTGTCACTGGATGGCGGCACACAGACTGTAGCCGGCAGGGTGGGTGGCAGAGTACTGTGTCACTGGATGGCGGCACACAGACTGTAGCCGGCAGGGTGGGTGGCAGAGTACTGTGTCACTGGATGGCGGCACACAGACTGTAGCCGGCAGGGTGGGTGGCAGAGTACTGTGTCACTGGATGGCGGCACACAGACTGTAGCCGGCAGGGTGGGTGGCAGAGTACTGTGTCACTGGATGGCGGCACACAGACTGTAGCCGGCAGGGTGGGTGGCAGAGTACTGTGTCACTGGATGGCGGCACACAGACTGTAGCCGGCAGGGTGGGTGGCAGAGTACTGTGTCACTGGATGGCGGCACACAGACTGTAGCCGGCAGGGTGGGTGGCAGAGTACTGTGTCACTGGATGGCGGCACACAGACTGTAGCCGGCAGGGTGGGTGGCAGAGTACTGTGTCACTGGATGGCGGCACACAGACTGTAGCCGGCAGGGTGGGTGGCAGAGTACTGTGTCACTGGATGGCGGCACACAGACTGTAGCCGGCAGGGTGGGTGGCAGAGTACTGTGTCACTGGATGGCGGCACACAGACTGTAGCCGGCAGGGTGGGTGGCAGAGTACTGTGTCACTGGATGGCGGCACACAGACTGTAGCCGGCAGGGTGGGTGGCAGAGTACTGTGTCACTGGATGGCGGCACACAGACTGTAGCCGGCAGGGTGGGTGGCAGAGTACTGTGTCACTGGATGGCGGCACACAGACTGTAGCCGGCAGGGTGGGTGGCAGAGTACTGTGTCACTGGATGGCGGCACACAGACTGTAGCCGGCAGGGTGGGTGGCAGAGTACTGTGTCACTGGATGGCGGCACACAGACTGTAGCCGGCAGGGTGGGTGGCAGAGTACTGTGTCACTGGATGGCGGCACACAGACTGTAGCCGGCAGGGTGGGTGGCAGAGTACTGTGTCACTGGATGGCGGCACACAGACTGTAGCCGGCAGGGTGGGTGGCAGAGTACTGTGTCACTGGATGGCGGCACACAGACTGTAGCCGGCAGGGTGGGTGGCAGAGTACTGTGTCACTGGATGGCGGCACACAGACTGTAGCCGGCAGGGTGGGTGGCAGAGTACTGTGTCACTGGATGGCGGCACACAGACTGTAGCCGGCAGGGTGGGTGGCAGAGTACTGTGTCACTGGATGGCGGCACACAGACTGTAGCCGGCAGGGTGGGTGGCAGAGTACTGTGTCACTGGATGGCGGCACACAGACTGTAGCCGGCAGGGTGGGTGGCAGAGTACTGTGTCACTGGATGGCGGCACACAGACTGTAGCCGGCAGGGTGGGTGGCAGAGTACTGTGTCACTGGATGGCGGCACACAGACTGTAGCCGGCAGGGTGGGTGGCAGAGTACTGTGTCACTGGATGGCGGCACACAGACTGTAGCCGGCAGGGTGGGTGGCAGAGTACTGTGTCACTGGATGGCGGCACACAGACTGTAGCCGGCAGGGTGGGTGGCAGAGTACTGTGTCACTGGATGGCGGCACACAGACTGTAGCCGGCAGGGTGGGTGGCAGAGTACTGTGTCACTGGATGGCGGCACACAGACTGTAGCCGGCAGGGTGGGTGGCAGAGTACTGTGTCACTGGATGGCGGCACACAGACTGTAGCCGGCAGGGTGGGTGGCAGAGTACTGTGTCACTGGATGGCGGCACACAGACTGTAGCCGGCAGGGTGGGTGGCAGAGTACTGTGTCACTGGATGGCGGCACACAGACTGTAGCCGGCAGGGTGGGTGGCAGAGTACTGTGTCACTGGATGGCGGCACACAGACTGTAGCCGGCAGGGTGGGTGGCAGAGTACTGTGTCACTGGATGGCGGCACACAGACTGTAGCCGGCAGGGTGGGTGGCAGAGTACTGTGTCACTGGATGGCGGCACACAGACTGTAGCCGGCAGGGTGGGTGGCAGAGTACTGTGTCACTGGATGGCGGCACACAGACTGTAGCCGGCAGGGTGGGTGGCAGAGTACTGTGTCACTGGATGGCGGCACACAGACTGTAGCCGGCAGGGTGGGTGGCAGAGTACTGTGTCACTGGATGGCGGCACACAGACTGTAGCCGGCAGGGTGGGTGGCAGAGTACTGTGTCACTGGATGGCGGCACACAGACTGTAGCCGGCAGGGTGGGTGGCAGAGTACTGTGTCACTGGATGGCGGCACACAGACTGTAGCCGGCAGGGTGGGTGGCAGAGTACTGTGTCACTGGATGGCGGCACACAGACTGTAGCCGGCAGGGTGGGTGGCAGAGTACTGTGTCACTGGATGGCGGCACACAGACTGTAGCCGGCAGGGTGGGTGGCAGAGTACTGTGTCACTGGATGGCGGCACACAGACTGTAGCCGGCAGGGTGGGTGGCAGAGTACTGTGTCACTGGATGGCGGCACACAGACTGTAGCCGGCAGGGTGGGTGGCAGAGTACTGTGTCACTGGATGGCGGCACACAGACTGTAGCCGGCAGGGTGGGTGGCAGAGTACTGTGTCACTGGATGGCGGCACACAGACTGTAGCCGGCAGGGTGGGTGGCAGAGTACTGTGTCACTGGATGGCGGCACACAGACTGTAGCCGGCAGGGTGGGTGGCAGAGTACTGTGTCACTGGATGGCGGCACACAGACTGTAGCCGGCAGGGTGGGTGGCAGAGTACTGTGTCACTGGATGGCGGCACACAGACTGTAGCCGGCAGGGTGGGTGGCAGAGTACTGTGTCACTGGATGGCGGCACACAGACTGTAGCCGGCAGGGTGGGTGGCAGAGTACTGTGTCACTGGATGGCGGCACACAGACTGTAGCCGGCAGGGTGGGTGGCAGAGTACTGTGTCACTGGATGGCGGCACACAGACTGTAGCCGGCAGGGTGGGTGGCAGAGTACTGTGTCACTGGATGGCGGCACACAGACTGTAGCCGGCAGGGTGGGTGGCAGAGTACTGTGTCACTGGATGGCGGCACACAGACTGTAGCCGGCAGGGTGGGTGGCAGAGTACTGTGTCACTGGATGGCGGCACACAGACTGTAGCCGGCAGGGTGGGTGGCAGAGTACTGTGTCACTGGATGGCGGCACACAGACTGTAGCCGGCAGGGTGGGTGGCAGAGTACTGTGTCACTGGATGGCGGCACACAGACTGTAGCCGGCAGGGTGGGTGGCAGAGTACTGTGTCACTGGATGGCGGCACACAGACTGTAGCCGGCAGGGTGGGTGGCAGAGTACTGTGTCACTGGATGGCGGCACACAGACCGCCATGCAGATTTGTGGGATAGTCTGTTGTCTAAAGTGTTTTACTTATTAGGTACCAATTATGTTGCATGCTATGGATCTCTGGTCTGAAAATAAAGAATTTATTGTTATTATTATAAGGAACTATACAAATAAAAACTAAACAAAATAGAAACAGCGATACACAAGAAGACGCGGCGAACGCTCGCTTCGAGCACCGAGCACAT
This sequence comes from Lithophane semibrunnea, assembly GCA_947363905.1. NCBI lineage: Eukaryota > Metazoa > Arthropoda > Insecta > Lepidoptera > Noctuidae > Lithophane > Lithophane semibrunnea. The sequence goes on along the minus strand of OX376213.1, from coordinate 10,347,605 downwards.
GGCTCAAGCGTGATCCATTTTCATTCAGAATGGCGGACGTAGTTTGTGTGCTTCATTAATTTTATTTAGTTATTGTTATTGGAAGAAGAAGAAAAACAAAACGATATTGCCGTATGTATCGGTACTATCGTGTAGTATGTTGGTAGAACATGCGCTCGTAATACTCGTACTCGCATCGAGCGGCTCGGTTCGCTGCACTGACTACTATATTGCGGTACAAAAACTCGATATATTACAAAATCAAAAGTCATGTATTCAGACTAGGCTGAGAATCAGCACTTTTCGAACTTCAAAATTACATAAGACAGTCCCCCAAAACGCCCACCCTTCACCACTTCCTAGTGCTTTCGCTGGGAAGTAGAAGTGGCGCAATAAACTCCCCAGCAGCACAGCTGTCTGTTCAGTTAGAAAAAATTGATTCTATACAAATTTTGCGAAATCATTTACTTAAAACATAAGACATATTTTTTGTCAATTTTGTCATAAATCTAATTATTAGCCATAAATGTCAGGTAGCACACGCCAATATACCAACCAAAGCGGATACTGACTTACAAACGTACCTACGTACGTGCTTACCGTAACGTGTAAGTCTGTATCCGCTTTAAGAGTGTATGGTTATCCAACAGGTCAGCGTAACACGAGCGGCTGGTTGGTTCTTAGCGACGGCACGCAGCTAATGTCCGCTGGACACTCCATTGCTTGCAAGAAGTTCTCCTACTCTTCCAGAGGGAATCAGGTACAGATCAGATGGGAAAGAATCAAAGGGCATCAAAAATTCGTCCGCATCGCTGTCAACAAGAAAAGTGACTAACAGGCTGGACTAAAAATTTGACTTAATCAATCTGCCCAGCCTTTTCCCAACGATGTTGGGGTCGGCTTCCAATCTAACCGGAAGCAGATGAATACCAGTATTTTACATGGAGCGTTTGCATATCTGATGTCCACAACCCAGTTACTGGGTAATACGATCCCCCTTGGTTGTCAAAGTTTCGGGCTTCTGACGACCCGTCACGATTGTCCACGAATGACAGCCGGGACCAACGGCTTAACGTGCTTTCTGAGACACGGAGGGGTCTTGGTATGTAAAGATGGTCACCCATCCACGTATCAATCGATCGATCGACCCGTGTTATTAGTTAGCCACAAGCCCCCCAAGCAAGGACTTAGTTAGACTAAATTATGTTAATTACAGGCACTAGCATGCTCCGTGATGGCAGTAGCGATGTCGCGCGTAGAAGACGTCTGTCGCTGGTGCACCTCCACGTTGGACTCGATCCTGGAGAGTGGCGACCAGCTGTACCAGGACAGCTACCTACACTTCCATCCGCCGAAGAAGCTGCTGACTATGGAACAGGTATATGGTAACCTTAGGGACCATAGGGTTATGTGCAGGTCAGGTCAAGCTAATAGGGAATATGCATTGGATTCAAATATGGGTCAAATATATTTTTTTATAAACTATATTATTTCAGAATTATGCCTCCATCAATATTTTTGAATAAAATTTCTTTTTGAGCGAGTAATTAATTTTTTTAAAGTCCCAAATAACTGTGGGTAATTCAAATACTTGAAAAGCTAAGAGCGGATGTGACGTAACAATCTGGGATAACAATCAAAATGTCAATGTCAAGTCAATCAACAAGTGTCAAGTCAATGTCAAACGCTCCTACCAAAAGGAGTGTTTGACGTTGACTTGACAGTTGCTTGTTTGTTTTCACGGACTGTGACGTCACCACACCAAGCGCGCCAAATGGAGGGCGTTTAAATAGCCCGGATCGGTTGGATATTAAATTTTTAAACATTTTTTTAAATACTTTAAATTACTTTTTTGCCGTCGAATTTTTTGTAACTATTATTTGACGATGTAAACTATCGAATAAAAATATTAAAAAAAATACATGCATATTCCCTATTATTGCTTTATGATTGCCTCGTCGCAAGCGCTTAGTGCTGCGGAGCATGAGGTCCTGGGTTCGATTCCCATGTCGGGCAAAATGTTATTGGGTTTTTCTATCTGGAATTTCTCATTAGCAGCCCGGAGTCTCGATTCGTGCATGGTTGATGGCAATAGGCTCGCCCTACACATAACTGGTAAAGTATGTGTACTATAGGTACCTACACCTCTGTCCAGCCCTTCAGGTAAACAAGGCGTGACGTAATGGTGATTCAGAAGTATTATAGCATCCAGTATCATAGCTCTGACAATAGGGAATATGCATGTATTTTTTTAATATTTTTATTCGATAGTTTACATCGTCAAATAATAGTAAAAAAGTGTGATTGGAGAGGCTTATCTGCAGCAGTTTACTGCTGAAGACTGATGATGATGTAGCATTTATTATATATCTCATATTCCGCAGATTCTACGTAAATTCTACACTCCGGGTAACTGTGTGTGTCGCGTGGTCGTGTACAAGCCAAGACATACCGGCCTCCTCGACGTGAACCTGGCTGAACAGGTAACAGCCTATCCATTTATTCATCTATTATCTAACTCACTGACTGCGTTAGTAAGTGATTCAATTATTGGTATTTAGATTGCCATGGTTATAATCCATTTTTCTTGGGAAGCAGTATGCCATCTTTATGCCGTAATATAGTTGCGCAACATGTTTTTGTAGTGCGGGAAATTCTTTGCCGCCAACATGGAATGTTCGAAAAAAAAACATGCCAAAACATTAAAAAAATTCTGCCAACTGGTTTCCTAACACTGTTTCTAATGAAAACGGGGTTTAAATCTTGAAGAAGGCTAATCACAGACTGTAATGATAGTTTTTGACATTTGAATTGCAGTGCAGCACTGTGGCGTTTTATTAAGTTAAGGTGCCTACAAATTTCCTCAATTATTTAAAATAGTTTTGGTCGACAAAACACAGCATATTGAGTGATAATAATGATCGTCAAAAATCGAGCAATCTAGAGGGAATTTTCTTGGTAGGAGGTATACGGTAGCAGATCGCTCAACATTGGGAGTAGGGTTCAATCAGATTGTTTCTATGCTTTGCTTACATGAGCCGGTTGTAACTGTCTTCTACGTTATCCCCTAGATTGGAGAGTTCTTCCGTGAAGAGAAGTCGGGCGTGCTCGTCGCTGGTAAAGGAGACATCGCTGTGGCTCTGTTCAGGACCCCCAGAGGTAAGTAAAACTACATTGTAATACTACACCCAGCGGTGGGAACGTCATAGGCTGAATATGCTGCTGCTAAAGAGTGGAACTGTGCTCGTAAATAAGTAAATCTGTGGTCCCCAGGGTACTACATGTTCGACCCGGCGGACCGCGACCGCTACGGGCGCGCGGTGGCGCCGCCGTGCGCCGGCCGCGCGCGCGCCTGCTTCTCGCAGTATCCCACCGTGAGCCGACCGAGGCTCCTGCCGCACCGTGCGCGAGCGACTAGCTATCTATTATGATTTCCATACTACAATACATGTAGGATTCGTGTCAGTCAAAGAGATGTGTATAATATTAACCGTTGGTCGCTGACTGCTCACACAGCCACCGCATGCCGGAGATCAAAGAAAAAACTCGCTCATCGACGTTCGTTTGGCGGGCACAGCACTCGCCGATTCTTTTATAGTTTCTAATTCTACTCGCTTTTCGCTAGTCGCGGTGGGACAGGTGCTTCAATATCCGTGTAAACTTGATTTTACAAAGTGTAATTGAAATTCCTGAAAACCTCTGAAATCAGTTGGTATGGAAGGAGCAGCAGTTTTTTTTTTTTCGCGATTTCAGGCCTCGTCCCTTAGTAAAAGTTGTTTATAATACTGAGTAAAATAACCCTTTAGAAGTTTTCACAAATGTCTAATATACCTTGTAGAATCGTAGAGTGAGAGTAGTACGACCGAGACCGCACCCCGCCCGCGACACGCGCCGCGACACGTGCCGCGACGCGTGTCGCGACACGTGCCGCGCAGCGCCGCTCGGTCGCCAGCGCCCCCGCCCGCCGCTCATTGATCAACACAGTTAAAATAATGTTGCATTAAGTTCTTTAGTTAAGTGATACGTTGTTGGCTTGCTGCACGCTTTGGTATTTACTGCAAGTGCAGCAATGTTGTTAAATAAATAAATAACACTGCCCGCCGTTTTGCCGCGCATTCCTAGGCCCGCGCCCGGTCAGACAATAACACTCCATTTGTCTGTCTGTCTATTGTTCTTTTTACCTTAATGGAAAGCCCGTAGAAGCACGGAATACGTAGATCCTCTATCATGGCAAATTATATAGTATTACGTAGGTCCTCTATCATGGCAAATTATATTTAAATGCAAATAAATATATTCTATTCTATTCTATAAAAATAATGTAAAATGTAACATTTCTCGTAGTATGAACCTTATCGTCTCATTTCAAAGTTCATTCAGCTAGTTTTTGTATTTCAAACCTTATTCCTACTGGGATAAGTTCTTAATACAAAATTGAAAACTAACGACTGACACGAATTAAAATCAGTTTTTGTATTTAGAACTTGTCTTGTAACTTTGTAGAAAACTTTGGATGGATTGAGTGAAAGATTAGGGGTAGAGAGGGGGTGACCACCGAGATGAAAGCTGATAGAGAAGTATGGAGGAGAACGACATGTTGCGCCGACCAGAAATAAATTGGGTAATGGGCAGGAGAATGATGATGAAATTAGTCAAAATCAATCAAAATCAAAATATTTTATTTCACATAAACCTACATGGGCACTTATGAAACGTCAGAAGCTAGGTGCACGGTTCCAATTGGTCGTTTCCTATGGAGAAGAGCCGGCAAGAAACTCCATAAAATAATTGGCTTTTACAATACTTTCAAATTACAGTGTTGGTAGGCATGGGGGGACAATGTAGGCCTTTCAACAAGTAAGTACCAGGTACTTAACAAAATAGAAGATGTTCAATAAATCTACAGTCCAATAAGCCTACAAAGTTCTCACATTCACAAAATAGAAAAGAATCTACCTAAAAGACCAATAATAATAAAATTAAAATTAAATTATGAAATTAGTCGGAATAAAGTTCGATATTTTCGTAATAAGGCTTTGAAGGCTCATATTCATGGGTCGATAGGGCTCGTATGCTGGTTGCGGGAGATTTCTGTAGTGCATGCCATAGGGCGAACATATTCCGGAAACTTTTTGTCGTCTGCCAAACATGCGGTGAAGGCAAACCGCTCCCTACGGTTGAGTCTTCAAAGCGACTGCCAAACATGCGTTCACCGCATTTTCGTTGGGTGTGAGTCTAGGCACGCATCGACCCATGAATTAAATTGGCTACGGGGATTCCCCGCAGACGGTGTACCGACCGCGTTATCGACATAAGACTTTAATTAGCTATTATCCCGCCTGCGGGGAGTCCCCGCATGCTGTATATACAGGGTGTTAGGGTAAACACCGTTATCCTTGCACCCAGTGGTTTGGTTTCATTTAAAGAACGTAAAATCAATGGAAAATTACAGCTTTTTTTTTCTTTTTTTTCAATCTACATTTTACCACAAGAGACGCAAGTTCGTTGCCCTATGCGCTAGGGCAACGAACTTGCGTCTCAACACGGGCGGGGTATGCGGGATGTGACCTGACCGGCCGCGAGCGCGACCCCTCTCGCAGTCAGTCAGCTGTTTCGCTAGAGAGCACGGTGTTGGATAGAAACTTTTTAAAATATTTTAATGAAAATAACGTTTTTTTTTTGTTGTGTTTTGTCATTTATTTTTAAATTTAAGTCAACTACCCATGGTTTGAATGACAAAGTGTTTACCCTTACAGCCTGTAGATAGACTGAGTTATCATCTAATGAAAATGAGCCATTAGTGACACCGACTTGTTTAATGATTGTTTACAGGTACAAAGTCTGGCTGAGAAGCTCGGCCCCAACATTCCGCCAACCACCGAAGATGCTAATGGTCCTCCTCCTCCTCAAGACGAAATGGTGAGTCTTTTGTTACGAGATACAGTAACATACTGCTAAGCAATGATATTATAAGTTAAAAGAGGTCGTCTACAGGGACAGCCAAGATAATAGGAAACAGAAAAGCTATAATATATTTATGAATAAAGTATTCATACACTACGGCAATTTTGCAGGTAATTTGAATTTTGACGTTTTCAGACAAGTTGACATTTAAAACCATATTGCTTTCATAGATTCCTACGTAAGTAAATCATGAATGAAAGTTGCGTAGGTAACGCATATACCTCTTTTTATCTATAATATCATTACTGTTAAACTAATGAAGGTATGCGCTTCGGTAGTGTTCGTGTTTCCGGACATTGCGCCACAGAGGCGAAGCTTCTAAGTCTTGTACTGCCGCGCTTTGTAGTAGTCCACCTATCAGTGCACGTTTATATGAAGCTGTCTCTCTCATAGATTACGTACTCTGGTCGCACCTCGTCATCTGACACTCAAAAGTTTGTGCATGCTTTCATTACAAATCACTCAAAACGTACGTTTAGCGCTAACATAAATTATTTATTTATTTAACTTTCTCAAAACTTGGGTTATCAAATGCAAAAACATTTTTTTAACGAGTTCAAACAAACAAACTCTTCAGCTTTATTATTAGTATATACAACGTGTTCCTTTTGATGTACAAAGGTTATATGCTTTATAAGTAAAAATAATACAAAAAATCCTAGAACAGATCAGATGTTCCAAAACTACATAATTTCGAAGATAACAACACTGACTCTCGATGAGTGTATTGTATCTAAGTTTCATTTATAAGTACGAGTAAATCATTTTCATTTAAACCATTCATATTTAAAGCTAAGAAAATGCGACGTTGTAATTTTTTTTAATTATTACTTTTTTTTTCTACAGCCGAGATCAACGAGCGAGGTAAATATTGCAACTTGTCCATATTCTATTCCATTACGGTCAACCGCCCGTCAGTAGTAACACTTGTTCCGCGAAAACCGTCCTTACTGCTATGGAATTAAATGCGTTATTAAAGTCTACTTGCGATTGACTTAGTATACGAGATATTATTAATTAGAGTAACAGTAACTCTTGCATAGCCTGCATACGCACATCGCACACCCACTATTCTAGAGCGCGAAAAAGTGCTACGCTAAGCTACGTCGTGGCATAGTGTAGCCTGATGTTAGACTACGTCGCGTTGCTGCATGGTGGAGGCTACGTGGCAGCCGTGTTGACTACGCCGTAGCACAGTGTAGGCTACGTCATAGCACAATATAGGTTACGTCGTAGCTAGTGATGTGCCGCTACTATTTTACCATTACCATTATTTTACCATACGGGAATATTCCCAGTAAGTTTCCATTGTTACCGGTAATATTCCCTAAATCTGGTAATATTGTTGCAAAATAAATCTACAAGATTTATTTAAATATTGTTGCAAAATAAATCTACAAGATTTATTTAAGTAATATTTGTTTAAAATGCGCACGTGCAGCTGTAGCTAGATCGCTTTTCGAACTCCTTAAAAAAAAACTAAAAAATATTAAAATTTTATAACTTTTTAACTTTTCATTCTGAAAGCTCTGAAAAGAAGACTGATTTTCTTAAAACAAAATATATCTTTTATATTGTTAGGTTATTCGTTTTTTTTTTTTTTAAATTAAGTTTAGCTGTAGCTGTAATTATTTAAAAAGTTACTGACTGTAAATCATAACAGAAAACTATGATAAACCTGTTATAGAAGCTTGTCAAGTAATTTGATAGGTACAATCAGAAAATATCCAGAAAGTTACTGTATGAGAAGTTACTCGGTAAGTCTAGAAACTTACTCGGTAAGTTACTAGTAATATTAGGAAAAAAGGATTTAAAATAAAAATGTTGGTTGCATTTAAATTAGAAGTGGTAGAAGTGTGATCGGAATAATCATAATAGCAAAAAAAAAATAAGAAAAAAGATATTTTCCCCTATGTTACCCTAAATTACCGTTTTTGTAGAATGTTACTTTTAACACTACTGGGAAAATACTCGGCTGGCGTTAGTTACCGGTAACGGCACATCACTAGTCGTAGCACATTGTAAGCTCCGCCTTACACACACGGTAGACAACGCCGCTACGTAACATAGAGTCGGCTACACCGTAGTGAGTAGTATTCATGCTTAGTCAAATAATGTTTTTTTTTTTTTCTTTTCTTTAATTTTCCTTTCTGACCCTCTACCGTAATCAAAATTGACCCTTATTATCGAAACACTAAGGTTGGAACTTCTGACAGGCAGTTGGATAGACTCTAAAATAAATTAAATTTACAGGTACACTTCAGTGAACCGACCAGTTTCATGATATACGGCATGGACGTCACCAGTTTGCGAAGACTGAATCGGCATGAGCGATAGACGGACGACTCGTCGGAAGACTGCGGTACGATATCGGTACGAGGCTTTAAAACAATTTTACTATAAGTAAACACAAGTAGGCAACGCTTCAGGAATCTGATAACTTTAAAATGATGTCACATTGCAGTTGATTGGAAACGGAATGAAGTTTGAGGTCGCTTACACGGGCTACTTATATTGCTCAATTCTGGGCACTATTCGGCAGTATTCTGCGATGTGGCAGCGATTGTTGCTTCCACACCATATTCGATACGAAGCAATATAATACGTTCATAAGCAATACTGAATATATATAGAGCAAGTAGAAGTAATTGCTAAAACTATTGAAGTATATTTTAGGAGTTGAATTATGAAGATTGCTCTGGTACCGCCGGCAATGACTGCTGAATAAAAGTGACCGTGTAAGTGCTGCTTCCATGACGTGTCGACGTCGAAACGATATCGTACCGTCGTAGTCTGATGACGTAAGTACTAACAGATTGTAACGTGACAATGTCGTTTTCACACTAGCTCTTATACTACGCATGTCTTACGCAAACTGGGAGACCACGCCAATTGAAACTAAGCCGAATTGAAATGTACACTACGCCGAATTGAAATGTACACTACGCCGAATTGAAATAATACGCCTCCTTGAATATGTCGTATTGTAACGCGGATTGTTGGAGTTGTATCTCGATTTATAGTAATCTTGTGTTTATACAATAGTATCTGATTCCTAGTTATAAGTAATTATGTTGTAATTTAAGAACGTGTGTGAAAGGGACAGAGGTATATAAATTGTAAGTGTACTGTTCTGGTCCCACCACATTTCGTTGAAACGCATTTTTTTAATAAAAGTTTGATTGTGAAACTAAACTGTTTATTATTACATTCTGCGTCTACATCATCTGCCATCAAACAGAGCGTATGAGGTTACTTATACAAATATACGGTGAAAAAATGAATAGATAACTAGTAGATGTTAATATAACATCATTGCGTTCCTTAGAAACCTAGATAGATTCCGTTTATCCAACTAGGCCTAGGGTGGATTCTCGGACATACGTTTCCGCGTAGAGGGTGGATTTTTTTTGGGGTGGATAAACGGAATAATACCGAGGGTATTTTTCGTGCACGGAGCCTTAACACTTTCACTGTCCATACATTAGATGTAATGCACTGAAGACGTAGCCCTATAATGTCCGGGCATGACATGTAATGCACTAGTACAGCTCACTACGGGGTCAGGGTATCCCGTCAAAATTCAATTTTTTTATTTTAGCACGTCGGTAACACTTTGTGTTTTGATCTAAAAATATTATAATTCGCAGCCGTATCATTCAGCCAAAGTAAAACATTCAATAAAACCATTTAAATGATTTCTAATTTTTCGCCAGCCGCTATTTTGACGCTTTGATTCCGCTTTTGTTGCCACTTCCCCCATTTTGATTGCCAAAGTCCCGAGAAATTCATGCATTAAGGTTGGCAACCCTTCAACAGCCACGGGTAGTGTAGTCACATTTGTTTTGCTGGCGTTAGATTTCGATACCCATCACATCAACGGGATTTTGCTAGCTAATTTAATTTGATCCTGTACAATAATAGGTATGTGGCAATATTTGTGGGCAATGTAAATTCGTCCTTCGTAAGTACAGATTTTTATGGCAGTATGTATATTGTATAAGTTTAAAACTGGAAGGCGCGTCGGACCATGTACCTATAGTGTAGGCTGTATGGTTCGGTAACATAACTTTATTAGTTATGTCAGATATTATGAGCGTGCATTCTAAAAGTTGGCAACGTCGTTAATAACTGTTTTATGATTTTTTCTTTTTGCAATTTTTCTGTTTTTGAATGAGCGTTATGATGCGTGCCCTTTTGGATTTTCCATTTTTTTTTAGGCGATTGTACCAATTTTTTTAAACAAATTAACACATTTATTTATTTATTTATTTAAGTTTTCTTGCACAACATTACAGAATGTAATCCTAAGGCGTTGCACAGAACAAAATACAAATTATAAAGTGACACACATAGGTAGGTTGGATATAATACAAATCAAAAAACATAAAATATAAACACGAGAAATAACAAAATTAGAAAAACATAATAACACTTATATAATTGCAACCAAAAGAAAAAAAAAAAATAACCTTATAATCTTTCATCCATCTTCTCACAAAAAATTAAACATTCACGACACACATCTATCCATTTCCCAGCAAACAAGTCACATTCCGGTGTTGAAGTCAGAAGAGCATTGAGCATGGAAAGGGCCCGAACGAGGGGCGAGTTAGCTCGCGACACTGTGCGTGCTGACGGTACGGCTAGTAGCCGGTGACTTCGAGGCCTGAGTTGTTGTTTGGGCACAACAGGGACAAAAAGCCTCACCAACTGCTCCACCAGTTCCTGACAATCGTACTCACCCCGCATAATACGGCAGGCAGTAATAAGCAGGAAGTACTTACGCCTTACTTCGAGAGAATTAAAATTTAGTACACCGAGTAAAAATTTTGTAGGATAAAGGAAGGGGTAGTAACCGAAGAGCTTTTTATATAAGAATCTAAGAAAGGTCTTCTGGACTTTTTCAAGAAGTAACACGTAAGAGCATTCAAAAGGGTTCCAAATCACTGCAGCTGATTCGAGCTTACTCCTGACTATGGCCATGTAAACTAGTTTAATGGCCAGTGGATTGTTAAACTCACGCATATTCCGAATAACAAATCCTAGTCTCCGGAATGATTCAGCAGCGAGCGTCCTCATGTGATCATGAAATGTCAATCTCGGATCAAATAGTACTCCGAGATCTTTCATAGAAAGGACACGGGCTATTGGTTCCTCGCCCAGGACGTATTGTACATGCCTAGGATTATGTGAACGGCTAAAAGACATAACGCTGCATTTGTTAATGTTGAAAAGTAACTTGTTGTCAATGCTCCACTGAAAGACAGAGTTAATATCCTCCTGTAAACTTTCTGAATCAGAAACATTTTCCACGCCATAAATTAATTTAAGGTCATCTGCGTAAAGCAAACACTTAGCATGTTTAAGAACCTTTTCGAGGTCATTAACCATGATCCCAAATAGCAATGGTCCCAGAATAGTGCCCTGACTTACTCCTGACCGGGTATGGTAAGGCGCGGATACAAAGCAACCATGTCGAACGTATTGCTGACGATCCCGTAAGTAACTTGCAAAAAATTTGAGTAATTTCGGGGTAAAGCCTATATTATTAAGTTTAGTGAGCAATACGTCGTTATCAACGCGATCAAACGCTTTTTTAAAGTCGAAATAAAGAACGTCAACCTGTATGCCTTTGTCTAAGTGCTCCGAAATAAGATCCACCAGCGTTAGAAGGTTCGTATTAACAGAACGGCTAGCTCGAAAGCCATGTTGAGAATTGCAGAGAAATGGTTGTATCTGGAAACTAATAAGCCTGTGTAGTATCGATTCAAACAGCTTAGGAAGTGTAGAGAGTATAGCTATTGGCCGATAATTTTCTACATCAGAGGTAACGTTTGATTTAGGAATAGGTTGGACTCTCGATACCTTCCAACGCTGTGGGTAATTTCCGGTGGACAACGCCAGGTTAAAAATGTGGAGAACCGGTGATTTTATATAATCTTTACATCCTTTAATGATGTATGCGGGAATATTGTCTGGTCCTACCGCAGAGTTTGGTTTGAGTTTATTAATAGCCGTTTCTAAATCATCTATTTTAATTTTATCAATATGTACAAAGTTTCCACTGTTGCTTTGATAGTTATTGTTTTGACTTTGATAATCAAGAAGAGGGGCGTCCGGCAAGAAAACACTTGAGAAGAATTCTGAAAAAGCATGTGCCGCATCACTTCCTACATGATTTTTCCCATTATAATTCATCCTGGCCTCAAAGCCGCCTTTGGCTTTGAAGCTATTTATATGTTGCCAGAACACACGAGGATCACGCTTAAGTTTGGTTTGAATGTGCTTAATGTATTCGTCATAGGCGAGTGACATTCTTTTTTTTATACTTGCCCTAAGCAAGGAGAAATTTGCATAATCAACCTGATTGTGAGATGACTTCCACTTACGATGCAGGTCACTTTTAAATTTAATGTCACTAATAAGTTCAGCTGTGAACCAAACCGGATAACGCCTACATGGTTTCCTAGGCCTACGTTTTTTTGGTACACATTCATCAAAAATTCGGTAAAATATGTCATAGAAACACTCTATAGCAGTGTCAACATCGCGAGCGAAAAACACCTCTTGCCATGATTCTTCAGATATTAGCTTATACATCTGCTCAAAGTTTCCTTTAGAGAAATTCCAGTCCCTCTGCTTGTCAAGGTTACTTGGATCAACTTTTTCCGAACTCAATGGACGCATCGTGTTACTAGGAGTAAAGCAAACGTCTAATGGTGGATGATAGGCGTCACGACGTGGTACAAGGCCTCCACCATCAATCTCTGCCACTTGAACACAGCCAATGCTATCTGACACCAACACTACATCCAACTTACTTCCATGTGCATTCATCACCTCATTCCTCTCAATCAGACCACAAAAACTTAAAAAGTAACAATAGTAACTTAAAATATCATTTGATGTACGATTATCGTTTAAATTCAAATCACCAACAATAATCACTGCACTTTTTAATGCATCTATGATAGATTCCACTTTTTGAAACCAACTCATATATATTTCGTCTGATGCCCTTGGATGGATATACACAACGCAAACATAGAAGGTAGAATCGTTTGCTGTGAGACAAGCCCACATGTCCTCACCAGCTGGTGTCTCAAGATCACAGCGGCGTGTCATCGTGATACCAGGTCGCGCAGCGAGCATTACGCCGCCGCCAACACCGGTGCTGCGGTCCCGACGTAACACCCTCCATCCGTGGCTCGTGATCTCCGAGTCAAGTACAGAACTAGTAAGAAATGATTCTGTTACAGCTATGAAATCACTGTTGAGTGTCAGGAGATTATAGTTGAAGAAATTAAGCTTAGTGTTCAATCCTCTAACGTTTTGATATATCAAGCTAATAGGCTGTTTCAATTTTATATTATGCATTGGATTCAGATCGCCGTTGTTGGGTTCTGTTTGGTTGTCTTCGAAAAAACCATTCTTTTACCCTAGCATTAGTGGGCCATATATCCGCTGTCGTAGCTTTTTCAAAGAATTCTGCAGGAACCCCAAGCTTGTATGACTTATAGTCACCTTTAGGTTTAAGCTCTTCAACAGTGCAGTTTCCCGCTGGGCACATGTTCTGTAGGTAAGTCAAAATTTCTGTGGCCCCGGACATCATGTTCCACAAGTGAATATATTTGCGAAATTCAACGGCTTTAAGCGGTGTAGCTTCCGGTCCCGCAGTGCCACGAACAGAATTATATCTCTTAGGTTTGTGTTTCCGCACTTCTACCCACTCTTCATTGGCAGCGTTCTCGTCAGTTTTTGGTGCTGGAATTACTAAAGGCACGTTCAGTACAGTTTCCTGAGGAGGTTCAATTGGCTCCAAGGAAGTTATGGGTTGCAAAGGTGCATCCAGCAAATCACTTTGTACTGGTACAGCAATGGCTCTAGCCGGCAGAACAATCTTTTGTTTATCTTTTTTTTTCTGTGGGCTGCGGCGCTTAATCTTAGGGTTTGGGTTTACAATGTTAGTACCGATTGGATTCACAGTCTGTGGTTGGGTATGTGTGCCTTCAGACATGATAAGGCAGCGGCTGCATCCTGTTGCTTGCTCTAATTTATTCAGCTTTTCGTTGCAGGCCTCGATTTTTTTCGTGCAATCAGTGAGCGCGATATGATACTGTGCAATAGTAGTGACGGCATCAGTAAGCTGTTCTGTAAGAATATTTATTTGTTCGCGTAGTTGCTGCATTTCCAAACCAGGAAAGGGAGAGTGTTCCGGAGATAGTGGGGGTAGATGGCTCTTATTCCGAGTGGATACGTTATCCAATATAAGAGGGGTGCTTACTGAGATTGGCAGCTCATAATTACGGCCACCTTTCCTTGCTGCACAACAACATTCATAGCATACCCAAGTAGCTCTTTCTTCAAGCGTAAGCTGCCGGTTATTACATAGGTAATGGTAAACATTAGTACACTCTGCTGCAGCGCATTCAAGAAAAGCATCACCCGATAATAATTCGGTATTGCATGCAGAGCAAATCATTATGCCAGTTTTTAAGATGAGTAGGTTAGTACAGCAAGCAAAATAACAATAATGAAATAAAATTATTATTAAGTAATAAAATAAATTGCGTCTTCCATGCGAAATTACAAGCGGTTAATCAGAACACCTGTGCGCACACCTGCGTTCCTGTGTCCCGCATCACACACGAGCATGTAAGTAGCGCGTCCGTGTGCGTAGCACCGAAGCGACCGCGGGATGGCGTAATCAGGGATTTTAGGAGTATTTATCAAATAATTAAGTTCTTATAATAATAAAAGAGAGTTCAAATTACACTTTTACCACATACTAGGAACTCAGTCCACCATAATTAGTTTTCTTCATAGATTTCACTATTTTATCGACCAAATAAACATTACAAAAAGTTTGCCGTCTGTGGGATGCGAACGCTAGAGCTCCTGCATAGCAAGCGTGCACTTACACGTACGAGTCAATCATGTTCATTATTTGGTGTTGAAATTAAGGTTTGGTTTCGGACGTTTTTTAGAAAGTTCGTTAGGACGCCAGTTGTTTGAAATTTGATTTTTTAAACCGAAATGCTTGAGTATTTGTTTACTTTATCATTATTTTAATTTAATTGATGTTTTACTATAGGATTAGCAGTATTTTTATTCAATGGTTAGTATTCGGTTTTATTATTGTTTAAGTCACTATTTAACACAAACACCTTGATTTATGTAAGTACTGTTTACACAACACAACTTAAAAACAGTATATTAAGGTCCACTGTGTGAGTTCGGCTAAGATAACTATTTTACATAATATTTACACTGTCTAGTTCATTTAGACATTACACCTAACACTTAATTATTACTTTAAACATTTTTAAGAATAAGATTACACGGAGCGTGTTGTTTACGTTACGTAATGACTTAACATCACTCCTATATTCATCACATGACTTAACATCACTCCTATATTCCTCGAAGGGTTAGGCAGAGGTGCACTTATTGTGATACAAGTGTGCAGTATTGGCCATTACACTTGAGGCGGCTACCTTATCGGATTAGGTAGCCGACAGTGTCATGATCAATGCACAGGCGTTTCATACGACGTTTTCCAACACACTTGCAAGGAAAAAAACAGACTTGTTATAAGAACATAAGCTTTAATAACGTAATTAGGTATAGAGATAATACATTTAGATTTATAAAGTTCAATTACTGACTTTTGTTGACAGGTATTGACTATCCGTAGTAGCTTCTTTTATTTTTAAAACTATTCAACGTCGGTTGGTACATAATAAATTTCGTATTTATGATAATAATTTAACCACACGACGAAAACGTTAACAAATATTTATGGAAAATGGCGCGCTGGTTTTGTCTTTATGTTGTTTTGTGTAAAAAAAGGCACTGGCAAAACCGCTAAACAGCCTACATTAAAAATATCATAAACACAAGATAATGTTTTGAATAAGCAAATTAAACATTTTTACAAAAAAAAATGTTTGCACCAATGCTTAAAACATTAGTAAAGTAAATATGTAGTGAAAACAAAAGAAATTTCATGAAATAATAAGTACATTCATAATATTTTATTTATTTACACAGAAGGCATAAAAAGGCATAAAATCTCTTTAATGAGATTTAAAAAGCGCAAATCTCTGCTCTTGTGAAAATAGAGAATGCTCATTTAATATTATAAGATAAGTAGTTCATACTAATTCCATGCATAGTATTGTATCCCACTGACCTGATCATGGTTTTTTTTCATAACTAAAACCCTTTGTTGTGCCAACGGTATTAAAAAAAATATAAAAAAATTGCAATACTATCACTGAATAAGGTTTTGTAACAGTTTTAGGCGGGAAAAGGGCATTTACAAATCCTTTTTTACAACTGAGACTAAATAAATATTATTATTCAGTGTAACGATTCCATAATCATTATTTCAGTGCACATAGAGCGATATTTCATTTTTCCATAACGACTGTATAGACAGTAATATTAATAATAAAAAAAAAAGTATATACAGCAATTTGACCTTGTATTCATACGTACTTATGAGCCGGTTAAACTCATGTCTTCGGAACCCTAAACTTGTAATCGAGTGAAAACAGTTTGCGTTTTTATGATTTTTCCAGAATATTACGAAATATTAATATGTAGGCTTTTTATTGTTTCAAATAAATTTGCTATAAAAAAATATATGATATTGAAATAAAGGCTTAGGATTATTGTGAAAATAAAGTCATAACTAGTTTGGAAACAAACCAAGTAAGTACAAATTAACATCTTTACAAAAAGTATTATTTTATTATGTACAATCACGAACATAAATAAATATCTTACAGAAACGCAAAACATAAAGGCCTTTTTCTGAAAAGACCTATTCCATAATATTTTGGTATCGTATCTAATTATGTTCGTAACACTTTATAGTGTTATAAAGAAACTATACTAGTATTGATAGTATATATAGTATAGTATATAGTAAACTTATTGTATCCAGTCTGAAGTATAGTTACTATAATAATATAAATACTTTATGACAAACTCGCTTTTGAATCTTGCGTAAGTGTAAGGTCACTGCCTCATTGGTCTAGTGGTCGCAAGCGGCCCTCCGGAGCAACTGGACAGATTCGCAACTGGACAGATTCTCAGCTGAACAGTTTCGCAGCTGGACAGATTAGCAACTGGACAGAACGTGTACAGCCTATGACATAATTAACAAATAAATTTATTTTATAATTTTATATTTTATAAATTTATTTCGATCGTTCGCTTTGTAGGAACCTATTGTGTTGTGAAAAGGAAATATAAATACAATCTATTTGCGTAATGCAAACTAGGTATCTATGTTGTTACCGACTTCTGCACACTTGAGAGTATACATTGAAAGTGGCACTAGTAAAAGCTCATACTAACAACAATGGATTGTACGATCTGGAATAAATGATAATTATCATCTAATATTTTTTATTTATTTATTTTATGCAACTTACATTTACCATTACAGGAAAACCCAATGCGATAAATGCACTTATCTTAAGTTAATAGATACTAACATCTATAACTAATTACAAACAATGCATTCCTTGTGAATTCACTCAGAGAACAACAGAATAATCTAAATATCTACCAATTACCCCCCACACAACAACTCTACGTCAACTTGTAACAGTTGGTCGGGCTGCCCTAGCTTCCAACCTAAGTACTTTACTTTGAGTAAATTATTTCATCACTACTGCTCTCAAAACGGTGAAGGAACCGAACCGGATGTCCTAGAACCAAAAATTCTACGACATGGACATTTACCAACTCGCACTGGGCCCGCGTGGTGGATTACGGCCCACACTCTCTCACAAAGAGGAGGCCTGTGTCCCAGCAGTGGGAACGTTGTAGGCTGATTATGCTTATGCTAATAAAAATTAATTTACTGAATGACAACCCATAGTCTACAGGCTCTCGCAGACAGACGCAACGGTGCGACGTGATTCCAGTAGAATTGATTCCAGTAGAAGACAGTTTCCAAGAATTTTTCATAGAAATTGTTCTACTTACTAGTCACGCGTCGCACCATTGTCGTATTGGACTTATCAGCCTGAAATCGCTGGTTCTAGAAGCATGACATTTTGCATTTTTCAGTAAGCAATAAAGGAGTTTTGAAAATGCATCCCCTAGAGGAGTTAGCACGATAATTGTAAGACAGGTCTTATTCTATTGCCGTGCCTTTGTGTTATACTTTCCTTTAATAAACACTTTTTAAATTTAATACCTATGTTTCTTAGGGCGAATTTCACCAAACTTTTATACCGAGTATAAGTCTCATCCTGCGAATAAATTTTAAATTTTTGACAGTTTTTCCATACAAAAACTGTCAGACGACAATTTTATTCCACGGATAAAAGGTATCTGACTTTGATCAAATCAGCCATTAGTTTACAAACAAATGTGTTTCACACGACTGTACACTGTCCAGTTGCTAATCTGTCCAGCTGCGAAACTGTCCAGCTGAGAATCTGTCCAGTTGCTCCGGAGGGGCAAGCGGTACTGCTGGCCATGGGGTTCGATTCTCGGGTTGGGCAAAGTGTTATTGGGTTTTTCCATCTGGAATTACTCTGTTTGTTTTTCCAGCCCGGTTGATGTCAATAGGCTCGCCGCCTATTCCATGGGAATGGGGGAAACGTGGGTGTACCACAGAGTACATTCTTACCGCCTTACTAATAAACGTTGTGTAACTATACAGGCGCTATACAACGATTATTAGTAAGGCAGTTATAATATAGGTGTTTTTTCTTGAGCGAGAGAATCGTTGATAGCTAGTCGTTTCCTCGCGTGCTCTGGTTGTATGCTACATTCAGCATAACGTCATGAAAACTTAAATAGGTGTAGGTAGGTCAGTTCTTAAAACATGCCATTTTTAGGCTCACAATCTATAATATGCAATAGTATTAAAAGGAATTGCAAATTAATTACATAATTACTAATAACAATACTTTTTCTCCCATATAACTCATGCAGATTATAAAATACATTGTCATTAATTTATTTTGGCGATTGCATGGTTATTGGATAAAGGAACATACTTTTTGTTTTACTTTTTGCAGGTTATAATGAAGATTTTAGTCGTCCTTTTCTGTGTTTTGGCGCTTGCGCATGCAGTAAGTAACGTTTTTAATGCAATTGTTATTCGTTCCCGACTGCCTCTTTGGCCTAGTGCAGTGTTTTTCGACGTGTGGGTCGTGACCCCCGGGGAGTCGCCAAGTTTCTATTTAGGGAGTCGCTGTCACTTTAAAATTTAAAGCTCTAAAGAAACCGTACTAGTAGGTACATAGTTTAAAAAGTTGCATTTATTAAGAAAAGATAATGAAACAAAAAACCCTGGTGTTGTGGTCGCAAGCGCTACTACTGAGCTTAAGGTCCTGCGTTCGATTCCCAGGTCGGGCAAAGTGTTATTGGGTTTTTCCATCAGGCATTTCTCAGTAGCAGCCCGAAGTCTGCGAGTTGTGCTCAGTTGATGACGATATGCTCTATTACATGGCATTTAAACGAAATATGAGTGTTATTATAGATAAGTACAGTCACGAGCAATAACATAGAAATGCCCTTAAAATTCAAATTCATGTAATCAACATTAACTCGCAAAAATAAGTATGCTAACTGTGCTTAATAAATACTTAAACGTTAAATTGTGTCAAAATTAACTACACATTTTTATCAAATTTTCGTTAACAATACAATAGATTAGCAAAAAATTATATTAACTTTCAGTTACATAATTATGGACCCAAGGACATACTCCGGATTTTTAGTTTGTCTGTGTGTGTGTCCGTGTCCGTGTTTCTTGTTTATACCTTTCTAGTTGATTGGTTTTTTTGTCGTAGTTGGGTTTTTAGTTTTTATTACTATATTTTTATTTTTATTTTTTTGGGGTTATAACATATATATTTTTGAAATGATTTGATACCCAACATGGTATGATTCTTATTTTTTTATTTTTTATTTCTCGACTTTGTCCTCTAGAGGGCACCATTTTAATTTAGCCGCCACATAGCCTATAACCAGCGGACGATCAAGACGTTTCGAACGATACCTCATTTGTCAAATTGCGATGAGTTGTTTAGAAGATGTGAAGGAACAGATGAACATACATACATACATACCGGTTAAAATCATAACCCTCCTTTTCGCTTCGCCGTAGTCAGGTAAAAATTATTTTTCTCTCTGAATGCAAAAAGAATTGAAGGTAAAAAAATCGGGAAAAGGTAGGTGTACACTGTATCCATGATAATTTCTATAACACGTATACAGTTGTATACATATTATTGAAATTGTCATGGATACTTAAAAATTACATTGCAAGTGTCAACTTTTTAATTATTTTGTTTCGTTTATATTAATTTGAAACCAATGTATAGGTACCCAGTTTTGACACAGTTTGATAGATATATAATTTAGAAAAAAAAATCGTACACATATTTTTGTAATGGTAGAAGTAAAGATATTTTAGAAAATGTGACAATGTATACGTATTATTGCTCGTGATTGTACACCTCTGCCTACCCCCTTTGGGGATTACAGGCGTGATGTTTATTTATTTATTTAACTATTTATGTACACACATAATAAACAGACAAGAAGAAAAGAACAGAAAAAAACGGACAAAGGTGATGCTAATTTCTAAAGAAATCTCTTCCAGCACACCTGCGATAGGAAAGTAGATAAGAGATGTAGACACCGTGTGTAAAATTCAAGAGAAAGTAAAATACATAAAATCAACACAATTCACTTAATAAACTAGAACAAATAATATGATCATACACTTACATACAAATATAAATACTACATACATATGATGATGTTATGTTGTGTTCAAAGTTCTTTAGTGTGAAAAAAACAATATTGTTTTTGTCGTTGTGTTTTATAGTAATGTCCGTTTTCACTAACACTAAGCGGCATCTAAATGTACTTAATGCATAAACATTTAGCAGCACAAACAAGATACATACATAATTTCACGCCTTCTACACACGAGGGTCGGCAGAAACTTTAGAACGCCACGCTACGATCCTTACTTACTCTTTTTGCCTCGTTTATGTTCAAATATTTATTTATTTTATAGAAACCAGCCCCACAGGAGTCGGTGAGTATAACATAAATTATCATTCTAAATATTACGCCAATAATGCGCGGCGCGTGTAGATTGTTTTTATACTATAATGCGCAAGCGCGCTGAATCAATGGTGGCACGAATCTGGCTAAGCGTATGCTGAAACGCAGGCGATGCAGCAAGCGCATGCTGCGACGCAGCTACACTTGTCACGCGATTGCAAAAAAATTTGGAAACAGCGTATGCTGAGACGTAGGTGAAACAGGTCCACACAGCGCAGGGCAGAGCAGGACAGACACATGTCTGCGTCTCACGTGCCTGCGCTGCCGCAGCGTACGCAGCTGTCAGTTGGTCCCTGCAATACAAAATCTGCTCTGCCCTGCGCTGCGCTGTGTGGACCTGCGTCCCTTCATAGAAACGAGTCGCGTTGCTGCGATCGCCTCATGCTTGTAGCTAAAATGCGAAGTGAACCATCGGTATTCATCTGTGGAAGTATACAATACTTATAACGGCAGAGAGCAGGGATTTAAGATATATTATTAAGTAAATAATTTAATGTCTTTTGGCAGAGAGTGATACAATTTACAACGCTAGAGTGCGTTTCATCAAATAGTTCCTATGCCGTGATGTTGTCTTCACTGTTGTAGGAACAATACGAATATGCTACGCCGTTACGGCGCGACCTACCTACTAGTAGTGGCTCCACTGTTAAATTTTCGGCAAAGGAACTATTTGATGAAACGCACTCTACAAGGTTATTGCGGCGCCTGCGCAAAATGGGAACTAACACTACTACAGTGCTACCACAGTTACTTTACACGACGCGCGACGATCAGCACAAGGCTGGGCGGTACTTTATTTTTGCTTACAATGTTAATCTGATTTTTCTTATCATTGATTTAAATGATTTTGCATAATTTGCTATAAGTGTTGATGGATGATCCTCAGTCAATTGAAACATCTATGGGCTTACAGTAGGGATGTTATGTTTACATGAGACGCCCCCAGCTAGATTATACAGATCTTCTGCTAAAAAGGTATAGATCTTCTCCTCTCAAAAGCGTCTCATTACGCATGGTGTGCCCCAGGGAATTGTACTGAGCCCTCCCCTGTTCTAATTATATATTAATGATCTACCAAACGCAACTAAAGCACTCATGACATTATTCACTGATGACAGTACTGTAACTATACCATCCAAAAATTTATCTGACTAAAATTTTGACACAAATAATTCGTCAAATTCTATAATAACCTGACTTAGCAACAATAATTTGAAAATTAACCTTTTAATAACACTAACATAATGCATTTTAGACAACGGGAAAAATTAGATAATTTATCAAAATTTAATTTATCTTACAATTAGACAATGGGAAAAATTAGATAATTATCAAAATTTAATATATCTTACAATGACAATATTAACCCCTAATCGGGCCGAACAAAAAAAAACAACTTTTCATGGTTTAAGTGTAAGTTCTTGTATCATGTTAGAAAGCTGTGTACATAAAATAGATAAGATAAAGATAAAGATAATTTTATTTGCTCAAACATGTGTAACATACAGAAATAAACGTGCATGCAGGATAACATTTAAAAAATACCGGTTCAGACATGTTTGCCACATATTATGGCGTGCAAATATGAATAATTGTGATTGTTTATAATAAAATTTAGCAAATTTAAGTAAATTATAAATGTCAACAGTAAATAAAAAAAAATCATAAAATCTATGTCAAACTAAATGGTTCTGTCAAATATTCCTTAATATTATAGTATGCCTTGTCAGCTAGAAATGACTTTAGTTGTTTCTTCAATTGTATATCATTAAGCTCTCTCCAAGTTTTCGGTAACTTATTATAAATAATGGGGGTCATGCAAAACACACTTTTGCGCATAAGTGCAGTCCTACTACTATGCAGACAGAGCTGACTTTGATCTCGCCTGTTTCTAGGAAATTTATCTGCCATTCGCGAAAATAAATTACTATTATTTCTAACGTACATTACTGATTCTAGAATATACAGAGATGCCAATGTCAATATTTTATAGCGTATGAAATAAGGCTTACAACTATCGGTTGTTTTTAACTTAAACATGGCTCTGAGGCATCTCTTTTGTGCTTTAAATGCCACTTCTTTATTAGTTGAGTTTCCCCAAAAGATAACACCATATCTGAGAACAGATTCAGGTAGCCCGTAGTAAGCAGTTAGTAACGCATCTATGTTAACAGTGCGTGAAAGAATATACAAAGCGTACTACTGCTTATTCTTTTAGTCAGGGCCTCTACATGCGCCTTCCAATTTAAATTGCGATCTATTGTAAGTCCTAGAAACTTGGTTGTGTTAACTGTGTCAATTTTAACGTCATTGTATGTTATGTCAAGATTGGAAAGAATCAATGCGCGCTGGCTAAAATGCATAATTACAGTCTTATTTAAATTTATTTTTAAATTATTATTGTCTAACCAGTCAATAGTTTCTTGTAATGTATTATTTATGTCCTCTTTATAAAAATCCCTTTGATTACTAGGTATAGTTATTGTACTGTCATCCGCGAACAGTGTCATAGGATGTTTGATTGCCATTGGCAAGTCATTAATGTAAAGAGTAAAAAGCGGTGGTCCTAGTATACTTCCTTGTGGAACTCCGTAGATAACGGTACGTTCCTCCGATAGAAAGATTTCTTCTGTTTTTGTGCTTTTATTAATTCTGCTTATTTCCGTAATTTGTTTTCTATCATATAAGTACGATTCTAAAGCTCAAGGACGTTTCCTCTTACACCGTAAGCATCAAGTTTTTTTAGTAGAATATCATGTTGCACATAATCAAATGCCTGGGTCATGTCACAGAATATGGCACACACTGGATTGTTTTTATCCATATTTGTCATAACAGTATGTAAAAAGTCATAAATCGCCATGTTTATTGTCTTGTTTTTCCTAAATCCTTTTTGCTCGTTGCAAAGAATATTATTCGCTTCTAAATATGAATTGAGTTCTTTATAAATATATTTTTCAATAATTTTAGAGACTATTGGTATCAATGAAATCGGCCTGTAGTATTCCATTAACTCTCTATCTTGTTTTTTGAACAATGGCTTTATCACAGATTTTTTGAGGGCATCAGGAAAAATACCTTCGCTTATAGTCAAATTTATAATATAACTTAAAGGGCCACAAATTTCCTCGGCAACTGCTTTGAGTATTTTTGTACAAATGCCATCGTAACCTACACTGTTTGTATTGTTAAGGGCTAAAGTAATTTTTAAAACATCATTTGGCAAACTTGGAGCCATGAACATAGAATCCTTTCTGTTTAAAATAAGTTTTGTGACTTTGTCTCCCGATTTAATAATGGGCTTTTTTCAATAAAATAATTATTAAATACATTAGAAATACATTTTGGATCCGTGATAATTTCATTATTATTAATTCTAAGTTTATTAATATTATTCTTTGGTATATTTAACTTTGTTTGATTTATAATTTGCCATGTTGTTTTGGATTTATTTTTTGATGTCTTTATTTTATGGTTATTTTGAGCTCGCTGAGTTAAATTAATAATCTTTTTAAACAGCTTTGTGTAATTTTTAAATTGCGTTTTATTCTGACGAGTGGGTTTCAATCGGAATTGCCACAGTAATTGCCGTTTTTTCGCGCTGCATTTTTTTATACCACGTGATACCCATTTTTGTTTTTTATTAACATTTACCGAAACGATAGTGTCGGGGAAGCACTGTCTGTACAGTAATGAAAAAATCTCTGAAAACGCGAATGCTACATTTGGGTCATGTGTTGCATACACTTCTGAAAACGTCAGGGTCAGCAAATAAGCCTTAAATTTATTAATGTTATCGTTATGATAGTCAGGTCTGCTCCTACTCCACCGCTTAAAAGTACATAGTGTGCTAATTGGGCATTTCAGTAACTGAGCCGTGTGATCCGACAACGCTAACTCTAATACCTTACAGATTCTGTTAAAGTTATGCGCAAAATTGTCAATGCATGTTTTGCTCTGAAGACGAGTCGGTTGATAAATCGCTAGTTTCAAGTTATAACATATTCTCGAATTCTATTGATTGATTATTTCTTTTAAGTACATCTATTAGATATTAAAATCTCCCGCCAAAACAATATTTTTACAATCATTTTTCAGCAAAATATGTAATATCCGTTCTAATTTACTAATACATTCATTGAAATTATTTGCATTTGGTACTCTATAAATGCAAACACATACGATTTTGTGGGTCATTAGTTCAATGGCGCAACATTCAAAGACACCACTTATAGATAATTTTGCTATTTTTGGCAGCTCTCTCCACTGATGACCGGACTTTACTAATATGCATGCCCCACCTCATTTGGTTTCTTTCCGACTGAAACAGGCTGCTAGGCAGTAATTTTTTAAATTCAGGTGTTTTTCATAAGTTTCCATCATAAAGTGCTCCGTAATGCATAAGACATCCACGCCTATGTTTCTATCAATTAATTCATTGAGACAGACTGCAAGAGTATCACATTTAGCTAGCAGGCCTGCAATGTTTTGGTGCATAATGTATAGATGTTTAGTCAAGAAAAAACTGGTCTTCCGTTTTATCAATGTTATTCACATTGTGATGTATGTCAACGTTTTGCATAATGTCAGTAACTAAGTCCAGTAAATCCATAAATATAGTACGTAAATACAATATAAATTACTGAAACTGACAAAAAAAACTTATTTTGCGTGTGGGAAATTATTTCCCTTTGCCCGATTAGGGATAACCCCAGTGGGAAATTATCTCCCTTTGCCCGATTACGTCTATAAATTTTAATAGACTAGTAACTTACCCTGACTTTACTTTTGAATTATGTTCCTCAATCCTCAAATAAATGTGCACAGAGTTGTTTACTTGGAAGTGAGGTGGAGGGTCAGTGTGCGAATGAGGGATTCAATAAAAATAAAAACAACGTGAAAAAAAATTATTCAGCCAAATGAAATTGTTTGAAACAGTCTTGCGGGCATAATGAAACCTTGCATGTTCAGCATAAGATGTTGGTGCGTTTTTCTTTAATTTTTGTGCTGCAATATCAATAAAAAAAGTCGACAGAAATAAATCCTTACATTTTATATATATTAATTAACGCAATATAATAATAATAATAATGGGAAAGCGAAAACTCTATGGCGTCTGTCAATGTCACCACAAAATAAAATTTACGCTCAACATTTT
Organism: Lithophane semibrunnea; assembly: GCA_947363905.1. Classification (NCBI taxonomy): domain Eukaryota; kingdom Metazoa; phylum Arthropoda; class Insecta; order Lepidoptera; family Noctuidae; genus Lithophane; species Lithophane semibrunnea. The sequence continues at coordinate 10,321,384 of OX376213.1, read as the reverse complement.
TTACATAAAAAATAGAAATAATTTCACAGTCCAGACCATCATTACACTTAAAAACCACAAAAAAAAACCATATGCAAATAAATATGAAAAACCCATCAAAACCGGACTATAAAAATATCCAAAGTAATAGACTATAATATAAAATGTGAGTATGTGAAATGCAGACCATCTCCGGACTCGTCGCTCGGCTCCGCCTCGCAGCCGCAACCGTGAGCGTCGTATCACCGGTCGCTGCAGTTGCGTCGAGCTCGAGCGACGAGTTTTTCAAATTCAAATTCATTCAAATTCATTTATTCACGTATAAATAGAGTAAATACAATCGGTGGTTTCCATGTTACATTATTTGGTCTTATAATTCTATTTAGCCTGTGGTATGGCATGTGAATCGTTTTCTTAAAAGTAAAAAGGAATAAAGAAATATAAATAATGGTTAGTCTTAGCCCGTGATCTTAGCCAATACGTGTCTCCGAAATTCATAGTCTTATATAATGTCAATAAAATAATTATGTGCCTGGTAAAATACATTGTCAAATGCCAATAAAACTCAGTCATTTCTACGTTGAATTAATAATACACAACACACATTATTTAAAATATTTATATATAGAATATTTCCCTTATTCCTGTAGCCATTCATTTACCGAGTAAATCATTTTTTTAAGCAGTAGCTCTTTAAGCTTTTTCTTAAATTTTGGTAGGGGGAGATTTTGAATGTCTGTTTGTAACCTATTATAAATTTTAACGCACATAGCTGAGCAATTTTTTTTGAACACCGCAGTCTTTGGTGCAAAATCTAACACTAGTCGCTGACCATGTCTGGAGTTACGAGGGTAGACATTATCCCGTGTATAAATATCACGAGCTCTTACAAATAGATTAGGATTGGACTTTACGAACACACAAACTTCAAAAATGTACATACTCGGCAGGGGTAATATCTTGAGTTTATTAAAGTGAGGTTTACATGACTCATAAGGAGGAGTACCAACAATTGCTCTTATGCATCGTTTTTGGGAGAGAAACGCCCGCTGGGAGTCTGTTGAGTTTCCCCATAGTATTAACCCGTATCGTAGCACGGAAGCTACATGGCCATGGTATGCCAACAATACCGTACTTTGGTTAGACGTAGTTCTTAGTCTGTTTAGGACATATACGAAAGTGTTAACTCTCTTGCAGACTCCGTCAACGTGTCCTTTCCAGTCTAGGTATTTGTCCATGGTGAACCCTAGAAATCTTACACTGGTAGATTCATTTATTTTTATACCGTCATATGAAATATGCCTTGGAACAATTTTTGATCCACGGGTTTGCAATTGTACAAAAGTCGTCTTATTGATATTTACTTGTAAATTGTTCCTTACTAACCACTCTATAACTAAATCAATTGTATTGTTTATATCAATGTCAAAGTTATTATTAATTATACTGTCATATGCTAATATTATTGAGATGTCATCTGCAAATAATATACATTTTTTAGTAAGAATGTCAGGTAAATCATTAATATATATAAGAAAAAGGAGGGGTCCGAGGATACTTCCCTGCGGAACGCCGTAACTGTTAACAAGATACTCAGACCTCTCTTGTTTTACCGCTGTATTATGTTCACAAGGTATTTCTACACATTGTTCGCGATTACTCAAGTATTGTTCTAACCATTGTAACGCTGGGCCTCTGATACCATAGTTCTCCAGCTTTTGTAGAAGCAGATCATGAGAAACGAAGTCAAATGCTTTTGACATGTCAAAAAATATTACTATTGTCTGCTTTTTCTTGTCAATGTTTACTAGGATATTGTGTACTAAATCGAATGCAGCAAGTGTAGTTGATTTTCCCTTTTGGAAGCCATACTGTTCATTCTTAATTAATTTGTACTTATTCAAATACGAAGATAATCTTTTATGCATAGCCTTTTCAAATATTTTAGACATGATAGGGATTAAAGTTATGGGTCTGTAGTTACCCATTTCTGTTTTCTGTCCTTTTTTATGCAATGGCTTGACTACTGACTTCTTTAACCGGCTAGGGAAATTTCCTTCCTGGAAGGATAAATTTATCAGGTATCCGAGCACGGGGACAATACTGACGACACATTTTTTTAAAATATCGGTTGTAATACCATCATAACCGACAGAACTTGTATTGTTTAAGGACATAATAATATTTACAATTTCAATGTCTTCTATCGGTGTAAGAAATATGGTATTGTTTGTACGGTTTTTATTTGTATTTTGTATGTTATTATTATCACTGTTCGATAGTTGTATTAGGTAATTATTGAAATGATTTGCTATGTCATAAGGATTGGTTACCATACCATTGTCAGTTTTTATTTCATTTATGAACTCTTGAGTGGCCTTATATCCTATATCATCATTAATGACTTTCCACGCAGCTTTACATACATTCTTAGATTTTTCAATAAAATTGTCATTAGTGATTTTTTGCGACTTTGATATACAGCGACGCAATAAGTTTGAATAGTTGTGGTACTTAGCTTTATTTTCTTTTGTTCGCTTAGCGTAAAATTTAAATCTTAAATGTCGCTTGGTTTTACAGCTGAGTCGTAGCCCCTTAGTAATCCATTTTATATCCCTATACTTTGTGGTAATCATTTTCCTAATTCTTGGGAAACATAATTCAAAAAATAAGCACAAATCGTCATGAAAGATATTAAAGGCTGAGTTCAGGTTAGGCTGTTTGTAAACACTGTCAAAAGTTAACTTGTCTAGACTTTCCCGAAATTTTCGAATATTATCCTGACAGAAGTCTCTCTTTGTTATATAATATTTCGAAGACTGAAAAATTTTGGTTTTTATTGTCACGTCTAACATCTGTGCTGTGTCGTGGTCGGAAAGTCCTAGTTTCAATATTTTACTAGACGCTTTTTTAACGTTACTAATTATATGATCTATGCAGGTATTTAGTCTTGTTGGCTCATTAATATGCATTGTCAGATTATAGTTATGTATGATGTCCTTTAAATTTTTGACAGCTTTACATACTTTGAGCGTGTTAATATTAATATCACCTGCAAGAACAATTTTATGTTGGTTGTATTTGCTCTTAAATAATCATTTATATAACAGCGTATCAAAATGCTTTAAAAATAACTCAACATTTGATTGAGGTGTACGATAAATACATATTATCACAATTTTTAAACTTGGCACCTCTATTCCACAGCATTCGAAGATCGTTTCACGAGCAAAGTTTTGTAAAATATTTATTTCTTTGTACAATATACCTTTCTGAATGTATACGCAAGTACCGCCTCGCCTTTTTTCCCTACAGTATGTTGATGCTAAGTTGTATACAGTTATTTTGGCATTTTTTATATCATTTTTTCCTAAAAATGTTTCACTGAAACATAGTACATGTGGGATGATTTTTGTTACCTGTAAATTTGTGAGAGTCAATTCAAGAATATCTTTTTTGCACATTAATCCCGCTATATTCTGATGCAAAATATGAAAAAACGATGTATTATTTTTTTTGTGAACGAAAAAAGTCATCAATATTTGATTCGCATTTTTCTACTGGCACGGTTTTAGTACTTTTTACAAAATAATACGGGATTGTACCAATTTTTGGTTTGTTTTCCGATGATATTCTCAAATTTACTTCAGTACTGGTGTGTTTATCATGTTGAGTTTGCAATTGAAAATAATAGGGTATGGTACCTTTCTTTGGAAAACTTATTTTGTTTTTGATTTTCTCGGTGGGGATAGTTACTGGCCACGTAGTATGTACATCTTTGGGAGTTCTATTATTATATGTCAAATATTTTTGCTTGTAGTCTAAAGTCAATTCCCAAATTTATTTGTTTACAAAGTTCATTATGCTCATCCTTGTCATAATAATCAAAGTATGTGATAATATTGTCCCTATCGACCCATTTCCTATACTCAAGTCTATAAATTGACAGTTTTTGAATTCTTTACAAACTAATTTTAGCATATTATTCAATATTTTTTCATTTAAATATTTACTGCTTATAATACTTGTTACAAAAACCTGTCGATCTTCAAGAAGTTTTAAAGCAGCTGAGATTTCTGCCATCACGTGTGTGGGATTTACATCGTGTTCTCCTATAGATAATATAACTCGGTCATCTTCTTGAATTTGAGAATGATGTTCTTGAATTGGTTTTAATATGTCTTTGGCTCTAGCCCCAGGTTTTATTAATCCAATAATAGAATATTTTCGGTGTTTTTTTCCTAGTCGTGAATTTATAAGCTGACTAGATAGTCCTCGGCATTGTTCACCTCCAAATATGTGAATTTTATTTAAGTTGTCCGTACCCTTCCTGTCATTATTATAGTCACATACCTCTGGAGTGTATGTTTGGTCAGCTGAAATCTCAGTAATATCCAGTACAGGATCATGCATCTCTTGGTTCATATCTTGAGTTTCGACGTTTTTAATTTCCATGAATCTAGAATTGTCAATTAGCATTCGTCTTGATTTTCGCCTTTTAGACTGTATCTGATTCTTAATATTTTGGGTCGGGGGTGTAGTACATATGTTTTTTAGGGAGTTTATTTGTCGAGTTTGCTGACTAACAAGGTTTTTTAATTGATTCAATTCTAAGTGAAGGTTTTCGATTTCATTATTAGCCACCTGTAACTGCTCTGATAATAATTGATTTTCGGCCTTCATTTTTTCTAGTAAATCTACGTCCTGACCAGTAGATAAATCTAAGCTTCGTGTGTGTGGTTCCGTTGCTGACGAGTTGAGTGATGATGAACATAGAGATTCTATTGATTTCGCTCTATGTAATCGCTTAGGTCGCATTGTTACATTCTTGCTTGTATTATTAGGTGTTGAGTCCATTATTGATATATTATTGAAACCCATTATATTTTTGTGTAGTATTTGCCAAATATATAAAAATATATGCTTAAAAAAATGCAAAAAGTAAAATCATAAAGAGAAATCCGCATAAGTCATTTCCGCTAGGATGCGAACCCATAACTGCGCGTGCAGTGCGGCAGCTATATACACCGCTCCGCCAACGAGACTTTACCAGTTGAGTCGAAATATTTGATCGCTATGCGCTGCGTTAAGAGTATTGCGCAGGCGACGACGGGGACGGTAGCGGTTAGCGCGGGAGGTATCAAGCGCGCTGCGGGTTGTCGTAGGTCACGGTTATAGTTCGTTATCACAATTTTTGAATTTTGAGTTTTTTTCCACGGGTTATTTTTGTTATAACTTTAGATTGCATATGCCAATTACTATAAAAAATACACCGTTCAGTAGGTCACTTCACTGGCTTTGAGTCAATAGCATCATATGGCCACAATATTCACTTTTTACCACTTTTTACATTTAAAATCTGAGGAGCAAAGTAAACAACGTTCCGTCTTTAACACTCTCCTTGGAATTCCTTTCTCCCCACCGTCGTCACCAATACCACCACAACGGCGAGGAAGAGGACGGCCACCAGCGGGCTTGGGACCTCGAGGCCAACAGGCCTCGAACAGGGTCCCCGCTGCCGGTGGAAATGTGTCGCGCATGCGATGGACCCAGTCCATTAATGAAAATGTGATGCGCGCATATTATGGGGCTACCGAGGGAGGAATTAACCTTCGGCGTACCGAGGTCGGATGCTCTCTCTGTTTCAGGTGCTTGAACCTGCCGCTAACGTCTCCGCCCAACGATTGTCGGATCAGGTGCGCGTCATTCAAAACAATCATAGATTGGATAACGCTACACTTGATCGGCTACGCTCGGAAATGCAGAGTAGCTCTGTTAGCAACCCTCCCCTATCCCAGCATGTTATGCATGCTCCTGTCGAAGCCCCACTGCGGGAAAACCAACATGATGAGGAGGAGGATGCCAGGGTTATATCTGCAGATAACCTATGCAATGTGGAATTAAGGAGCGCACTGGAAGATGCGATCCGTGAGTATCGGTTCACATCACCTGACCTTAGACCACGGCTACCACGTTTGCCGATGAATAAAAGAAACAGAGCACTGGTGTGTGCCCTGGATGCACTGTTACCAAATATTATTGAAGGCAGCGCAGGCCTTTGCGATACACACTCAATCTTGTATTGCACAGCTGTTGCGGCATGTCGTATTGCTCGTGTCAAATTTCCAAACACTGACCGAGCTGTACGACCGAAACCTGCCGCGCCAGCCTGGCAGTGCAGGATTGAGCGTCGTATTAATGAGGCCAGGGTACTCATGGGGAAGCTCATCTGCTTCAGGGAGGGCAACACACGCCCAAGGGTGATGCGCTTTGTGAGGCGGGCGTTCTCGGGAACTAGTATTAGTCCTCGAGAATATGAGTCCTGTGTCACAGAGCGCATCGACTTCCTGAAGCAGAAAGTTTATGCATGGGCAAACCGTATCCGTCGGTATAGGCGAAGGGTGGATCGGTACACTCAAAACCGCATGTTCCAGAACGATGAAAGGTGGGTGTATAGAGCATGGGGGCGACCCACTCCCACCCAAGGTGTGATTGACGCGCGTCCACCGGATAATGAGACCATGTGTGCTTTTTGGCGAAGCATCTGGTCGGTGCCCGTCAGTCACACTGAAGGTGATTGGATGCGTGTTGTTGAGCGGGCGTGTGATTCAATACCAGACATGGAGGCCATTACCATCAGTCCTCTGGATGTGGCCCGTGCGGTACGTCCGTTGCCTAACTGGAAATCTCCAGGACCGGACGGACTGCACAATTTCTGGATTAAATGGCTACAAAGATCACACGCCTGCTTAGCTTCGCAATTCCAGTCATCTCTAGAGACTGGGTCTATAAAGTTCTTACATCCATTCTTAGAGCAAAAATTGCACAACATATTTACAGCAACTCAATTATGTCTGTATCTCAGAATGGATGTAAGAATGGGTCCCGCGGTACTAAGGAGCTGCTCCTTATAGACATGGCCATAAGCCAACAGGTTCGTAGATCCCGGAAGGATTTGTCGACATGTTGGATAGATTATAAGAAGGCCTATGATTCGGTGCCACATACATGGCCCATTAGGGTGTTGGAGTTGTACAAAATAGACGCAACTCTACGCACCTTCTTGATGTCGTGTATGGGGCAATGGAGAACAGCCCTTCTCTATACAGGATGTCGACAGATACGGGGGAACGATGAACCGATCAGGATTGAGCGGGGAATATTTCAGGGCGATAGTTTGAGTCCGCTTTGGTTTTGCTTAGCCTTGAATCCTCTAAGCACACTGCTGGAGGATTCACGACTAGGCTACCGGTTGAGAAGAGATGGTCAGGTGATATCTCACCTCCTTTACATGGATGACCTGAAACTCTTCGCCACCAACAATTTGCGACTGATGGAGCTACCGAAGGTAACAGAAACATTTAGTAGCGCCATCAGAATGGAATTTGGTGTGGACAAATGTGCAGTCATGCATGTAAAGCGAGGGGGGATTATGGAATCCATGGGTATCCAACTCTCGGACTCCATACACCTTAGATCCCTCTCCTCAACCGAAACGTACAAGTATTTGGGTATGTCGGAAGCATTAGGCATCAATGTTGCCGACATGAAACAATCGTTGAGGGAGCGCTTCTTTGGCCGCCTGAATAAAGTGTTAAATAGTCTTTTATCAGGCGGAAACAAGGTGCGAGCCTTCAACGGCTGGGTCATGCCGGTTTTGATGTATTCTTTCGGCATACTCAAATGGACTCAGACGGAACTTGACGCCCTGGATAGGAAGGTCCGTACACTGCTGACAGCAAATCGGATGCATCACCCACGGTCATCAGTGATGAGACTGTATATCCCGCGGAAGTGTGGGGGACGAGGTTTCTTAAATGCCAAAACCCTCCACAACCGCGAGATTTGCAGTCTCCGGGAATATTTCCTTCAAACTGACGTGGGGATGCACCGAGATGTGGTCGCAGTGGACAAGGGCCTTACCCCGCTCTCCTTGGCGAAAGAGAACTGGCGCAAACCTACAGTACTTGATACTAACGATCGTAAGGAAGTATGGCAAGGCAAAGAGCTACACGGACGCTTTTTCCGGGTCCTCCATGGGCCTGAAGTAGACTTTCTGGCGTTTGTATCCTGGCTACGTTTCGGTGACCTCTTCGGGGAAACCGAAGGTTTTGTCTGTGCGATTATGGATGAAGTCATCATGACGAATAATTACCGGAAATACATTGTCAAGGACGGTACGGTTGACATCTGTCGGGCATGCCACTGTCCCGGTGAATCAATCCGACATATTGTTTTCGGTTGTTCTCGTCTTGCTAATGGCGAGTACTTGCACAGACACAATCTAGTAGCTAGGATTATCCACCAGCAACTTGCCTTGCAGTACAACCTTGTAGAGTATGAAGTACCATACTACAGGTATGTGCCCGATCCAGTTCTCGAAAATGGTCACGCCACATTGTACTGGGATCGATCTATCATCACTGACAGGACTATTGTAGCCAATAAGCCTGATATTGTGGTGGTAGATCGACGAGAGCGCCGTGCAATGCTTGTTGATATCTCTGTCCCTCATGACGAGAATCTCGTGAAAGCTGAGAAAGATAAAAAAATCAAGTATCTCGGCTTAGCACACGAGGTTGTCGACATGTGGGATGTGGACTCTACAATCATTGTACCGATAATCGTTACGGTCAATGGCCTAATAGCGAAGAGCCTCGACCAACGTCTCAGGAGGCTCTCATTGCGCGGCTGGGTCAAGGGCTTGATTCAGAAAGCAGTACTTCTGGACACGGCACGCATTGTAAGGAGGTTCCTCTCCCTAGAGCCCTGACCACCGGCAACCTGGATCCTGAACCTGATGCCGATGGGCTACTAGTTTTTATATTTTTAAATGTTTTTTTTTTTTTTTGTTTGTTATAAAAATATTTAAAAATGTAAAGATTGTGGATGTATTTAAAATGAAATAAAGGAAAATAATAATATTTATTTATTTCAGACAAATTCCATTACATTACATTTCATTACGATTAAAATATACACAATAAACAATAACATAATACTCAAAAGATTCAATTCATTATAATACTTACAAACACATGTCAAGAAATATCAAAAACATACATACATAACATGTCATTCAAACAAATAAATAAAATAAAATAAAATTGAAATACATACAATGTCAACCAAAATGAATACAATAAAAATAAAACACAACACAAAATTATTACATCATACGAGGGGATGCGCTACTATGAAGCTGCATCCACCTCTGCAACAGGGGCAGATCCCACCGCTCGGACAATACCTTTAGGAAGCTGTTCGAGCTGTTTTGTAGACGACTTAGTAGCGAAGCGCTCCGTTTCCTTATGATCGCGAAAAAATCATCAGTACGCGCCTCAGCAAACATACTCAAGGCACTACAACACCGCGGAAACCCTAACAGCATCCTGAAAGCATTGTTATACTGCACGCGCAGTGCGCTGTACGCCCGCTGCGTAAAGTCGGCCCACAGGTTATACGTGTAAAACGACTGACAATGTGCCTTAAATAAAGTCACTTTTACTGGTCTAGTACAACATGCGAACCTGCGAACCAACATATTACATCGGACAGACAGCGTCCTGCGCTCCCTCTCAATATCCTGATTGTCACAGAGGTCATCAGAGACCCAAATACTTGAAATGCTTCACCCTATTTAAAGGAATGCCGCAAAGAGTGACAGGAGGTACAGATGAGTAGCATTTGGTGAAATGAAATGAAATGAAATGAAATTGTTTATTCTGTAAATAGGATATTGGAATCACTTTTACACGTCATATTAAAAAGTTGTAAAAATAAGCTAGATGAGGTCGGCGTTTCCTATCTGACTACTCTGAGAAGAAAGGCCGAAACAAACTCAGAGGTCACCGTCTCCTTTAAAGTCCAGACATAATCTTGGTCAGGCCATATGAGGACCATGTAGATAAGAGTCTGAAATGGTCTTTTGAGGAAAGAACCACACAGATTTGAGTGGACCTGTCCAGCCAGTGCAAGCATTTGTCAGTAATAGTGGAGCTCAACTCAGAACTTAAGGAGCTCAACGACTCGACGAACAATACCAAAGAAAGGACATTCGGGTAGGTCGCATAAAGTTCTCAAATTGCCAGACCTTCGCTAAAACTAACAGAACGAAAAATAAATATCCACATAGTCCTCACATTCACAATAAAACAATACTTTACAAGTAATCATCATGTCATTTTGTATATAATATTCAATAATGTCAATTTGTATATAAAACTGGTAGGTATATTTTTATGGCTTTCCATAATATTCAAAATGTCACAATGCTTAGCAGAGCGAGCAGCTCAATCCCATGCATTTTTGTCTTCTAAATAATCTGTGATTTTATAGTACCCTTTTTTACAAAGTTTGGTTTTAATACAGCTCTTAAATCGTTTATTGGGTAAGTTTCGAATGGCAATGGGAAGTTTGTTATAAAAGCGTATACATTGACCCATGAACGAGTTGCCTACTCTGTGGAGACGAGTGCGATGTACAGCAAGATTGTGTTTATTCCTGGTATTTAAACTATGAATATCGGACATTTTCTTAAACTTCGATATGTTTTTGTGTACATACAATAGGTTTTCAAATATATATTGTGAGGATACAGTCAGAATATCTATTTCTTTGAATTTTTCTCGAAGGGAATCTCTTGGACCTAGGTTGTAAATGGCTCGAACAGCCCTTTTCTGTAAAACAAAGATAGCATTAATGTCCGCACAGGCTCCCCAGAGAAGAATCCCATAAGACAGAAGACTATGAAAATAACTAAAATAAACAATTCTGGCTGTATCTACGTCAGTTATCTGTCTAATTTTTTTTACGGCATAGGCGGCCGAACTAAGCCTACCTGACAATTTTTCTATGTATGTGTTCCCCATTGTAATTTACCGTCAATGGTTATTCCAAGAAAAACTGTCGATTCAACGGGGTCCAACTCTATTCCATTAACTTTAACATTGGTAGATAGCTGCCTGACATTTGGCGTTGAAAATATAATGAGTTTAGTCTTTTTTCATTCAAGAGAAGATTATTTACATTAAACCAATGCACAACTTTAGAGAGTGCATCGTTAACTTGTTCAAAGTTGACTAACTGACGTTTGATTTTAAAAATGAGGGATGTGTCATCTGCGAATAATAAGATCTTATGATTATCCCTTATGTGGTAAGGCAAGTCATTAATATAAATGAGAAATAAGAAAGGACCTAGAATTGAACCCTGCGGAACGCCCATGGTGACCGAAGATCCTGCAGATCTCTTGCCATTAACATCGACCCTCTGAATTCTGTTGTTCAGATAAGAAGTCAGAAGGTCGAAAGCCTTGTCCCTCATACCATAGTGGTACAGTTTCCTGATGAGAGTATCATGATGTACGCAATCGAAAGCCTTGGACAAGTCGCAGAAAATGCCAAGAGCATCCTGCGACTCCTCCCAGGCCTCGAAAATGCTCTTCAGTAATTCCACGCCCGCATCTGTAGTTGAACGACCCTTTGTAAAACCAAACTGTTTTAGATGGAGTAAATTATGTGCATTGAAATGTCCTAACATCTGTTTAAAAATTAATTTTTCAAAGATTTTGCTCAACGTAGGTAAAATCGAAATAGGCCGAAAATTCGTGGGATCAGTTGTGCTGCCAGACTTGAACAGTGGAATCACTTTGCTAAGTTTCATCAGATCAGGAAATACACCAGGTGCAATACAAGAGTTAAAAACAATTGCCAAAAAGGGTGAAATAACATCAATTATTTTGTAATGTCTTTAGCAGTAGCAATTGTGAATTCAAAAAGTTTGTCACATTCTGGTACACATTCTTTTATTATTGAATAAGCAGAAGTCGAGGACGACGATGACAGAGTTTTGGTGTTAAAATTGGAATATTAGTGAAGAAATTTTCAAACTCAGTTGCCACCTCCACGTCTGCCTTAATATCTACATCATTGATTTTTAGATGGAAGTCACGATTCCGTACTGTCGTTCTTCCCGTTTCAGAATTAATAATATTCCAGGTTGTTTTAATTTTATTTCCAGAAGATTTTATTTTATTTTTAATGTGTATGGCTTTTGCTGAGGAACAGGCTCTTTTAAAAGTTTTAGAATATTTCTTAACAAATTCTTTAAAAGTTTCATCATGGTTATATGTTTTTTCATGATATAATTCAAATAACCTTTGCCTACTTTTGTAAATTCCTGGTGTTGCCCAATCACTAAATATAACGCGGTCACAAACAGGCAATGTTTTTGAGGTGAAAACCTTCCCAAACTCATAATTGATGAGGTTAAATAGTGCGGTATAATCTTGATCCGGGTCATTGTGATAAGGCAAACCGGGTAGTTTTTCCATTAAATTATTTTTAAATTATTCTAAGCGACTTTTATTTACAGGAACAAAACTCACAAGTTTTCTTTGAGCTCTGACTATTTTCATTGGGAAAGTGACTAACTGGCCACAGTGATCAGAGTCCAACTCATTTATAATTAAATGGCTAGAAGGTCTTAAGTTTGTAAAAATATTGTCAATACAGGTAGCACTAGTGGCAGTTATTCTAGTCGGCTCAGAGAATGTATTGTACAAGTTTATTTACTGTAGCCGGTACCGGCTTTAAATATCATAAATTCACTCTTCTTAGCATTGTATTTGAGCCCATGGGCCTCCGCGTATGACTCACATAAGCGTAGAAGTTTACGTAACGCACCGATCGATGGGCTCAGCAACACCATATCATACGCGTAGCTGATTTTGTTTATGCAAACCCCATCTATAGAACACCCAATATTAAGGCTGCTGAGCTCACCGATCAGCCGGTTCATATACAGGTTAAAGAGGCGAGGAGAGGATAAACCCCCTTGCCTCACTCCGCAATCCAGCCAGTACACGTCTGACCGCGCACCAGCCCATCTGACGCTGTTCAGCTGTTTATTGTACCAGTACCTGAATAAAGATACAATCTCATGTGGCAGATCCGTTTCACATTGTAGCTTCTGTCACAGCTTGTCATAACACACCAGATCAAAAGCTTTTGACAAATCTAAATAGCATGCATATACTGGTGTGCTTCTGTCTGTGTAGTACTGAACAGTTTGCTTGAGACAGAAGATAGCACTCTCAGTTGACAAACCGGATCTAAAACCACATTCAATTGGAGGTGCTTCTCTAACTGTCGGTCAAGCAAACTGTCCAGCACCTTGGCTATGACAGTCGCAAGCGAGATCGGGCTGTAATTCGCAATATCGCACGCACTATGTGCACTACAACCGTGTACATTAAATCATCGGGCAAATAACTATGACTAACACACAAGTAAAAAAAACAATGCAAGGACTCTTTGCAGGTGTACGCCCGCGTACTTCAAATGCTCGATGCTCAGACTGTCGTGACCCGGGGACTTACCTCTCACCATATTTTTTATCACGCTAGCCACATCCTTGGCAGAGAATCTGACGTTAACATCCCCAGGGCGATCCTCAGCAGCGAGCATCTGAGACGCAGACCCGAGCGGTGACACCACATTAAAATGACGCTGAAAAGCGCAGGCTGTGTCCCGCGGCTCATTCGCGCCGCCGACACTCACCGGTGGTCCCGACCTTGGATTCAGTTTATGAGTGTTTTTCCAAAAGTCGCCAAAATTTTATTCGCATGATGTTCCGCAATAATGTCCATCTTTATCTGAGTTTCATTATCTTGACAGTACTTTAATTTAGCTTTAAATAATTTCCTAGATTCACACATTTTATTATACACATAACCAGATCTAGGTCGTCCGTAAGACACCCAAGTCTGATAACTAACTCTCGCCCTCCGCTGAGCATCACTAACATGTCTGTTCCACCCTGTTACATATTTAAAATGGTTCCGTTTAAGTACAGTGCAGCTACTCTTAGCGGCTTCAGTCAAAATATTTACAAGCTTGTCATACATTGAATTTATTGTCATTTTGTGGCTCTGATCACTACACATTCCATCTGCGCAATAGCTACACTCTGATGGAAAGTCAATCTGCTTTAATCTTGAGTTACAATAATTAGTATAATTTCGTGTTTGATTATATTCTTTAATTCCCGATTTGACATCACTGACAGGGTTAGCATTGGTTGTAGTTTTCGGTAAAATAATATTCAAATTACATTCAATCAATAACGGATAGTGATCAGACCGGGTTCCCTCTATCTGGCAGAATTTTGATACTCCGAAATTTATTTGGCATAACACACTTGGCATAATCTTCTTTAAACGAATATATATATGGCATAAAAATCATTTAATATAATTATTGTTTGGCCGAATGTTTATATGTCCGAATTTACAAAGGCATACTTTTAAGAAGGCAGAATTTTATTTGGCATAATTACTTTTGGCAAAGCTTAATTTCGCATAATTTCGTTTCACATAACGTTTATTTGGAGCGACGATTATTTGGAATAATTTCACTTGGCATATTAAGACGATGGCAGAATTTCATTTGGAATAATTTTATTAGGCATAATTATTGTCATTTCTATAAAATGTAATCATATTCTTAGGTGATCCCTTGTTTCGCAGACAGAAATTTCATAGAATTTCGTTTCGCAGAAAATGTTTCCCATAATATTTGGTCCTTGTATTTTTATTTCGAATATTAGTGTTTTAACGACTATTTACTTGAATGAAACATACTTCACAGAAACACAATTCAATGAATTTAATAATCACATTTTTTTACTTAACAAATTTTTCAAACAGTAGAATTATTTTTTAACGAATATTGTTTGTCCGAAAATCATTATCCTTATCACGTTTGGCATAAAACTCAGTAACCATAATGTTCAAAAATTTGGAATTTAGTTTTACAAAATAGTTGTTAGTAGACAGAATAGTTTTAGAAGTAAAGATATTACTTCTAAAACTATTCTGTCATATTGAGTAATAAAATAATTTAATCTCCTAATTTTGCATGAACTAAGTCATATGTCCGAAGTATTTTATTAAATAAGGTGTATTATTCCGAATGTTCTTTATAATAAAATTGTTAGTCCTAGAACATTTGCTAAAATTAGGTTTTAGTGACACAAACGAATCGCTGTAAATCCGACTCCACGCAGTCTTGTATGCCCTACCCCTAGAGTGTAATTTAAAATCGCGTAGGCGCGGAGTGGCGAGGCGGCCTGCGAGTTGAGGAGCAGGTGGTTGTAATGCTCGCCGCCGCGGCTGAGGCTGCCAGCAAGACGAAGCTGCGGTGGTGAGCGTAAAACCATCTGCGACGATAAGCTCGCGTGGGACCGCCGGAGCCCCGCAGCGCCGGAGCCGTGACAGAAACCATGCCTGCTGCCTGTTGCATGATCGCTTGTATGCTGCATACTTGCTTGCATGCTCGCTTGAATGCTGCATTCTTGCTTGCATGGTGCATGCTCGCTTGAATGCTGTATGCTTGCTTGCATGCTGCATGTTTGCTTGCATGCTGCATGTTTGCTTGCATGCTTTTTCAACTATGAATTTTCCGTAATGTGATAGATGAATCTTTCAATTATTATGTATATGTAAAGTATGCCAAATGATGATTCTAACTGTAAACTTTCTGAGATATGATAGTTCAACCTTTTAATTATTATGGATATGAAATTTATGCCTAAAGATGATTCTGACTTACAAAATTATGCGTTTTTAATGTATTATAAATGAATGTATGCCAAACGATTTTCTGCGAAATGAAGTTTATACTATGCGCTGTTATGCAAAATAATATTATGACATAAAAAGTTCTGCTATAAAGGGTAGGAATCATTTCATATCCATCTAGTACACGCGATCACTGAGACCGTTGGAAACACCGCTTTCCTCCACAGCAAAGCGACACCCCCGTACGGCCTTCCTCTAAGCACTCCAGCGGAAGCATCAACAGCAGATTTACCAGTAAAGGAATCAATGCCACCCAATAACTTTATATCATGAGGCAGAAGCCAAGTCTCCTGTAGTGCCACAATGTCTGCCGCACGGCAGAGTCCTCTTATACACTCAACTGGCCTAGTGACACTTTTGCAGTTGAAAGTAATAAGTTTAGTTGTTCTATCCATTGACTGACGATATTACTGCATTAATTTCCCGGTAGGTACGTTTGTCCGCGCTTCGCCTAAAGTCAACAAAACGGCGATATATTATCCCGTCGGGCCAAACGTCAAGTCAGAAACATTTCAAGTTTATGTTTGGGAACATAAACTATGTATCCATCGTACTCCTTACTTAATGTCATATTCATTTTATCCAATTTAATGTCTAAGTTAGTTTTCTTCAATAAAAGTTTGAATATCACTTGCCGACGATTCCTTAGACACGTTATAAATATATAACGGCAATTTAGTATTGGCCGCCTTGAACTTATTGTCAGAATCAACAACAGCTTTCCCTGTATTTCCCACAAAACGGTTCCTGAGCTTCTTACAGGGTCCATTCCTCGTTAGGTGTTTGGGGTTTGGACTGTGGCTTCAGTACACTATCCTGCACAGCATCAGAGAAACTTTTCCTGTTTTCGACGCACAATTGTGAACTTTTCGGACGGTCACAGTTTTGCGCGCAGTTAGCTATAGGGGCCGGTAACGTCGGCTGACTCACCGACGCCGTAGACAGAGCGCGAACAGCTGTTATTCTTTCGCTCGCTGGCGCCGCTACGTTCACAGCTGCGCACGGTGTTTCTTATCGCGCTACCCTCACCGGACAAAAAGACACGCTGTCACTTTAAGGGAGACATTGCAGGCTGTTTTTCTGCAGACTTATACGTGTCACATATTGGGGATAGTCCCATAGGTCCACTTTCGTGCTCAAAACTCGACAGCGCACAGGCGCCTCGCTTCACGCTGATGTTTCGTCAGAAATTGTTCACGATTGACGCATTCTTAAGTGCTTCTACTTCTGCACGTAGCTCCTTTAACTGGTTCACTGTAACATACTCTTCAGAAATACGGTCTATTTCACTTCCCATCCGCACTAGATCTTTGAGAAGTCGGGTCACATCTACATGGTCGAACAAGACTGGGGGTAGTTTTTGTAAATCCCGAGCGACGAAGACGGGGATTTCTTCGGGATCTGTTTCTTTTAACAGGTAGACGATCTCGTCTATATCACGTAATGTTTTTCCCTGTCTTTTCCTTATCTTCTTGCGCTTTGTGGTCGAAATAGAATCAAACAACAAGTTTTTGGCATTCAAAATTTCACTTCCCGTAAATGCACTGACACAAATGCGGGCAATACTTTGGTCGTCCATCACATCCAGTTTATTACAAATAAAAGCCAATGTCTCATTTATGACTACATTGCAGCTTCCACACTTTACAATATTAGTAGCCATTGTTTGCACAACGACTTCTCATCCCGAGCAGAAGAACGAAACACAACGCGACTAATCGACGGCGCGTGCGTCGTAAGACTAATATGGAGTTCAGAAACGGGCAATGGCAACTATTTTCCCACTTGCAAGACAATATTTCAAATGAATAAAATCCACACAAATATTACATTTTTGGATTGAATATCATAACAACGTTACACAGAATATAATATATTAGTCAATAACGGATCAAATATCTACTTACCAGAATCTTTCTTGAAGAAACTTAGCAGAATTATGTCAACTGCGCGCGAAAAACGCGCAGTTTTTTCAAAAGTGACGTTAATTTGATTCTGAAGTTGACATTTGACATTTGAGACAATGGAATTGTCAATAAAATAAATCAATAACTAATGAAGAATATATTTGGGTAAAAAATAGTATGGGCACTTGCCATTTTAAAAATATTCGAGTATTTATGACTCGGCTGTCGGGGTGGGAAAATACTTCCTTGTGCCCGATTAAGGGATAATTTTATTACAAGAAGCAGATCTATACAGTCCGATTTCTTAATCATTCAAAATCAAAATATTTTATTTCACATACCTACATGGGCACTTATGAAACGTCAGAAGCTAGGTGCACGGTTCCAATTGGTCGTTTCGTATGGAGAAGAGCCGGCGAGAAACTCAATGGTTACTCTTTTAAAAATAATTGGCTTTTACAATATTTTCAAATTACAGTGTTATTAGGTATGGGAGGACAGTGTAGGCATTTGATCATCATTGTCCTGCCCTTATCCCAATTTATTTGTGGTCAATCGCAACATGTCCCTTTCTTCCAAACTTCTCTATCAGTCGTCATCTCGGTAGTCCTTTCTAGCCATATCCTCTTTCACACAGTCCAGCCATCGCTTCTTTGGTCTTCCCCTACTTATAAAGCCATCGACATTCATACCCAAAACTTTTCCTCATTCCTCCGCATCACGTGCCCATACCATGACAACCGATTTCCGCATAACTTTTCATTACCCGGTGCCACTTTCAGACTTCCTCATAAGTGCTCATTTCTTATTCGATCCATTCGTGTAACACCACACATCCCTCTTAGCATTCTGGGATTTAAATTGGAATTAAATTGGAGATCGCAATTAAATTGGAGAAAACATTAATGTACTCAGTAAAAAAATGGTCGTTTGCCCCTTGCTCTTACTGTCAATACAAACGCCTTACTAAGGGCTTATTACGGACTTGTCGAATATTTATTGAGATTTGGGATAATTTTCTGGGGCAATTCAACGAACAAAGACACAGTGTTCAAAGCACAAAAGCGTTGTGTACGGGTTATGTTTGGGTTGCAAACTATGGACAACTGTCCATAGTTTGCAACCCAAACATAACCCGTACTTTATGAACATTGGTCTGCAACTGCAGACCAATGTTCATAAAGTACAGAATTTAACACTTCCGTCACTCTACATATTGGAAATGGGAATCCCCCTCTGGCATACAATTTTAAGGCATAATATTGTTTGGCATAACGTTTTCTCATAACTTTTATTAGCATAATAATACTGTGGCATAATAATACCTAGGCTTAATGATAAGGTTAGCATGCGGGGGTGGCCCTTGGGCCACCGCTGAGCCTTGAACATGTTTGTTTTTTAACAGACTTCTAAAAGAAGGAGGTTATTAATTCGGAGGTTTTTTATGTTTGTTCGGGCATACATCGTATATAAACGGATTTGCAAAATTATGTTTTGTTTTGGAAGGGTATACTTCCAAAATGGTCCTATTGTCGTCAGGTCAGGATCTGATGATGAAATCCTGGAGAAATCGAGGGAACTCTTCAAATGTTACTAAGCACACCTATAGCGATTTCGGTATTTTTTATAATAATTCGTGCAGTTACTCTCGGAAAGCACCGTTTGGTGAAGTGGAACTGATGATGAAGACCTCAGATTGCCACCGGAATAAGTATTTCTCGGGTTGCGATACGATTACTTTAATATGGTTGCCAAGCAATTTATGCTCGTCACAATGGATATGGTGCAGTGGACGTGATGGTGAAGTACGAGGGGTGTTCAATAAATAGTGAGGATGCGATACATTCTCCTTGGAAAGAAAAAAAATAAATACTGACAGGCATAGCCCAGACATTAGCTATGATACGTCGTTTCGGAATGTGTTCTGTTGTTTGTTTGTTTCACCAAGATAACGCCCCCGCGTACAAATCCAGAGTTGCGATGGCTGCCATTCAAGAAGCTGGCTTCGAATTGATGGCACATCCTCCATAATCACCGGACCTTGCTCCAGTGATGTTTACTGATTTTTGCGGTTAAATGAACATCTCAGGGGCCAGAAATTTTGGGCACGCCACAATTGCGGCGATAAGTCCCCTCTTTGAGGAGTGGCTAGAGAGGCGCCATGGCGTCCTCACCTTCCGCCTGACGCAGGTCCTCACCGGACACGGTTGCTTCGGGAGGTTCCTATTTCGGATAAGGCGGGAGGAAACGCCTGGGTGTCACCATTGTGTGGATCGTCCGGAGGACATGGTGGAGATCTGCCCTGCTTGGGCGGAACCCCGCCGTTTCCTCTTGGAGGCGATTGGCGGCGGTGACCTCTCGCGTCCTGATCTGGTCCAGGCCATGGTACGGAGCGAGAGGGCATGGGAAGCTGTCACCTCCTTCTGCGAAGCAGTAATGCTCGCGAAGGAAGAGGCGAAACGCGTGAGGGAGAGGCAAATTTGCGCCCTCACGCCCCTAACCGCCGCCGCTAGAGACACCCTGGGCGTCGGGAATCCCAGGCGGATTACCGGCCACCATGGGCGCGGGCTTGCGGACGGCGAGCAATGGGTAGCTCGCCGTCCGATTAGGACCAGGCCCGGGTCGATGGGGCGTCGTATTCCACGCGCGCCTCAAAGAGATGTCAGCACAATTGGCGGGGTCCGCTAGGACCGATGCCTGCCAGGGTTGCGGGTTAGTCCGAAAGGGATACCGGGACCTTGGTTTTAGCCAGTAAAAGTCTGACATGCCCTTCCGCTCCGCCCAGAGCAGGAGAAGTCATTGGATTATTTCCCAACCGAAAAAAAAAAAAAAGGTGCCAGAAATTTGAAGATGACGCAGTAGTCGCCGCCGTACACGTTTCACACATTTTTTAAGGGATCAGAAAGAAGATTTTTAGAAAGGGAATTTTAGTTTTAGAAATAGTTATTAAGTGTATAACCCTGAAAGGTGACTACGTTGAAAAATAAAATAACATTTAATAACATATAATTGCGTCATACTCATTCTCACTATTTATTGAACACCACTCGTACTAGGAGAACTCCTCAATGATTAACGTCCCTGCATCGGAAAAAGCAATATTTTGTAAAGGTGGTGAGCAGTTGACATTAGGCTATTGTAACTTAGTTAAATTACAAACTCACCCACTATAAAGCGAGAAATAAAAACAAACAATAATTTAAATTTCGAAGGCCGGTGGCTAAAACCAAAAATACAAAACCAAAACGAGTCCGAGTGAAGTGGAACTGATGATGAAGACCTCAGATTGCCACCGGAATAAGTATTTCTCGGGTTGCGATACGATTACTTTAATATGGTTGCCAAGCAATTTATGCTCGTCACAATGGATATGGTGCAGTGGACGTGATGGTGAAGTACGAGGGGTGTTCAATAAATAGTGAGGATGCGATACATTCTCCTTGGAAAGAAAAAAAATAAATACTGACAGGCATAGCCCAGACATTAGCTATGATACGTCGTTTCGGAATGTGTTCTGTTGTTTGTTTGTTTCACCAAGATAACGCCCCCGCGTACAAATCCAGAGTTGCGATGGCTGCCATTCAAGAAGCTGGCTTCGAATTGATGGCACATCCTCCATAATCACCGGACCTTGCTCCAGTGATGTTTACTGATTTTTGCGGTTAAATGAACATCTCAGGGGCCAGAAATTTTGGGCACGCCACAATTGCGGCGATAAGTCCCCTCTTTGAGGAGTGGCTAGAGAGGCGCCATGGCGTCCTCACCTTCCGCCTGACGCAGGTCCTCACCGGACACGGTTGCTTCGGGAGGTTCCTATTTCGGATAAGGCGGGAGGAAACGCCTGGGTGTCACCATTGTGTGGATCGTCCGGAGGACATGGTGGAGATCTGCGCTGCTTGGGCGGAACCCCGCCGTTTCCTCTTGGAGGCGATTGGCGGCGGTGACCTCTCGCGTCCTGATCTGGTCCAGGCCATGGTACGGAGCGAGAGGGCATGGGAAGCTGTCACCTCCTTCTGCGAAGCAGTAATGCTCGCGAAGGAAGAGGCGAAACGCGTGAGGGAGAGGCAAATTTGCGCCCTCACGCCCCTAACCGCCGCCGCTAGAGACACCCTGGGCGTCGGGAATCCCAGGCGGATTACCGGCCACCATGGGCGCGGGCTTGCGGACGGCGAGCAATGGGTAGCTCGCCGTCCGATTAGGACCAGGCCCGGGTCGATGGGGCGTCGTATTCCACGCGCGCCTCAAAGAGATGTCAGCACAATTGGCGGGGTCCGCTAGGACCGATGCCTGCCAGGGTTGCGGGTTAGTCCGAAAGGGATACCGGGACCTTGGTTTTAGCCAGTAAAAGTCTGACATGCCCTTCCGCTCCGCCCAGAGCAGGAGAAGTCATTGGATTATTTCCCAACCGAAAAAAAAAAAAAAGGTGCCAGAAATTTGAAGATGACGCAGTAGTCGCCGCCGTACACGTTTCACACATTTTTTAAGGGATCAGAAAGAAGATTTTTAGAAAGGGAATTTTAGTTTTAGAAATAGTTATTAAGTGTATAACCCTGAAAGGTGACTACGTTGAAAAATAAAATAACATTTAATAACATATAATTGCGTCATACTCATTCTCACTATTTATTGAACACCACTCGTACTAGGAGAACTCCTCAATGATTAACGTCCCTGCATCGGAAAAAGCAATATTTTGTAAAGGTGGTGAGCAGTTGACATTAGGCTATTGTAACTTAGTTAAATTACAAACTCACCCACTATAAAGCGAGAAATAAAAACAAACAATAATTTAAATTTCGAAGGCCGGTGGCTAAAACCAAAAATACAAAACCAAAACGAGTCCAAACACGATGATGCTATCTTATTTAGTTGAGGAGTTCTCGTGATTACCTGCCGGATTCCTCATCAGACCCTGAACACCACCTAGTGTCAAAGCACTTGTAAATACATAACCAACGAGTCCAAACACGATGGTGCTATCTTGTTTGATTGAGGTTTTCCCATGGCCACCTCCCGGCTCCATCATCAGACCCTGAACATCACCTAGTGTCAAAGCACTTGTTAATACATGACCAATGAGTCCAAACACGATGGTGCTGCCTTGTTTGATTGAGGAGTTCCTATGACCAACTTCCAGCTCCGTAGTTGTATAAGTATGCCAAGTTTCAGCTCAATCGGATTCCAGGAAGTGCTTGAAAAATGGAGTACAATATTACTAACCGGAAAGACATACGAACAGAGCAAGCTAATATAAAGCTTGTAATAATAAATCCCTATTTCCCTTGGTCACGCCATCACGCGTGAACGGCTAGACCGATTTCGCTAATTCTTTTTCAGTTGTGTTTGTCAGGAGAAGGTTCTTATGAAATAAAAAAATAAGAAAATTGCGCGGAAAATTAGAAAACTGACAGAACGTCTGTCGGGTCAGCTAGTATACAATAAAATTCCGAATGACATTAAAAGCAATTGAATTTTAATTTATTTAAGAAAACACTTAAAAACCTGGTTACTAATAAGTGCTACTATAAAATTGATGATTTTTAAATGATACATTTTGAATTTTATTTTGTGTGTATTTATTTATTTTATTATTTATATACACACAGTAAAATACAAAAAGATACGACATAATTAAAATATGAGTACAAAGGTACTGCTGCTATGTAATTAATATTGACTACATTTTGTACTGACTCTGACTGTATACTGAATTATTGACTATATTTTGCACTGACTCTCATTTTATTTATGAAACTTACATTAATAATTAATTTATAATTGCTAATTTAAATAATTTTTGTGCGCCGAGTGTGTTGGTCCGGTAAAAAAATTATGTTTCCATCTACATATTATGTGCATGTAATCAGCAAGCGACGAAATTTTTCCTGAATATAGTCAATCGATTTTGCATAATTCAAAGAAGCGTAAATTCATTCAATTTATTAATTTTAGGAAAACTTACAGCTAATATATGTTAATGTCTAGCACAATGTGTAAATTATGGCCAATTACAAGTTTCCACTAACGATTAAAGTGAGTAACATCAACAAATACCCGAAGACAATGACGACGTAAGAGATACGCGAATTAATTATCTTACGCTCGAAAACGACAATAATAAAGAGAAGAAAAAAATATAAAACGAAAATGGCTATACACTAAAAAAATTATTGTTCAAACTCTATATACGGGGTGCGTAACCGTTTTCGCGTCTGTGTCCCTTCCACTCCGTATAAGTTTGTAAACTGTTACCTACCAAAGGTTTGCTATCCCTGACTTATAAAATATGAATTCTAAATTAATGGCCAAGGGTATTGTCAACTGCAACGTTTAATTTAGGATAAAAAGTGGTAGTTCTCTTTATATCAATGTTTTTAAATGTGTTTTTAAGTAAGTTCGATGTGACGCGCCAGGTGAGTCAAGGGCCTCCCGTGATATTTGCTTATGACGCGCCTGGGGCGTCATTGGCAATGAATCGGTAGAGTACTAGTTGGACGGTACTATTTATTTTGCATATCACAATGTTAATCTGATTTTTCTTATTATTTTCAGGGCACGGTAATTAAATAATTTTGCATCATTTGCTATAACGTTAATGGATGATCATCAGTCAGTTGGAATTTATAAGGAAGCTTACAGTAATAGTAGGTCTGTATGTTATGTTTCATTGAAGAAAGGTTTCAATCTAACTAGGGACAACTTGCATAATTGCGATAGCGCTATTACATAGAATTCGAATAAAAGTTAGACCCGTCGCCCTAATAGAACGCGATTGTCATAGAAATAAGCGATTGTTGCTGTAATTTGTTCGGTGAACCTGGACGCGTTGGTGAACCTGGATGCGTGAACCCGGTCGTCTCGGTGAACCCGGACGCCTCGGTGAACCCGGACACCTCGGTGAACCCGGACGCGTCGTTGCGAACAAATCAGTGGCAAATGATCGCGATGTTTTCGCGTTTTCGCACGACGATTAGGACGGACGGTACTATTTATTTTTGCATATCACAATGTTAATCTGATGTTTCTTATCATTTTCAGGACGATGTAATTACATAATTTTGCATAATTTTCTACAATTAGTGGTGGATGTTGATGGATGATCATCAGTCAGTTGGAATACCTATGAAGGCTTACAGTAACAGTAGGGATGTTATGTTTACATGAGACGGAACCCAAATAGATGGACCGACGACCTTAAATAGATGGCTGGGTTAAGACTAGATGGAAGGCGGAGGACCGGGTGTTGTGGCACAATTTGGAACAGGCCTGCCCAACTGTGGGCTTATTCCGGTCGGATCCCACAATCTGATCTCTTTTAGTGGGATTTGTTAGGAATGTAGACAAAATGAATATTTTGTTCCGAACCGATCCCAGTACAAGCTGATCTGTGAAAATGATTTTGTGAAAAGATAAACTCACAGCTTATTATTTGAATTATTATTTTAACTTAAAATCAAAGTTTTTTACAATAATCAAAACTTTCAGAAATATGTTTAACAAATAATAATAATAATAATAAGGTGGGTGTGTGTGAGTGTGTAAGAGGGTGAAAGTGTGTGTATGCGTGGGTCAGTGAATAAAAATGTGTATCTGTGTGTGTGAAAGTGCAGTGAATTATGTTTTTAAGAGATTTTCTACATCTACATAATCCAAGGTCTTTAACCATTCAAATGTAGTAGTTTTAAATTTATTATTACTCAACTTCCTAACTTTTTGGGCTTTATCATATTTACTATAGGAATGTGGAGCTAAATAATAGTAGAACCTTCTAGCAAATTTTGATCTAGTGCGAGGCACAGGGCAGCTTTCTACGCGCTTTCGTGATATGGGCAGGTCAGGGACAACACGCTTGTGATATCTGCGCAGCAATTCGTACACAAATATTTTTCTGACAGATAAGATTCCTGCTGCCAGTTTATAGACCAAAGAGGTTGGACGCCGATACGGTAAGTACAAAAGTACTTTTAGCACCATCCGCTGTGCCCGCTCGACTCCAATCATATGTGTTTTTGCTGCACCTCCCAAAGCGCAAATACAGTATCTGATGGTGCATTCGCACAAAGCTCGGTAAGTTTGTATCAGAAGAGTCCCAGTTGCAACTGTCCGCAAGTTTTTAAATATATAAACTAGTTTCCTTATTGTAGCTATAGTCAGCGATAGATGCATAGTCCATGTAAGTTGGTCATCCAGCGTCACACCCAGATATCTAACAGAGGCGACTCGAGATAGTGTCGCACAGTCACAGCTGGTATGGAACTCTCCTCTATTGCACGGGAAGGTATGTATTTTCAGGTCGTATGACGCAGTAGGTTTTCCTGCTGATGTTTTACTAAAGCAGACATATTTTGTCTTGCTAGTGTTCAGCGATAGAAGACCAGGTGGTCACCTCTGCCAAGGTGGTCTCAGCTACTCCAAATACCATGTCCCAAGTGGGACCATGAAACACCAATACCGTATCGTCAGCAAACATAAGTAGATCCATGTACGGGAGGCTGGCGGCTATCTTGCATAGGTTATTTATATAAACAAGAAATAGTGTAGGCCCCAGCGTGCTTCCCTGGGGTACGCCATATTTGCATATGGAGTCGGTACTCTCGTAGCCAGCTACTCTAACACGCTGAGACCTATTTGTTAAATAGTCCTTAAACCAGTCCAGCGCTAGACCTCTTATGCCAACGTTCTCCAAACGTGTTAAAAGTATTTTAATCGACACGGTATCAAATGCCTTTTGAAGGTCTAAAAAGACCCCAAGACACCTGTCCCCCTTATCTAGACATGAAACAAGAGTTGTCGTTAATGCCAAAACTGCATCCTCGGTAGATTTATTTTTTCTGAACCCGAATTGGTAGTCGCTAAGCAGTTTGTTACTTTCCAGGTAGTTAATGACTCTCTTGTTGACGACTTTTTCTAAGATCTTAGATAGCACTGATAGAAGAGAGATAGGGTGATAGTTATTTGGCTGGTCCTTATTCCCAGATTTAAAAATAGGACAGACAGCTGCCTTTTTAAATGAGGATGGGAACCTGCCGGTTGACAGGCTAAGATTGCACATGTATGTGGTGCGAGACATACAACATTCTTCTTCAGAATCTCTGCAGTAATTTTATCCCAGCCGGGTGCGGTATGCGATCTTAGCCCTAGAATAATACCCCTCACTTCGTAGGGATCCGTAGGTGTGAATGACATAGAGTCTGTTGGTGAGGTATCCTGGGCAGCTTCTCGCGATAGATCCCGTTCCGTTTTACCCATCCTATTCAGTAAATCATTTGCTAATGCTTGTCCTAGTCCAGTAAAAAAGTTATTGACCCTATCTAGAGATTGTTTTGGTGAAGCATCAATATCTAATAGTTCGACAGTGGGTTCAATATTTTTCTTCATTTCAAAAACTTCTTTAATTATTTCCCAAGTTTTATTTATGTTGCCTTTGTTAGTATTTAGTTTTTCTTGGTAGTACTGCTTTTTCAAGTTTTTTATTATATAATTACACGTATTTCTATACCTTTGATAATTTTTATGTAAAAGTATATTGTCCGGTGTCTTTGCTGCTGCTTTGTGTAACCTGTCTCTCTTTCTAATGCACTTGACTACTCCTTTTGTTATCCACGGTTTTATTGGTTTATTTCTATTTGGTTGTTTTATAGCACTAGTATTATTTGTAATAATGTTTATTAGTTTTGAAGTTAGTATTTCTGTTGCGATACTTATATCCGTTGTGTTATATAGGTATTCCCAAGTCTCTTCACTGAGTATTTTATTTATTGTAGTATAATCTATCATTACTCTGTCGTGCACCGTACCTTTTTTTGGTATTTTAGAGCTATTAATGTATAATAGTATCGGACAGTGGTCTGTTATAGGCTGTTCAAAAACTGCTGTTTTCCAACACTGTGCGCACTTAACCATAAAATGATCAACGCATGTCTTGATGCGTGTTGGTTTGTGAACGCCCGGTCGTAATCCATGCAGAGCCATCAGGTTTAGGTACTCTTGGGTTACACTAGAGAGATTTTGAGGTAAAATGTCAATATTAATATCTCCGGTAAAAATTACGTTTTTTGTTCGGGATTTACATAGGATATCATCAAGTGATTCAAGGTAGGGCTTAGGATTTTTAAAACTTGGTGGCCTATTGGAGCAGATTATTGTATAGTCAGGCTTAAAAGTAACGATTAGGCAATTTCCCTCACTAATCCTGGGCTCATAGACACATGCCACAATATCACTGCGAACATATACCACCACACCATCGTTTTGGTTTAGGCTAGTGTGGGTCCAGTATTGGTTGTAATCATTCATATTTGGAGGCGGATTGTTCAAATTTGTCCAGCACTCAGACAATACAATAATGTCCACGCGCATGTTTAGAGCGGAAATAAAAGCTACCAAAAGGTCAAAGTTACAGTTAATACTACGAATATTAATAATTAATATCGTTATTCCAGTTTGCTTTTGAAAATTAGGGTCAAGTAGTTTAAAGCAAAGAGTGGTGTCACTAATTGATATACTTTCAATTGTTGTTCTGTTAAACGTTGCAATCGAATGTTAAATATAAAAATGTAGCAACATAAACTACCACCACATTAAATAAACTAAGCAAAAACAAAGCGGTCACGCATTTATAGTACCGTTTATAAATTATGTATAATTATGTATATGAGATGTAGAAGGTACAGTGAGATAAATGTAGATGTGTTTATTGTTTATGTAATGTATCGAATGTATTGTGTTTGTTATTTGTTGATATGTGTGATGATTGTATGTATTGTGCAAACAGGGTTCTGATATCTAGTTTTAGTGTGTTGGCATGCACGTACAAGAATATAAAAATCAAAATAGAAAATCTTAAATCCATGCTAAATAAAAGAAAAACAAGGCAAGTAATTTTTAGATGAACCATTTGTGTTTCAAGTAGGTCGCATTTTAGTGAGTTAATAAATGACTCTAGTCATTTGTTTTGTTGTTTCTGCTGTTCGAAGTCTGATTCCTGGGTAATTCTCTTAGCCGGCGCTCCGTCTTCCTTTTTAATATAAACTTTACCATGTGATGTCCAGTGATATGCATAGTCATTGAGCGTGGTAAATTCTCTTGCTTGGTAAAACAGCTTCCTGGCTTTAGTGGTAAGACTCTCTGAGATAAATATAGGACTATTGCCTGCCATTTTGATGTGTAAGCAGCTAAGTCGGTTGGTCTTGTGGTCTCGGTTGTATTTTTTAATGTTTGCTAGAAATTTCTCCTTGGTTATGGTAGAAGTAAACTCGGCAGTTATAGGGCCATCGGTTTTGGGCTTCCTGTTGCTAGTGAGATGATACACATCTCGGAGCTCACCCGCTTGAATTTCGGTGTTCACAGTAATTCCTAGAGTCTTAACAATTTCTACAAGGTCATCTTTAGATTCACTGGGCACTTTTTTTAGGCACATTCCGAATTTCTATACTTGATGATTTCGAATGTCGTTCCATATTTTCGACCTTTTCCTCCAAAGATGCAATGTGCTCTAATGTGCTCTTTTTTTCCTTTTCTAAAAGAGTCAATTTGTTTACCAAATCATCATAATTATTTACCACTCAAGAATTCAATGGTATTTTTTAGATCTGTATTCTGGGCTATTATTTGGTCTAAATTATAATGCATCACACTAAATTTCTCCTGTTGTTCCTTTCTCAAAGATTCGAAGGACGACATAATATCTTCCCGGAGGGACTTCATCTCGATAAATTGTTCAGAATCATGTTTACGTTTTTGTCGTAAAGTGATTCTGTCCAACGTTTGTTCGGATACTGGTGTTGTTAAATCTGGTTCTGAACTGCCAGATTTGGGTGGTGTCCGCCTTAACATTTTGAAAATAAAGACAAAAGTATGCACCTGACGTCTGCAGTTGAGTAGAGTTGACGCGTAGAAACACGTTGCTATTATAATTTGTTAGGCGCTTACGGAAGCTTGTGGTCAGTGACGACTTAGTGGGCGGAGTCAAGGTGGTAATGACTCACGCGCTTGCTTTGTCGCCTCGCACGCCGCTGTCACGCTGCTCGCTGATCTCTTGCAACACTTACACAAATAAAAAAAGCATTTTTTTTTAAAACAGAATCAACAACTTTTATTAGGATAAGTCAACACGGGCGTTGCGTGTGTTACCCATAAGGAATCTCACACACTAGATGGCCACGACTAGGACCAGTGGTTGCAGCCAGAGACCAGGTAAACTATAGAAACCGATACGAATCGCGCACTTGGTCGCAACGGTCCACAAGCCGCATGCCACGGACTACGGACCACGACTGGCCGAAGTCGTGGCCGTCTAGTGCGCGTGATCGCTATGGTTAGTTTACGATAATATTATGTCGAACATCTGTACCTAATTCTTCATTTTCATTTATCATTTCACAGCAAAGATCATTTCGTACTGGGATCGGTTCGGAACCAAAGATTAATTTTATCCACATTCGTTACGAATCCCACAAAGTGGGATCAGATTGTGGGATCCGATCGGAATTAGCCTCTATCGTACCTTTTCCTTTCGTCTCTCCCAGAAATATATTTCACTGCACTGCTAATACACCCCGCCATCTCATAATTTGCACTTCGATCATACATCTCCCCTATATCCATCATTTTATCCACCACTTGCTTTAAATTTCTTCGCACAATCATTCTGCTCCAGCATATTTTATTCATGCCATTTTATTTTAAGGTAAAGATCGTTCTTTGTTTTTATTGAGCTTTATTACTACAACCATTTCTATAATATATGGAGTCTGTACTGTGAAACCAACTCTTCTCCAGGTAGCACTTTGTAGTGTTTAATGTTCTTTAATTTGTTGCATCGTGCTAGAAAGTAATCAATTTGCGTCTTGTGATTGTCACTTTTGTACATAATTAGGTGTCCATCGTTCTTCTGGAACCAAGTGTTGGCTACCACCAGGTCAAAGGTGGTAGCGGATTGCAGCAATGTCTCTCCCTATTTATTTAGGTTACTGAATCGCCATCCTCCATGCACTCTTTCATAAACCCATTCATTCTTCCCACATGGCCATTAAAATCACCTCCAACTATCAATACCCTATGCACCGGGATATTTATCAAAACTGTGTGAACGTGATCCCAAAACTTCTCTTTCACCCTTTCATCACATCCTACCTACAGTGCATACAAACTAATTACATTTAGGATTACATTTTCTAACATAACTTTTAAATTAAACGATCAATCTATCATTAATTCATTTTTAACCTTCCTCACGCCTTATTTCAAATTGAAAACGAACAAAATGCTTGAGAAAATTGTATAAGGTCATATTACGCCGCAACTGAGCTTTGTATGGGTGTACAAAGCTTACTTGCCGTAAGCGGGTGAAACCGGAAGCGGGTAAAGCCGTAAGCGGGTGAAGCCGGAAGCGGGTAAAGCCGTAAGCGGGTGAAGCCGTAAGCGAGTGAAACCGTAAGCGAGTGCTTACGGCTTCGTTAAATCTCGTTCCTTCAATACCAACCTTCTCGAGCTTACCAACAATGTTGTTACTGGTATGAACGACAGTAGGTACTCAAGTGGAGAGAATATAGGTACCTACAGAGTAGAGTAGCGACATCTACATTGTTACGTTAACATCGGCTGTGATTTTTTATGTCTTAATAAATAGTTTACTACCATAGTGAAAGTTGTTCATAATGACGAGTACAATGGCTTCGTATATACACCTATTACCTATAAGTTGGGATAATATCCGTTTGCTTCTTCTTCTCGGCTTCCCAGGTATGGTCTAGTACAAAAACATGATATCAATAACGGGAAGAACAAGAGTGACTCTCGGTATCGATAAAACTATTATAATTACTTCTTCTCTTATTATTTTTAGGCAGCAGTAAGTACCCAATTAATAAGTTATTGTGACAGTGTGGCAGTTGGCAATTAGTGTGAAACGCGATACGTGACGTACGTCAGGGTTATTGCACAAATCCCCATTGACAATCCTCATCAACGGGGATTCGACGAAACTATGTTCACAAAAGTTAAAAGTTAAAGTATATTAATCAGATTTTGCTCAACATTATTCAGGCTGTAAGTAACAAGTAATTTGTGGCTAAATAATATCAAAGTCAAAGTCAAATAATTTATTTCAATAATAAGGCACATATAAGGCACTTTTGAACGTCAAATGATTTGAACGTTATCAGACGCACAAGTCGATCAAAGGTTAATAATGAAGCTACTCTTGCGGCGGTCGGGTCGTGGTGGGACCTTTCATAGAGGATATTGGGACCTGTCCCTGCCTCTGAAAGCACGTAAAGCCATTGGTCCCAGCTGTCATTCATAGAACTTAGATATTCGTTAAGGGTAGTCAGAACCAGTCCTACCAAGGGTATCGTGTACCCAGTAACTGGGTTGTGTGGGCCAGATAAGTAGTTGCTGCATGTAAAATACTGGTATTCAGCTGCATCCGGTTAGACTGGAAGCTGACCCCAACATAGTTAGGAAAAGGCGATTTGAGTAATAAATATGTCTGTGTTAGATAGTAAAACACTGCTTCGGTAGGTACACTTATTTCGATCGTTATTTTTGGTGTTACAATTTTTATCCGATTTCTCTTTATATTTTCAGAAGACAGTAAGTACCAATAAGTCTTGCTGATCTAGTGGTCACAAATGCTACTGCTGAGCATGAGGTCCCAGGTTCAATTCACGGTTTGGGCAAAGTGTTATTGGGTTTTTCCATCTGGAATTTCTCAGTACCATTCTGGAGTCTGGATTTTTGCCCGGTTGACTGCAATAGGCTCGCCCCTCATTACATGTGACTTGAACATAACTGGCGACAATGGGTGTACCCTAGCCAATTCTTTCTTTTTCGTGTGGTTAGTAACTAACGTGGTGTCAGCGTTTTAATTAAAGGTGCTAGGCAGATTACTTGAAATAACACCAAATAAAATGGGCAGTAATATTGGAAAGTATAGTTACGAGTAGTTATAAGGATTGGGCAGTAAGAAAGATGATCATATTACATTGACAACAATAAAATGCATTTTCGTTTAATGTTAATCCGATTTCTCTTAATATTTTCAGATCGTAAGTGAAATGAGTAATTTAATAAATTAAAAACCCACTAAATTAAATAAAAAAGAAGTCGGTGTTAGACATTTTGTCGGTGTTATTCTTTATATAGTGAGCGCGTGCGCTGGCGACTGACGGCGACGACGCGAAGGTAAGGGTGGGAGCGAGACAGAACACTGTATTTTCTCATTAGGTACCCACATTATATATTTATGTACGCACAGTGATGCTTGCGGATTAATTTTCACGTTACCTATTTAATAATATTTATTCATCTATTTCGCTTTGCTTAAAGTCATATTATATTCTAAGTACTGTTTATTTTATTTATTTTATTACCTATTTATTAAATGTACAAATCGTTGAACCTGACTTGATTTTCGTACGTCTTTTTCGGGTGACCACTGATAATTAGCGCTGTGTTGTGGGTCCCCATAGCGCAGCATCATGCTGAGTGGAAGCCTTCTTGTCACAGTCATGACGTGCAGCTGCCGATTATTTATCTGTATACTCGTGACTCATATGTTTTTTTTTAATTGTATTTAGATCTATTGTGGTTAATATTGCTGATTACTGTTATCTTTTTGTATGTACTTGTTTCTGTGACAATTAAACCTATTTTTTAACCGACTTCTTCAAAAAGGAGGAGGTTCTCAATTCGTCTGTATGTTTTTTTTTTTTTTTTTTTTTTTTTTTTTTTTGTGTGTATGTTACCCGATTACTCCGCCAATTATGAATCGATTTTGATGATTCTTTTTTTGTTTGGTAGGTCATGCTTCAGAGGTGGTCCCATATAAATTTTATTAATTTTGCTTGCGTAGTTTTTGAGTTAGCTTCAATAATTACGTAGTTTTCCCACTTTGCGATGTTGATGACATGTTAATTGACTCCGTCACATAGCAGACAACGGTATACGAATTTGTGTGGGGTAGTTACCACAACTAAAAAGTGAAAAATAAAAACTTTTTACAAAAAAAAAAACAACCGACTTCCAAAAAAAAAGTGAAAAATAACTTTAATTTCGGAAGTCGGTGGCAAAAAACGAAAATTGAAAAGCAAAGACACCGACTTCCGAAATTAAAGTTATTTTTCACTTTTTTTTTGGAAGTCGGTTGTTTTTTTTTTTGTAAAAAGTTTTTTCTTTCTTTCTATATTAAAACACAGCTTACAAATCTTTTGCGGACGGCGAGCAATGGGTAGCTCGCCGTCCGATTAGGACCAGGCCCGGGTCGATGGGGCGTCCTGTTCCACGCGCGCCTCAAAGAGATTTCAGCACAATTGGCGGGGTCCGCTACGACCGATGCCTGCCAGGGTTGCGGGTTAGTCCAAAAGGGATACCGGGACCTTGGCAACAAGCAACTGAAGGAACACGGGTGGGTTTTAGTCAGTAAAAGTCTGACACGCCCTTCCGCTCCGCCCAGAGCGGGAGAAGTCATTGGATGATTTCCCACCGTCAAAAAAAAAAAAGCTGACAAATCTAAGTAGGTACACTTATTTCGGCCGTTATTTTTGGTGTTAAAATTCTGGAAGTAAGTACGAATAAGTCTCATTGGTCTAGTGGTCGCAAGCGCTACTGCTAAGCATGAGGTCTCGGGTTAAATTCCTGGGTCGTGCAAAGAGTTATTGGGTTTTGGATTTTTCCATCTGGACTTTTGCAGTAACAGTCTGGAGTCTGAATTTCTGCCCGGCTGATGGCATAGCCCCGCCCCCTATTTCTACCGGGGACTTGAATATAACTGGTGAAATGTGAGTGTATTATAGCTTAACCCTTCGGGGCGTACACGCATGATGTTATGTTATGTAAAGTACCATATTATAACTAATTAAGTGTGAGACTAAGGGCGAATTTCACCAAACTTTTATACCGAGTATAAGTCTTATCCTGCGAATAAATTCGAATGTTTGACAGTTTTACCCTACAAAAACTGTCAGACGACAATTTTATTCCACGGATAAAAGATATCTGACTTTGATAAAATCAGCCCTAAGCAATAATATTGAAGGATGATCAAAGAATGGCAGATACAGTATGATGTATCATAAGATGACGGTTTCTACGCTGACAATGATAAAATGCATTCAATCAATAAATATTAAAATGTATTTTCGTTTTTTAAATGGTAATCCAATTTCTCTTATTATTTTCAGGCCGTAAGTAAAAATGAGTATATAAGTATGCTAAAAAGGATACCCAAAAAAATAAATTTAATCAAAAATAAGTCGGTGTCAGATATTAAAACACTGCTTACAAATCCTAGTAGGTACACTTATTCCAGCCGAGCCGCTAGTTTTGAATTTTAATCTGATTTCCCTTTATATTTTCAGGGAGTAAGTACCAATAGTCTCGTTAGTCTAAATGGTCGCAAGTGCGGGTTGGGTTAAGAAACGAGCCGCCTTGTTAGAAAGAATATATTCTTTAGGGGTTCTAGAAAGTTATTTGGGGATTTAATTGGGGGTTCTAGAAAGTCTCACTTCTACTTATTTACAAGATACTTGACAGAGTCAGGGTGCTCCAAGTCCTGACACATCTCTACTTAGTAAAAAGGCAATAAAAACATAAGATGCAAGAGCGAGCGTAGCGAGCTCGCGATTTGGTGTACCCCGACTCGGACAGGTTAGGTTCGAAGGGGATGATGGAGGCTCAAGTGAGCTAGCAAGGCAAGTGAACGAGTCCCCGTCATCTCCTTCGTGTTAGGTTCCTTTACACCCTGGAGACAGAAGTAGGAGCCCCGCGAAGTGGGGTTCCGTCGACTATGCCTTACTTAAAAAAAAAGAATTATCA
Source organism: Lithophane semibrunnea (assembly GCA_947363905.1). Classification (NCBI taxonomy): domain Eukaryota; kingdom Metazoa; phylum Arthropoda; class Insecta; order Lepidoptera; family Noctuidae; genus Lithophane; species Lithophane semibrunnea. The sequence continues at coordinate 10,286,038 of OX376213.1, read as the reverse complement.
AATAACATACTATTTTTTAAAATTTTACCTTGAACCTGAAAATGTGTCTCCTGTGAATCGCTGGGCGGGGATGACTTGCCCTCTTCCTCAGTGCTCACTTCCAGCTCCCTCTAATTTTATTTATCAACCTTTATATGAACTAGCGACATGTGGGCGTACTATAGATATACCTCTGCCGGCCCCTTCGGCGACTACAGGTGTTATGTTAGATTTTATGAGATTTATGTAATGATAAAAAAATAAACTGCATTTCGGGTAGGAGTTTAATAATTCAGATTCAAATTCATAAGTTGACGGTTTCTTCATAGATTGACAATAATAAAATGCATTTTTGTTTTTAATTATTAATCCGGTTTCTCTTAATATTTTCAGCTTGTAAGTAAAAATGGACGCGCGGGCTCGCGAAAGATGGAAGGAGTGGAGGGAGGCCTTTGCCCGGGAGTGGGATAGCGTAGGCTAGGAAAAAAAAAAAAAAGTAAAAATTATTATTTTAATAAATTAAAAAGGATACTCAGACCCACTGAAATAAACCACGAGATACAATAAAATTTTAATTGTTATCGGCCTTTAATTAAAAGGCCAATCAATAGCTGAGCGGATAAATTAACAAGAAGTCGGTGTACGATAGTAAAACACCACTTACGAACAGTGGCGGCGCAAGATCTAAATTTAGTGTGGGCGAGGTACATTTCGCGAGGCCCTCTGCAGGCGTACCATGAGCACCGTTTTGTCGACGGAAGAGTAGACAAAAATGACGTTTCCTGTAGACAGTACGACGGCAGCAAAATAGAAAGAGTCAATTGCACTTTTTACGAAATTCACTCTTTTACATAATTCGACTCAGAATTCTTGGTTTTATCATAGGATTTATCGGTTGTCAGTGTGATTTTGACAGTAAGGATAGAAAACTTTCTTCCGAAATAGTCTACCTACAAAAAGACGTAGACAAAGATCGTTAGAAATGAAAGACAAAATGACAGATTGTAGAAAGATTTCTACGGTGGATGTCAAAAATGAAGAAACGAACTGTCACTTTGTATAGAAAAAGCTATGTCTATTCTTCGTAGAGATAGAAAGCGCCATGCTACGCCTGGTGTAGCAAGAAGACAAAAAAAAAACTATTGAGACTGCCATATTATTATTTTTAGGTATTTTAGGTCGAGATAGTCAGTGGCGGACTAAGCTTGAAGACTGTCGGGGGCCTACTGTGGCAAACTAAAGGGGGGTGGTTTCTGCATACATAAAACTTTGAAAACTAGGAAGAACGTAGAATTTACGAGCGAGTACGGGCGAGCTCGAAATTTTGGCACTTTTCCTCAAACAGGTTACGTTTTCTTTTGACATTTTTTTTTTTTTTTTTTTTTTTTTTCCTAGCCTATGCTGTCCCACTCCTGGGCAAAGGCCTCCCTCCACTCCTTCCACCTTTCACGAGCCCGCGCGTCTTCTTTCCAGTTTTGATGGAACCTATCCAGCTCGTCCCGCCATCTCCTACGTGGTCTGCCGCGACCCCGTCTCACTGTCTCAGGGCACCAGTTCTGCGCTATTTGGGCCCACAGTTTGTCAGGCATGCGGCAGCCATGTCCTGGCAAGTCCCATTTAAGTTGGGCAGCCTTTTGAGCCACGTCGGCTATCTTTGTTTTGGAGCGCAGTACTGTGTTACGAACACGATCCGTTAATTTAACGCCTAGTATACTGCGCTCCATTGCTCGTTGGCAGACCTTGAGTTTGGACTTCTGGATGTTAGTTAAAGACCAAGTCTGTGCGCCATAGGTTAAGACGGGAAGAATACACATGTCCATGAGCCTGCGTTTCAGTGCCATAGGCAACTCACCCTTAAATAGTTCCTTCATGGACCAGTAGCTCTTCCAGGCGTTTTCCGTTCGTCTTGTGATTTCTTTCTCTTGCCTCGCCTGGAAAGAGACTAAAGTAAAGGTATTCCTGGACATGTTGTATTGTCTCCCCGTCTACTTTTATGCTTCCAGCTTCTTTTGACTATTTGACTTAAAATAAAAGTTGGAGCATTAAAGGAATACATGATGCTAGTTAGAGCGAGCGAAGCGAGGTCGAACATTTTTGCACTCCTGATTGGGTAAATTTTGATTAGAAAATTTATATAAAAATAGGAATTACTTTGTCGACCCACACAGAATAGTTTGGGAACGTAGGATGTGATGAAAATTGTAGGACCCCGCTCTTGGTAGGTAAGATTTTCTTTGACAACACGTTCATACATAAATAGGAGTTACTTTGTCGACTTTTACAGAAAAATCAGAGAAAAAGAGATTGTAGGATGCGAGCGAAGCGAGCTCGAAAATTTTAGCACTCTACGTTTATATTTAGGGGGTCCCCAACAAATACTGCCTTTTACTTACTTATTTTGGTCTTGTTTGGGATTTGATTAAAAAGTATTTCTAAAGATTTTTCCCAGAATCGGTGGCCCTGGTCGGACCGCATTTTCACCTGGTCTTACCCGATACTTTGATTGACTTCGTAGCCGTTGAAAGTTACGGAAACAAACAGAATGGGAAACCGCCATCTCTGGCCGGCGGGGATTCCCCACGATACCAACGCAATGCTAGCAAATAAACAAAATAAAAACATGTCAATATAAGTATGTATTTATCGTTTTATGAAGAGTTTTTTTTGTAACTTTTTTCGTCGCGTTCACGGTTTTTAAGTAATGCATAAACCGTCGTGGTGCGAAGCCCCTCGGACCGCGAGGCCGTAGGCGGTCGCCCACATCACCCACGTCTTCCGCCGCCACTGCTTACGAATCTAAGTAGGAACACTTATTTTGGTTTTAGTTATGTTTGGTGTTACAATGTTAACCTGATTTCGCTTTATGTTTCAGAAAGTGAGTACCATTATGTCTTGTAAGTCTAGCGGTCGCAAGCGCTACTGCTGAGCATGAAGTCCCGGGTTCAATTGCCGGGATGCGCAAAGTGTTATTAGGTTTTTCCATTTGGAATTTCTCAGTAGCAGCCTGAAGTCTGGCTTTCTGCCCCTTTTGATGGCAATAGGCTCGCCCCTCTTACATGGGACTTGAGCATAACTAAAATGTGGGTGTAATATAAGCGTAACCCTTCGGGGAATACACGCATGATGTTATGTCATGTTAAGAATCAATAAGTTACTAAATAATTGTGATAATATAGAAGGATAATCATAATATGGCACGTTAAGCAGTTGGTCCCGGCTGTTATTTATCGAGCTTTGCCAGTCGTTACAAGCCCAAAAGTCTGACAACCAGTCTTACGAAGCGGTACCGCGCTACCCAATATCTGTGTTGTAGAGGTCAGATAGGCAGTCGCTACATGTAAAATACTGGTATTCAGCTGCATCCGGTTACACTGGAAGCCGACCCCAACATGTTTGGGAAAAGGCTAGGCAGAATGATTGAAATAACAAAGCTACTAATTAAGAGCGAGATAGAATGGGCAGTAATATTGAAAGATGATCATAAAATGGTCATACAGTACGTCATGTCTCGCATGATGTTATTTTTTTAAGTATTAATAATATTATAATAACTAAAATGTGCAGTATTAATGTTAATCCGATTTCACTTAATATTTTCAGGCCGTAAGTAATAATTAAAATAAATATAAATAAATAAATAATTTCTTTATTTGTATAGAATGCAGGTGTTACAATAAGGGTGTCCGTTTAAGATATATTCCCAGTACATTCTGCCTGTTGGCATACAAAAATATAGTGGAAGTTAGAAACTAGGTAGGTACTTAAATTGAAAATTAGATCAGCTAAGTCTGAAATTATTTGCTTATTGTATGAGATACAGTGAAGCAAAATATTACAATTCATCATTTATAAAATCAGTAACAGAGTAATAACATTTCTCTGTCAGCAACGACGACAGCAGTTTTGATTAAGGGCTGATCCTTAATACAATTTGGCAATTTGTTAAATAAAATAGGTGCCATACCAATAATGTTTTTTTTAAGCAAAGCAGTGTTATATCTACCAGTACACAATAGACTCTGATATTTTGATCTCATGGCAGTAGTTCGCATCCTCGTATCATTTAAGGCCGGAAATAGATGCTTGTTAGTTTTAACAAAAATAGCTACTTCGAGAATGTATATACTGGGAAAAGTTAGTATTTTGTATTTCTTGAAAAAAGGAATGCAACTATCTGTAACCTTGAGATTAAAAATGGATCTTATGCACCGTTTTTGGGCTTTAAATATAGACTCCCTTTCGGAACAATTACCCCAGAATACTACACCAAACCTTAGAACAGAGACCACCAAACCATGATATGCAACCATTAATGTATCAACGTTAACTTTCTTGGACAGATTGTAGAGAGCATACGCGGACGTGCTTAATCTTTTGCAAACTTCTTCAGCCTGCGGTTTCCAAGTTAATTGACTGTCAATAAATATACCTAAAAATTTTGCCACGTTAACGCTATCAATAGTTTGTCCATTATAATTAATTTTTAGGTTTAAAGGAAGAATTTTTTGATAGAAATGCATTATATTTGTTTTGTTAAGGTTTATGATAAGATTATTTTCGTTGAGCCAGTTTATTATTAATTTTAGAGAATTATTTATTTCACTTTCATAAAGCTCCTTGTTGAGGCAGTCTATGAGGATCGTACTGTCATCGGCAAATAACACACAAGGGTATGAGATGTGTCGGGGTAGATCGTTTATATATAGCAAGAATAATAATGGCCCTAGAACGCTGCCCTGCGGAACGGCATATTTAATTTCCCTAGGACCAGATAAATATCTAATCTCACGTTTTGATTTGACGCATATTTTAGAGATTTCTGTAAATTGAAGACGCCCACTTAGATAAGATTTTATTAGACGTAGAGCATTCCCTCGTATACCGTAAGCATCAAGTTTGGCCAAAAGCGTTTCATGGTTCACGAAATCAAAAGCTTTGGTAATGTCTGTAAAAATGGCACAAATTGGTATTTTTTTATCCACATTAACCATTATTTTATTTATAAGATCGTATATGGCCATGTTAATATTTTTATTTTTACGAAAACCTTTTTGTTCCTCACATAATATATTGTATTTGGTCAGAAATGAGTAAAATGACTCATAAATTACTTTTTCAATGATTTTGGAAAATACGGGGATTAAAGCTATTGGTCTAAAATTAGCCATGTCTTCTTTATTGTTCTTCTTATGGAGTGGTTTAACTATTGTGGTTTTAAGACTATCGGGGAATTTTCCAGCGGATATGCTTGCGTTAATAATGTGGCTTAGAGGGTTAGCTATAGTAGCAAAGACAAATTTTATAACGTTTGTTGAAATACCGTCATACCCATAACTCTTCTTGTTTTTTAAAGATTTGATCACCCTTATAATGTCTTGAGGGACAACGGGGGCCATAAAAATAGAATGAGGGTTATGCGTTATTCTTACAGTATTTTTAGTTGTGTTTAGGGGTGGATCTGAGATCTGATCAATAAAGAAATCGTTGAATGATTGAGCTATTTCATTAGGGTCAGTTATTAATAAATCATGTTTTTTTATTCTTGTTATGGGTTCACTTATAGACTTTGTACTATTTATTATTTGCCAGGATGTTTTAGATTTATTTTTGGAATTTTTAATTAGAAAATTGTTCTGTGCTTTCTGGGTTAGTTTGATAATTTTTTTAAATTTTTTTGAGTACTCTTTAAACGTCGTTTTATTTTCACTAGTAGGATTAAGTCTTTGTTTCCAGAGTAATTGGCGTTGTTTTTTGCTGCAGATTCTAATACCTCTAGATACCCATTTGATATTTTTTTCAGATCTTAATTTGACTGTTTTGAAGGGGAAGCATAGTTCATACAGGAGGTGAAATATTTCTAAAAAGTTATCATAGGCTTCATTTGGATCCTCTGTGGTATATATATCTGAAAACGATAAGTTTTGGAGATGATTTCTAAAGATAATTAAATTTTCTTCAGATATGTCTCGTCTTGATGTTTTCCATGTTTTCATTTGACTAAACGTACTAACTTTCATAGACAATATTTGAGCAGTATGATCGGATAATCCGAAGTCTATTATTTCACTTTGGCAACTTTGTTTTGAATTGTGCGCAAAATTATCTAAGCACGTTTTACTATGAGGTCTAGTTGGTTTATATATTTCTAGCTTCAAATCGTAGTTCATCAGAAAATATTCAAAATCCATGCTAATTCTATTTTTTTTCAGAATATCTATATTAAAATCTCCGCACATAATTATTTTTTTGTTTGGTTTGGTAATCTTTTTAAGTATAATGTCTAGGTTTTCATAAAATTGGTGTAGATTCGTGATTTTTGGTGGTCTATACACACATAGGATTGTAAGTTTTTGTGAAGGTAATTCTATTGCGCAACATTCTATAATTCCTGTTACCGAATGTCTCACAATGTCAGGCAGGTCTTTATATTCGATGCCTTTTTTAACTAAGATACAGGCTCCACCGCGCTTAATGTTTTGTCTAGCATAACATGCCGCAAGCTTATAATTTGGTATATATAAAAGTATAATAATTAGTATAATAATTAGTTTGTATAATAATTAGTCATATAATATGGTAAAAAGGATACCCACTAAAATAAAATAAAACCGGCCAAGGGCGTGTCGGACCACGCACCGTGAAAGGTTCCGTAGTTGGGTTGAATTTATATCAAGAACAAACTTAACATTGTAGTTGAAAAACTTGTTCTCCCATACAAAATGTATTGGAGAACATGTTTTTGCAACTGCAAATTTAAGTTGGTCGATTATTACTCGGTAACATGGTGGAGTCTTTTATTTTCGTTACATATTACTACTGCCGTTAATTTTTTCACATATCCAAAACCAACCATTTAGCTGGCAGGTGGGGGAGCCCTCGGAACGCACCACCGTCGGGTTCCCAAATTACGGTAGGAGGGGTTCACATCGGCGTCGAGTCGACGAAGTACCAAGGACTCGTCCTCGACAGCCGGTGGAACTTCGCGGAGCATTTCCAACGTTCGGCTCCCAGGCTGGACCGGGCTGGGGTCGCCTTGGGGCGGCTCCTGTCCAATCTTACCTGGGTCTAATAAATTTATTTTCTTTCTTTCTTTCAATCTGGGGGTCCAAACGCCTCTTGCCGGAGGCTCTACGCGGGGGTCGTGCGGTCCATGGCCCTTTACGGGGCACCGGTGTGGGCGCATTCCATTAGGCTGCGGCCAGCCCGCCGACTGAACGCGTCCCAAAGGATCATGGCCATTCGGCTGGCCCGGGGATACCGCACGGTCTCCCGTGAAGCCCTCTCCCTAGGACCGATGCCTGTCAGGGTTGCGTGAAAGTCCGAAAGGGATATCGGTACCTTGGCAACAGGCAACTGAAGGAACACGGGTGGGTTTTAGTCAGTAAAAGTCTGACACGCCCTTCCACTCCTCGCAGAGCGGGAGAAGTCATTGCATGATTTCCCACCCAAAAGGGGGAGGGGGGTGACACTTGACTCTTGAAAATTAGCACTTTAAAGCTTAATATTGCGCAAACGGATCCCTGAATCCAAAAATGGCTTCCACAAACTCCCATTATTTTTAAACGACCTCTCCAACGATACCCCACTCTATGACGATAAAAAAATACCATCCCCACTTTACGTGTAGAAAAAAACATAAAGGGTTCCGTACCCAAAGGGTAAAACGGGACCCTATTACTAAGGCTCCGCTGTCTGTCTGTCCGTCTGTCACCAGGCTGTATGTCATGAACCGTGATACTTAGACAGTTGAAATTTTCACAGATGATGTATTTATTTTGCCGCTATAACAACAAATACTAAAAAACAGAATAAAATAAATATTTAAGGGGGCTCCCATACAACAAACATGATTTTTTTGCTCGTTTTTGGTCATATTGATATGAAATGAAATGAAATTGTTTATTCTGTAAATATGATATTGGAATCACTTTTACACGTCATATTAAAAAGTTGTAAAAATAAGCTAGATGAGGTCGGCGTTTCCTATCTGACTACTCTGAGAAGAAAGGCCGAAACAAACCCTCTGAGTTTGTTTCGGCCTTTCTTCTCAGAGTAGTCAGATCACCGTCTCCTTTAAAGTCCAGACATAATCTTGGTCAGGCCATATGAGGACCATGTAGATTAGAGTCTGAAATGGTCTTTTGAGGAAAGAACCACACAGATTTGAGTGGACCTGTCCAGTCAGTGCAAGCATTTGTCAGTAATAGTGGAGCTCAACTCAGAACTTAAGGAGCTCAACGACTCGACGAACAATACCAAAGAAAGGACATTTGAGTAGGTCGCATAAAGTTCTCAAATTGCCAGACCTTCGCTAAAACTAACAGAACGAAAAATAAATATCCACATAGTCCTCACATTCACAATAAAACAATACTTTACAAGTAATCATCATGTCATTTTTTATATAATATTCAATAATGTCAATTTGTATATAAAACTGGTAGGTATATTTTTATGGTTTTCCATAATATTCAAAATGTCACAATGCTTAGCAGAGCGAGCAGCTCAATCCCATGCATTTTTGTCTTTTATAGTACCTTTTTTTACAAAGTTTGGTTTTAATACAGCTTTTAAATCGTTTAATGGGTAAGTTTCGAATGTCAATGGGAAGTTTGTTATAAAAGCGTATACATTGACCCATGGACGAGTTGCGAGACGAGTGCGATGTACAGCAAGATTGTGTTTATTCCTGGTATTTAAACTATGAATATCGGACATTTTCTTAAACTTTGATATGTTTTTGTGTACGTACAATAGGTTTTCAAATATATATTGTGAGGCTACAGTCAGAATATATATTTCTCTGAATTTTTCTCGAAGGGAATCTCTTGGACCTAGGTTGTAAATGGCTCGAACAGCCCTTTTCTGTAAAACAAAGATAGCATTAATGTCCGCACAGGCTCCCAGGAGAAGAATCCCATAAGATAGAAGACTATGAAAATAACTAAAATAAACAATTCTGGCTGTATCTACGTCAGTTATCTGTCTAATTTTTTTTACGGCATAGGCGGCCGAACTAAGCCTACCTGACAATTTTTCTATGTGTGGGCCCCATTGTAATTTACCGTCAATGGTTATTCCAAGAAAAACTGTTGATTCAACGGGGTCCAACTCTATTCCATTAACTTTAACATAGTTAGATAGCTGCCTGACATTTGGCGTTGAAAATTTAATGAGTTTAGTCTTTTTTTCATTCAAGAGAAGATTATTTACATTAAACCAATGCACAACTTTAGAGAGTGCATCGTTAACTTGTTCAAAGTTGACTAACTGACGTTTGATTTTAAAAATGAGGGATGTGTCATCTGCAAATAATACGATCTTATGATTATCCCTTATGTGGTAAGGCAAGTCATTAATATAAATGAGAAATAAGAAAGGACCTAGAATTGAACCCTGCGGAATGCCCATGGTGACCGAAGATCCTGCAGATCTCTTGCCATTAACATCGACCCTCTGAATTCTGTTGTTCAGATAAGAAGTCAGAAGGTCGAGAGCCTTGTCTCTCATACCATAGTGGTACAGTTTCCTGATGAGAGTATCATGATGTACGCAATCGAAGCCTTGGACAAGTCGCAGAAAATGCCAAGAGCATCCTGCGACTCCTCCCAGGCCTCGAAAATGCTCTTCAGTAATTCCACGCCCGCATCTGTAGTTGAACGACCCTTTGTAAAACCAAACTGTTTTAGATGGAGTAAATTATGTGCATTGAAATGTCCTAACATCTATTTAAAAATTAATTTTTCAAAGTTTTTGCTCAACGTAGGTAAAATCGAAATAGGCCGAAAATTCGTGGGATCAGTTGTGCTGCCAGACTTGAACAGTGGAATCACTTTGCTAAGTTTCATCAGATCAGGAAATACACCAAATGCAATACAAGATTTAAAAATAATTGCCAAAAAGGGTGAAATAACATCAATTATTGAAGACATGGTATGTACTGATAATCCCCAAAGGTCAGCAGTTTTTTTTATATTGAGTTCTTTAAAAGATTCTATATTGTCTTTAGCAGTAGCAAAATAGGATAACGGCAATAGGTAGACGCTTGTAATATTCACAGAATATTTATTTATATAATCACTTTAAAAATAAAAAAATAAATTACAATTAAACAAATATTTAAGGCCGGGACGTAACCAAAATTACCTGCCTTCAATTTGATTTTTCATAAAATTGATAAGACTTAGCTATAAAATAAAAATAGTATGAGTAACTACATGATATTTCCAAACTTTTTGTGTAACGGAAACACAAAATATTAAAATTTTCTCGATAAAAAAATATCACGAAGTTACCTCTAATTTTCACGTATTTTCGATTTGTACTTAAAATGCTAATGCCTATTATGATAAAAATTAGATGATTATATGTATTAAAACAAGGCAAAAAAAATTGTGTAGGCTTTTTTTTTTATTCCTTTTATTTTTGGTTTTATTACGAATCTGTTCGGTACAATATTTGCAACCGAACAGCTCAGCATTTTTGCCTGCTTGCATTTCCATAAATGCATGTATCGCAGCTAGTACGTTTTAGTACGTGTTCGACTACCAATCGCGTAACTCAAACCAAACCAGATCAAACCATCTTAGTTCTAATTTAGCTTAGATTTACCATTTAATAATTATAACTAGTGCTCAATATATCTTTTAAACCATTCGATTTTCGTATCATTAAACCATTGGTCGTAAACCAACAACCAAACCGTAATCCGTCTAAACACCAGATATCAACCAACTCAGAAGTTAGTGCTAAACCAAGCAAGCGCTAATCTCTACATGGTCCTTCGAGCATTAAGGGCCTCGGTTCGCGAAGTACAGTGAAGTGTTTGTGTGCCGGGACCTTGTAACCAGTGTTTTGTATTTACCAGTTGATAGGGAAAGTAGGTTAGGCAGTGAGATCAAGTTGGAAGAAATTGAGCAGCTGTCGAGTAAGGAGAATATAAGGTCAGACCTAACCATTATATACCTAGGCTTTATTTTCACTTGCGCATTAATTGACCGTGGGGATAATGGAGCAGTTAGCAGTCAGCCAAACGGAGATTTACGACTCCTTGGTTAAACTTTTAACTAACATCAAGAAAGACGGAGCTGAACGAAAAACCATAGATTACTGCAAACGGAAGTTGGAGATTTTAGAAAATTATTGGAGAGAATACCAACGCAACCATAGACAGTGCTGTGAGCTTGCTGAATTTAACCATGTGTATTTCATAAAAAATTGTTTTGATAAAGCAGAGGAAGTATATTTGTCGATCAAACAGCTAATTACCAAAACCATGGAGCACTTTTTATCAAAACAACAAGAATCTCACCAGCCTTCGTCGGCAGAGGCGGGGACATCGAAACAAGCAGGGGATTCGTCTCATGCACAGGCGCCGCAACAGCAACGTAGAGATACGCGGGAAAACAGTAAATTAGACGGAATGATAAAAAAGCAGACTATCAACTTTAGAGCTTTCATGAGAACGGTGGCTACCATAGAAATCGACCAACTACAGAACAAGTGGGAGTTCGACGATGCACTAAAGTCTCTTCAAAGTCGTTGGGCTATTATCGATAGCCTGCACTGGGATATAGAAGGTGAAAACGGAGATGAGGACGTCTGGTACCAGGAGGAATTCAACAGATATGAGAAAATGTATAACGATTTGAAAAAAACCATCAACTCTAAAATGTGGTCTGTATCTCATCGCGACAAATCTACCCCACAGATGGATATTCCAACATTCCAAGGCAACTACCACCAATGGACGTCGTTTAAAGACTTATTCACAGAAACCATCCACAAAAACCCGTCGTTGTCAAACGCACAAAAAATGCAGTTTTTAAAGAGCAAAGTAGCAGGGGAAGCGGAGCGTCTAATCCACCATCTTCAGATTAGCTCAGAAAATTATGAGATATGCTGGGAAATACTGAACCATAGATATGGCAACAGTAGACTTATTTTCACGTCTCATATCAACATACTACTGAACATTCCTAGTATGCAGCAACAATCCATCGGGGCGATCAAAAAACTGCATGATGTGACCAAAGAATATCTCCACGCAGTTCAGAATCTAGGAGTAGATATCACCACCTGGGATCCACTGTTGGTACTCTTGTTAGCACAGAAACTTGACAGTGAGTCATTCGCTGAATACATTGAGTCAGTGAAGAATCCCAGGGAACTACCAGTCCTTCAAGAATTCCTAGATTTCTTGGAAAACAAGTTTACCGCTTTAGAAGCATCGCGGCGTAAACAAGAAACAAATAACCAAAAAATGACCCCCCAACCACAAAACCATCAAAATTATCAAGCAAACCAGAAGAAATACTATAGTTCGAAATACCAGCAATCATCAAATAGAATCTATCCATCCAACACGAAATCGTTACATGTGTCGCGGCCAATGACCTGTGCATTGTGTAATGCTGACCATGGGTTATGGATGTGTGCCCAATTTTTGCAAATGTCGGATGAGCAAAAATTAAAAACTGTCAACCATCTAAACTGTTGCACGAATTGCCTATACAACCATTTTAATAAACTTTGTTTATCGAATAAAACTTGTCGCAAATGCAACGGTAAGCACAACTCAATTTTGCATGACGCAATTTCAACCAAAAACAGGCCACACACATCAGCAAAACCAAACCATAAGGCTGCGCACACACTTGCGACATCATGCGTGACCAATGATGAACAAGCAGCAGCTTCAACACATGTATCTTGGGATGACGTATCTGAGACACTCCTAGCTACGGCCTTAGTGGAAGTTCCAGGATACAATGGCACATACCATACCATGAGGGCTTTGATTGACCAGGGTTCTCAAATTTCTTTGATAAGCGAAAAGGCAGCACAAGTTTTAAAGCTTCAAAGACACCCTTGCAAAGGAACCATATTCGGCGTTGGTGAAAAAGAAAACAGCTGCAAGGGAGTAATAACCATCCGAATTAAATCAGTTTACAGTGAGTTTGCCTTAGAAGGAGAGGTCCTTATAATGAATAACCTCATCAAAAGTTTACCAAACAAATCATTTATAAAACCATCTTGGCCTCACATACAAAATATTAATTTGGCAGACCCACAATTTAATACCAGTCGACCAGTAGACCTACTACTTGGAGCAGACGTGTACTGCAAGATAGCTTTAGGTGGCCTTTTGAGAGGTGATAGCGACGACCAACCAATAGCCCAACAAACGCAATTAGGATGGTTGCTTTGTGGGACAATGACACCACTATACAGGTGTAACGTCGTTCTTCACAATACGGACGAATTACGCAGATTCTGGGAAAACGAAGATATCAACCAGCAGATTGAAATGTCCACCTAAGATCATGAATGTTTGCAATATTTTATGTCAACAACAGAGAGATTGGAAAACGGGAGATATCAAGTCCGACTGCCGTTCAAACCAGAAACCAAGGAGCAGCTAGGGTCCACTAAACCATTAGCACTGGCACAATTTCGTAACTTAGAGAGAAAGTTACAGAAAGATCCAGAATTGAAAACAGAATACACAAAGTTCATGAATGAGTATTTTAGTTTGAACCATATGATGCCGTCAGCAACAAGTTCGAAACCGGAGTGCTACCTACCACACCACTGCGTCACTCGTGCTGAGTCAACCACTACTAAGTTACGTGTTGTGTTCAACGCGTCTGCTAGATCATTATCAGGACTTAGCTTGAATGACGTCATGTACCGAGGTCCCACTGCTGATATCGAAAAAATGTACCGACAGATCATGGTACATCCGGAAGATCAGTCATACCAGAAGATATTATGGAGGGACTCACCATACCAACCTAATCAGGCATACCAACTTACAACCATAACTTATGGCACAAAGCCTGCACCATTTTTGGCTATGATGTGCTTAAAACAATTAGCTGCCGAGGAAAAACATAATTTCCCCGATGCAGCAAAAGCATTAGAAGACTGTTTCTATATGGATGACTACTGTGGCGGAGCAAATTCAATGGAACAAGCAAAACAGCTAAAATCAGACCTAATAAAACTACTCAGCCCATTTTCGTAAATTAAACCCACCCGGGTTTAATTTACGAAAATGGGCCACAAATGAACCAAAACTACTTGCTGACTTAGAAAAAGATTTGTGGAACCAGCAAATCTACGAGTTTAAACAGTCAGACTCAACGAAAACACTGGGATTTGGATGGAATCCGCAACAAGATAAATTCATCTTTGACTCAAAACTGGAAGTATCAGTATCAAAACCAACCAAAAGGTCGCTGCTCTCCGACATATCAAAAATATTCGACCCATTAGGCTGGCTCACACCATTAACTATCACCATGAAAATGCTATTCCAAAGTGTCTGGTCATCAAGTCTTAACTGGGATGACGCGCTACCAGACGATATCAAGATCAAGTGGCTAAACTTAAGGGGAGAAATAAAAGACATACACACCATAGAAGTGAAACGATGGCTAGGAATAAAGAAAAACAATAACTTGCAACTACACGGATTCTGTGATGCATCGAACAAGGCGTATGCCGCTGTTGTATATTGCAAGGTCAGCAACCACAATAATTCTAACGAGGTAACTGGTCGCAGCAAAAGCAAGATTAGTGCCCGTTAGTAAAGCTATATCAATACCAAGGTTGGAGCTAATGGGTGCCCTACTATTATCACAGCTGATGCAAAAAGTACAGACTTGCTTGGATTCTTATAATCAGGAAATATACTGCTGGAGTGATTCAACAGCCGTGTTAGGATGGATTCAGGGAGATCCAGCGAGATGGAAACCATTCGTTTCAAACCGCGTGAAAGCGATCACCAAAATAGTACCAAAAGAAAAATGGAGTTATGTCAAAACCATTGAAAATCCAGCTGACTGTGCCAGCCGTGGATTAAGAACCAAACAATTAAGAAATCACGATCTATGGTGGCAGGGACCATCATGGATTCAGTCATTCCAAAACCATGACATACCACAAACCACCTATCAAACCAGCTTAGAGATAAGACAGTCTAATGCAGTAGTTGTGGAAAAACACCAAAACGCAACCATGACCATAACAAACATTATACACCATTTATTACACAAATTGAATTCTTTCGCAAAAATCGTACGAGTTTTTGCATGGATACTACGACTACCTACTGCAAAAGCAGGCCGTCAACCTTATCTCACATTACATGAACTTCGCCGTGCAAAACTGCTGATTATTAAAGGTGTGCAACATACGGAGTTTGCCGGTGACGTCAGTTCCTTACTCAAGAATGGAAACGTGCATTCGAAAAGTAAACTTTTACCATTACACCCTATCCTAGATCAAGATGGTATCCTACGCGTAGGGGGCAGATTAAGAAATGCACAAATAAGTTCTGAAATGAAGCACCCAATCATACTACCACACAACCATCGAATTACCACGCTAATCATTAAATACGCTCATGAGCTAACCTACCACGGTGGAGCGCGCCTTACTTTATCAAACATTCGACAAAATTATTGGATAATCAGCGGATATTCAGCCACAAAGAAAGTCATACGACAGTGTGTTACATGCAAGAGGCAAGAGCCCATCCAACAATATCAGCTCATGGGTGATCTACCGTCATCCAGAGTGAACCCTGAAAGTGCCTTCTATCATTGTGGTGTCGACTACACAGGCTTTGTGGAAGTGAAAGCAAACAAAGGACGCGGGATAAAAACGACCAAAGGCTAGCGCTTTTCGTATGTATGGTGACGAAAGCTGTGCATCTAGAACTTGTCTCAGATTTAACCAGCTCAGCTTTCTTAGCCGCAATAACCAGAATGGCAGCACGCCGTGGAGCTCCACGGCACATGTACAGCGACAATGGAACCAATTTCGTTGGAGCCAACAGAATGCTGCAAGAAGAATACGAACATCTTCAAAATATTTTCAGTGAATCATTCTTTAAAGAAATAACAGAATTACAAATAGAATGGCATTTCAACGCACCTTCTTGGCCTCATGCGGGAGGACTTTGGGAAAGAGCCGTGCGAAGTCTGAAACACCACCTCAAACGCGTGATTGGACAACAAAAATTTACGTTTGAAGAATACACCACACTGCTATCAAAACTAGAAGCTTGCCTGAATTCACGACCACTTTGTGCGCTATCAGAAGACCCGGAGGATTTCAATTTCCTCACACCAGCCCACTTCCTAGCAGCAAGACCAGGTTTAACCGTAATTGACACAGCAGAAGATGCCAGAACCAGGTGGCATCTAGTGTCGAAATTATTTGAAGATTTGTGGAAGAGATGGAAAACAGAGTACTTAACTCAACTATCAACCAGAAACAAATGGATGAAATACCAGAAGAACGTCAACGTGGGTGATTTAGTGATGATACATGACGACAACTTACCAGCAGGGAAATGGCCAATGGGTCGCGTGATGGAGGTCCATCCAGGAAAAGATGAACTTGTCAGAGTAGTGACTTTAAAAACCAAAAACGGCTACATGAAGCGCCCGATTGTTAAATTATCGGTTTTACCTATAGACCAACCGGAACCATACCAGACCAACCATACCAGAAAACAAAAAGGTGAACAACTACAAAATCAAAGTACGGGAGCCGAAAAGGAACCAAGCATTCGAGCGCAACCAAACACCAGAACGTACCGTACCTACCCTCAGATAGTAAACATTGCACTGGCATTATTACTGTTCTTAGGTATAATATTACCAACAACAGCTTCATACAATATTACGCAATTCAAAAACAATAAAACTTTGTATTTTGACACTGTGGGGAAAGTGCAACTGATAAGAGATAAGTGGAAACTAGTCACATACTTTAACATGTCTCCATATTGGCAAGGAGACAAAGCCATCCATGACTTTACAAGCTATCTCGACAAGACATGTGAAACAATTATGGAATCAAGTCACTGTCATATGATCCTGCTACAAATACGTCACGATTACAATGAACTGCAATACTACAACCAGCTGTTGCTTAGTCAGCACTATGGCGAGCACATACGAACACGACGCGGACTTATCAATGCTGTCGGCTCAATTGCAAACTCATTGTTCGGAGTATTAGACGAAAGTTTCGCAGAAAAATACAGGAAGGACATTGAACTTGTGTACCGTAACCAAAAACACCAAGGTCAGCTATGGAAGAACCTGACATCGATCGTCGAAGCAGAGCACAACGTACTACAAAGAACCGAAGACATAATAGCAAAGCAACACAAAACCATAAATAAACATTTAAATGCTTTGGACAAGGCAAACAGTAAACTACAACAAGAAATCGATGTGATGACAACTCAACAGGACTTCACATTAGTCTCTATAGCTACCATTAACATGATGCAAAACTTGAAACAGATACAAGATACTTTAATCGATACAATATCAGAAATTTACCACGGCCAAATCAGTCTGCATCTACTGACACCAGCACAGCTCAAACGAGAGCTACAAATTATCTATGGCCAAATGCCTCAAGATTTAGGCCTACCAATTGAAAACATAGAGACAGACCTTCAGCACATCTACAAGCTACTGAGAACAAAAGCTCGGGTTACTGAAAAATATATAATATTTGAAATTACATTCCCGCTCATAGCAAGAGAAAGTTATCAATTATATAGAATAATACCAGTACCGCAACAAACCAATTACAGCATGACCCGCATAATACCAATATCAGAATACGTCGCAGTGAATTTGAAAAAGGATGCTTACTTTTTACCAACCATACATGAACTTGACACATGCTTGTATCACGGAGAATCATTCGTGTGTGAGCTCTTCAAACCCATCCTAAATTTGGAAAACGACGAAAACATTTGCGAAAGAGTCCCATAAACCAAAGGTGCAAAACAGAAAGAACCGCGTGCAAAAACAAATGGGTAGAATTACACTCAACGTCACAATACCTATATTTTTGCTGTGACACATATTCCATCAAAATCATATGCGACGATCAAGTTACTGTTCGTCAGCTGACTCGAGCAGGGGTCATTAGCATGACTCAGAAATGCTTTATTAAAAGTAAAGATTTCACACTGTATTCTTTACAACAGCAATCGAACCAACTAAACTATTCACCAGATATGCTCGTACCAGAGCTAGACCAGATAAACCATATTGTGAACGTTGAAATACCAACGGAAACAGCATTACCAGAGGACATGAGTTTGAACAGATCTCTATCCATTCTTGGAGAACAGATCAAAACACTGAAATCCACCAAAGCAGAGATCGATGACATATCAGTTCATGACATTCACCAGTACACCGTCGTATACATATTGCTGGGAGCTGTCTTATGCGTGGCAGCAGCCTGGATCTGGAGAAGAGTGAGATGCTGTTCGCTTTCTACGGCCAGCAGGGCGGAGCCTCACCACAGACGGGAGTCTGTGGCAACAACATCGGAGCCAACCAGAGTGCATAGTGTAGTGCAACCGCGAAACCAAAGTGCTGCTGACCGTCAGCAAAGTGAGAGTGAAGCGACAGGTTTAAGTGCATATTTCGCCAGACGGTGGCCCAGTGCTATGCGGAGTGCTGGTAAAAAGGAAAGGGCTACTTTGCCTAAAGTGCGAAAAGAACGTGTACTTACAGTTGAAGACTCATTAGTGTAGAGAACTTGGGTTTTTAAGAATAACCGTAATTTATACTTTACCACTATTTACCATTTTAAAATACTTTTACTTTGTTTACCATTTTATAAGACTTTTTTTACTTTTGTTTACCATTTGGCTTGTATTATTAATTTAACTAAGGTGATTTGATGACTACTTTATTATTTTCTTACGAGTATCTCATCTTGTGCTCGGGAATATGTTCGGTACAATATTTGCAACCGAACAGCTCAGCATTTTTGCCTGCTTGCATTTCCATAAATGCATGTATCGCAGCTAGTACGTTTTAGTACGTGTTCGACTACCAATCGCGTAACTCAAACCAAACCAGATCAAACCATCTTAGTTCTAATTTAGCTTAGATTTACCATTTAATAATTATAACTAGTGCTCAATATATCTTTTAAACCATTCGATTTTCGTATCATTAAACCATTGGTCGTAAACCAACAACCAAACCGTAATCCGTCTAAACACCAGATATCAACCAACTCAGAAGTTAGTGCTAAACCAAGCAAGCGCTAATCTCTACAGAATCAAAGCTTGTAGGACTTACGACGTTCTTAGTTCGTGGAAGAAGCCATCTTCCGTCGCACATTACGGGAACTTCAAGCATATTTTTGTTTCACAAATCAGTCGGCGTCGCTCTGTTGAGACGAGAGGACTGCGCTCAAATTTTTAGCTGCGCTGAGATATTATTTATTTTCGTAATTTATCACATTCCAAAAAAGAAACTGAGACATAGAAAACATGAAATAAACACTAAAACCACTTCCAAAACGAATATTACAAGTGTTATTGATTGATAAATAAATAAATACCGAGTCTAAATAAACATATAAAATTCAATGTTGATATTTGAAAACTCAAGATGACATACATTTTATTTGACAGATTTTTTACTGATATAGTAGCACGGAGTATAGAAAGAAGTAGGTACAACTAGCGCCATTGCTCTGTATTGCGGTGAATTTTCTTGCGGAGAAAATTTACAACATAGCCAACGAGCCCATTCTACGTTCATTTGAAAATTCGCACTGGAGATTAAATCTTATTACGATATACTCAGGATCCAAATTCGTTTACTCCCACTTTTTTGACAAACTTCTTGTAAGGTGACCCTTAGACGAACAATTGGAGCGACTGACCTAAATAAAACTTGTTTAGAATTATACCTTTATTCTTCGGTTATTGGTATAACGAACGAACTCGAACAGATTACGTATGACGGATTTTTAATTGGTCTGTCCGTGATGTCTTGTTTATATCTCTTTATTTGACTTTTTTGTCGTAGTTGGGTTTTAGTTTTTACCTGACTACGGCGAAGCAAAAAGGAGGGTTATGATTTTGACCGGTTTCTATGTATTTATCTATGTCTGTTCCCTCATATTATCTTCTAAAAGACTCATCACAATTTGACTAATGAGGTATCGTTGGAAGCTTCTTGATCGTCCGCTGGTCATCGGCTATATGAAGACCAAAGCACAATCAGTCACACACACACACACATACACTCATACACACACAATCCTACAACACACTCACGTACACACAAAACACAACAAACACACAAACATACATAAACCACTCACGAGCAAGCATGCATGCACTAAATTTATATTGTTTTAATTTTATTGCATAAATTGTTAAGTTTAAAAAAAAACGGGTGAAGACACTGGCTCCTGTAACACAGGTTCCACCTAGCTCAGGAGTCAGGGCTTCAAATTAGAATGTAACACCTTTTTATGTCAATAAAACATTTTTTATTATTTTATTTTTATTTACATTAAATTGAAAATGGCGCCTTCTAGGTGACATATCATGAACAACAAAAAATATTTTTTAATCATACCATGTTGGGTATCAAATGAAAGGTTTTAATTAGCACATTTAAAAAATATATATATTATAACCCCAAAAAAAAGCAGTGACAATCAAGACGTATACTGCCATATGTTTATGTTAACGCGTGGGATGATAAGTGCCGCTTCACGCGCCGCCGCACCGTAAACAGAATAAACGTCAGACGCGCCGCGTGACGCCACACTGCACGCGACGCGCCACGCCCCGCGTCTCCGTAAATAAGGCCTAAAGTTATAATGCAACTTGTCATGTTTTCAAAGCTACAATTTCAACAGTTAAAAAGAGGGACCATACTAAACTTTCTACTAAGGGACTAGTTATAACAAGCGCCCGAGACGCGCATTTTGTACGCTGCGTTTCGGGCGCTCAATAAAATTGTATGAATTCCTATGTAACGAATTTTATCAAGCGCTGCAGTCTAAGCGAGCGCCCATGCCGGGCGCCGTTAGGCCTGCACATGTCGCAACTTGCCACTCTCAACTTGCATCTCCGTTGTGCGATTTACAAATAAGACTGGGAGAAGGTATGCCACGGGCATCGCTTCATCGAGAATTGCTGCTGTGTGCGCTGCCGTGATGAAACACCGCGTGTGACGCGGCTATGCCATTCGCGGGCTCCGCCGCAAAAAACGCTCTATTTCAAACAAACGCGTGTAAAATCGCGTCTCCGTAAACGCACTCATACAACGCCATATGTTTGAATTCAGTGCGGGCCGCGCCGCCCAAAGCCACACGCGACTCCTCGCGTCTCTGTAAATGAAGCCTAACCGTGCCCTTGCCGTACGCTTGGACGCGAGTTCCTTTTTCACTATTTTTCCTTGTCATTTTCTCCGCATTAGTAATAAACTTAAAAGAAACACGGTTCAAAAGTTACAACAAAATGTGGAAATCTTGTTGCGTTTGACGAGCGTCCAAAACGCGCCGGGCGCGCGCCCAAAACACAGCGCAGGTACTGAGCCGCGTACCTCGGGCCCTTGTTATAATTAGTCCCTTTGGTACTTTGGCACCCATTTACATAGATGAATAGATGTCAATTCTTTTAGTGGTGAAGCCGACAATCCTTCATTTATTTCTTTTGTACAGAACTTGGCCTCTTTTTCACATGTTTCAAATGTTTTCGAAGGGGATTGTTCGCGTTTGGCGCAGGAAAGGTTTTCATGACACATGCCATATTCGTTGCACAATACAGTGCAAAATTCATTATACGAATATTATTTTTTACTTGGGTATCACTTTGCACGATCCTCCAAAGAGAGAAATCCACGATATAGCATTATATTTATTACTTGGTAACATAGTTTTCCACAAAGACGTCATTAGGTACAAATTGTACGAGGTCCTAAATAAAATTTGGTAACATTTAAATTTGAACTTTTTCACGTCAACATTGAGTTTCTAGTTCCAAAACATGAACATGATCCATAGTTCTGAATTCAAGCTTAGCGTATCGTATAAGCAAAATAAACTACGGAAGATTGAAATTCGAATTCTATAAACGCCAGACGAAAAGTTTCTGCTGGCGGGAAGGCATTGTGTTTTGTTTTCGTCGTGTTTAATGAGAGGGGTAGGTAAGGGTTGCGCGGGTTAAATATGATTTTTTGCTGTCAATACACGCCCCCTTAAGGGGGGCTCCCATACAACAGACATGATTTTTTTGCCGTTTTTATAGATAATGGTACAGAACCCTTCATGCGCGAGTCCGACTCGCACTTGGACGGTTTTTTTTTTACCGCTTTGTCGGCGTGATTTATATGTATATCCATACCAAATTACAGCTTTCTAGTACCAACAGTCTCAGAGCTAAGTCGCGGACAGACGGACAGACGGACAGGTGGACATGGCGAAACTATAAGGGTTCCTTGTTGACTACGGAACCCTAAAAAGGATACTCACTAGAATAAACAAAATAGAAGGCGGTGTTACATAAAAAACACTGCTTACAAATAATAGGTACCTACGCGTAATTCGGCCGTTATTTTTTATGTTAAAATTTTAATTTGATTTCGCTTTATATTTTCAGATGGTAAGTACCAGTAAGTCACGTTGGTCTAGTAGTCGCAAGCGTTACTGCGGAGCATGAGGTCCCGGGTGTTATTCTCGGGTCGGTCGAAGTGTTATTAGGTTTTTTCATTTGGGATTTCTCAGTAGCAGGATGCAGTCTGGATTTCTACCCGGTTGATGGCAATAGGCTATAACATGGGACTTGAACATAACAGGCGAAATGTGGATGTACTATAATAGCCTAACTCTTCGGGGAATATACGCATGATGTTATTTTTTTAAGTACCAATAATATTATAATAACTAAAATGTGCAGTATTAATGTTAATCCGATTTCACTTAATGTTTTCAGGCCGTAAGTAATAATTAGTCATTTAATATGGTAAAAAGGATACCCACTAAAATAAAATAAAACCGGCCAAGGGCGTGTCGGACCACGCACCGTGAGAGGGTAGTAGTTGGGTTGAATTTATACCAAGAACAAACTTAACATTGTAGTTGAAAAACGTGTTCTCTTATACGAAATGTATGGGAGAATATGTTTTTGCAACTGCAAGTAAAGTTGATCGATTATTATTCGTTACCTTGTAGAGCCTAGTTAGCTGTGATAGATTTTCTTTTAATTTCGTTATACATATTTACTAACTGCCGTGAATTTTTTAACATATCCAAAACTAAACACTTAGCTGGTACCTACCAGTTAAGTGGTTAGTTCTCATAACTCTTACAAAAATTAGCACTATATTGCTTAATATTTTGCAAACGGATCCCTGAATCCAAAAATGGCTTTACAAACACAATATTTTTGAACGATCTTTTCAACGGTTCCCCATATCATGGGATAGACGAGTATAAAAAAACATCACCAAGTTACGTTACATTTCTAGTAGTCTTTGAGCTATACCGCGGACAGACAGACAGGGCAGAGCAGATTTTGTACGTACTGACAGCTGGTCGTCACTTGTTTTTGAGACGCAGGTCAGCACATTACGCGTCGCGCAGAAATCTGTCCCGGCTCTAGACGCAGAGCAGGACAGACACACATCTGCGTCGCACGTCCTTGCGCCGCAGCGTACGCAGCTGTCAGTACGCTCATTTAAGGGGCCGGTGGAGCATGGGCGCAACTACGGTTCAAGGTCCTTCAAATGTTGCGCTAGTGTGCCTGTCGGAGCGATACACATAGCTACAGTGAACTGTACGACCATGCACACATTTTCATTGACTTGACGTTTGCTTGACGCGATAGCACAGTAGTGCTTTTAAAAATTCATAATAATTTGGATGTGTTCCGTAATACCAAAAATGATGAATGAAACTTAATGTTTTTCCATTTTTTTTTTCTTTAATTTGTAACTTGATTATATAAGCTATATTTCTGCAGAAACGATATAACAATTATTGTTGTTTATAATACAGAAAAAACAATATGAAAACATGTCATTTACCCTGTAAAAATGTGCGAAATTCAATTCGCTTAAACTTCATTTTAGGTAAGTTTTTTGGAAAAAAAAAGCTGTAGGAACCTAGATAAATACTGTCTTAATCCGAATATCAACTTAATATGGTGGAAATATGCTCAAATTGCAAATGATTTTGGTATTACATTTGTATGGACAATTCATCGATCCGGAGGACCCTTAATACAAAATCTAATCTGCCCTACGCTGCGCGGACCTGCGTCACCGTCTGCGGGCGCGACAAGGGCTGCCCATCGCGCCAGTTTGTACGAGCCTTTATCATACGTTTAGCCTATTTTTTACTCCATGATCAAGAGGTTATCGCAAAATGGGAAAAAGATATTAATTCAACCTTTTTTCAGTTTAGCTGAATTCACTCACCATTTGTGAAATATAAAATATATACATTGGGTAACTTATTATACTAAATTAACTAAAAAACAATTACATATATAACAAAATTAAAAAGAAAAAATAAAGGGGAGGGGCTCATTGAGCATCAAAGAATTCGTCCGCATCGCTGTCAATGGGAAAGGTGCCTAAAAGGCTGGCAGTATTGCCACGTTGAATGGCAATGCTGATTCTTTGGGCTAAAAATAGGCCAGCCCTCTGGTCACGTGAAGAGTCGACCAATCGCTTAGCGATGTCCCGAAATACTCGATGAGCACTCGGACCCCACGGCCCTAGTGTTTCAACCCCAAACAGCTCAAACATATAGCTCCCAATAAGGTTATTATATTTGCGCCGTTTGAGGTTTTCTGCTCCTGAAGCAGCTGCCCCAGCACAGCCCGCCGTGCTAGGAAGATGGGATGGCGGCAGGGTGTCGACACAGGTTGCGTCCCACACCAAAGGTCTACCCAACTTCCAGGGCATTATGGTCATTCCGTCTGGCCTCTTCCCATCGTCACGTGCCAAGCCGTTGGGTTCTAACACAGCTGGCACCCCGGCGGTGACAAGAGCCCGACGAATAATGTCATTAATGCTGGCGTGCCGTGCCATCCGACCAGCGCTCTTGCTGCAGGATAGGCCGTGGTGTCCGAGGCAGTTCACCGCATTGACAACGATGTGGAGCACCGCAAGGAGCGCCCAGTATTATAAGCTGAGGAACTTGAGAAAGTTCCAGATGTAACTACAAATCCTGGATCCAATCCAATTTGTTACATGAGTTGCTTTTTAGAAAAGCCTGTGTTATCTTCAAACGTACACTGTGTTCATATTTCTTTGTCGGGTGTATTTAAGTGTTAACGATTTAAATTAAAATTACAGTAGATAATCACGTCATTAGTCACACGTCCGCTCGAGGATTGGCACAAGGTGTATGTCATAGTAGTTGGGACGTTTTTCTGTCGCAGTACGCGAACGATTTTGTGTTGTACATCACTTGCAGTGATGTCTCATCGGCCCAGCAACGATTACAACCCGTATTATGAGTAAACTTCTTTTAGATTTGGGTCTTGAGTTAACCGCTCTGTCTGTATTATTAAGAACGGTGTGGCAAGAGAGACAGTTACTTTAAGAATTAATGAGGTATTGCTGCCGGTGGTACATGATATAAAATATGTGGGGGTTTGGTTTGACCGATCACTTGTGGGCTAAGTATATTAGGTCTTTACCTATGAAATTGCCGTTTTGTATGAAAAAATTTAAACGAATTTTTTTCATGTATTTTTTATTTGTATTAATGTATTAATCCAAGTAATCACCCATGCAATCAATGCATCTTTGACAACGCAGTGGCAGTTTATTGATGCCCTTCTTAAAGAAATCAGCTGGACGGGAGGCAACAAATTCTTCAAAGGCATTTTGTACTTCCTCTCGGGTATTGAATTTTTTTCCCGCCAAGAAGTTATCCAAATTCTGAAAAAAGTAGTAGTCTATAGGCGCAAGGTCTGGTGAGTAGGGCGGATGACGGAGAGCTTCCAATCCCAGTTCTTGCAACTTGGAGACCGTCTGCTGTGCAGTATGAGGTCGCGCGTTGTCGTGCAGGAGCAGCGGAGACGAGCGATTGACCAATGCTGGTTGGAGATGTGCCAGCTTCTCCATCATTGTGTTCAGTTCTTCACAGTACACATCTGCAGTAATGCTCACCCCGTTTGGTAAGAAGCTGTGATGAATCACACCGGCGCTAGACCACCAAACAGTGACCATCACTTTTCTAGGGGTAAGTTTTCGTTTAGAGCATTGTTTAGGTACTGAACCAGGATCCAACCAACTTGCTGAGCGCTTGCGCTTATCAAACAGAATCCATTTTTCATCGCAGGTAACAATACGGTTCAAAATTCCTTCATTTGTGTGTCTGTTGAGCAGTGTAAGGCACGCCTCGACGCGTACTTCGCGCTGGCGATCATTGAGTTCGTGGGGCACCCATTTGTCAAGCTTTTTTACCTTGCCAATTTGACGCAAATGGACCAATATTGTTTTGACGCTAACGTCGAAAGCTGCTGCTAATTCAGCCGTAGATTGTGTATCATCAGCTTCCACAATCGCCTTTAATTCGTCATTGTCGACCAAAGTCTTCGGACGACCACGGTTCATTTTTCAGGTCGAAACTACCAGAACGGAAGCGAGCAAACCAATAACAGGGTGCGTTGGTTTGTAGTGTTAGCTCCGTAAACGTCGTTGATGTTGCGTGCCGCTTGTGCCGCGTTGCTGCCACGACGGTACTCATATTCCATAATTACTCGAATTTTTAACGTATCCATGATGACGAAAAAGATTGAAATGCGATGAAAATGTAACACTTATCATTAAACAAATGACTTCTTTTGAAAAAAGAATTCCATGTTTTTAAAATAAAATTAATTTGAAATTAGAATTCTTAGCCAAACAAAAACTATTTTGATTTGAAATGGCCAGTACTGTAGAACGGCAATTTCATAGGTTCACCTATTATTAATGAGACTCGTGAGAAGGTGTCAAAGTTGTTTAATGTTTTTAAAATCTTTCTGGATCTGGATGTATGTACTCCCCACATCCCAAACAACAGAAGTGGTTATACATCTCAACAATTCGGAGCAGAATCGATTACGCTTGTTTCCTTCATGATAGTAGCTGTGAAACGCACCTAAGTCAATGAGACAGGGTTCAAAACGTTGGCATGACGGTTACTTTAGGACGGTTTTATTAGAACCACAGCGATTCACGTAATGGAAAATTAACTAAACCTGCAACCGTTGAAGTTTCGCAGATACTATCTAGCGTAAATAGCTCAAAATAAAATTGTACGCTGATAATAATATATTAGTATTGCTATGTTAGAAGAACTGCAAGCACATGTTGAACAAAGTCAAAAACAAATAAATACAATTGATTCTAGTTGCCCCTTCCAAAAGGTAGTTTTCGTATGGAGAAGAATGGGCAAGAAACTCCACCGTTACTCTTTTAAAAATGTTTTACAATATTTTGTATACATCAATGATATAATTATAATATGTGAAGACGATGCACTTATAATAAGATTACTGTACCACAATTGGTAAAAAATGAAGCAATGACAAATAAATAAATTAAACACACAATAATGTACAACAGTTTTTTACTTGTGCATAAAGTTTTAATAAATAAATAATTAAATAAATAAATAATGTGCTCACAGAGCACCATGTATCTTTTGTCATGTATTATTTACAAACATTGTAAAAGTAGGTATACGATATTCCTAATTTTTTTACTAGTACATAATAATAATAAGGCGTAGGCCCCGCTCGCCCCTTGGATCTTGCCCCTAATTACTTAAGTGTACCCACTCGCCCCTTCGAATATAGGTTATAAGTACAGCCAGCACTCTAAGTTTTTAAATATTAAAAAAATATTTTTTTCCTAAAACTTCAATCACAATCTAACAAAAAGTACTAGGCTTGCATGAGTTCAAGATAGTATTACAATCATTAGTATTATCCCAATATGATTTGGATGAAAGGGACATAAATAGTTTATAACTAACAAAAAGTACTAGGCTTGCATGAATTCAAGATAATATTACAATCATCAAGTATTCTTTAAACTTCAATCAAACCCAACAAAAAGTACTAGGCTTGCATGAATTCAAGATGGTATTACAATGAAAGGCACACAAATATTTTATAACTAACAAAAAAGTACTAGGCTTGCATAAATTCACGTTTAGTTATGCTTGGAGATAAGTACTAAACTAATTAGCAAATAACGCAAAACGCATCCCTTCCACATTATAATACGAACATAGAAAAATAAAGTATTATATATTCATATATAATATGTTACCCGTTGACAAAGTCATCTTTGTCAACGGGTAACATATTTTAACAAATCTTTTGTTTATTGGACCCATGAAAAAGGTTCCTTCTGTTATAATAGGTAAGCCAGGTAGCAAAAACTATCACAAGTGTCACGAGTTGGTGAGATTACAGATAGAGTTATTACAGTAATTAAATATAGCGTTATTCATAACGTGTGCATTTTTCTGTCTGACTGTACCTTTTTTGGTTAAATTTCAAAGGAAATGCCGCAAGGGGCGAGTCGGTACATCAAAATCATTATTTAAATGTCAATTTTCCACTCGCCCCTTCGTACGGGGCGAATCGGTACACAAAAATAATAAAAAACGGGGTGAGTGTGACATTTTAATCTAAGGGGCAAGATCCAAGGGGCGAGCGGGGCCTACACCAATAATAAGTCAGTGCATGAGTTTAAATAATCACAAAAATCTATGACATAAAAATAATAAATTAAAAATGAATTACCAACCAGTTTGATTTTGTCTAGCTAGACTATACCTAAATAATTTAGATATACTCTGCTGTTCTCATGACCAGCATGCAAGCAAGCTGCAAGCAAGCAAGCAAGCTGCAAGCTGTTTCCAAGCATTCTCATCTTGGATATAATCCTTGTTATAAGCTTGTTTACAAAGTGTACTTTTAATATGAGTTTTAAACCTTTTATTGTAATAATATATCACAAGGTATTTTCAAAATGACACCGGACCCGGAGCACAAAGGTGCCATTGTTAGCCAGAATTTAGGAGTCTCCTGATTTGCTACCTATCCCAAAGCTTGAAATGTTCTCATTGGACACTGTGGTTCACAGGATTGATCTATCTCAAGTCATATCAAATCTATTTGTAAACTAATTTCTAAGAATATCAACATTGTACTGCAATGGATACCGGCTTATGTTGGCTTGGAAGATATCGTACTAATGGATCGATAGGCAAAAGATCCTTGTGACGATGGGTTGGTTGGTACACACTTTCCCATGCACAGTGATTAGTTGTGTGTAGTAAAAGAAGAATGCACTAAAATGTGGCACGAACACTTCGATCTCAGGTCACTGAGCAAGGGAATCTGGTATCAGACAATCCAGTTGTTCATGGTTCGACCAAGCAAACATGAGAGGCCCGAAAATTGTAATGGCTCATCGGCTTCGATCAGGACACATTCCAATGAACAGTTTCGCATTCCTCTTGCTTTACCGAATTGTCCGCAGTGTAATATAGTGAAAGACACTTACCATAATATATTGATGGCGTGCGTCCGGAACGAAGACGAAAGAATCACATTGTTATCAAAGTCACTGGATGTTGGAAGGTGTAACAGCATGCTTGCATCCCCATCGTCAAAGGATGCAAGATACGTGTATAAATTGGCAAAAATAGAATTTAGAGTATTTAAGGAATAATTGTTTGTACCGATGACGGTGGCATAATAAGTTTTTAATTAAACCCCTATAAATTAAATTGAATACAAAAAGAATTTTAAAAAATATGCGTAAGAATAGGAAATAATATTGAAGGTGATCATAAAATGGCATGTTAAGCAGTTGGTCTCGCCTGTCATTCATAAATCTTTGCCAGTCGTTACGGGTAGTCAGAAGTCCAAAAGTTTGACAAACAGGCAAGTACTTTCATATCACCCAGTAACTGGGTTGTGGAGGTCAGGTAGGCAATCGCAGTATTCAGCTGCATCTGGTTAGACTGGAAGCCAACCCCAACTAAGTTGGGAAAAGGCTAGGCAGATTGATTGAAATACGAAGTTTCTAATTAAGTGCGAGATAAAACGGGCAGTGATATTGAAAGATGATCCTATAATGACAGATGCAGTATGCATGGTATAACTATGACGAGTTCTTTTTTTTTTTTTCTTAGCCTCTTGTGTGTCACGCTGCTGGGCAAAGGCCTCCCCTTTTCCTTCCAAAGCTCTCTATTTTGTGAGATTTCTGGCCATGTTGGCCCCGCAAACATGATTAGATCGTCACACCACCTTCGCCGCGGTTTACCTCGACGGCGATGTGACGAGTTCTTATAATATTGAAACTAAATTGTTTTTAAATGTTAATCCGATTTCTCTAAATATTTTCAGGAAGTAAGTGAAAACGAGTAATTTAATAAATTAAAATGGATACCCACTAAAATAAAAAAAGTAGTCGGTGTTAAATATTAAAACACTGCTTACAAATCTAAGTAGGTACCTACAGTTATTTTGGCAGTTATTTATGGTGTTCAAATTTTAATTTAATTTCGCTTTATACTTTCAGGCAGTAAGTATCAATAAGTCTCGCTAGTCTAGTGGTCACAAGTGGTACTGCTGAGCATGAGGTCCCGGGTTCAATTCCCGGGTCAGGCAAAGTGTTGTTGGGTTTTTTGTCTGGAACAGTCTGGAATTCAGCCAGGTTGATGGCAATAGGCTCGCCCCTATTCCATGAGACTTGAGCATAACTGACGAAACGTAGGTGAACTATAGTCTAAACCTTTGGGGAATACACGCGTGATGTTATGTTATTTCGAGTACCAATAAGTAACTAAATAAGTGTGGGAATAGGCAATAATATTGAAGTATGATCATAAAATGGCACGATAAGTAGTTGGTCCCAGTTGTCATTCATAGATCTTTGTCAGTCGTTACGGATAGTCAGAAGTCCAAAAGTCTGACAATCAGTCTTACCAAGAGGTATCGTGTTACACAGTCACTGGGTTGTGGTGGTCAGATAGGCAGTCGCTCAATGTAAAATACTGGTATTCAGCTGCATCCGGTTAGACTGGAAGCAGACAACAACATAGTTGGGAAAAGACTAGGCAGATTGATTTAAATGACAAAAGGTACTAACTAAGTGCGAGATAGAATTGGCAGTAATATTGAAAGATGATCATATAATGGCAGATACAGTATTCCTTGTGTCATATGATGAGGGTTTGATAATACATTGACATTAATACTAAAATGCACTTACGTTTTTTAACTAATAATCCGATTTCTCTTAATATTTTCAGACCGTAAGTAAAAATGAGTAATTAATAAGTTAAAAAAGATACCCGCTAAAATTAATTA
The DNA here is from genome assembly GCA_947363905.1 of Lithophane semibrunnea. NCBI lineage: Eukaryota > Metazoa > Arthropoda > Insecta > Lepidoptera > Noctuidae > Lithophane > Lithophane semibrunnea. Next base: position 10,254,849 of record OX376213.1, on the reverse strand, counting down.
AAAAATAAGTCGCTGTTAGATAATAAAACAGTGTTTAAAAACCTTATTTCGGCCCCTATTTTTGTCGTTAAAATTTTAATCTGATTTTGCTTTATATTTTCAGAAAGTAAGTAGTGAAAGTCTCGTTGGTTTATGAGGTCCCGGGTTCAATTCTCGGGTCGGGCAAAGTGTTATTGAGTTTTACCATCTGAAATAGCAATCTGGAGTCTGGATTTATGCCCAGTTATTGGCAATAAGCTCAGCCCCTATTACATGGGACTTGAACATAACTAGCGCAATGTGGGTGTAATATAGCCCAACCCTTTGGGGCCTACCCACATGATGTAATGTTATGTTAAATACCAATAGGTGTGAAAATAAGGAAAAATATTGAAGTATGATCATAAAATGGCACATTAAGTAGTTGGTTCCTGCTGTCATTTATAGATTTTTGCCATTCGTTACGGATAGTCAGAAGACCAAAAGTTTGACAACCAGTCTTACCAAGGGTTATCGTATTACCCAGGGTAAACTGGGTTGTGAAGGTCCGATACGATATTGCTCCATGTAAAATACTGGTATTCAGCTGCATCAAGTAAGACTGAAAGCCGACTTCAGCATTGGTTGGGAAAAGGCTAAGCAGATCGATTGAAATAACAAAAGTTACTAATTATTTAAGTTCGAAGTAAAATGGGCAATAATATTGAAAGGTGATCTTATAATGGCAGATACAGTTTGTCATATGTAATAAAATTACGGTTTCGTATTATATTGACAATAATAACATGCCTATTCATTTTTAAATGTTAATCCGATTTCTTTTAATATTTTCAGGATGTAAGTAAAAATTAGTAATCTATAAGTAAAAAAGGATACCCACTAAAATCTATACTAATCTATATTCTATCTATACTTACTATTAGTAATAGTAATATTTTATTTTAATTTTAATATCTATACTAATCTATCAATCTATCTTACTTAATATTAAAAAGCTGAAGAGTTTGTTGGGTTTGTTTGAACGCGCTAATCTCAGGAACTACTGGTTGGAATTGAAAAAAAATTGTTGCATAGGTAGTCCATTTATCGAGGAAGGTCCATATATAACATCACGCTAAATGAAAAAGGTTGATAAAACGGGAAAAAATATTCCTTTTGGAGAGCTTCCGTTGCGTGCGCTGCGTATACAGTTTAAGTTACGCAAATATCATGTATGATGGAATTGTTCCTCTTTAAAAGTTCTAAAAGAAAGTCCGCGACAGCATATTATTATCTATCTTTTAAGATTGACTCACTACTCACTATGACGATTGACACACACACACACAACAGGATACGTTTTATCCCTATATATCCCCAGGGGATCGAGACCTACGCGGGTGGAACCGCGGGGCACAGTTAGTAAATAATAAAACATTATCTAAGTAGGTACACTTATTTCAGCCGTTATTTGTGATGGTAAAATGTTAATCTGATTTTCGCTTTATTTTTCAGGCAGTAAGTAACAATAAGTCTCGTTGGTCTAGTGGTTGTAAGCGCTACTACTGAGTATGAGGTCCCGGGTTGAAATCTCGGGGCAAAGTGTTATTGGGTTTTTCCATATAGAAGTTCTCAGTCTGGAGGCTGTATTTCTGCCAGGTTGATAGCAATGGGCTTTCTACATGAGACTTGAATATAACTGGCGAAAAGTGGGTGTACTATAGCATAACCCTTCGGGGAATACACGCATGATGTTATGTTATGTTATATTAAGTATCAAAAAGTAACTAAATAGTTGTGAGAATGGGCAATAATATTGAAGGATGATCATAAAAGAAGTTCGTCCTGGCTGCCATTCATAGATTTGCCCGGGGTTACGTGTAGTCAGAAGTTCAAAAGTTTGACAAATAGCCTTACTAAGGGGTTTCGTATTACCCAGTTACTGGATTGTGGAGGTCAGATAGGCAGTCGCGGTATTCAGCTGCATCCGGTAAGACTGGAAGCAGACAACAACATAGTTAGGAAAAGGCTAGGCAGATTGATTTAAATGACAAAAGTTACTAATTAAGTGCGAGGTAAAATGGGCAGAAATATTGAAAGATGATCTTATAATGGCAGATAAAGTATGTCATATGTAATAAAATTACGGTTTCGTACTATATTGACAATAATAAAATGCCTATTCGATTTTAAATGTTAATCCGATTTCTCTTAATATTTTCAGGCCGTAAGTAAAAATTAGTAATTAAATATTTCTTCTGAATCTGATTCTGAAAGAATGCCCACTAAAATAAATAAAAAACATGTCGGTGTTAGATAGTAAAACACCGGTTACAAATCTAAGTAGGTACACTTATTTCGTCCGTTAGTTTTGGTGTTAAAATTTTAATCTGATTTCGCTTATTTCCTGGGAGTAAGTACCTGCCAATAAAACTCGTTGGTCTAGTGGTCGCAAGCGCTACTGCTGAGCATAAGGTCCCGGGTTAAATTCACGGGTCTCGCAAAGTGTTATTGCACTTTTCCATCTGGAATTTCTCATTCGCAGTCTGGATTTCTGGCCAGTTGATGGCAAAAGGCATCTCTCTCTCATCTCAGGCCTCTTACATGACAATTGAGCATAGCCTAACCCTTCGGGGAATACCAAGAAGTAATTACTGACAAATGCGTTGCGTTAGAAGGAATTACTGACAAATGCGTGCACTGACTGGACAGGTCCACTCAAATCTGTAAGGTTCTTTCCTCAAAAGACCATTTTAGATACAAATCTACATGGGCCTCAAATGATCTTACCAAGATTATTTCCAGATTTTATAGACACATTGACGTGAATGATTTTTTTACATACAATGACATGAATATTTACTTTGGAAAGTATTATTTCTTTATTTATTATTATTGGAAAGTATTATAATTATCATTTTAATTATTGTGAATGTGAAGACTGTGTGGATCAATATTTTCTTTATTTTTTATTTTTATCTCATTTAGTTTTAATATAGTCTGGCAGTTTGAGTAATTTATGCGGCCTACCGGCCAAATGTCCTTTCTTTGGAATTGTTCGTCAAATCGTTGACTGACTGGACAGGTCCGCTCAATCTGTGTGATTCTTTCCTCAAAAGATCATTTCAGACACCAATTCACGTGATGTGACCAAGATTATATCGGAACTTTAAAAAAGACTGACCTCTGAAGTTATTTCGGCCTTTCCTCTCAGAGTAGTCAGATAGGAAGCACCGACCTCATCCAGTTTTTAATTTAAAAAAATCAAGTAATAAAAACTAAAACCCAACTACGACTTAAAAGGTATAAACAAGACACCACAGACAGACAAATTAAAAATCCGGAGTCACACGTGTTAGGGCACGTGTGACTCCGGATTTTTATTACTTGATTTTTTTTTAAATTCTTTTGGGGTTATAATATATATATTTTTGAAATGTGCTCATTAAGCCCTTTCATTTGATACCCAACATGATACGATTAAACCATTTTTTTTTTTAATTCCTCACTTTATGTCCTCTAGAGGGCGCCATTTTTAATTTAATGTGACTTCACATAGCCTATAACCAGCGGGCAATCACGACGCTTCTAACGATACCTCATTTGTCAAATTGTGATAAGTGGTTTGGAAGATAGGAGGGAACAGATGAACATACATACATACATACATACATACATACCGGTCAAAATCATAACCCTCCTTTTTTCTTCGCCGTAGTCGGGTAAAAATATGATTGACGTGTAAAAGTGTTTGTCTAAACCTACCAGAAATGAAATCCTTTATCATTTAACTAAATAATTATGTGTGAGAATAGAATCATGTTGGGGATAATTATGTGTGAGAATACAATCATGTTGGGGATAATAATAAAATTCATAGATCTTTGCCAGTCGTTACGGGTACTCAGAAGCCCTAAAGTATGACGATCAGTCTTAGACTGATCGAGTTTTGGACTTCTTACCAAGGGGTATCGTGTTACCCGGTAACTGTGTTGTGGAGGTCAGATAGAGACTTGCTCCATTAAAAATACTGGTATTCAGCTACATGCAGTTAGACTGGAAGCCGACCCCAACATAGCTGGGAAAAGGCAGTTTGATAGAAATAACAAAGTTACTAATTAAGTGTGGCATAAAATGGCCACTAATATTGACAGATGATCATAAAATAGAAGATAGGTACATTTAGTCATAATATGTATGACATTATAACATTGACAATAATAAAAAACATTTTCGTTTTTAAAATATTAATCCGATTTCTCATAATATTTTCAGGTAGTAAGTAAAAATGAGTAATTCAATATTTTTTTTTTTTTTTTTTATAATAAAAATGTTTATAATTAAAAAGGATACCCTCTAAAATAAAAAAGAAATGTTGAATACCTACAATTATTTCGGCCGTTATTTATGGTGTTCAAATTTTAATCTAATTTCGCTTTATACTTTCAGTCAGTAAGTACCAATTAGTCTCGCTAGTCTAGTGGTCACAAGCGCTACTGCTGATTATGAGGTCCAGGGTTCAATTCTCGGGTCGGGCAAAATGTTATTGAATTTTACCATATGGAATTTCTCAGAAGCAGTCTGGAGTCTAGATTTCTGGCAGGTTGATGGCAATAGCTTCACCCCCTATTACATGAGACTTGAAGTTATCTGACTAAATGTGGATGTACTATAGCCTAAACCTTCGGGGAATACACACATGATATTATGTTAAGTATTAAAAAAAGTAACTAAATAGGTGTGAGAATAAGCAATAATATTGAAGGATGATCATAAAATGGTACGTTAAGCAATTGGTCTCGCCTGTCATTCATAGATCTTTGCCAGGCGTTACGGGGAGTCAGAAGTCGAAACGTTTGACAAATACCACATACTTTATTTGTATGCCAGTCCATGGCGAAACATGTAAGATCATAACCTATATACCTCAAAAAGGCCTTAAATGTACCATGTTTTAAAGCAAATAATATTCTATTCTATACCAAGGCATTTCGTATTACCCAGTAACTGGGTTGTGGAGGTCAGACAGGCAGCCGCTCCATGTAACATATTGTATGGTATTCAGCTGCATCTGGTTCGACTGGAAGCCAACCCCATTTTATGTAGTTGAGAAAAGGCTAGGCAGATTGATTGAAATACAAAGTTACTTACTAATTGCGAGATAAAAATAAGGTAGAAATATTGAAAGATGATCATAAAATGACTGACACAATGTTTCTTAAGATACCGTTTCTTATTACTTTGGCAATAATAAAATGCACTTTCGTTTTTTAAACGATTTATTAATCCGATCTTTCTTAATATTTTCAGGCCGTAAGTAAAAATGAATAATTTATTCAGTTAAAATGGATACCAACTAAAATAAATAAAAAAGAAGTCGGTGTTAGATAATAAAACACTGCTTATAAATCTAAGTAGGTACAGTTATTTCGGCCTTTATTTTTGGTGTTATAATTCTGGAAGTAAGTACGAATAAGTATCGCTGGTCTAGTGGTCGCAAGCACTCCTGCTGAGCATGAGGTGCCAAATTCAAGTCCCGGGTCGGGCAAAGTGTTATTGGGTTTTCTATCGAGAATTTCTCAGTAGCAGTCCAGGGTCTGGATTTCTACCCGGTTGATGGCAATAGGCAGACCCCCTCTTACATGCGACTTCATCATATCTGGTAAAATGTGGGTGTGCCTAACTCTTCGGCGAATACACGCATGTTGTAAAGTTATGTTAAAAACCAATAAGTAACTAGAAATTGATAGAATACACAATTATATTGAAGGATGATCATAAAATGTCACGTTAGGCATTTGGTCCCGGCTGTCATTTATAGATATCAGCCAGTCGTTAAGGTTACTCAGAAATACAAAAGTCTGATAACTATAGTCTTATCAAGGGGTATCGAGTTACCCAGTAACTGGGTTGTGAAGGTCAGCATATTCAGCTGCATCCGATTAGATTGGAAGCCCACCCCAACAAAGTTGGGAAAAGGCTAGGCAGATTGATTGAATCAAATCAAATCAAATCATTTATTAAGTGTGTTTTTTGGTGAGGTTACATGGTCTTATAAAATACAAACATTGTGCTCAAAAAACTACCCATTGGGCTTACACTTTTTTAAGAAAATTCGTTCATTATTACTGAAGTATATTATATTATTATGCAAGGTACATGAAGCTATATAAAGTAATGTCAGATAAGTAAATAATCAAATTGTCAATTAAATATTTTTGTCATAAAGAATTCAGTAATTGAATAATAGCATTTTTGGATTAATAAATTATATAATTTTCGTTTAAACTGCAATAAATTATAATCTTTAATAGAATTAGGCAATTTGTTATAGATTTTAGGTGCCATGCACAGTATGCTATTGTGCATAAGGGCGGTTTTTGAAGGCCTTAAGTACAATTCATGACGATAAACTTGTCTTGTTGATTTAGGATGATGTTCTGTTTTTTTGCGAAATAGTTCAATATTTTTCTTTACAAAAATTGCGGTTTCATATATATAGAGACATGGTAATGTTAATATTTTGAGCTTAATAAAATATGGCTTACAACTATCTATCGATTTCAAACTGCATATGGACCTTAAACAACGTTTTTGTGCCTTGAAAACAGAGGTTTTTTCACAGGAGTTGCCCCAAAAAATTATACCATAGCGAAGTATGGAATCAACATAACCAAAATAGGCGGCAACGACTGCTGATCTATTGGCTACTTTGCTAAGTTTATATAAAACAAATGAATATTTACTAAGTCGTGCTATTAGTAGAGCTGCATGTTCTTTCCAATTCAATTTGTAGTCAATTGTTAGGCCTAGAAATTTAGTGCTTGAAACTGCTTCAATTTTTTCCTTATTAAAAATTATATCAGACGCAGTAGAAGCAGTTCTTTGTCGGAAATTTATAATTTTAGTTTTACTTAAATTTAAGATAAGATTATTTTGGTCAAGCCATTCAGTCGATTGTTTCAATGCATTTTTTATTTCTGTCTCGCGGTTATTCTCATCAAGTTGTCTTACTACTAAAGTACTGTCATCAGCAAAAAGAATCATTGGATGATTCACGTGCCTAGGAAAGTTATTTATATACACAAGGAAAAGCGGAGGGCCTAACACGCTGCCTTGTGGCACGCCATAAGAATTTGTATATACTTCAGATATATATTTAATTTCTTTCTTGGTCTTTTTACAAATTCGTCTGATTTCTGTGAATTGTTTCCTATTACTAAGGTAGGAATTTATTAACGAGAGTACATTTCCTCTTATTCCATACATATTGAGCTACAATTTTACTAATTAAGTGCAAGATAAAATGGGCAGTAATGTTGAAAGATGAACATAATGGCAGATACTGTATGTCATGTGTCATAAGGTAACTGTTTCTAATTACATTGACAATTAGAAAATGTATTTTAATTTTTTAAATGTTCGATTTCTCTTAATATTTTCAGGCCGTAAGTAAAAATGAGTATTTAAATAAAGTAAGGATACCCACAGAAATAAACAAATAGAAGACATGTAACATACTAAAACACTGATTACAAATCAAAGTAGGTACCATTTATTTCGGCCGTTATATTTGGTGTAATGTTAATCTGATTTCGCATCATGTTTCAGAAAGTAAGTACTGGTCTCGTGGTCACAATCGCTACTGCTGAGCATGAGATCTTGGGTTCAATTCCCGGATCAGGCAATCTAATCAGTCAATTCGGAACGGTCAATTCGGATTTTCCGTCTGGAATTGCTCAGTAGCAGTCTAGAGTCTGGATTTCAGCCCGATTGATGGCAATAGGCTTGTCCGCTTTTACATGGGACTGGAGCAAAATTGGTGAAATGTGGGTGAATACACGCATGATGTTTAATTTTGTCAGTACCAAAAAGTAACTAAATAGGTGTGAGAATAGGTAATAATATTGAAGGATGATCATAAAATGGTACGTTAAGCAGTTGGTACTGGCTGTCATTCATAGATCTTTGCCAGTCGAGTCGTAACGGGTAGTCAGAAGTCCAGAAGTCTCAACCAGTCTTAGCAAGGGGTATCGTGTTACCCAGTTTCTGCGTTGTGGAAGTCAGTTAAGCAGTCGCTCTATGTAAATAAATGTAATACTGGTATTTAGCTGTATCCAGTTAGACTGGAAGCCGACCCCAACATAATATTTGTAAAAGAGCTAGATTGATTATAATAACAAAGTTACTAATTAAGTGCAAGGTAAAATGGGCAGTAATATTCGAAGGTTATCATAAAATATCAAATACAGTATGTCATGTGTCGTACACATAATCAGTCTATAATGTCCCCACTACTGGGACACATGGGGCCTCCTCTCTGTGAGAGGGAGTGGGCCGTAATCTATCACGTGGGCCCACTGCGGGTTGGTAGATGTCACATGTTTTGGAATTTTTGGTTCTAGGACATGCCGTTACCACTGGGCCACCACTGCTCTCATGTGTCGTATGATGACGGTTTATTTTTACTTAGAAAATAATATAATGTTTTCGTTGTTTAAATGATAATCCGATTTTCACGATATTTTCAGGAAGTAAGTAACAATAAGTAATTTAATAAGTAAGAAAATATAATCACTAAAAAAATAAAATAAGAGGTCGGTGTTAGATAGTAAAACACTACTTACGAGTGTAGGTACCTACACTTGCTTACCTACTCAGTACATGTACTTCGGCCGTTATTTTAGCTGTTAAAATTTTAATCCGATTTCGCTTTATATTATCTGGAAGTAAGAACTAATAAGTCTCGTTGGTCTAGTGGTCTCAAGCGTTACCGCTGAGCATTATGTCCCGGGTTTATTTATTACCGTCTGGATTTCTGCCCGGTTGATAGCAATAGGCTCGCCCCTTCTTATATGGGACTTGAGCATAACTGTCGAAATGTAGGTGTTCTATAGGTAAACCCTTCGCGAAATACACGCATGATGTTATTTTAGATAAAAATTAAATAGCCAGTAATAGATGGTCATAAAACAGCAGATACAGTATGTCATAACATAACGGTTTAATAATATATTGACAACAATAAAATCCGATTTCTCTTAATATTTTCAGGCAGTAAGTAAAAAGAGTTATTTAATAAGTTAAAAAAGTTACCCACTAAAATAAGTAAACAGAAATTGGTGTTAAGGTGCTCCCTCACCGGGAGCATTCGCTGGTAATGTAACATTTCAGATTCGTTTTTGAGCATTATTTGTAACGTATCTTAATGCTCAAAAACGAATCTGAAATGTTACATTACAAGCGTATGCTCCCGGTGAGTGAGCACCTTTACATAATTAAAACACTGCTAACAAAAATTAGGTACATACACTTATTTCGGCCGCTTGTTGGCTGTTTTGTTGTTTTTTTTACTAATTTCGCTTTATATTTCCCGGAAATAAGTAGCAATAAGTCTCATTGGTCTATTTGTTGCAAGCGCTTCGTCTGAGCATGAGGTCCCGGGTTCAATTCTCTGGTCGGGCAAAGTGTTATTCGGTTTTTCATCTGGAATTTCTCAGTAACAGTCTGAAGTCGGTATTTGTGCCCGATTGATGGCAATAGGCTCGTCACCTCATATATGGGACTTGAGCATAACTGGCGAAATGTAGGTGTTCTTTAGCAGAACCTTCCGGGAAATACACGCATGTTATAATTTTATGGTAAATACCAATAAGTAAGTAAATAGGTTTGACAATAGACAATAATATTGAAGGATGCTCATAAAATCTGCATAACATCTGCACTTTTGTTTACCCATGTTTGCAAATAAATGATTTAGAATTTGAATTTAGAATTTGAATTTGAAAAGGTCTTTGCCAGTCGTTACAGGTAGTCAGAAATTTGAAAAGTCTGACAACCAGTCTTACCAAGGGGTTTCGTGTTGTCGAGTAACTGGGTTGTGGAGGAGATATAGGCAGTCGCTATATGTAAAATACTCAGCTGCATCCGGTATCCTGTTCGACTGGAAGTCGACCCCAGCATTTTTGAGATAAGGCTAGGCAGATTGATTGTAAAAACAAAAGTTACTAATCTGCGAGATAAAATGGGCAATAATATTGAAGGATGATCATAAAATGGCAGATATACTATGCCATGTGTATGACATACTCGTATGACAATACCTAATATAAAAAACTTTTATACAAAAAATTAAACCGACGAAAAAAGATAACTGAAAAGCGAAAACTAAAAAAATAAACCTTCTTAAGTATGCTCCTAAACTAATGTAAGTAACAAAGGACCATGTTCAGAGTCCTATACATGCATACCCTTACTAAAACGATCACTTTCCAAAGCTGCAAATGGAGCATTTAAAAGCACTTTTTGACCTTTATTTTGAAAGAATTCCTCCTGTCTCAGATAAGGCAACAGTTTTTTGTATATTCAGTAACAAAAAAATCTTTTTCCTAGCACTTTTGATCCGTTACACTTAAAAAAACTATTGATTACGAATCATTTTGTGTTAGGCGTTTTTATACATTTTCACGAGTTTTTCTGGTTCACTATCGAATTCCAATTAGCGCCAGAAACATAATTATATATACTCACCTCGTGACCTAGTAGGATTTGCTAGATTTTGCAACATAAATAACTAGGAACCAGCCTATGCACCCAGACTGTGCTGTGGTGAGAAATAAGTATATTTTTAAAACCTGAGAATTAGGCAGCTTTTCCATCAGAGATGATGAGTTTCGTAGCTTAGCTTCTCCACTTAGTTAAGTGGTGTAAGCTACGAAACTATAATGTACTTTGTTTCATTTTAACCCTTTTCGAGCATAATTAAACCAAATCGCGCTTTGAATATCAATCGATCCTATTGGACACTATCCATCTCACCTCTTTAGAATAGTTATAAAAATCAGGCGTGGACCTACCGGATGTTTATAACTTATGGGAGAATTCCACATATTAGTAAGGTACCTAGTAAGGTGGTGAGACTCAGAACAGTGTAAACCGGAGAAACGGGAAATAAAACAAATCTCTCAAAAACCACGTACCCCTTTTTTATTGAAACAAACAATTTATTTCAAAACCTAAATAAATATAAGCCATGGCAGTGAAGAGACGGAAGATAATTCACTGACTGCAAGTCTCTAAATACGTTGCACGCGCAAAACACATTTGATGCACCGAAACATTGATGCATGATTCCAATCAACTCAGCACCGCAATATCGTATCCAATTACATTTCACCGATAAACTGACACGTATCGTTATTACAGTAGGAAAACCAAATCGACAATGAGATATCGCTTTCAAGAATATGTATATCGAGCTAAAATGTGCAGAAGAGTTACGTTAAGTGTATAAATAAACAATAAATAAGCAAATAAACAATGACACGCACAAAGCACAACTTTGGACTGGTTTGAACGTAACAGTAGGTTTCTATGGTGACGAGTGACAAGTGATTGAATGATTGACAACTACAATCAGTGTTTCCAGATGGTTCATAATTTTTTACCCAAAAACTTTTCAAGTATCTGCTTCGGAAAAAATACTACATATATACAGTATGTTAACTAACAAAGGGCGTTCCCGTTAACCTGCAATAGTATAGCGTCTATACATGCAAAAAAAAATATTACCATTAAAAAAGAATATGTTTTTTTTTGTTTTTGTATAGTAAAATATTCACAAAAAATATTAAATTGTTACGGAAAATAAACTCTGTACACGCCCACTTGTCACACTTGTTTTTCTACGTTGAAATACAAATGTGCGTGGTACAGAGTGTTTCTTGTACGTTTAAATTTAATCGTTTAGTGAACATTTCACGACACAAATGAAAAAAAAAATGTTTTTTTTTTGTGTTGTAATATTTTTTTTAGCATGTATACACGCTATACTATTGCAGGTTAACGGGAACGCCCTTTGTTAGTTAACATACTGTATATTACCTACAAAAGAACTTATTAATCAAAATATATGGTAACATCATCCAGTCATACACATCCTATAATAATGTCTATTGACTATATCATACATGTTGTTGTTTAAAGTGGTGCACTTCTGGAACTGACGAATTCACAATACCTAAAACTGTATTTGATTTTTGTTTGTGTATGTTTTAGTGAGTTAGTCATTGAAGTGCTATAAATAAGTAAATAAATAAGTAATAAGGTGGCCTCCATGGTTATAACCTGTACCTCAAAAATAAGGTATACTCCTACCACTAATCTGATCACATTGACCGAATGAACGAAATGAACTGTAATCTTTCACATATCGTCGCCATTAATCGAAAATGTAACCGGAAATACAAATAATATTTATTTTTATTCAATTTTAAACATTGGCCTTTTGAGGCGGCGACAAACAAACAAATTAATTACACAATTATAACGTGTATTTGGCGCCGCCTAGTTTAGGAGCTCAGTTAAACTAGAAGGTTTATTTTTTATTTTTCGCTTTTCAGTTATATTTTTTCGTCGGTATAATTTTTTGTAAAAACGTTTTTTATTTTTTAGTTTTAATTTATTGTTGCCTCTAAAATCTACTACCTACATAATTTCTAAAGCTCAAACACGATGTAGCTGCTAGAAACTGCTAAAGAGCTCTCGCGACTGTCTTCCATCTCCATCATCAGATCAACTCCAGGTTAAAGACCTGGAGTGGATGATGAGTAGTTGTGTCATCAGAACTATGTATGTGTGCGAAATTTCAACAGAATCGGTTCACAGTTGAAAATTCAGTAGGTGAAAATCAATCAACCCCAGTTTTTCTATCCTTAGGGGTGGATTTTAGTTTTCTTCGAGGTATACCCTCCCCAATAAAAAAAGAATCGTTCAAATCGGACCACTCGGTAAAAAGTTTTGCGTAGTCATACATAAAAAAAAAAATATACGTGTCGACTTGAGAACCTCCTCCTTTGTTTTTCGTCGGTTAACTCCTTTTTTTTCGTCGGTTAAAAATACATTTTTGTTTTTTTTAATGTTTATCCGATTTCTCTTAATATTTTCAGAAAGTAAGTAAAAATGGGTAATCTAATAAGATATAAAGCATGCCCACTAATATAAATAAAGATTTAGACGGTGTCAGATACTAAAACACTGCTTGCAAAATATAAGTAGGTATCCTATGTACACTTATTTCCGCCATTATTTTAGTGTTAAATTGTAATCTGATTTTACTTTATATTTTCAGGAAGTAAGTACCAATAAGTCTCATCGGTCTAGTGGTCGCAAGAGCTACTACTGAGCATGAGATCCCGGGTTAAATTCACGGGTCGGGCAAAATGTTATACGGTTTTTCCATCTGGAATTTCTCAGTAACAGTCTGGAGTCTGGATTCCTGCCTGGTTGATGGCATAGGCTCGCTCCCATAACATGGGCATGACAACCAATCTTACCTAGGCGTATCATGTTACCCAGTAACTGGGTTGTGGTGGTCAGATAGGTAGTCGCTCCATGTAAATTACTGTTATCTAGCTGCATCCGTTTAGACTGGAATCCGACTCCAACATAATTGGGAAACGGCTAGGCAGATTAATTGAAATAGCAAAAGTTATTAAGTGCCAGATAAAATGGGAAGTAATATTGAAAGATGATTATAAAATGGCAGATTCAGTAAGTCATGTGTCATAAGATGACGTTTTCTTTAAATTGACATTTATAACATTTATATTTTTATCACATCTATTCAAGAAGAGCTAGTTTATCCTTCGTAAACAGGGACTAAAATAGCTCTTTAATCCTAGGACTTAAAGTAATTTGAATTTAGAATATGGATATTACTAGTTAAATTTTCAATCACCAAAGACATCAATCACGAAAATTGTATGAACGTGTAAAAGGCTGTCGTACTTTGTGAGCTACGTTCTTTGAATCCGCCTTATACATATTTGTTTGGTTCCTAGGCAAACAATCTACTAAGTATTTCCATTTTTAAATGTTAATCCGATTTCTCTTAATATTTTCAGGCAGTAAGTAAAAATTTGTAATTTAATAAGTTAAAAAACGATACCCACTAAAATGGGAGTCAGTGTTAGATATTCAAACACAAAAAATAGGGTTATCGCTTTAATACTGAAATAAACGAGTCTTGTGTTTTATTCACGTATTAAAAAATAACAACGTACCTATTTAAAGTTACAAAACAAGCTGTGTAGTGTAGCTTGTCTGTTCACTTGACGATACAGTCAACAATAGTGTACATCACTTCATAGAAACTTTTTGTTTACAAGATTTGTTTGTGTTATTCAAAACCCTGCCGCACGGCAAAACAAATGTTCAAGGACACCAAATGCTGCGTGGCGCGCCAGATTCCTGAGTGGATAGTTCGCATGTGGCATTGTAGATGCTGCCACATCACTCCCCTCCGGAGCCCGGAGGTCGATAGTGGGCTGAGTGCCAGTTTAGGTTCCAGTGAGTCGTAACTGGATGCCAAAAAGTTCGCGGTGGGCCGGAATCATCTGTGGTGATGCCACAGTGAGTCGGGGAGGCGCTGCGGCGTATTTGGAATCTATACCTTGACACAACGGTCATGACGTCAGAGACCGTGTTGTCGTCGGGTATGTTTTCAAATCCAGAAATCGAGAATTAATTCATTAAAGCGTACCTTTACCGAACATTTGAGACGTCACTGGTTGAGTTGACATTGGGTATACTTTCGGATTTAGGATTTTGCGCGTAGGTATTTTAAAATATACCCGACCGCAACGAAGCAATTGTTCGGTATTCTAAGTCTAGGTGATGTTATTTTGGTTTATTTATTCATTGCATTTTGAATGAATTCATTTTAATTGTATTGAACTGTTAATTGTTATCTGATAATTGTGTTTAGTGATCTTATTTTTTGTTATAGCATCGATCGTACTCACGCATTTAAATTTTGCATGTCGAATCTTGGGCAGAATGTATGGCTCAACTTTATTTCTTCACTACCTTATTTGTATACCTACATTCCAGCAAATAAATAATTTGATTTGATTTAGGACAGAATATTAAAATGAATGTCCATAACGCGCGAAACATTCTTATCTTTAATTTGACTAATTCATGCCAATTGTATTTTTATAGTAAAAACATTTCCCTTTCTAATAAACGTTGTTTTATCCTCATTTCATCTTGTATACTTTATCTCAATCCTAACATACAAAATTATAGGTACGTCCCTTTGTCTGTCTCTGTATTAGCGTAATTAAAAGTGGAGAGACAGTGAAACGGGTATACATTACAGTATAGCAAAATGGAGTGTCCTACATGAAAGTATACCCCAGAAAAATGTTGCGGGCGGGTATATTTTCAAATCCCTAACACGGGCGTATATATTTTTATTGTATACCTGAACTCAACACTATAGAGCGTTGTGTGAAGGTATAGATTCCAAATACGCCGCTGCGTTATGATCCAGTGAGTCAGATGTAGAAAGAAAAGAAGAAAGAAAGATATATATTTATTTGGAACACGCACAGGAAATATAACAATAGAAACAAACATTAAATCTATAAAATCAGTAAAACAAGTAATAGAATAAAATAAAACAACGTGAAACAGGAAAAGAAAACCTGTGCGATGCCAAAAAGGCTCCTATCTCAGCATAATGCTACGATATTTGAGAAATAGTAAACAAATACCGCAGCGCTGATATTCTGATAGGGCCCACTGTGATGCCACGGACACATCTACGGACATAAAATAAATAATAAGAATAAGATAATAAAATAAGAATAATATAATAGATAATAGAATATACAATAAAAACTAATAATATAATAAACACAAAGTAAAACTATGAAAACCGATAAACTAAATATTACGGTCGACCCACACCCGCTCCAATGGCTGTCAATAAATATATTTGGGATTGGGATTGCACAAGTGCAGGACATTGATCTGTGATAATAATTAAGTGTTTTTATCATACAATGAACGTTCAAAAGAGTAAATAATACTTCAGAGTCGAGTAAATATTAATAGATAAGTTATGGATGTGGTGTAAATATGATAAAAAAATGTATCGTTGTTGTCTAAGACTGACTGTGTATGTTGTGATGTGTAAGTCGAGGAAAACGACTCAATGTCAATCACTCTCACCGCAATAACCATTAATAAACACTGATAGAAGCAACACTTCGCTACGGTCACCAATATTAACTGCGTGCAGTCCCAGGGTGAGTTTAGTGACCGTTTTCTTTTGTATATGTAGTAGAGCGCCGGGTTGAGGCTGACTGGCGTCGACCAAGAGAGATTTGAAGAGCTCTGCTTGTGGACCGTCCGAAAGTGGAGTGTGCTGTGCCAAGGTTGCAGTTGATGCTGAGGGTGATGACCAGGAATGCGCGTCCGCTTCATGCTGGTGGTCAGAATACCCGTTGAAGCCGTGGGCTCGGACTGGCTGTGACTAGCCGCACGAACGCTTGAGGGACTGATGATGATAACGTCATGTTAAAGTAGTTGCACGAACGCTGCGCTGACGTTCATACTCGGGGTCTACAGAATAGAGAAATGAGGAAAACGGTGTAAAATTCACTCATTTTCCATAGAAATGCGAGGATCCTCCGACCAGACATGTGTCATGTCTGGTGGGCAACTGCCTGACGATTGGTCGATTGTCGCGTCGCGTGGTCAGAGGAATCAGTATTGGGGCTTTATGGCCCCTTGCCCGAGGGATTGGTCTCTAGAAATTGGGGGTCAATCATTGCCCCCCCCTCCTAGGAGGGGAAGGGATTGCTTTAATGCATACCTAATCGAGGGGGTTTGCCTCCCCTCAGCGTTCTGGAGTGTGTTTCTGGGGTGTAGCATGAGGAGTGCCCGAGGTGCGCCCCGTGCGACCAGGCCCCTGCCGGGTGAGATCCCTAGGTAGTCCCCTACGGAAGACCTAGCAGAAGCAATAGTTCAATCAACAAATAAAATCACCAACACGAACAATTCAAACATCATCGACAGCTTAGACTTCATTTGTAAAGCAAATTGCATACAACAGTCGAGGAGTTAGGTTTCTCAGATCATAGTGGTACTATCATTCAGATGGCTCTGCCTCAACAAACTAACTAGGCACTGTATGCGTTGGCCGCGTCAAATCCTACAGCCCGACGATTGATGTCGGGGAGTTGTACTTATATGTACTCGTCGCGCGGTAAACTCTGCTTGTGCGATGCTAGATTTGTGTAACTTCCGATCTTTGATGCGTAGTTCGCATGTGGCGCTGCAGAGGCCCACACACTGCTTAAAAATCTAATTAGGTACACTTATTTCGGCCGTTATTTTTGGTGTTAATATTTTAATCTGATTTCGCTTTATATTTTCAGAAAGTAAGTACCAATAAGTCTCGTTGGTCTAGTGGTCACAAGCGCTACTGAAGCACCTCATGACTCTAGTACCTAGTCACAATCGCTACTGCTGAGCATGAGGCTCAATTCCCGGTTCGGACAAAGTAACAGTCTGGAGTTTGGATTTCTGCCCTGCTGGCGAAATATGGGTGTACTAGCCTAATCCTTCGGGGAATACACGCATGATGTTATGTTTATGTTAAGCACCAATAAGTTACTACAAAAGTTGTGAGAATATTCAATTACACGGAAGGATAATCATAAAATGGCTTTCATACATCATTGCCAGTCGTTACTAGTCTTACCAAGGAGTGAGTATCGTGTTACCCAGTAACTGGGTTATGGAGGTCAGATAGGCAGTTGCTCCATGCAAAATACTGGTATTCAACTGCATCTGTATAGTCGGCCTCTACCGACCCCAACATATATGGCTAGGCAGTTGATTGAAATACCAAAAGTTACTAATTAAGTGCGATGCGATATAAAATGGGCAGTAATATTTAAAGATGATCATATAACCGCAAATTCAGTATTACATGTATCATTAGTATGATGATGGTCTATTAATACATTGACAATAACAAAATGCATTTTCGTTTTTTAAATGTTAATCCGATTTCTCTTAATATTTTCAGGCCGTAAGTAAAAATGAGTAATTTAATAAGTTAAAAAAGAAAAAATAAAATAAAAGAAGTCAGTGTTATTAAAACACTGCTTACAAATCTTAGTAAGTACACTTACTTCGGTCGTTATTTTTAGTGTTAAAATTGTAATCTGATTTTACTTTATATTTTCAGGAAGTAAGTACCAATAAGTCTCGTTGGTCTAGTGGCCGCAAGAGCTACTACTGAGCATGAGATCCCATAGTGTTATTGGGTTTTTCCATCTAGACTTCTCAGTAGCAGTCTGGAGTATGGATTTCTGCCCGGTTGAGGGCAATAGGCTCGCTCCCTATTACATGGGACTTGAACATAACTTGCGACATGTTTTCCCCTTCGGGGAATAAACTCATGATGTTATATTATGGTAGGTAATTAATTAATTAAATAGGTTTGAGAATAGGCAATAATACTGAAGGATGATCTTAAAATGGCACGTTAAGCAGTTGGTACCGGCTGTCATTCCAGTCGTAACAATAGTCAATAAATGGGTTGTGGAGGTCAGATATCAAATGAAACCCAATCGGGGGCGACTGGGGCCATCTAATATTCGAAGGGGCGAGTGGGTAAACTTAGGTAATTAGGGGCAAGATCTAAGGGGCGAGCGGGGCCTACACCAATCAAACGGTGATCAAACGTTTATTTACTACAAATATATATATATTGTTTTGGTACAGGCATGAGTACAGGTGATAACCTACCTGTATCATTGTGTTCTGCCTGCAAGCAAGTGTGTAAATTTTTATTCTGTTAGTTTTTAATATTTTTACATTTTTATTTTATGACCCTTCCCCCGGATCTCCGTGCAGTACGGACGTGTTTTAAGTTAGCAATATTGTCAAAATTAAATTAAAATCAATTACTAAATATTCGTGCAAGTACCGGCCGCGCATAAGTTTCAGAAGCCAGGAGTAATCAGTGTGCGGCGAGCATCACCTGTATGAGCTTTATCTACGCAACTACTGCGTGAGGAATAAACTAGTTAGCTAATAAGGCACTCCTGTTTTGTTTTTAATCTCTCATTTATTTTTTGCTTGGATGTTCTCTAAGCGATATCTAGATTCTTAATAGCTCACACAATCAAATTCGTATCTTTTTTTGCAAACTGAACATGCAGCAACAGAGTAGTGCTTTTTATATAAAATAATTTAACAAAAATTACAAGTGACTTTTGCTAACATCATGCGGTCACCACTCACTGTTTTAAAAAAAACTGAATGCAATTTTTCAAATTAATTCAATTCTCAAAAAGAACGCTATGTGTTGCTTGGTGGATAAGCAGTCGCTCCATGTAAAATACTAGTATCAAGCTGCGTTCGGTTAGACTGGAAGCCGACCCCAACATAGTTGCGAATAGGTTAGGTAAGTAGATGGATTAAAATAACGAAAGTTACTAATAAAGTGCGAGATAAATTGGGCAGTAATATTTAACGATGATCATAAAATGGCAGATTCAGAGATTTTCATGTGTCATAAGATTACGGTTTCTTATTACATTAACAAAATGTATTTTCGTTTTTTAAATGTTAATCCAAATTTTTCTTAATATTTTCAGGTCGTAAGTAATTTAATAAGTTAAAACCGACCAAGTGTGTATCGGACCACGTACAATGAAGGGTTCCGTAGTAGAACAAACTTAACTTTGTAGTTGAAAAACATGTTCTCTCATAAGAAATGTATGGGGAAAAAAAGCATCCCCACTTTACGTGTAGGGGAGTTACCCTAAAACAATTCATGATTTTATTTTACCACTTTGTCGGCGGATTAATATGTACACCTATGTCAATTTACAGCTTTCTAATACCCTAAGAGTCTCTGAGTTAAGCCGCGGACAAACGGACATGGCGAAACTATAAGGGTTCCTTTGTTGACTACGGAACCCTAAAAAGGATACCCTCTAAAATAAATAAAAAGGAAGTCAGTGTTATTAAAACACTGCTTACGAATCTTAGTAAGTACACTTACATCGGCCGTTATTTTTTAGTGTTAAAATTGTAATCTGATTTTTTTTGCTTTATATTTTCAGGATGTAAGTACCAATAAGTCTCGTCGGTCTAGTGGTCGTAAGAGCTACTACTGAGCATGAGATCGCGGGTTAAATTCCAGGGGCGGGTAAAGTGTTATTGGGTTTTTGCAAATGGAGTTTCTCAGTAGCAGCTTGGAGTCTGGATTTCTGCCCGATTAATAGCAAAAGGCTCGCCCCCTATTACATGGGACTTGAACATAACGTGCGAATTATGGGTGTACTAGCTAACCCTTCGGATATTACACGCATGATGTTATGTTAAGTACAAATATGTAATTAAATAGGTGTGAGAATAGGCAATAATGTTGAAGAATGATCATAAAATGGCACGTTAAGCAGTTGGTCCCGGCTGTTATTCCTAGATCTTTGCCAATCGTTACGAGTAGTCAGAAGTCGAAAAGTCTGACAACCAGTCTTTCCAAGGGGTATCGTGTTACCCAGTAACTGGGTGGTGGAGATTAAGGTAGGCTCTCGCTCCATATACAATACTGGTATTCAGCTGCATCCGGTTAGACTGGAAGCCGTCCCCAATATAGTTGGGAAAAGGCTAGGATTGATTGAAATAACAAAAGTTACTAATTAAGTGCGAAATGAGAATGGGCCGTTATATTGAAAAATGATCATAAAAATGGCAGATACATGATGCCATATAATATCATAAGATGACGGTTTCTTATTATGTTGATAACAATAATGTATTTTCTATTTTTTAATTAGTTAATCCGATGTCTCTTATTATTTTCAGACCGTAAGTAAAAATGAGTAATTCATAGAACGA
Organism: Lithophane semibrunnea; assembly: GCA_947363905.1. NCBI lineage: Eukaryota > Metazoa > Arthropoda > Insecta > Lepidoptera > Noctuidae > Lithophane > Lithophane semibrunnea. The sequence continues at coordinate 10,234,176 of OX376213.1, read as the reverse complement.
AAATTCGAAGACAAGCGACATCTTCCAACCGGCACTGGGCCCGCGTGGTGGATTAATGATGGCCCACTCCCTCTCACAGAGAGGAGGCCTGTGTCCCAACATTGGAAACATTATATACTGATTATGTAAAAATCTGACTGCAAAAAGACTTAAATTAAAAGAGGCAAAAAGATTGAAGGATGTTCATAAAATGGCACTTTAAGCAATTCGTCCTGGCTGTCATTCATAGATCTTTGCAAGTCGTTATATAGTCAGAAGTCCAAAAGTCTGACAACCAATCTTACCAAGGGGTATCATGTCACCGAGTAACTGGATTGTGGAGGCCAGAAAGGCAATTGCTCCATGTAAAATACCGGTATGCAGCTGCATACGGATAGTATGGCAGCAGACCCCAACATAGTTATGATGATAATGATAAATGATAAATGATTTTATTTCTGTAAGTAGGTTTGTACAAACACTTTTACACGTCAATCACATTTTTAAAACTAGTTGTTGGGAAAAGGCTAGGTAGATGATTGAAACAAGTTATTAATTATGTGCGAAATAAAAATGGGCAGTAATATTGAAAGATGACCGTAAAATGGCAGATAATGTATTTCATGTGTCATAAGATGACGGTTTCTTATTAATCAATCTGCCTAGCCTTTTCCCAACTATGTTGGGGTTGGCTTCCAGTCTAACCAGATACAGCTGAATACTAGTATTTACATGGAGCGATTGCCTAACCGACCTCGACAACCCTGTAACTGGGTAACACGATACCCCTTGGAAAGACTGGTGGACAATATGATACCCCTGCCGGTTTCATAATATACATAGACAATAGCAAAATGCATTTTCGTTTTTCAAACATTAATCCGATGCACCTTGATATTTTCAGGCTGTAAGTAAAAAGTGTAATTTAATAAGTTCAAAACCGGGCAAGTGCGTGTCGAACCACGAACAATGAAGGGTTCCGTGGTTCGGATTGTTTTCCTATTAATTTCGATAAATAAACTACTGCCGTGAATTTTTTCACTTAACCAAAACTAAGTATTTAGCTGGTAGGGGGGGAGGGGGTTACGCAGTGGACTCCTAACATTTTTTTTACTTTAAAAGCTTCATATTTCGCAAAGGGATCCATAAAACCAAAAATTCGAAGATATGCAACATCCACCAACACACACTGGGCCTGCGTGGTGGATTAATTATGGCCCTCTCAGTCTCAGAGAGAGGAGGCCTGTGTCCCAGTAGTGGGAACACTATAGGCTGATTATGTAAAAATCTGACTGCAAAAAGACATAATTTAAACGAGAATAGGTAGGTAATAAGATTGAAGGATGATCATAAAATGGCACTTTAAGGAATTCGTTCCGGCTGTCATTCATAGATCTTTGCCAGTCGTTACGGGTAGTCAGAAGTCCAAAAGTCTAACATCCAATCTTACCAAGGAGTATCATATCACCCAGTAACTGAATTGTGGAGGTCAGAAAGGCAGTCGCTCCATGTAAAATACTGGTATTCAGCTGCACCCGGTTAGAGACTGGAAACCGACTCCAACGTAGTTGGGAAAAGGCTAGGCAGATGATGCCATAATCATTAAACAGCAGGTATACAGTATGCTATGTCATGTGTCATGAGATAGCGGTTAATTCTTATTACATTGACAAAAATAAAACACATTTTCATTTTTTTAATGTAAATCCGATTTCTCTTAATGTTTTCAGGATGTAAGTAAAAATTAGTCATTTAATGGTGTAAGGATATTCACTAAAATAAATAAAAACCGGCTAAGGGCGTGTCGGACCACGCACAGTTAAGGGTTCTATAGTTGGGATGAATTTATCTCAAGAAAAACTTGACATTGTAGTTGGAAAACTCAATTAAAAGTATGTTAACCCTTCGGGGATTACACACATAATAATTATGTTATGTTAAGGACAAATAAGTAATTTAATAGGTGTGAGAATAGGCAATAAGATTGGAGGTTGATCATAAAATGGCACGTTAAGCAATTTGTCGCACCTGTCATACATAGATCTTTGCCAGTGGTTACGGGTAGTCAGAAGTCCAAAAGTCTTACATCCAGTCTTACCAAGGGGTATCATGTTACCCAGTAACTGGCTTGTGGAGGTCAGAAAGGCAGTTGCTCCATGTAAAATAATGGTATTCAGCTGCATCTGGATAGACTGGAAGCAGATCCCAACGTATTTGGGAAAAGGCTAGGCAGATGATTGTAACAACAAGTTACTAATAATGTGCGAAATAAAAATGGGCAGTAATATTGAAAGATGATCATAAAATGGTAGATGACGGTTTCATATTACATTGACAAAAATAATTTTTTTTTTCGTCTTTCAAATGTTAATCCAATATCTCTTAATATTTTCAGGCTGTAAGTAAATATGAACAATGTAGGGTTCCGTAGTTCTGATGAATTTATCCCAAGAAAAAACTTAACAATGTAGTTGAAAAACTCAATTAAAAGAATGTTAATAGTGTAGTTGCAACTGCATATGTAAATTAGTAAATTATTACTCGGTAACTCGTAGAGCCTACTTAGATGCGATAGTTTTCCTTTTAATTTTGTTAGATAAACTACTGCCGTGATTTTTTTCACGTATTAAACTAAGCTAAGCATTTCGCTGGTAGGGGAGGATATTGGACTCTTAACAAAAAATTGTCATTTTAAGCAAAATATTTCGTAAACGGATCCCTGAATCCTACAATGGGTAATTCCCTAAAACCAAAAATTCGAAGAAATACGACACTACCAACCCGTACTGGGCCCGCGTGGTGGATTAATTATGGCCCACTCCCTCTCACAGAGAGGAGCCCTGTTAGTATCCCAGCAGTGGGAACATTATATGCTGATTATCTACAAATCCGACTGCAAAATTACACAATTTAAAAGAGAATAATCGTTCGGGGATAACACGCATAATGTTGTGTTAATAATAATTTAAGGGCGCACCTTACGTCAAATTGCTTAGCATGATCCTCCGTTATGCCGAAAATACTGCAGCATTAATTTTGAAATAAATATATGTTAAAGGTGAGGATTGATGCTAGGTCCTATGTTTTTTATTCTCACAATTTTACAGCGGACTCCGAAGACCTGAGTTTATTAGGTGATACGATTTACTCACGACAAACAAACGTCCAAGCAGAACTAACGTTAAACAATTTGAGTGAGATTATAATACTGCGCCTGAAAGAAAATAATAAGTCAATTATAACGGAACTTAAACATACAATACAGAGCGAAATCAACAAAGCAATAACTAAATTAAAAGCAGATATAGAACTAAAAACCGATGCCTTACTGAAACAAAACGAGCAAAGAATAGAATATATAGGAAAAATTAGCAGAAAAATAGAAAACCTGGAAAAAGAAAATGAAAAACTGAAAAACGAAATTAAAGATCTATTAACAAGAAAAAATATTACTAACATCACTTGCAATGAAATAAACTCCAAGAGAATAGTCCTCTATGGATTCGCCGAATATCACGAAGAACCAGAATACAACCTCCACAGCAGACTAATTGAAGTATTTCGCGATACGATGAATGTAGACCTGATGGGTTATATAGAAGACACATACAGAATAGGAAGAAACAATTACAAAAACCGGCCACTAGTTATTGAATTAATAAGTAAAAGGATGACGAAGTTTGTTATAGATAACGGTCAATGTCTCCAGGGAACCCGTTTGTTTATTTCAGAATTTTTGGATGATAATGCACGAAAGGAAAGGCATTTACTGCGAGAAGAAATGCTTAAGGCACGACGAAATGGCTTATTTGCAATAATCAGAAATAACCAATTATTTGTTGAGGGGCAAAAAACTAATATAAAACAAAAAACTTACAAACCCCAGCAAAATAACAACACAAATCAATTAGATACTATAACACAAGAGAATTACAACATACTAAACCTGAGTGCTAATACTGAAAATCATTCCTTTCGTAAACACCGACCTACAATATAAAATACTTTTTCAGAACATTCAAAGCATATACAATAAACAACATATTATAGAAGCATACATCACAGAAAACCCAATATACAAAGCTATATGCATAACCGAGTCCTGGCTATCACAAGAAAAAATGGATACAATACAATTTAGCGGCTACAAATTTGCGTCTACTTACTGCCGGAAAACTCGAATAGGCGGCGGAGTTTGCATCCTTCTACAAGAACATATTGAGTACGTAGAAAGAAGTGATATCACAGATTTTTCAATTGAATATGTTGTAGAACTATGTGCAACAGAGCTAGTAACAGAAAAACTATTATTGATAACTATTTATTGGAATAGAAGAGAGGAAGATACATTTTATAAACAATTAAAATTAATATTAACCTATATAAATAAAAAATATTTTAAACTTAATATAATTATAGGAGGAGACTTTAATATAAATATTTTAGAAAATAATTTGAAAACAAAACAATTTTTAGAACTCATGCTAGAATATAAGTTCCAGCAACAAATAAAATCACCAACACGAATTACGCACACCTCATCTACATGCCTAGACTTAATCTTTACAAACTTCTATAGTAAATTGCATACAACAGTAGAGGAGTTAGGTTTTTCAGATCATAGTGGTACTATCATACACATGCCTTTGCCCCAGGACACCAAACAAACTATCTGGTATGTAAAAAAAAGGTTATACAATAATAAAAATATCCAACTATTTAAATCTAACTTAAATGAGTTAAATTGGTCCGAAATTATAAAAACAAATAAAAACATAAACGAAAACTATGAGACATTTAATAAAACACTAATCAATATATTAAACCAATGTATCCCAAAAATTAAAATAAAGTTAAAAACAAATTATAAAAAGTATTGGCTAACCCGAGGCATTAAACTGTAATGTAAAAATAAAAGGTTGGAAAAGATACTTTCTCTTAAAACTAATAATCCACTAATTAAACAAAACTATAAAAAATATGAAAAAACACTAAAGAAAACAGTTATAACAGCAAAGAAATTACAATATATAAATAAAATAAAACAATCAAATAACAAAGTTAAGACTATGTGGAGTATTATAAATGAAAGAACAAATAAGAAAACAAAAAGGGATAAAAGCAACATTAAATTACAAATAAATAATATAAATATTACTGAACCTAAACAGATAGCGAACGTTTTTAACGACTTCTTTGCGTCTATTGGAGAGGGGAGCAACAAAGCGCCTGGCAACGAGCCGCGAGGCGCCCCTACGCTCTGCCCCACTGAAAACACAATGTTTCTCAGCCCAGTAGACCCCGGCGAGATAAACACCCTGTTAAAAAACCTCAAAAACAAAAAAAGTCATGGAATAGACGAGTTACCACCAATGTTAATACGACAGTGTGCAAACGAACTTACGTTACCATTTTACTTGCTAATAAATCAGTCTTTCGAAGACGCTACCTTCCCGGATTACTTAAAGAAAGCACTAATAAAACCAATCTACAAAAAAAACTCGAAAACTGATCCAAGCAATTACCGTCCAATAGCTCTTTTACCAACCGCCTCAAAAATTTTTGAGAAGGCAATGTGCAGTCGTGTATACTCCTTCTGCGAAAAATACAAAATATTTAATGAATCCCAAAACGGTTTTCGTAGAAACCGATCCACTATCCTAGCAATATATAAATACATACAGGAAGCTTTAAATATAATAAACGAAAAAAAATACGCCGTAGGTATACTATTAGATATGACCAAGGCCTACGATAAAGTGCAATACGATATTCTATTAAGTAAACTACAAGGCATAGGGATCCGCGGAAAATCTCACGAATGGTTTAAATCTTATTTAACAAATAGAGAACACCAGGTTGAAATAGAATTTTATAATGAAAATACCAACGAAATACAAAATATCCGGTCTGACAAAAAAACAATTAACGCCTCTATTCCCCAAGGGAGTGTAATTGGGTGCCTACTATTTTTAATTTACATAAATGACCTTCCGAAAACCATAGAAGGCCCATGCGTGTTGTTCGCTGACGATATTTCGATTCTAACTTCATGCCGGAACAATGTTGGGTTGAGCGAGGACCTAACCAGTATACTAAATAAAACAATAAGTTGGATGAATAACCATAACCTTGAAATAAATTTCTCTAAAACCAAATTAATGTCCTTCCACCCCCGTCAAAAATCTCCAATTGATATAAACTTCACCTACAACGGCACAACAATTGAAGTCGTACAAGAGTTTACTCTACTTGGCCTATCCATAGATACTAACATTAATTGGAAATCTCACATCAATAAAGTGAGATCAAAACTATCCAAATTTGCATACGCCCTTCGTGAAGTCAAAAAGACTACTAACCTTAAAACTGCACTTGTTACCTATTATGCCTACGCACATGCGTGGCTCAGTTACGGCGTAATACTATGGGGAAACAGCACAGACGCACCGACACTTTTCACATTGCAAAAAAGACTAATAAGAATCTTAGTAAATATAGAAGACACTGACAGCTGTAAACCTTATTTTCAAGAGCATAAAATATTTACCCTCCCCTGCCTATATATTCTAGAAATATGCAAATTTGTTCGAAAGTACCAACACGTTTACACTACAAGAGAAAATATACAGTCAAGATACACATTACGTCATAAAAATAGATTAAACCTACCAAGCTCTAAGCTAAAAATTCACTCAACAAGCACCCTAGTCATGTCAATTAAAGTTTATAATAAATTACCAGAAATAATTAAAGAAGAACAAAAATTTAATACATTCATAAATAAATTAAAACAATTTCTATTATCTAAATGCTATTATAATATCAATGAATACTTAAATGATAAATTTTTAATTTAATTATACGTTTTATAGAATTATTTTATTATAATCAATAGAATAATAATAGGTTAGTTGTAAAATAAAAAAGACCCCTTCCTCTCCTCTCTCCTACTTTTGCTGTGCCCGACAGGGTCCATAATGGTCATATCTTTGTAAAACCTACCACCTAAGTTCACATGTGGAAGCAATAAATGTATTGAGTATTGAGTATTGAGTTTGGCGAAAACACGATTACATAAAATTTTCTCGATAGAAAAAAATCCAAAGTTACCTCTAAACAGAACTATAAACCGCTGGTATTCAAAAATACTTCATATTAGATCATGAAACTTTGCATAATAACTGAACTATCTATAAAGCAGGTTTAATTATTTTCACCATAAAAAGCAATTACCTAAACTTTTCGAGGCTTTAGAGCCGCTAGCGCCCCACTCCGTCTCGTTCTCACTCAGCAGGCGTAGCATAAGCACCGTTTTGTCGACGGAAGAGTAGACAAAAATGACGTTTCCTGTAGACAGTACGACGGTAGCAAAGTAGAAAGAGTCAACTGCACTTTTTACGAAATTCACTCTTTTACTTAATTCGACTCAAAATTCTTTGTTTTGTCATAGGATTTATCGGTTATCAGTGTCATTTTGACAGTAACGATAGAAAACATTGTTCCGAAATAGTCTACCTACAAAAAGACCTAGACAAAGATCGTTAGAAATGAAAGACAAAATGACAGATTGTAGAAGGATTTCTACGGTGCGATGTCAAAAATGAAGAAACAAACTGTCACTTTGTATAGAAAAAGCTATGTGTATTCTTCGTAGAGATAGAAAGCGCCATGCTACGCCTGCCAGCAGGTCGCAAGTAGTATGGTGCGAGTGGGATAAAATCTGGGGTAGGGTGCGCCCTTAAAGACAAATAAGTAATTCATTAGGTGTGAGAGTAGGCAATAAGATTGAAGGATGATCATGAAATGGCACGATAGGCAATTCGTCCCGGCTGTCATTGATAGATCTTTGCCAGTCGTTACACGTAGTCAGAAGTCCAAAAGTCTGACATCCAGTCTTACCAAGGGGTATCATGTTACCCAGTAACGGGATTGTGGTCAGATAGGCGGTAGCTCCATGTAAAATACTGGTATTCAGCTGCATCCGGATTGACTGGCAGCTGACCCCAACATAGTTGTGAAAAGGCTACAAGATTGTTTGAGATAACAAAAGTGACTAGTGTGCAAGATAAAAATGGGCGGCAATATTAAAAGATGTGCCAAAAGTTGACGGTTACTGCCTACTTTGACAATTATAAAATGCATTTCTTAAATAAATTATAATCCGATTTTTCTTGATAATTTCAGGCCGTAAGTAAAAATGATTAATTTAATAAGTTAAAAAGGATACCTACTAAAATAAATAATAAAAACCGGCCAAGTGCGAGTCGGACTCGCGCACGAAGGGTTCCGTACCATTATCTTTAAAAACGGCAAAAAAAATCATGTCTGTTGTATAAATATTTATTTTATTTTAATTTAATTATTTATTTTAAATGTGAATATACAACTAAATATTCTGTGAAAATTTTAACAGTCGACCTGTTGCCGTTATCAATAGAGCAAAAACGAGCAAAAAAATCACGTTTGTTGAATGGGAGCCCCTTAAATATTTATTATATTCCATTTTTTAGTATTTGTTGTTATAGCGGCAACAGAAATACATCATCTGTGAAAATTTCAACTGTCTAACTATCACGGTTCATGAGATACAGCCTGGTGACAGGCGGACAGACAGACAGACAGATAGACAGACAGGCAGTCGGACAGACAGACAGCGGAGCCTTAGTAATAGGATCCCCTTTGGGTACGGAACCCTGAAAAAGAAGTTGGTGTTAGGTTGACTGGTAGAAAATGCCTATGGCATTAAGTCCGCCTCTGTACATTTGTGAGCTTATAGTATTAAATAAATAAATAAAACACTGCTTATAAATCTAATTTAGTATACCTTTTTTGGCCGTTATTGTTGGTGATAAAATTTTAATCTGATTTTGCTTTTTACTTTCAGAATGTAAGTACCAATAAGTCTTTTTGGTCTAGTGGTAGCAAGCACTACTGCTGAGCATGAGATCCCGGGTTCAATTTCCGGGTCGAACAAAGTGTTATTAGGTTTTCCATCTGGAATTTCTCAATAGCAGTCTGGAACCTAGATTTCTGCCTGGTTGATGGCAATAGATTCGGCCTCTATTACATGGGACTTGAAGATAACTAGTGAAATATATGCAAGCATGTGTGCATGTGTATATGTATGTAAGTGTACTTACATTAGAAAAGAGTTATACCTTGTAAGTAATAGGTAGGTAGGTAGGTGGTATAAGTAATAGGTGTGTGAATATGCAATAATATTGAAGGATGATTAAAAATGGCGCGTTAATTCGATGGTGCCGCCTGTCATTCCTGGATCTTTGCCAGTCGGTACAGAAGTACAAAGTCAAAGTAAAATACTTATTTCTATTAGGGCTGATTTATCCAAAGCCAAATCTTTAATTCGGGGAATAAAATTGACGTCTGACAGTTTTTGTATAGAAATCTGTCAAAAATGTATTATTCGCTGGATTTATTCGCTGGATTACACATAAACTAGGAATAAAAGTTTGGTTGAATTCGCCTTAAGGCGTACATACCTTAGGCACTTTTGAACGTTAGCAAAATTGATTGTAGTGGCCCTTTCCAAAAGGCAGTTTTCGTCTGGAGATGAATGGGCAAGAGACTCCACTCTCAAACGTTACTCATATAAAATATTTTACAATACTTTGTATACAATTATATTATAAATTATACTAAGTGAAGACGATACACCTAGCATGTGATTACTATACCACAATATGTAAAAAGAATTAGAAACGAAGAAATGACAAATAAATGAATTATGTGATAGACTATACATAATGATCACGTATTTACAAACATTGTAAAAGTATACGATATTCCTACAATTTTTACAAGTCTGACCACAAGTCTTACCATGGGGTATCGTGTTACCCAGTAATTGGTTTGGATGTAGCACTTAATCCTTATGTTCTGGTATGTTGCCAAGCAAGGTCGGGTCGCGTCGGGTCTGTTAAAATTTATGTTTTGTTTTTATAATTTGAATATTGGAACGAAATTGAAATTACATTTAGTGCGTATTTATTTACTAGATTTTTATTTTAGTATTCATACACGACAAAAGTAGCTTATTTAAAAAAAAAACATAATTTTATATTTTGTTTTCGCAAACTAAATTGTTCTATTTGTTTTTATTTACCAATTAATATCACAGAACATTTTTGAGGAATCAAAGTACAGTCACGGACTTTAATTAATGAGCCACCTTCAAACTTTTCAATTTTGCAGTTTCATACATTCACGAGATTACACGATTAAACACGAACTCAAATCGCACGCCCGTAAACAAGATGACAAATAAATTACTTTTAATCGGAAATAGTCTTATCCATAGAGGTTGACTAATAAGTTCTCAATGATAAAAATAAATACAATGTTGCATTAAGTTTATCCAATCTATTTGATACCGACCTCCTTTGAATCATAGTTCATTACCTCTATAATTCTGAAAACTTAACTGAAGACAGTGACAGTTGAAATATCGATGTCAGAGACGTTACTTTTGAACTTGTCGAAATTACTATTAATATTTCTCCGTACGCGAATGTTACTATCGCAACAGTAACCTAGCAACGATTGTTTATCATTGCTAGGTTACTGTTGCTAGACCTGCAATTGGTTGACTTTGGGTAGTCACTCTGCTGTCAAGTTTGTAGTTCTGGCTCTCAGGTTAGCCAACCGGTAAAGATATGAAATATAATTTTCTTCTTCTAATACGAAGACATGTCTTTGAGTGTTGGAAACCGAAAAAACCCGATTTGCATTACACGGCTAAAATACAAACAGTGCCAGGTGGCTCATCAAGTTAAGTCCGTGACTGTACAATAATAATTTAGGTTATTTTTTTCGATGTAAGATATTAACCTGTTTTTATTACTTATTATTTTCAGGATGTAAGTACCATAACAGCTATATAGCCAAAACCGGCTGCCATTCGTGGATATTTTCAGTCGTTACGGGTCGTCAGAAGCCCGAAAATCTGACAACCAGTCTTACGAAGGGGTATCGTATTACCCAGTTACTGGGTTGTGGAGGTCAGATAGGCAGTCGCTCTATGTAAAATACTGGTATTCAGCTGCTAAAGTCGACCCAAAGATATTTGGGAAAAGGCTAGGAGATTGATAGAAGTACCTATCATACAAAAAAGTGTCGGATAAGCTTGCAAAAACGTTTAAGGATGATCATAAAATGACGGCAAAGGCTTGCACATTTGGGCAGGCCGCACTGCAAGAGAAAAATCCATCTGCATCATTTTCACATCGGTATTAAAGGCGGACTGCACTGCACTTTTTTGTATCGAAGTGCGATGTGATGCAGCACGATGCGGCTGTTATTATGTGCTAAACTTAACAATAGGTATGTTATGTTTCATGGCTTCAGTCTAACTACCGACAACTGGCATAATTGCGAAAACAAATAATTAATAATACATAATAATATAATTTGAGTAAAAGTTAGACCCGCGCGTCGCCTTAAGAATGCGGCGACCGATGAATTTTCCATACAAACATAATACCTAAATCATTTAAAATTTGAGCATATTTCCACCATATTATGTTGATATTCGGATTTAAACAGTATTTATCTAGGTTCCTACATCTATTATTTCCCAAAAAACTTACCTAAAATGAAGTTGCAACCAATTTTAATCTGATTTTCCTTATCATTTTCAGTTCGTAAGTAATTTCATCATTTGATATAATGTGGATTGATGATCATCAGTCAGTTGGAATATCTATGGAGGCTTACAGTAACAATTATATGGATGTTATGTTTACATGAGATGCCCCACAAATAGATGACTGACGACCTGAAATAGGTGGCTAGGATAGACAGACTAAAGAAGGCGGAGGACCGGGTGCTGTGGACGCTGTGGAACAATTTGGACTGCGATAGGCTGAGTTAATTGATTGGTTGAAATAAAAAGCGATAGATACGATTATTCTTTACAAAGACATATTAAAATAAAGAAATAAAATAAAACTTAAAAAGCTATGTATGCTCGTCACAATGCATAATATTATTATGGTGAAGTGGAGCTAATGGTGAAGTGCCAGGAGAACTCCTAACGTCCCTGCATCGGGAAATGCAATATTTTGTAAAAAAAGATGAGCAGTTGACATAAGGCTATTGTAACTTAGATAAATTACAAAATGACCCACTAAAAAGCGAGAAATAAAAACTGTTCTACAAAAAAAAAAAACAATGTGAAAAATAACTTTTCCGGAATTCGGTATTTTTGATTTTCAAACTCAAACTCAAAGCATTTATTTCAATTAAACCATTTACAGGCACTTTTGAATTGTCAAGGAGTCGGTCAATCAGAAATATGAAGCTAGTTGTATTTTTGGTTCTTGCCACTTGAGAACTGTGAAGCCAACGTGCTGCAAATCATGTTTAGAGGTCAAACCAAACAAGTGTTCAAATGTGAGAGCAATCAGTCTATCAAAGTGTTTGATCAAATATGCGACTGTCTGACGCCCGCTTTGGATTCGTAATACGTAACAGCGAACTGTTCTATAACCCAATATGCTTAAAAACTTTATATTACTGTTATGTTATGTATGCTGGAATCCGAAATATACAGTATAACTAACGAAGGGCGTTCCCGTTAACCCGCAATAGTATAGCACCCATACATGCTAAAAAAATATTACGAATAAAAAAATAAAAATCTTAAAATATTTTTTTTTTAATATAAATAGGGAAATATTCCCAAAACTGTTAAGTAAATTGATACGTAAAAGAAACACTGTACACGCACATCGCACACTTATCATTCAACGTAGAAAGATAAGTGTGCGTGTACAGTGTTTCCTTTCTGTGAATATATAAAATAGTTTTTGTGAATATTTTAGTATTTTTTTTTTTTATGGTAGTATTTTTTTGCATGTACTACGCTATACTATTGCAGGTTAACGGGAACGCCCTTCGTTAAATAACATACTGTATATTGATAAAATTGAATCAATCCAATGAAAATTTATTAGGTAATTACAAAACTTAAGGTGATATCCCAAATTACCCGGACTCTTGTCGATACCACTTTAATACTCAATACCATTGGCCTCCACAAATTATCTAAAGATTCCATTTTTGCATCTAGCTGCATAATATAGGTAATGATAATGTTGTATACCTATTCAATTATGAAGTGTGAACGCAGCCATAGCTGTGATTTTTTGGTATGTGACACAACTGTCAGGACGACATAACAGATAAATTCCCAACATTGGACCCCTTCAATACCTCACGAAACAGATTAAAAAAAGAGATTACCCAAATCTTCTATCAAACGCAAGATACTGAGCTTACTCAGTAGAGCGGCGTCACTTAGGGCCGGTTGTTTCAAACGGTTGGTTAAGGCGCTTAGTCCCGTTTAGTACCGTAACACGGTCATTTTAAAAAGCCTACTCCTCATTAACGGCTTGGTTAAAAGATCTGAAAAAAATATATGTTTGCCATAGATTCATGTACAACATTTTGTATTGAGCAATTTTTTCGTATGACTAATACTTTTACCTTAAAAAATATTGAACAAAATGCAATTTTTGGCTAATATTTCCCTACTACTTCTAAACGGCTTTGATGTTTGGAAATATTTTCATACTGAAAAATTGATGATTGTATTGAGCAGAAATGTAAATTAAACAATTTTTTTTTTTAATTACCCCTCTTAGTGATACAGGTTCAGAGAAGCTCGCGCGGGCGCGCGCGGCAGTCGCGCGTTAGCATTGAGACGGGACGGCTGTGTCGCTCGCTGCTCCGCGCCGGCTATTGACCGACTACGTACGTTTGTGTATGTTAGTGCAAATAATCACGAACAAATTACAATAGTGTGCGTGTCTAGACTAGCTCGCTGCAGAGAGTCTTGTTCGCGTGGTTGCTTTATTAGTGCTGCGGTTTCTACGTACATACTGTTTTTGTTTATATGGTTTTTATGTAGGTCATCATCTGCCTAGCCTTTTCCCAACTATGGTATGGTCCATACTAGGTAGGTAGGGTAGGTAGGGTAGGTAGGGTAAGTAGGTTAGGTAGGGTAGGTAGGGTAGGTAGGGTAGGTAGGGTAGGTAGGGTAGGTAGGGTAGGTAGGGTAGGTAGGGTAGGTAGGGTAGGTAGGGTAGGTAGGGTAGGTAGGGTAGGTAGGGTAGGTAGGGTAGGTAGGGTAGGTAGGTAGGGTAGGTAGGGTAGTTAGGGTAGGTAGGATAGGTAGGTAGGGTAGATAAGTAGGGTAGGTAGGTAGGGTAGGTAGGGTAGGTAGGGTAGGTAGGGTAGGTAGGGTAGGTAGGGTAGGTAGGGTAGGTAGGTAGGTAGGGTAGGTAGGTAGGGTAGGTAGGTAGGGTAGGTAGGTAGGTAGGGTAGGTAGGTAGGGTAGGTAGGTAGGGTAGGTAGGTAGGGTAGGTAGGTAGGTAGGTAGGATAGGTAGGTAAGTAGGGTGGGTAGGTAGGGAGTGTAGGTAGGTAGGATAGGTAGGTAAGTAGGGTGGGTAGGTAGGGAGTGTAGGTAGGTACGACCGAACGACCGACCGACAGACCGACCGATAGACAACGAAGCCTTAGTAATAGGGTTTTACCCTTTGGGTACGTAACCCTAAAAACAGTGCATTAATGATAAGATAAAATTACTACGCAGTTGAAAGAAAAGACAAATTATTTATTTTATTATGTAAAATCGAGTAGGTACCAGGGCCAAGCCACCTTTAGACACCAGTGCCAAAAACCAGGGCTCGAAATACTTTCAGTGTTTTCTTTCTGCATTGAAAATAGATCTGTAAAGTCATACAGATAAGGAGTACAATCGCGTATGCAAAAAAGGTTACGTCCAACTTCCAACTAAGACTTGGTGGAAGAAAAATACTTGTATAGAACATTGATCCTCAACTCTATAGAAATAAAGATTACAATAGCGTTTACAAAAAAAAACTTCTAAACCTAAACGTAAAAAAATACTTTCATAGGAAATTGTTCCGTGCAACCTTACCAATAAGGATCATGATCGCATTTGTGAAAGAGTAACGTGAGTCCCATTGATTAAAATCTTTGATGCGTTGCGCGTTGAAGTAAAAAGTTCGATCCATTTTCAAATAACACAACACAACAGATAATTCCCCTAAGACGACACACTGACCGCATCGTCACTTGTTTTTGACCAGTACAGCAATTTTGATTTATCTCGAAGAAGTTTATCAAAATAATGCTAGAATTTCCAAGCATGTTTGAGAAAAGATTTTATTTAAATTTCGATTTGTTTTGCAAATAGAGCTGTTTATGGAGCAGTTTGAAGATTGATAACGAATAATCGGTGGAGTACTTTGATAATAATTCAAGATACCTATGGAGCAGAATGGGAATAAAATAATAAGTATTTTTTAATAATACAAATTTCTTGGAGTAACTTGGGAAGTAATGTATGAGATTTTTATCTTTTTAGACCAAAAGAATGGGGTACTTTTGGAATAACCCGTTTAAAATAAATAAGAAACAAATGAACATATTGGCGCGTGAAACATTATCCTTGTTCGTCATTAATTCTGGAAATTATGATTAATTTACTTAGTTTGAAATTCCGCGCATTGTGAGATTGAGAAAAAATCTATACAAGACTTGACCGCAACCAGGCATTGATGGACTCACGTATGTGTGCCTCGGTTTTGCCTCGGCCCACATTTTCACGATCGTCCATCAATAGCCCAGTATCAGGCCGCGACAGTAATGTACGGAAGAAAGAATACTTGCATAGAACATTGATTCGTAACGTAATATAAATAAGGAGCAGAATTGCGTCTAGAAAAAAAGAAACTTCCAAACCTTTAAAGTAAAAATACTTGCACAGAACATTGATCCGTAACTTCATATAAATAAGGAGCAGAATCGCGTCGAGAGTCGACGGAGCAAAATACTTTGAAGTCTTGCGAGTATTTCGGGTCGGCACTTGGTCGGCGTAAGTACCAACTTACAAGTAAAAACCTGGTGTAAAAAACCTGGTCGCGTAAATACGCACCTTCCCTAAAAGAATAAACAAGTGAGCATATTGGCGCGTGAAAAATTATCATGGTCCGACATTGATTCTGGAATTTATAATTTACTCTGTTTGAATTTCTGCGCATATTTGAGAAAAGTACTATTTAAGTCTTGGCCGCAACCAAGCATTGATGAACTCACTTATGTGTGCCTCGGTCCACATTTTCACGATCGTCCATCAATGCGTCAGTTGCAGGCTGCGACAGTAATAGTAATGTACTATTGTAATCATCTGGTGAGCGATTGTTTATTCATTCTTTCATATTTGAAGTTAAATAATTACGAATTGTTCTAGAAAATCTAGATCACATTATGTCGAAAGTAGGTAATAACATCAACGTGTGCGGTCGGGGGACCCCCGTCAGGAACGAAGTTCCTTCTCACGTACGATTTAAAACAAAACAAAATTTTCCCAGCCGCCATCCCGGATTTACATTTTAATGTCACTATCGGCATAGACACCATAAAAAAAAAAAAAATTCATTTTGGTTTACCATTTTGTCGGCGTGATTTATTTATATACCCATACCAAATTACAGCTTTCCAGTACTAAGAGTCTCTGAGCTAAGCCGCGGAGAGACAGACGGACCGATATGGTGAAACTATAAGGGTTCCTTGTTGACTACGGAACCCTAAAAACTGAAAAGTAAAAAGCACTATTGCGAAAAAGTGGCTCTTTCCGCACAATTTGGCTGCCTGGAAAACGCTCTATTCGAGCACATGCATTGTAAATATATTTTGAACCGACTTCAAAAAGGAGGAGGTTCTCAATTCGACTGTATGTTTTTTTTTTTATGTATGTATGTTACTCGATTACTCCGTCACTTATGAAAATACACCAGCAAAGACACCGACTTCCGAAACTAAAGTTATTTTTCACTTTTTTATTGTTTTATGTGAAGTCGGTTGTTTTTTTTTTTTTTTTGTTAAAAGTTTTCTTCCACATATATGCTAAAAATAATGTCCTGTTCAAAACATAAAATATACGTATACGCACAAACATAAGTATCGATCTATACAAATATCAGCCTTGCATCTATTATTAATGAGGCACAAGAATCGTAGGCAAAAATGGCGACCTACGTACGCATGTCTGCGCGCGCCCCTGCATATTCTTTGATCAACATTTTAGTGTAGCGCGCCACCGCGCGTTTCTAGAGTAGGGACTTAAGCTCCGCCCACCATGCGGCAAGGTCAGTCAGGAAACTATGGCCCTTAAGTTGGATTACCTGTTTGACCGGCTATAAATCCAGACTCCGGGCTACCACTGAGAAATTTCAGATGGAAAAACCCAATTGAAGAAAGAGAAAGAAAAAGAAAGAAATAGAAAGAAAGAGAAGAAGAGAGAAAGAAAGAGAGAGAAAGAAAGACAAAGAAAGAGAAAGAGAAAGAAAGAAAGAAGAAATAAATCTGCTGTAGACGTGATGTTACTCTATATTTTTAAAAGGTCATTCATCAAACATATTTATCAACAAAACATCACGCGTTTATTCACCGAAGGGTGAGACAGAGATGTTCCTATAGTACACCCACATTTCGCCAGTTATGTTTTAAGTTCCATGTATAATATTAAATGTTTGGATTACCTGTTTGAAGAGAAAGAAAGAGAAAGAAAGAGAAAGAAAGAGGAGAGAAAGAGAGAGAGAAAGAAGAGAAAGAAGAAAAGAAAGTGAAAGAAAAAAGAAAGAAAGAAATATATAAATCTTTTTATTTGCTGGTAATGTAGGAAAGGGAAAGAAAGAGAAATAAAAAAGAAAGAAAGAGAAAGAAAGAAAGAAGGAAGGAAATAAATCAGGACAGTAAAAGTAAATACAGCAGATTTATTTCCTTCTTTCTTTCTTTCTCTTTCTTTCTCTTTCATGTCTGGATTACCAGACTCCGGGCTACCACTGAGAAATTTCAGATGGAAAAACCCAATTGAAGAAAGAGAAAGAAAGAAAAAGAGAAAGAGAAAGAGAAAGAGAAAGAGAAAGAGAAGAGAAGAGAAAGAGAAAGAAAAAAAGAAAGAGAAAGAGAAAGAGGAAAGAGAAAGAGAAAGAGGAAAGAGAAAGAGAAAGAGAAAGAGAAAGAGAAAGAGAAAGAGAAAGAGAAAGAGAAAGAGAAAGAAAGAAAGAAATAAG